>OX442335.1:11541207-12741207 GCA_949358125.1 Idaea dimidiata
GCAAATATTGTCAGTAGATGGCGCTACGTGCCTCCAAAAACGTAAAAACAATAAGAGATGCAATCCTTAATTTCGACTCGATTGAACATGCATCCGTGGCCAAATTGGAAAGGCGCTGGAACGGATTCCCAGAGATGCAGGTTCAAGTCCTGTCGGGTGCGAAATTTTTGGAAAGCATTTCTTTAAGTATCAGATCACATTATTTATAAATTAGTCAAAGACTTCCATAATAATTACGTTACTATTCTCTTTAAAATCTTTTGTAACTTCATAATTCATATCTTGAGGACCACTAAGTAGTAATCCCTTATCTTTAAACAATAAACAACAAATTCAGAACACTTTGCTTATAATATTTGCAGTGAAGAAGCTTTTATGATAAGTACAGATTAGACTTCGGTAGCAATTTCCTCACCTATCTTTTTCAAAATTAAACAAAAAAAAACTATGCGGTAAGGTATTATAAACAAAATGACCACATAAATAGTTGTGAAATCGGTGAACTATTTACTGAATGAATAGTTTGTAGTCTGCGTCTAACAATTATTTCAAGGTAGAGACTACTACGAAATGAAGTCAAAAGTAGTATTTTCCATATTAAAGGGGCAGTTAAATAAGTTAATCATTGGATAATGCAGTCGAGTGCGGTCTAGTATGCGGGTAGGTGTTTGTTTTGATTCAATTCTTAGTTTATTTTATAGGTACCTACACACACAGTTGGACAAGACTTTCGGCATTGGTTACATTTGAAGAAAAAAAAAGAAAAAGAAAATGTCTCATGAAATTATTATTGTAGGTCGAGTAGTGAACCGCCTCCTAATCTTTTAGAAATCTGTTAAAATGCCTAGAAAAGTTTTATAATATAAGTTCCTACCTACCTGCTGGTAGATTTGAAAAAAAAAACAGATTATTTCATTCCCTAAATAATTTTTTAAAAAATATGTACCTATAAATTTAATTGAAGGTAATTAAAAAAAAAATTAAAAAAAAAAAACAAAACTTCTAAAATTAAACAAACTCACCTGTATTATTTCTCTTCAATTTTTTTTCAATTTGCTTTTCAAAACTGCAACTAGGTACCACTCAGCACTAAAAACTCACTCACAAATAGTCCCGTGAGCTTAAATCAACTCGTAAATACTCCGTTAAAACTTCCCGCGTGCTACAATATACGTGCAGTCCGCTCGACGGCCGCGTGGCATATGGCAGCGGTGTGGTGGCCGGTGCCACCGGAAGACGAACCTCGCTTCACTGCATCCATGACTGCAGTCTGCAGTCCACTCCAAAATACTACGAGTATGTCAGGTGGTGTAGTGAGTAGCACTTTGCTAAAACTTACTAAATTCATACGAATTATTATCATGAAAAGTCTTTATAAGTAGTGCAACGCATAGTTACATGTTACCGTGTCCTATCGCGACAAAGACTATTGTAATGTAATTAAACCGTCTATGTAAGAAAATAAATGTTATTACGTCTAAAGACCGGCAAAAAATTTAATAACTTTGGGATAAAATTCTCTTGATTATAATTCATGTTATTTCAGGACTTCAGCATTCTGCCTGTACCTATCCTATACTGTATAATACCTAGTACTTACCTATACCTACCTATACACACACAAAGCCCGTTAATTTAGTCCCACTGCAGGGCAAGGGCCTCCTCTTAGAGGGCCGAATGACCGTTGTGAGTCCTAAGACATGTCGGTTTTCTCAAGATGTTTTCCTTCACCGTAAAAGCGATGTTTTTAGCGCACATAACTTTTTCTTGAAGAAAAAGACATTGGTGCGCGGTCGGCCTGGTTTCAAACCCACGACCCTCGGAATGAAAGTCGGGGTATCTATCACTAGACCAACACCCCTCCTACCTATCTATGTAGCATAGAATCTTTCGCATGTTGTGTGATGGAGTCATGTACAAATGCTATTTGTACAACAGTAACTCATAATGTGTTGCCTTGAGGGCTAAGTTAAACTAATCTCCGTCAAAAGCATTGACATTTTGGGTCTGGAAGTCTAGGTCTTCCTCGATTATAATGTCCATCTTCCAGCTCCTAATATGTTTAAAATCTAGGATAAAGTTATTTGTAAATCAAGTTGGCTCCTTTATTATGTCCCCTATTTTGTCTACGATTTTTCTATTGCTTCTTCGTACATTCAATTTCTCGTCTGTCAAAGAGTTGTATGTACCAATGCTCAAGACCTGTATCAGTATATGTAAATACTTACCTTGTTAATTATCTATTCCAACTCGTATAGAAGAACTTACTGTCAATCATCAACTTTTTAATCTTCCACTTCGCACAGCAACTTTGGCAACATCAATAGACTAATTTTCTGATAATCTTCTTAAGTAATATGCAGTCTGTGACAGGATAGATAGACGTAAGTATTATTATATAAACCAGTAGGTACCTAATTTGAGATTACAAAACAAGGCAATAATCACAGCTCCTCGTAATTAGTTGATGAAGATTTCTAGTAAACTTTCTCACAATAATACAATAATGCACCATAAAGAGCCGTCATAACGCCATTATGTTCGGGTTCTCAAAACTGTGGCTAGCACAATGACCGTGGGACTACTCGTCCTTACACTGATCATTGTCTTCAATGATCATCGCTAATACTGTTGTTTTACAGTTGGGTGTAACTGAACATAGCACAGGGACACGGTCTTCTTATTTTCTTTTTTTTCGCGTAGGTACCTAGTGGTAAATCTCACTAATGTTAGAGTTCCCTAGGGGCTCGATTCGGTAAGGACATAGCATGCGGAATGCCGGCGTAAATGCAGGCGACGTGCAGGAGATGTACGTTAATTCGTATTCTGTAAGTGTTATTTTACTTAATTACTACTTCATTTGTTAAGTAGCCTCCAAATTTAATGGCTACTTAATTATTTAAATAGCTCCCCTTGTTCCTCAGCCAATCAGTATTAAGGAAGTTATAGAATAGCTTTTATTTTTACTCATGCAACAAATCGACTTCTGCAATGCTCCTGCATCCTGCCTGCTTGTCGCATGCTATGTTTTTACAGAATGGGGCTAGTCGATCTTAGGTCTTTGACTTGACCTAACGACTGTAATTAAATATTATAGATTCCTAACTGATAAAAAGGGACACGATGTGTTAATTGTAATAAACAGCCAATTAAATTATGATTCCTTCCTAATTGATAATTACCTAATAAGGAGGAGGAGTAGTACTTAAGCCAGTAAAAAGGGTTGTCTTTTACTACAGGTCTAGAAACCTGATCAAATTCTATGTCAGCCCCTACCAAAACCAAATAATGTGCGAACTTTCATTTATATTCATACGAATCAAAGTATAGGCAAATAGGCAGATAGTTTGACCGGCAGAAAAATCAGCAGATATTTTAAGACGTCTGTCTGTATCTCCAAAAACGTTGGTAAAGACAGAAAAGAAAAAAATAACAACCATATCATTCATACATACATCCTATCCTACTAATATTATAAATCCGAAAGTCTGTTTGTTTGTTTATTTGTTTGTTTGTTTGTTTATTTGTTTGTTTGTTTGTTCCCTCTTCACGGTCAAACGGCTCAACCGATTTGGATGAAAATTTGCATAGAGATAGTTTAAATGATAGAGAGTGACATAGGATACTTTTGATCCCGAAAATCCCGCATGATCGGAACTTACGCGGGTGACTACTAATATTATAAATCCGAAAGTCTGTTTGTTTGTTTATTTGTTTGTTTGTTTGTTTATTTGTTTGTTTGTTTGTTCCCTCTTCACGGTCAAACGGCTCAACCGATTTGGATGAAATTTTGCATAGAGATAGTTTAAATGATAGAGAGTGACATAGGATACTTTTGATCCCGAAATAATATTATAAATCCGAAAGTCTGTTTGTTTGTTTATTTGTTTGTTTGTTTGTTTGTTTATTTGTTTGTTTGTTTGTTCCCTCTTCACGGTCAAACGGCTCAACCGATTTGGATGAAATTTTGCATAGAGATAGTTTAAATGATAGAGAGTGACATAGGATACTTTTGATCCCGAAAATCCCGCATGATCGGGACTTACGCGGGTGATAACTATTCAATAAATGAAAATCGACACAGGGGTAGGGTAAGTTATGTAGAGTGGCATCATGATCATCGTCATCCTTCGTCATCGTCATCGTCACTTACTAATGAAATACAAACTTTACTTTACTTCACCTACCAACCGCAGTGCAAAAATCCACACTTAAACGGACGACCAGGGAAGTACTGATGATGCCAGGCGCGGCAGCGCCTGGCTTCAACAGTACTTCAATGGGCGACCGTTTAGGTGTGGATTTTTGCATTGCGGTAGGTAGGTGTTCGAACAACGCGGGTTCGCAACTTGCGCGGGTGAAACCGCGGGGCGCAGCTAGTACATAATATTAGTAAGATGTTTATCAATACAGGTGTGCTTCAATGTATATCCAAATCCCCGGCTAATTGTCTGCTGGGAATGTCTGTCTGTGAGGCGTCAGGTGCGCCGGTAACTTCAGGCCCGGGGAGCCGCGCCGGATGTCCGCGGACGTGACACTCCAACCACATCTTTGTTTCACTCTATTTTGTTATTCTAATGAATTTCACTATCTTTCCAATAGAGATAGGTGCTTGAGACTTACAATAGAATTAGTCGCGGGGAGTTTACTTTACAAATGTCCGCCGAACCTAGACTACTACAAAATCTATCGAAACATTTTTCAGCCTTCTGACGTTCTTTTGGTCATCGAATCTTTCACCTTCCTTATAAGATGGCACCATTTTATGATGATGTTTTTCATCTAAAGGTGACGTGAGGAAGGGGCCGGTGCCAAAACAGTCATCATATTATTAAGAAATCCTAAATACCCGACCTGCCCTAATCATAGTGTACTAACTACACGGGACGCTGTAGATTGTGCGAAGTGGAGATGTAGGTAACAGTAGAAAAGCGAACATAGGGCTCTCGACAGGGATGTACCCGGAACATCGCTGAAATGATGATGACTAAGGGTGCATAGCGCACAGATTTATCTCAATCTAACACTAGCTAGAAATAGTTAGATACGCAATAAAAGCTAACATCGTAGTAGTCGACACTCGTGAAGAGTAAACAGCCGCCCATACAGCCTCCGCCCACCGCGCCACGCGTCGCAGATTATGCTGTCATTGCAGTAGGCTACCTACGTGGGAACCAAGAGTGGATGTGTTGATGGGCTGCTATGTCCGGCTTCACAGGGCTGTACGTACAATGATATTGAACTACCGCCATCGGGCAGCAGCCAGTTTGCGTTTTTGTCTTTAATAAAAATATCTGAAATAAATACATGACCTCAATACATGCTAGCATTTGACCTCATCTCACCTGATGGAAAGCGATGATGAGGTCGACGGCGTGACTAACATGCTTACCTAGAAGAAGCCTATACTCACTCTAGACTTGAAAACTAAGCCTAAAAGCTAAAAAATATATTTGTGTTTTAAGTTTTAAGATATTATTTTGTCATAAATAATTTTAAATTAAATCGGGAACATATTCCTTCAAAGACGCACGGAAGCGGGTGCTTCATAGATTGTTTCTGGCCCCCCACATACCCTGTATCCGACACTGTTCGCTACAACATTGAGTGCAGTAATTAAATTCTAATCAATACGCAAATAAATATCGATTTGCGACTAACTACTCGTATATGATTTGCACATTAAATTGTCAAATGACCATAATTACAGATATCGTGATTGCATCGACGCCTACAGCCCTACTGCTGACTAAAGTACCTACCAACTAGGATACCCAACAACTGTGCGTGTAAATAAGCTAAAGGCTTATGATAGCCTAAAACTTAAAATAGGTACTTATATATACAGTACACCATTCATACCGTGCCGTTTTCTAAACTTACTGAGCTGTCTTGGATTTTAGCAACATGTAACTGTTCCATTAGATAGGTAAGACTTTTGAACTCGCAGAGATTTCAATGTGAGGTACAACGAGCGCGAACTTCGAGTATTCGATGTTTTGTTTACCAACGAGTGTACAATCGTATTGTTACACGAGTGACCAACGAGTGTACATTTCGTTCGAGCGAGAAATTGAAAGAAAGAGTAAATGCGAAGTACATACCTGCAACAAAATGTTACGGGTAAAAGCACACTCGCTGAGCATTACGTCGAACCGAGTGCCGAGCTTCCATTTCCATGTAATGCAACGCAGGAACGTACATGAAAATGACTTAGAAACTGAGCTTTTAGCTGTATTTTACCTACTATTCGTAAGAAAGTTACATTAGATACATGAAAATGCTTGAGTTAATGCTCTAGTATGTACTCACCTTTACATGCAATGAATGTGTGAATGACGTGTGACGTTTTAGAGTTCCAGTTTATTAATCACAGAATTTGAAAGAAATTTGCGTCGTCGTCGCTCTAGTTTCTGAATGGTGAATTATTGAAAGCAGCTTGTGTGTGCGGGAACCGCATCCCGGTCAAGTGTCGAGGGTGTGGACTGTTGAGAGAACGGGATCAGGTCACCAGATAATACCAACTGGGTTACCTACTTCTAATGTCCACCCCGGAATATTTTTATATCTACTAGGCATTCGTGCGACCCATGTTTCAACATTCCTATCAGTCTCATGAAGGTGAAAGTTTGTAAGTGTTTTTTGCTCCTTCACGCAAAAATCGCTGGAATGATTGTGATAAAACTCGCTTTATATATAGCTGGAATAACATATTATACTTAGGCTACTTTTAATTCCGATATTCCCGCTGGATCGGGACTTACATGGGTAAAGTCCCGATTGAAAATATTATAGTAAAAAAAGTAATCAAAGTTAGTGGATCTTCTTGTCAAATAAATAAATTATAGAGTAGACTAGGTACCTACAGCTGTAGTATGAACTATGGTGACTGTAGTGTTACGACCATTTAGCAATTTGCATTTGTACTGTAAAGAAACACCATTTAGACATTAGGTACTTAATTGTGTTATCCTAGGTCTCTAGTTATCTGAAAACCAAGTTTCATTGCAATCGGTTCAATAGTTTTTGCATGAAAAAGTAACAAAGACTAAACAAACATAAGCAATATAAGTATACTACCTGCGCCCCGCGGTTTCACCCGCGCAAGTCGAGATCCCGCATTGTTCGAACACCTACCTACCACAATTCAAAAATCCACACTTAAACGGTCGCCCATTGAAGTACTGCTGAAGCCAGGCGCTACCGCGCCTGGCATCATCAGTACTTTCCTGGTACTTCCCTGAATATTTGCACTGCAGTAGGTAGGTGAAATAAGGTCGTTTGTATTTTAGTAAGTGATGATGACGATGACGATCGATGACGATGAATGACGATAGATGACGATAAATGATGATGGATGACGATCAATGACGATGGATGACGTTCAATGACGATGGATGACGATGAAGATGATGATAATGCCACTCTACATCACCTAGCTTACCCTTGTGTCGATTTTTATTCATAAATAGTTATCACAAATATTCATGGACACAAAACGTCAGATTATAGTCTGAAATTAAAAAACGTTTTACAGGTTTTAAACTGATATCGAAACAAAACTAATATTTTCAGCAGGATATTGTACCTACATTTGGCTCGGCCCACCCTGCAGTATCACTCGATGTTGACTAAATAAATACCCCAGTCAAATTGATGCGGTGTACATGCGGTGTACTCAAGTGTTATTGCCGCAATCTGCAATGCAGGCGCTTTACAATATTCTATAATATTGTAAAGCATCGATTATATCATCTTACTTCATAGTAATATTATTTAAAACGCGAAAGTTTGTATGTATGTATGTATGTGAGGTTGTTACTCTTTCACGCAAATACTACTGAACCGATTGCGATGAAACTTGCAATATAGGTAGCTGGGGACCTGGATTAACACATAGGCTACTTTTTATCCCGATATTCCCGCGGGAACGGGACTTACGCTAGTGAAACCGCGGGGCGCAGCTAGTCGACTATAATGAAGTTCATTATAATGAAGCTTCTTGCTAATCGCTAAGTGTAAATTACTGCTGTGAATTACTGTTATATATTTTATGTCACCGTAAAATTTTAAAATGTAAAAATATTCATTATGTCAACAGTTTTTGATTTACAAATCTTAAATACATGTCAAAATGCAAAGTCAAAAATTATTACAATGTCAAACTTAAAACTAACTTAAACCTAATCAAACAATCCGCCCCTAATTGTACCCGGAGCAAAGGTACCCATAACGCTGGCAGCATTGCCCCGCTGTATGGCAATCGCCAGCCTTTGCTCCAGGTACGAACCGGAGCGGGGGTCACCTGTTCTCTCCCGCAGTCTACGCCCTATCTCCCCCTCCTTCGCCTCTGACCCCCAACAGCCCATGGTCTCCACCGCCAGAGTTTGGAATAAATACTGCGGCTCCATCGCTGCATATTTCTGACGCTTCAAGCTGGCAGCGCCCTCCGCCGCCGCCCCCGCCAAGAGGACGGTGCGACCCAGGTGGCAGGCCGCCAAAGTGCAGACGCACGTGGCATCCCATACGAGGCACCTGCCATTCTTCCAGGGTACCAAGGTCAGCCCGTCCGGCCTCTTACCGTCCGTCCTTGATAAACCCGGTGGCTCGAGCACACAGGGGACATTAGCCGACACTAAGGCTCTCCGGACAACGCGGCAACGTCGTTTAAGGCGTGGTGACGCGAAAACCTTCCCGCGCTGCGACGACAACTAAGTGCATGGAGACCGTCGCTTCCCACCATCGAGCCGCAGGTGCATCTGTGGGGTTCACACCCCTTGCAGCCCAGGCGGAGGGCCACTGCCACACGCAAAGAGTCGTCGTCGAGCAAAGTGCCCAGATGAGGCGAAGGCAATGCATGCAACCACGCTCCGGACTCTGGTTGTACCACCGTAAAATAATAATAAACCTAAATTTATTGATTTCCTAGGAAATCACACATTGCTCGATGTCGTATTAGAATATCTATAACCACGCAAAAAACCGAGATAGGTTAGGTTTATGTTAGAACATGATTACACTCCCGTTTAGAATCCTACGAAAGTTTGTAATTATCCCAGGAAATTTATAAACTGAACTGTTATCGATAAAGTAACAACACAACACTATTAGATATGACGTAATATTATGTAACCAAAATGTGTAGGCGTGCTGGTCATTATAGAAAAATTTAAATAAGGCTATCTATTTAATTTGGTTGCTTAAAGGTATCCAAGGTATCTAATTTGACATTCGGACAGTGTACACCAGCAGTTCCTTATTCAAATTAGAACTGTCCTTTTCTGTTCAATGTATTTGGCGTATTTGAAAGAATAGGATGAGTGTTTTATCGTAGTTTTAGACTCCTTCTATGCTTTAGTAATTGTTCTGAGAGTGCTCCTAACTGTGAAACTTTACTAAACAATATCTTTTAATTTAGCGAAAATAAAACGAATATATATACTAACACAGTGGCTTTATATCACGTAGACCAATTGAATAATCTTCATCTTCTTCGTTTTTATGGCTTATTCCATTTGGACATTAGTCAGTGTCAAGTATTATTTTTTAATATTATTTGCAAGTTATTTGCATTGCATCGAAACAGTCAAGTCGCCATAGTTAAAGTCAAGTCGAAGGAATCATTGTAAAACAGGGGCCATTTTTTACAACGTTTGTTCACGAGCTTTGGAGACAACGCGTAAAGTCCATGTTTTGCACCGATTTTCACTTTCATTTAAACTTGTACACTTTCACGAAACCAAACTGATTAATATGCCCCCGAAATTAAACAATTTACACGCATTTGAACTAGGTATAACAAAAATGAAAATTTAGCAACACATGTCTTTACCTCGGTCCCGCCAAAACATCCTATTGAATAATCTGTATTTTTAGGAATGAAAAAAAAATCGTAAAGTTGTTTAAAGTGCAAAATGTGTTATCTGTGGAACATAGCTGGTCCATTTTAAACGGTCTTTTTGCTTGACACTGGCTAATTTCCTTATGGCCATAATTGGTTCACAACCGATAAAAAATAATACTGTTACTGTCACTGTCACGCAAAATAATTGTCACATTTCCGCCCGTTTTTTTTTGGCGGGAACTCGTTGAGGAGATGTGGTGCTAAATTTTCATTTTTGTGAAACCTAGTTCATATGCGTGCAAATTGTTTAATTTCGGGGGCATATTAATCAATTTAGTTTCGTGAAGGTGTACAAGTGGAATGAAAGTGAAAATCGGTGCAAAACATTGACTTAGTGTTGTCTCCAAAGCTCCGTGAAGAATGTTTGTAAATGGCCGCCGTGTTTACAAATGATTCCCTAGACTTGACTTTACTAAGACGACTTGACTGTTTCGATGCAAATAACTTGCATAATATATTAAAAAACATGACACTGGCTAATTTCCTAATGGCCATAATCGGTTCGCAACCGATAAAAAATAGATAGACATTTCCGCCACAGAGTACATTATATATTTCCGCCCGTATAGCCGAATCTTTTTGTTTTTAATATTTTCCATGTAATTTTTCTATGAAATAACTTATATCTGGCTTTCAGCCTGCAGGCAAAATGTTTGCCAAACCATACAAGCTTAAATCCAACACAACATTAAAGAATTCCGAAAAGTAAACAATTAAAAATTGTGACTGTCTAGTTTGAATCATATTTTCGATGTTCTTGCTTAAATTTTCCATTGTTTTGCAGAAAACACTTAGCTCAACGTGTCCTAGAGGAGTTCAACTTGCCATCTGAGGAGAAAGCTAAGCATGTAATACCTCAGAAAAGCACATGTATCTGTATGAAACTGGTTCTCTATTCTGGTGATAGTGTGAACTTGTACACCGTTGATGGTGTTCCTATGATCATCGAGACGTCCGAAGGAATCGTGCCGACTATCTGCGCGTTGTGGAAGGTCCCAGGATTGGTTCCTACTCTTACTATTCATTCACCGGTCCTCCCAAAGGTAAATATGAGACATCAAATTTTATTTTTAAGGGATTATTGATTTGTATTTATATTTATTCTGGTAAAATAAAGTAGTATTTGACTACCTCTGTGGCACAGCGGGCGAAGGCCCGCTTGCAATGCAAAAGGTTGTGTGTTGGATTCCCGTTGCAAACTAATATTTCTGCTGACCATAAATGTTTGTTTCTGGTTTTGAGTGTATGTATGATGTGTATTACATGTTTTTACAAAAACAAAAGTATAATAATATGTACCTAGTATATCCGTTGTCTAGTACCCATAGTACAAGCCTAGTGCTTAGTATGGGGCTAGACTGCGCTGTGTGATGTTGTGAAATATTTATTTATGTAATGTAATCTAAATCCCCTTGACTTTATTTTTAAAACATTTCTTACACTTCTTGTTTTATTTTTGGTGAAAACCATTTAATATTGGTATGGAAAAACTAATCTACAAATAATTCTTATGCAAAAAACTTAAAAGCTTATAAATAAAAAATATTCAAGGCCGACATTCCCCCTTTGGATTGCCAACTTCACCCTTTGAAAAAAGAAGCCACAAGTTCCCTTGAAGCCATATTGAGATGCCCCACAAAATCATTACACAACGCCCAAAATTCATGGAATGGAGTTTTGTTTGTACCTTCTTTCAATGAATAATGTTATTTGTAAAATGTTCTCAGATCCAGAACGGCGCGCCGCTATACCTGCCCGGCGTGACGCTGCCCACTGCGGGTCGCGGGTTCCCGCTGTTCGCGGCGGGCACGGTGCTCGCGGCGTGCACGGCTGACAACGACGCGGCGTGCGCCGTCGGTCGGGCCCTCATGTCCAGTGCAGACATGCTGCTTAGAACTACGTCAGTGTGTATTGAAATTGTTATTCGTAGCTGTGCCCTGCATAGGCCCCGATCTCGCGGGAAATCGGGATTAAAGGTAGTTTACGTGTTAATTTGTCTCCTGCTATCTGCATATGAAGTTTCATTGCAATTGGTCCATAGTTTTTCCACAAAGGAGTAACAATAATGGAACACCATCCAATCATTCCATGGAGATCATAATAACTTTTCGATATTGTTTGTGTTGGTCGGTGTATGTTTATAACTTAGAGGGACAACAGACAAAGTGTTGGAAAAAGTAATGCACTCTTGATAAACTTAAAATTAAATGTTTTATTCTTATAATAATTTAGTATACTACAAAGTTACAATTATTCCCTGTGTTTCTACTTCTCCAGTGGAGTCTGCATGGACATCCTGCAGGTGTACGGCGACCAACTCTCCAAAGACCACAAGCTTATCAAGATGGAGCGACCAAAGTTCACGCCACAACCACACGACTCACTTACGTCTATCAATTTAGCAGATGGCTTCCAACAGGTAAATAAATTTATATGTAAAAAAGCATAAGGATTGATTACCTATTTCCTTGATTGTTTGTCTTTACGCATCACTGAGATCATCAATCAAATTCTCGCCAACAGTTTTATCCAATTGTGATAAATTTGCGAAAAAAACCTGGTAATTTGCGCTTCTGCGCATTATACAGTTCCCCAACCATCATACTTTGTTTCCCGAAATATTTGTGAGTGGTTGCAAAACTTATACCATACTCTCATTTTCAGAAAAGAGCCAAGCTTGCATGCTATCATTACATTCTACTATGGATTTATCAATTCCCAGATCTCCCTTGACTCAGTGAAAGAAGAATGGCCAACATTGGGCCAACCTAGGCCCACAGAAAGAACAACTGCCCCTGTAGTGGTCAACCAGCCTGCAACAATAGCTGAGAGTCTGGAGCCCTTACCCATTGCTACTGTAGATCACATGGAAGATAGTGAAGATACTTTGGTTACAGGTAACTTTGTAATTATACACACCGGGTAATTTGGAGATATTTTGTGACAGTATACCTAATTTTCTGACATCTCACTGTTTGACAATCAACATGATGGATCATATTATTTTTATTTGCATGCATCCAATGATCCTTTTTAAAAAAAACAAACTATTTATCAATACATCAACTATTTATTTATCAATCTTGTCACAAAGTATCTCCAGTTTGAAACTAAGTATCCTCATTTTACAGTAGTTAAAATCAAATGGAAAACTTCTGTTTTTGAAGGTAGTTAAAGTAATTTTATCCACGTAAGTGCCGATCACGACTTACCGACTTAAAAAAAGAAGTAATTAGACCTCTCCCGGAAATTTATTCTCTAGCAATATTTAACATACGTGCCTCAGTCGAATCAGAATCAGGGATCCTACCGCGTAACTCCTGTCGAGTTCAGATTCAGACTCATATTCTTCTTTGTGGCCTTCTGCTAGCAGCTAAGAGCAATTTGGCCAGTTTTACGTGAGACAGGGGCGAAGAGTTAGCCTAGGATTAGGGTACAGTGAGTGGCTCACTCGACGACGTCCGCGCAAGGAGTGAGCAGAAATTATATATTGCTTTAACGTCGACAATGTCTGTTCGCTCCTTCCTTCCCAAAACGACGTCGAGTTGAACTCGACGGGAGTTATGCCGTAGAGTCCCAGATCAGAATAATCCTCAATTGCTAATTAAATAAATTGCCAAAGATTCAGAGGAATCAGTTGACTGAGACTGTATTTCCTCGCTAGTTTGATTTGGGTGTTTTCGAATCACTAGTGACTTTCATTTCGTTTTCAAATCGCAACCTTCTGGGTCTGGTGTTAACGCTAGCATACACCATTTACTTTCAGAGTCAACGGGAGTAGACGAGGTACCTGAGGATATGGAAGGTCTGCTCCGCTGGTGCCTACTGGGGTTCATCAAGCTGCACGGAAAGCAGGTGGAGCTGCCATTGAAGACCAATCTCCTATATAAGTAAGCTTTACCTTTGACCTGGAAGGCTACCGCGTATCTTGGACGCTTGTCAACTATGCATGTCAGCTGTCATTGAAACCGAAAGCTAAAGAGACGCCAGTTTGAATGCCAGTTTAAATCGTCGGCGTCGGTTTAAAAGCCTTGCAAATCAATGCTGTAGAATATTTTTGTTCTTTTAAATATTATTTAAAACAATTTTTTTAGAAACGTCAAGTAAACTATCGTTTCTTCGGAATGCGACCTCCAATGAGAAGAAGACACAAGAAACTCACGGGGTTATATTTTTTTGCAATTATTATATATTGTGATTCAGGCATATTGTACCTTTGCGCATGGCGAATTTCGATGCCGACGCCGACGCTAGAAACGCGGTAGCCTTCCTGTTTGACATTAGATCAGTAATAGAATTTCGGCCAAATCAGTGACTGACCTATGTGTAATAAATGTACTAATGCCATTTTGTTTTTGTCAAAATCAGGGACGCAACTCCTTACACCATTTTTTGCTATCTCTTATAGTTTAGTTAGTATCCCCTTGAAAGCCCATCGAAATGGTTCACCCTGTACATGTGCTTATCTCAGAAAGAAAGTTGATTGCGTGACTCAGGATTTTCGTACTAGTAACACCATCTTTCTGTACTAGTAGGTGTTGTGAGCGTTCGCTATAACAGTTTAAGTTAACGGGTCTAGAAACCCACCTCTCTAATAAGTATCTGTAATTTGGTTAATATTATGACATTCCCAGGAACTACCTCCACCCGCTGTGCCCCCCGACTCGCTCGTTGGATGTCAAGAAGTCAACGTACAAGAAGCTGGGCAAGTTCCTGGAGGAGATGCAACAGGTAACATTGTGATGTAAGGATAATGTCATTCCATAGGGGTTGTTTCAGACGTCTTCAAGTTCAAATTTTTTGAGGTTATACATATTGTATATTTTGCAACAGAATTTTTTTCGCGTCTCGTGGTGTTAGTTTTTTTTTGGTAAATGTCCTAAGGTTTCTAACTTGTCCGAACGACTGCTATTGATTGGAGATTATAACCGGGATCAACTGCTTAACGTGCGTTCCGAACCACGCTTAAACCTCAGACAGACGACATCCCTTGGGAATCAACCTTAGGATGCTTGACCGGGACATAAAGTGGTAAAAAGTTATAGAAGTTTCTTATAATGTCTCCAGGAAAGCCTGATAGAAGTCCGTGAGATAGAGAAGGGCGTGTCCGCAGTGACGGCGGTGAACACGGCGCACCCGGGCGTGCGCGCGCACTGCGCCCCCGCCCCGGCCCCGGCCCGCGCCGCGCCCGCCGCCGCCCCGCCCGGCGGCGACTACGAGCCGCCCGCCGTGCGCGAGATGCTGTGTGTCACCGCCGCGGTACAGGAGCTCTTGGCGCCGCACAAGTAAGTGCATTCAATTGAGAATGGTCCGTTGCCGTTGCCCGTTCTCACTCCGCCCCACCTCTCTTGGCAACATGAAGAGACGTAATGCTATTCTTTTATTGGCGTTCAAGTAAGAAGCCTCCTCTAGTGATCTACACTACATGGTTAACGCCACATATTTTCAGCGCACCCTGAATACGCTGACAGATCTTTCCGTAGAAGATGGTTTTCGAACAGCTTGACTAATCCTAACACTACAAAGACACAAACATACACTCAAGGCAAAAACAATAACACTTCCTTGGGCAGTAAAAAGGTTCTTTCCAGGGCCGACCTAACCACCTAACGCTTTTGCACCAAACTGGTACTTGTGTTATCTTCGTTAATATAGAAGAATTCCTCAATCAGAAGTCTGAAATCTTAGTTCACCTTTATAAAACTACACAATGTGATATTGTTATGGTGGTGTTTGTCACTACCGAAGGCCAGAAACCCCAGGAATGTATCTGATAGCCGAGATCCCCAACTCCAACTACAGCTTCACTACAGTAGTGCCATTTTCAAAGCCTTTATTACATCGTTCCAGGAAGGGCACAGCGCTAACGCCGCCGGAAGTGCGCACTCTCGTCACAGAGTATGTGAAGCGCAAGAACCTCACTTCCACTGACGTGAAGGGAGCGGTCACATTGGACGCATTGCTCGCTAAAGTTGTTGGGAAACAGGAACAGGTATTAGCCAGAACTAGGAGATTTGTTGATCAATAATAGAAGTCATCTTATTTGGGCAAGAGATATAACGTGCTTTCAAGTACTTCTTTCTTATCTTTTGTTTCTACTCTAAAACTACCCAAAGATGTAAAGTACAAAAAGTAACTAAGTTGGCAAAAAGTCCGTATCAAGCGCACTAGACAGACTGACTGCATTTCCAAATGTACTCCGATTCCATATATAGCCAAGTTTGTGGCTAGCTGGCGCCGTGTGCAACGTCCTACAATACTTCCAGGAACACGTGAAGTGGGACCAGCTGATGTCTGGCGTGACGGGCAGGATGACGGCCGCCACCGAGATGCGCTTCGCAGACGGCAGCGTCACCCTCAACAAGAGCAAGCTGGAGCCCGTCACCATGGCGGTTGCTACACGCAGCGGGAACAAGAAGGTACACTCTCTCTCTCTCTCTCTGTAGGTTACCGATGCCAAAGTTCAAGTATGTCGATAGGTATCATCCGAAAATCCTTTTGTTCTACTTCATGCCTGACAGACTGCACATATCCCTCGACCTTCACTTTGACACTAACCACAGTATAGCTTCGGGCTCTTGCTTTAATGTGGGCCAAAATCAATAATGCTCGATTGAATGATTCTAGTATTTGGTCAAAGATCTAAAGTAGTTGAACTTTTTGTTAAATAAAGAATTTTTGTATTTTTTTTTCTAACACCATGTCCACCCAGAACTTTGCGACCAGTAATTCGACAGCAAATGGCTGCTAGCTCTCTTACTATTGAACATGATCATTGGACACCACGCGTGGTCGAAGTCTCCTCAAGATAGTAGAAAAGATACCCTGGGTGGCTGGGTGTACGTACCATATGGTACGTACAACCTGCCGTACGATCCTGCTGTGGCGAACATGCTGACAGTACATGTTACATATTGTACATGCTTAAGCAGGATCGTAGTTCGTTGTTGAAGCGCCGAGTTGTCGTGAGACCCTTACGGTTAATTGTTAATGTCGTGTGTCAATTTCCTTCAGGTGACTCTGGTGTCGAACCTGGAGCAGTTCGGGTTCAAGCTGGTGCCGCTGGCGGCGGCGTGGCAGCGCGGCGCGGCCGGCGCGTGCGGCGTCACGCGCGCGCCGGGAGCCAAGCATGACCAGGTCATGTTGCAGGGAGACCAGGTACAGTTGTTAGGAGGAAACAGGATATATCGCCGATTTAATATTCCCCAGTCATCTATCTAAGGGGCAACAATCTGTCTATAACTGATACCAGACAGTGCTCTACTGAGCACCTGACGGAGGCTATACTATAATCATGATAGAATAAGTCATTGAGATTGGAGGTGTTCAATTTAACTACAGCTGGAGAAGTTCAAACTGGTGTTTATCCACTAGGAAGATTAGATATATTCAAACCACATACATACCTGAAACGCACCCTCGAGAGGGTGTGCCATATGCTCGGATATCACAAAATGTAGTCAAGATGTTACAAATATATCTAGAGGTAGTACCTCATCTCATCAGGGAGAGCATGACTATTACTTACATACATGATGCATTTAAGCAGTATACATTATATATTATATTGAGCTCCAAGCAAACCCACCTTGAAACAAAACTGTCATATTGTACACAAAGAAAACTAATTTATACCTACTCTATGTTAGTGAATTAACTATTTTATTTGTTATTTCCAGACTCACTTTGTGGCCAAATTACTCATAGAAAAATATGGATTACCCAAGAAATTTGTGGAAGGAGCCGACAAAGCACTAAATAAGAAAAAGTAAATTCTGTTTAACAGACTATGGACTGTCAAAGACAAGTTATTTATATCCAGCAGTGATACAAAAGTGATTCAATAAAAGATTACACTTTCTTAAAATTAATCTTTATTATTAAAATAATCCCTAAAATTATATCTATAAACAGAAATATGGCAGCTTAGTAATTTAGAAACCTATAATGTAAGTCTATCTATATTAGAAACATTTCATTTCAATAGTATCTAGTTTAGGAAGACATTATACGACTATAATTTTTAATAATTATGTTGACAATTCAAAAACTTTATAAAAGGAATGCAAATATTTTAAAATTACATATCTTAGTCCTAGGATACAAAAATTGCCACACAAATAAAAAATACATATAAATGTCATCTTTTATAAAACTATTATTTTCTACAACTAGGGTTTAGGGTGGGTGTTGTCCGTATTTCATTACTATTCATACATAAAATAAGTATAATTTGTATACTCTGATTTCATTGATATGTACAGTTTAGTTCTAGTAAAATATTATCTAAACTTAGGAAGTAACCACAACCAAAACAATATAAGGTACCTAAAAAGGCAGTACATTACTAAAGCATAAATCTATTACAAAATAGAGATCAAATCAAGATTTAGACATGAATTTGAAAGGAGTTTTAAATGGTATCAAAGATTTGCGCGACTTTTTCTTCATATCTGGAGCTATAGGCGTATGAGCGAGTGACTGTCTTATACTAGAGCGAGTCCTTTCAAACACGCCCTCACTGTCGTTATCTGTACTCCAGTGACTCCGGGCTGACATCATAGAAAGCCGAGAGGAGTTTGACATCAAACTAGTCTTAGAAGGCGTCTTTCTAATACTGCTAGTGTTTGAAATATCATTGAATACAGTTTTATTCAATTTTGCTTGTTTTGAAGGAGAGGAATGACTCCAATTACCAGCAGAGCGCTTTTCACTGGATATCTTATCTAAATCTAAGTATTTGAACTTACTGATGTCCTTTTGTCTGGTGACTGCTCTCGGCACTTGGTAACCATCCTTGTCTTGGTTCTCCAGCTCGTAAAATGTTAAAGTAACACTCTCATCACTTTCAACAAACGGATTCTTGGCTGTAAAGTGCACTTTCTTAGTAGAAACTTCAGGGAAAATGTTCCGGACCGGCATGTTATCTTTAGTGATCTTTGCAGCGGTGATAATTGCGCTGCTGTCGCCGTTGTCGGCTGATAGCGAGCTGTCTAAGTCTTCATATCCATAGCTTTTACGACGAGATGACCGTCGTCGGCGCCGCTTTGGCACCTCACGTCTTTGTTCACAAACTTGTGACATTATTGGTGGCAGAGTTATTCCATTACTGTCACTTTCAATGTTATCCTGGGATACATTAAGTGGAATCACTTTAGAGGCAGGACTGCTCAATATTTCCTTTGAAATAATGTCCCTTTCACGTAGATTAAGCGACTCCTCGCGTTCTCTCAGCGCCATGAGACGCGACATCCATTCTTGACTTAAAGTCTGTTCAGATACGAGTTGTGGGCGCGCATAGGGCTCCAGGGCTTCGCTGTAAGGTCTGCGACTTCTAGGGACATATCCAGGCAACTCCAGTGCCAAGGCAGCCAGGGTAGGAGACAAACAATCCCGGTTTAAACTCACATCTGCAGTTTCGATAAAAGGTTTCCTCTTAGGGCTGAGGTTGCAGTAAATAGGAGTGTCTGGTACATTGAATATAGTCCTAGGCAGAGGTTCTACAGCTTTGATCAGTTCCCCAGCCTTTTCAGAGTCACATTTGTTAATTTCGGAATGGTCAATGTCAAGGCTGATCAATATTTCAGAGATGTGTCGGGGTACAGCCAGTGTTTCCATGTTGGTGAGGACTGTAGGATGGTAGAGGACGATATCGGGCTTCAGTGGAGTCTCCCGTTCTTCAGTAAGAAAAGCTATAATGTCTGTGAGATCATCACTGTACTGGCACTCTTTTATTTTGTCATTAGAAGCTCCAGGGCGGTAGCAAACTGTGTGGATCACCTCTCCGACCTGCCGCATCATGTTTTTATTCTCTAGTTTCCGGTTTAGGTCGAAGCAATTGACTTTGAGCTCGCCTGCCTCGCTGACAAAGATTGACGCGGGGGTTATGCATTTCGTTAATTCGACCAATTTGAGACTTTCGATGAATTTGCAGACGCGTGCCAGTTCATGCAGTAGATGCCACACGAAGCACTCAGCGAAGTATCGCCTTCCGTTATTGCAATCGTCTAGAAGTTCGAGCAAACGTCGCCACGATTGGTATTCGAGGACAAAGTACAGCGTCTTTGTCGGCGAGTGCAGGATGGTGTCGTAGTACCGCAGAAGACTGCTCGATGATGCTTTGCTTATTGTCTTTACCTCGTTAGCGACGTTTTGTATTTGTTCGTCGGAGTACGAGCCGCAATCGTAAGCTTTCCATGAGAATATGTTATTCGTGACCTTGTGCCGCACTTTGTAGAATGTACCACCTCCGAACACGTCTATTACTTGATAATCTTTCAGTTTTTCCGTCATTTTGGCGGATTTTTATGATAATTTTAATATTTTTTACATTTTACAACCGAAACAAAGCAGCCAAAAATTCAAATCGAAATGACCGTTGAAATTTTAGTGATGTTCGTTGCTCGATAAAATTTAATAAATCGTGCTATTTAAATAATTAAAGGTGAACGCAGATGTGATCCGCGCCGAAGGAGCCGAAGGAATCGAATTTTATATATGAATATGAAATGGTTGTGGCAGTGTGCGTGTAGATGTGTATGTGACGGTCATCCGATTCAGACGAATCGACCGCATCGGAAGAATGACCGCATCGGTAGAATCTTACTCAGCTGCAGTTGTTGAATAACCAAGTTCTATGTTGTTCTCGTACGCAACTATCAGAGTACGAGTGAATCGGTCGATTCGACCGCTTTGCCGGAGTCAGCCGAATCTGATGACGTCATCGGAAATATAAATATGTTAATAATATTATTATATTAAATTCGATCCCTTCGGCTCCTTCGGCGCGGATCAAATCTGCGTTCACCTTTGATACTGACCGCGGTGATGGAACCGCGGTAATTATATGTCATTTTTGTATTCAATTTAGATTTGTTTAAATAGCATTTGGCACCTGATTCAATCACAAGTCGTATAAATATGGGGTTAAAATAAAACCAAAATGATAAATAATAAACCATGTCCAATACAATACCACGTCTTAGTTTAGTTTTGAAACCTATGCTCTCCGCATAACCGATAGAGCTTTAAAGTCAACTGCGCCACAGCTGGAATCATCAAACTTTAATTTATCTTCGTAAACCTCGTGAGCACCTTGCATGTTAGATTGTTCTATAGTTCGTTTTTTTAATTTCAGACTATATTCTGACATTTTGGTTTAATTTTATTTAAAGTGCTTAAGCCCGCACTGGGCGTTCATAGAACTATTTTCAAAGAAAAGATATATCCACAAAAACACAGCGCACGGTCTACGTCAGGCGAGATTCGAACCAACGCATCTCAATCCAATCCGGGGAATGCGACTTACGCCTCTTAGTCTACCGACGCGGTGACTCATACGCAGTAATTCTTATCTTTTGTATATTATCTTTTTTTTTATTTTCATTTTTTTAAACTTTTCTTTAAAAAAATGATTCGACATTTTGGTTCCTTTTATTTCTTATCGGTTGTGAACCGATTATGGCCATTAGGAAATTAGCCAGTGTCATGTAATCTAATATATTATGCAAGTTATTTGCATCGAAACAGTCAAGTCGTCATAGTTAAAGTCAAGTCTAGGGAATCATTTGTAAACACGGCGGCCATTTACAAATAACTTCACGGAGCCTTGGAGACAACACTAAGTTAATGTTTTGCACCGATTTTCACTTTCATTCCACTTGTACACCTTCACGAAACTAAATTGATTAATATGCCCCCGAAATTAAACAATTTGCACGCATATGAACTAGGTTTCACAAAAATGAAAATTTAGCACCACATCTCCTCAACGAGTTCCCGCCAAGACTCCTTTGGTTCCTTGTATTTGACATTTTTTCTTTAGAAGGAAGTGTCAAATAGTACAAACTTAAGTGATGCTTCATTTTTGCTTTCATTAGATAGTAATACCATAGCCTACATTTTTAAGTTTATTCGTATTTGGTAATACATAATACCAAAGTAATACATAGATATTATACCTCATAGACCGACGGCAGGGCTATCGAGAACCGAATACCCATCACTATATAAAAATGAAGTGTTTGGTTTTGCCGTCAGTGTCAAAATGACATTGGTATACTGCAAGCAGGGTCTTTAGATTAAAAAAAAAAACAAAATTGATCTATTTTCTATTTCTTATCGGTTGTGAACCGATTATGGCCATTAGGAAATTAGCCAGTGTCATGTATTTTAATATATTATGCAAGTTATTTGCATTAAAACAGTCAAGTCGTCATAGTTAAAGTCAAGTCTAGGGAATCATTTGTAAACACGGCGGCCATTTACAAACATTCTTCACGGAGCTTTGGAGACAACACTAAGTCAATGTTTTGCACCGATTTTCACTTTCATTCCACTTGTACACCTTCACGAAACTAAATTGATTAATATGCCCCCGAAATTAAACAATTTGTACGCATTTGAACTAGGTTTCACAAAAATGAAAATTTTGCAACACATCTCCTCAACGAGTTCCCGCCAAAACTCCCAAAAAATTGATGACTTTGACAGTAGATAGAAACTGTCGTAGAAGCGCGCCTCCATTACGGCGGTAGAGTCTTGGCGGGAACTCGTTGAGGAGATGTGGTGCTAAATTTTCATTTTTGTGAAACCTAGTTCATATGCGTGCAAATTGTTTAATTTCGGGGGCATATTAATCAATTTAGTTTCGTGAAGGTGTACAAGTGGAATGAAAGTGAAAATCGGTGCAAAACATTAACTTAGTGTTGTCTCCAAGGCTCCGTGAAGTTATTTGTAAATGGCCGCCGTGTTTACAAATGATTCCCTAGACTTGACTTTAACTATGACGACTTGACTGTTTCGATGCAAATAACTTGCATACTATAATTATTAGAATACTTGACACTGGCTAATTTCCTAATGGACATAATCGGTTCACAACCGAAAAGAAATAATAATAACGGCGGTAACTTTAAATCTTTTGTGTGTTAGTTGCGATGGATATTTTAGGATTTATAATAAAATGTTGTGCAGGTAGTAAAATAAAACACTTATTAAAATGTAATATATTTAATTAGTGAGTAAGCGTGTATGCGGCACAGCTGACTAGCGGTTTCCAAATAAATATCACATGATTCTATCCTTCGTTTGTAAACAAATACAAAGCCAATTTTAATAAATACCAATACTGAATATGTATCTACAACAACGAGGCTTATTCATACGTTAGAATAATTTAATAAATAAATAGGTAAGTAGAAAACAAATAAAGTTTATATCTATAATAAAATACAGCTCCTCACATGAAATAGGTAGCTCATTGTGCGGACATTCAGCCTCCTACCTACCTACACTATGATAACTCTATACTTGGGAATAATTTTATAATTATCTATATTTACACAATTTGTATACAAGGATCATTGACTAGATACCGTGTCTGAAATAGACATCCACAGATGAATTCATAAGAGCTTCGAGGAACACTGGAATGGATTGTTCATGTCTTTGGTAACATTTCAACATATTTGGATTACATCGCTTTGGGGATAGAGAGACATTACTCGCGATTTAAACACAAACACAGTTCAGTAACAAAATGTGAATAACGTGGACACAGCAATAACATCGACTATCTAATATCACGCGGCTATCGAAAGCGCAAAATAAATTTTTACAAAATAACAACACGGTAAAATAAAAAATCTAGTATAAAACTTTACGATAACCGAAAATCGACTAAGATAAAACGAAAACTATGTTAAAAAGTATCATCATCGGCTCCACACGAGACGACCACCCGGCGCCGCGTCCGGAGGGTTCTGAGATCGATTTGTGACAGATTATCTACATTTAAAATACTAAGCCCTACCTGTTTATCGAGATACAGGACATCACACGAGCTATCGAGTGCAGTACGGAACGTTAACTTCTAACTAGAGAGAGAAGCCATCGAAGCTCGCAGGTACTCCGGGATACAGTATAAAAATATCGCATAATGTAAATAATTTCGCTATCAACCGACACTCCACAGTACGAGACTTGAGGAAATTCACTATAGATTTATCATTTAGTTGGGGGCCAGTAGTTCACTCATCACATCACTCGAGCATTCGTCTCTCGTCTATCGCACGGGGGCGCGCGGCTGCAGGCGTAGCGCTGTGTGGGCGCGGGTGCCGGGCGTGCGGGGCGCGGCACGGCGCGTGGGGGCAGGGGCTGGCGGGGGTGGCGCGGGCGCGGGCGCGGGCGCGGGGGCCGGCGTGTAGGCGCGCGTCGTGGCCGGCAGCGGCAGCGGGTGCAGCACCAGCACGTCGGCCGCGCGGCGCCGCGGTGGGTCGCCGGCGCCCTGCAGCGTGGGGCGGCGCGCGCGCGGTGTGGCCACGGGGCGCCGCGCGAGGGGCGCCACGCCGGCGTGTGCGCGTAGCTCCCAGCACTCCGCGTCCTCGCTGTACCGCGCGGACCGCACGGCGGGGCGCCCCGCGTCCGGCACGAACGAGTCTGCCAGCAACAGCCGGCGCCGCAGCTCGGCGACCAGCGCAGCCTGCAGCGCCTCGTGCTCGCGCCGCTCCGCGTCGTGCTGCTCCCGCACTTCGCTCGTCTCCTCCCGCAACGCTGCATACTTGGCGAGACAGCGCTTCAGCCGCTGCGTCTTGTGGTCGACCTCCTGCTGTAGACTTGCGAAAGTCTCGGTAACATGAGCTGTGGTCTCGTCCTCGAGGTCTATCTTCTGCTGCATCTCGACCTCTCGTTTCTTCCGCTCCGCGATTTCGTGGTTTCTCTGTTCCAGGATGACTTGGCTCCGGTTAAGGTCGTTGAGCAGCTCCTTTCCCCCTCCGCCCTGCACCAGACGGTCTTCCAGAGAACGGATCTGTCGCTCCAACTCGGAGGTCTTAGTCTTCTCCTCTTCGATGACAGACTCCGCGAGAATGTGCTCGTGCTCTATGCTCACCGTTTCCTCTTCAGCTGAAAAATGACAAACAAAAAATAATTAAACCACTATTATTTTTGACGGTTCTACATAAATCTAGTATTAGAGTACTGACAGTTGTCTTGGCTCTGCTTGACAGGTTTCTCCGCCTTGATCTGCTTCAGCCTCGGTTTTCTCTCGACCGCCTTCCGCTGGTCAATGAGCGCGCGCAATCTCTCTATCTCCGCCTGGTACTCGCGCAGTTTCGCGTCCTTCGGGTCCTCGTTGCGGACTGGCTTGTTCTTTATCGCTGAAACGATATGAAAGATAGACATGAAAATATAGTCTAATTTCTGTTATCCGCCATTTTGTTGAGAGCGGCCATCTCAGATTTACAATGACAATTAATTTACAATCTATACTCCTACAAACTATAGGCACAACTAATAAAATAAAGGTATGATTTTAGACCACATGATCATCTTCAACAGGACGAGGTGAACATATTTGATTTAGAGAGATCTTCTAGATTAAACGTAAATTCTAGAATCAGTCTATGAATCAATGACTTCACAATTAATTGAGAAATACACCGTCAAACGTACCTTTAGCTCTGTGCGCGTATCTGAGGGTGGTGATAGTCTCGTCGTAGTTGTATGAGGCAGGGCCGATGTTAGCGATCATGATCGTCTTACTGTTGCCGCCCAACGAGTCCTGCAGGATACGGGTCAACTTCGAGTCTCTAGAAGTTACGTCACACTCATTGAGTATAGAATCCAATAGCTGGTATAGCTCTACCCTATCTCCGTCGTGACGTGGTATTACAGTGGGTGGCGTAACGAAAACAAAGAAAAATTTACTTTGACTTTGAAGAACTGGATATACGTGGATCAGCAACTTTTGCATATCCATAAATTCCATAGTCATGTCTTAGATACTTACAAGCCCTTTTTTCAGTACAGTAAACCTATAAATTGCACTCCTGCAGAGGCTAAGAAACATCTCCGGCAATAGAAATTCTTCCCTATAAGGCTTTTCAACACCCTCGGAATCCCTGCATGCTACGTAGGGCTTGAAGAAAGATCCGAAATCAAGAAATATTGAGGCATTTTAGTATAAGATGTTTCGGGTTCGTTACCTGTAGGGCACATGCGGACTGCTCTCGGCGAGCGCTGAGATGACGTTCCCGAGCGAGGACAGCGCCTGGTTGATGCGCGACGCCTCCCGGAGCCGCTCGGCCGACGCGCCCGTCTTGCGCTGCCGCTCGCTGCCCGCCAAGTCCACCAGATTTAACTTGCCTACGCTACAAACAAACATACCACGCTAAGTATAGGTAGATAACACGTGGTTTGAAAATTGTTAAGTATCCGCCATTTTGTGGCGGCGGCCATCTTGAATTTTGATAGATGTCACTTACATTGTCACTTCAAAGGTCTGCACTGAAAATCAGCGCTGTGGTGTATTTTACATCACAGCATTATGCTGAGTGCAACCTTTTTTTTAACCGACTTCAAAAAAAGGAGGAGGTTATCAATTCGTCTGTATGTATAATATTTTTTTTTTTTGTATGTTTACCGATTACTCGAAGACGGATTGACGGATTAAGATGATTCTTTTTTTAATGGATAGGTAGGAGCTCCAAGATGGTCCCATAAAAATTTGATGAAGATCTGATGAGGATCTTCGAAGTGAGGACCGGGAATGCTCCTCAAAACGCTGTATTCAATTCAATTGTTCATCGATTATACGAAGATGGCTTAACCGATTGATATAGTTCTTTTTTTAATGGAAAGGTGAAAGCTACGAGGTGGTCCCATGAAAGTTTGGTAAGGATCTGATGAGTATCTTCGGAATGATGAACAGGATAGCATCCCAGAATTCAATAAATTACTCATTTTTGGACTTCTCCCCAAAAAGAATAGACCCCTAAAGAACTAAGTACAGATTGATGGGGCACCTAAAACCACCTTCTCATCAGCAAACTCCTCAATAATGAAAATTACGGTAACAATATTGTTGATTTTTAGGTAGGTAAGTATACTAAAAAGGGTAAAATAAAAAAATAATTTAACAATTAAAAACCGACTTCAAAAAGAAACAAAAAATTATTTAAAAAACAACCAAAAAAAAAGAATTGATAAAAATAAAGTCGGGCAGTTTTACTGGTCGGTTCCATATTGTACTTAGTTTGGCTGCCCGACTTCAGATGATAAAACAGATTAATTAGTCGGTGGCTCTGTACCTATGTAGAGGTTATTTTGGCCATTTTTATCAATTCTTTTTTTTTGGTTGTTTTTTAAATAATTTTTTTGTTTCACTGTACGTATCTAGTCTAGTTAAAATGCTTTGTTAGATCTATATTCTTCATGAATTTTTTTTTCATGTATAGTGAATCAAAAATAAACCATTTTCTATTCTATTCTATTCTTCTACATAATTATAAAATTCAATGTCCTGACTGATTGGCCGTGTGACTGAACTTTAATACCAACGCAGATCCCAAACCACTCACAAACAAAATTTTATTAGTAAGTTCTTTATGGTTTGTAGGTTCCTACTAAGGGTTTTGGAAATTGTAGGACTCTGCTAGTTTATACCTAAATTGTCTTGCCATCAGAACTAAAGACAATAGATAAATCGGTTAACAGGAAGCTGGGGCGTTAAATTTTGATTAGCAAGACAGATCGAACGTTAGCTCATCTACATGAGCGTACTACGCTACTTAACGACATGAATGCCAACATGAATGGGATAGGATGCCCCAATTCGTGTTCTGAATGAGCCTGCGACCTATCGTAGCCATCGGTAATCCTATTTCCGTGGAGACGACGATAGTGCAACGTCCCGCGTTCTATTGGTCACTTCCGTCAACTAAACACTCTCTCACGCATCGTATTTGTTTACAAACGCTGTCTAATTATGATGTTTAGTTAACGAGCAAACTTCTAGTTTTCGATAGTGGTGTGGCTCACCTCGTGTTAGAGCTAGACCAATGAGTAACTCATTGGCCTAGCTGCACCACCAGATTTTGGATGGTCGTGAAAGTTTAGCATCCCTTGGGGCAGTCATTACTTGGATCGGTAACCAATAATTTGTGTGTGGCAAAATATCATTTTACCGAGCGGGTAAACAAGTCAATGTTTCGACGATTCGTGATTCTGATTGCTATAGGTACAACAGTAGCTGACAAATTATGAATGAAGTGATTCACAATTTTAAACAATCAAACTGAACAATCGTGTTTTACTAGCTATTATAAGAATGAAAAATAAAATACATTACGTGGGATTTACGGGAGGACTTTTGATGATGCATTGTTCCTCGATAACATTTCTAGTAGCATACCTTGAGCAGGTCTATTAAGCAATTTGAGATAAGTATTGTGAAAACCCATGTTTAATTTTTTATTAATGAAAATTCCTATAACACCAACACTTCTGTAATGCGAAGTAGGTAAGTACTTATATAGAAAACTTAAAAGATTTTTTTTTCAACTGAAAATTACATAGGGGCCAATTAGCTGCTTAGCACCTACTACATGTAGGGAGTCCAGATACGTCATTAGGCAGTCACATGGCATACGTACGTACTTACGTAGGTTGCTTGCATAGTAGATTTAGTACACGCACATGCCTCTTCCGCATTTGTATGAGAAGGCGCCGAGTTAGAGCCATTTACATAAACATGGCTAATTACATGCGGACAACGCGATTATTAACATCATGTTAAGTATGTGTTAGACATACATACATAATACGTCTAAGTAGCTACACGTTTATTTTGTGTAGGTATTAAACCAATCCCTTCTTCTTTAAAGAAAGGTGCATGTCGGTCATTTATTTAGTTTTTGAGCTTTCCAGTTGGTGTAAATCCTATAGATCTAACGACTGATACCAGAGATAACAACCGGGACCAACTGCCTAACGTATCTGCCGAAGGACGGAGGAGTAAAATTAAACCTTAATTAAGTAAAAACTACTAGCTGCGCCCCGCAGTTTCCTGTTCCCGTTCCCGCTGGATAATCGGGTTAAAAAGTAGCCTATGTATTATTCCAGGTCTCCAGCTACCTATATTCCAAGTTTCATCGCAATTGTGATTGAGTAACAAACACACATACATACATATTATTATATACCCAAATACTCACAAACTTTCAGCTTTATAATATTAGTAGGATGATTCCCAAGTGAGCAACAAAGACCATACCATACACTAGCTGCAAAGCTCGTGAAAAATATAAAGCGATTGTGATGGTTGTCTTTTGTAGACATCTGCCGGAATGGATAATAATAAATTTAACCATAACAACAACACACAATGTAAATATTTACCAAACTATACCTGCTTACTGCATCACGTTTGTTTGACAGGCGTTTGTCTACCGTCTACCTAGGTAAGTACTACGAGACGTGTGTGATGTTAATTATTGCACAAAATAGAATAAATACTAGTAAATATAGCAATTATTAGGCACACCAGCGAAATCTACCCTAAAACAAAGCAACTAGGCTTGTACTACGGGTACTAGACAAAGGATATACTAGAAACTTTTATGGTGAGCATTTACCTATAAGTACAAGGTACATATTTACCTACAATCAATAAACCCACAACCTTTTGTGTCGCAGCCGAGCATTTGCCCGACGCGCGACAATGGACGTTAAGAAAAGTTCATAGACATAATAGAAAAGCGGATGCAACTGACTGAAAATCCAGAATAGGCGACATCAGTTGAAGAACACGAACATTAGGTAATTTACTGGTAATGTTCTAATTGTGCATCGTATCGCGAACGCTAGCCTGTCTATCCGTATGTATGTATTTGTATCTACCTAGTGTTGAATAGTTTATAATGTAGTGTACATAAGTGACTGAAGCCGAGGAAAACGTGAAGCCTTCACGGTTCGCCACCCTTTCTCCCGTCTACCGAGCGGGCGGCCCCTACCATTGGCTTGGTAAGACCTATTGCATGCGAGTTTTATTATCGGGCGAAACCACTTAGTATAAGGCAGGCCTCCTCTTAGAAGGGTTAGGCAGAGCCGTCACGGGACCCTACTTTGGACCAGCGAATTTCTCATGCCTTCGGACCGTGGTGAGTCCTAGGACCCTTTTCCTTCACTGTACGATCGATATGATGATGATCGAATTAATGCAGCTAAATCATGTTTTTTTTACGATCAGCATCTGTTCTTCAGAACAGGTATTTTGTAATATACCTTCTTATACTGATCAAAACCTACTCACATATTTTTTAAAAAACAACATAAACTCGGTTATACATAAACAATATTATTCCAATAAGGTTGAAAGTACCTACGTTATATCTGAACTTAGATCATCGCAGTCTGTTTAGGCAACAAGGGCCGGTGATTCACACCGCGTGGTACGATCGGGTAAGTAAGTCGAACGATCGAGGTCGAGTCGAGATCACCATTCATGGTAAAGGCAGGATGCATTCCGCTGAAAACGCATCACGATGTTACTAACACGCACCGATTCTTTATTTGAACTGCCTACGGATGGAACGTTGAATTAATATCTATACCTTTAGATAGATGCAGTTTTAAAAGATAATAAAAAAGTCAGTAGTTTCTCCGAATTACCAACGTTGTAGTTTTCGTTTTTGATATTCACAATCACTTCGATATATATTTTTCTGGGAGGTTGAAGAATGCATGCAGCCGTACGGAGCCGGTGTCCTTACTAAAAGAAAAGATTACATAAATTCCGCTATTTCTTTATTAGTAGTCAAATATGGATATGGTACGAATTAAAAAAAAACAGAAGTGGGCACCTCTACATAATATAATTAATTAGGAAATTGATGTCTCACTGCTGGGCGGAGGTCTTCGTTAATGATTAAAATCATGAAGTCACACTGTTTGTCTTTTTTATCTGCCGTATTGATGCCAATTTATATTTCTTTCAGTTTTTACGTTTTTACAATCTAAAAACAATAAACTTGGGCTTAGATTAGACAAGGAAGCGATAGTCAGAGCGAAGTGCGAACTGTACTACAATTACGTAGTATTTACAATTTTGGCGGTCATTTCTAACGACATTATAATTGCAGAACTAATTCATAACGATTAGCCAAAATATTGTATTACATAAACACAAACAAACAGACGTAAATAAAAAGGGAGCAATTTACTGTATTCTATGTATAAAAATATAGCACTACAGAGTAACTAGAATGCTTACTTCGTCAAAAAAAGCGGTCCGGCTTGATGTTAGAGAGGTCCCAGTCTGTCCTTTTTTCACTGTTGTGTTCGTTGGTTAGTTAGATAAGGACAGACTGGATACAGCTGGGTTCAACAGGACCGTTTTGATAAATCAAAGCAAAAACTACTTTAACCTTAGAGAACATGATTAAAATTTGTAAAAGTTGTCAAGTGCACAGTCTTCTAGGAGCGAAGATGACGATGTGACATGTCTCTGATTTTATGTAAGTATGCCACAGAATGTTGTAAATTCCACTCTCATGCAACACAATAATCACCACAATCAATCGAAAATTCAAATAATCACTTGATAAGAGAACCACCACATTAAAAGAGTTAACCACAACCGAATCCTTTTTAGGGTTTCATAACTCAAAAGATAAAAAAAGAATAATTTCACTTGGGTGTCCGTCTGCCTAATGCGCGTCACAACTGATTATCTCAGAAACAGAGTGGTCGATTACCAAATTACATTTTATTCAGCATCATCATACAGAATCATAAAAATGTTTCCTCTTAACTACAGGGCGAACGTAGGTAGGGAAAACATGAATCAAATTACTACTTTGGTACTATAGGTACCTAATATAAAGCTACACATCACAAAAACCATTTAGATTGGTTGCTTTGCTTACAAATAAAATCCATTAGGTATCTAGTAGCTACCAAACATTTTCATGATTTACCGCGTCACTGGACATACAACCTTCGACCTTGAGAGTAAGCTTCGGTTTTTAATGACACAGTCTGTGTATTCGTATAGTTGATCGATCGCCTAATGGAATGGTCTATGAAGTTTTTACTTGTAGACACGAACAACGAGGTACGTGGTTAAATTTTCGTGATTTCCTCGTGAATGGAACTTTCAAACGTTTCTTTAAGCGTTTAGTTTCTTATTGAAAGAGCAATGGCTTCAATTACTGTACAACGAACCGAGATAAGCCTCTGTACTACCCCAAGACCTGATCTCGCATGAATATCTGTATAAGTTACCGATCTCGATCCCGTGAAACACCGAGATCAAAAGTGGCCTATGTTAGGTACAATAGTTCAGCTTTCTATTGATGAAAGAATTTTTGAAATCTTATACCTTAAAGTGATAGCAAAATTAGAGAAATGGAGAGGAGAAGTGGAAGGAATATGAAGGGCCAGGATAGAGGCAAGAGATAAGAGGGGCAATTAGCAATATATCCCTGTCACGTTTTTGCTGTAAGGTACACCCTTAAATAGACATCGGAGCCCGTACTAAATCTTCCGAATAAAGGCTCAAATTAACTTTGTCACGTGGCAGACCACTGAAATTACGAGCAGGTAGTCTAGACAAGACTAGAAACAACGGTCGTATTTAAAGAAACAAAAATAGAACCTATAAAACACAAGAGGGTGTATAAGGGGTGGTGGAAACACAGGAAACAAATGTAGGTATAGGTAGGTACTATAATATCGTACCCAGACAATTTTACTGTGCTAACTCTGACTGTAGTATATGTAGGTATACATGTACAGTCATCTTTAAACGTGCATTACCACCTCAATGTTTTAAGAAATCGTCTTTTGAGATTTTGATGCATCGATGTGATAAACAATAGAGTAAACGTCTCCGGTCATTTGAAGTTCGATCAAACGTCAATAGATTTGACGTAGGGAAGCCGTTCTAAGTACTCTATAATATGTATATTAAGTATAGTAAAATTCTTCGTAAGGTGTTGGGGCGATCTTCACCTATATCTCCAGTTATTTTGATACTGAGTGACTTTCTGCCACTTGATTATTAACGTACACCTCTTACTGAGGTAGGAAATACTGTACCCTGCCTCAACTAATAATTACTATCCCAATATCTAACAGCAACTTGAGACAGCTATGCACTTATTGTCCCAGACTGTACTTCCAGTCAATGCCTTCCAGCCAGACCAGCCGTTGTATTCCCACCTCCCGTTTCTCCAGACGCAATTAACGAATGAAACATAAGGTTGGCGTACTGAAGTCTTAAATTATCGTAACTAACACAAGTGTAAAATCATTTTGAACAAGACAAAGTAACAAGTCAGGAGCAATGATCTCAAACTTAACAGTAGGTATGCCATAAGAAGGAAAACAGTTGTAAACAGCCACTGAAGTAGCGTTACCTCAAAATCAATGACGTTTTAAGCGTCATTCATCGATACACTAAGTACATTGAAGTACATTACAACTTTGAGGTTTAAATACCTTAAAGTAACAATTTACTGCACAGTGCCTATAAAACAGAGTTATCAACCACATAATATGGGCTGCTGGTCCTTGCTTACCTTCCAAACTGATAGTCACCATCATCATCATCATCGATCCACTCATCAATAAAGATATAGAACTCACTCATAGCACTATATTCTCGACGGACTATCGTGGCGTACTGAATCTAGCCTCCAGCCTCATACAATCACATCATCTACAAAACTAGATAACTCCTACACAACGCAGTACAGTCAAGTTCACTGAATCATACAGATCATTGGGATAATGTGTTTGACCTCATCCACTAAAGTAATCTACAGTCATAAACAAAAGCTAGTATTTTACTATATGAACCCAACCAAACCTAACAATCACAATGTACCCGATTAAAATTAGGTTACAAATTAGCATCAAATACCGTGCTATGTATTTTACTTTTGATACGTTTATCAATATCATATAATATGTACTAATAATATGAAGCTGAAGAGTTTAATAAAACACTTTATTTACCGGTTTAATCGCGCTTTATTCATGATTTTTAAACCCGGTAAATAAAGTGTTTTATTATGCAAAATCGCGAAAACCAAAGAAATTATGCTGAAGAGTTTGTTTGTTTGAACGCGCTAATCTCTGGAACTACTAATCCGAATTGAAAATATATTTTTGTGTTTTATAGTCCATTTATCGAGGAAGGTTATAGGCTATATAACATCACGCTACGGCCAATAGGAGCGGGGGATCCATGAAAAATGTTGCAAAAACGGGGAAAAAATGCGCCTTTACAAAGCTTCTGTCGTATGCGCTGAAGTATTACGCGTGCGCGGCAACGGAAACGGGACTTTACTAGTGGAACTACAGGCGCTGCTAGTATCATATACTTTTGAAAGTGTATTTGTGATTCGATCGATGACCATGCACTAGCTATAAAATTCTAAATTTCCTAAGTGTGGAACTCGGCACTGAAATGAAATGAGTAGTAAACTCAGGCACGGATTTGTGTTTTGTGCCTAAATAGCCCCTAAGCCACCTGGTGAGATTGAAACCCTACTACTGGTAATCGACATTAAAATTCCTAAATCGAAACTATGTTTTGTGTCAACCAATTTTGCTGCTGAGTACACAGGTCGAAACCTAAATACATAGCAATGTAATATATTTGCAAATTATAATCGTAGTAACGTCGTCGGTCGTCGTCGTCGGGTAGGTACGTTCATTTGGTTGGAAGTAGTGCACGTTTGCCCGGAATTAGGACAAAGGTTACAGAATTAAATGGAATTCATCATGCGATACCTACTCTCGGTGGGCATAATGTTGAAGAGTAGGTACCTACTACTGAAGAGTACCTACACCATGGCTCCGACTCGACTATGTGTTCTTCAACCCTTAACAAAGCACGTCAACCGAACATGGCATCGGGAATACGGAATGGAAGACAAAATGATCCAGGATTTCGAGTTAGTGAAGGGTAATACAGCCGTATAAATGTAGGTTACATAGTCGTATACCTACCGTGGTACGGGCATGGTCATCATCGGATGAGGGTGATGATGATCTTGACAGGGTGCTTGTCAGGTACCTACATTTAATTTTAAAAAAAAGATAGTTAATGGAAAATAAATAATTAGAAAAAGCGAGGAGGAATTTCATATTTCACAGCAAAGTATATCACTGTCATACCCAACAAGTAAATGAAGTATACTCAAAATATACGCAAGTAATTCGTCATTGATGTTTATAAAACGTAATAAAACCGTAACTGTATCAATCGTAGACGGTGACTATATTGTCTGCAGACATGCATCGCTCCCGGGCGGGAGTCAGGAGTCTCTATGGCGACAATCGCTACTCGGAACACTGTTACTTCGATACACGGAATAACACCCCAACTAATAACAACACGATACGAACTAAGGAAGTAATTATTATCCTTTGTATAGAAAAGTTTGAGTAACCAATTGTATTAACCCTCAATATGGTCTACCCTTGAGGAAAAGGTCCGTAAAGATCTCGAGCTGTAGTGTAAAATCTACTGTAATGAGATTGATTTTAAATTTTGTTTGTAATAAGAAAATCAGGGCCCTTAATCTTCACTAATTTCACTAGATTAAACATAAGTTATTATCAAATTGGTACACAATACTTTCTGAGCCGATTCTATTGATAGAGGTCCAAAATTATGCAATTTACTGTATTCTTATTGACGACCTCTGTGGCGCGTCGGGCGAACGCTTGGCTGCAATGCTGAAGGTTGCGGGTTCGATTCCCGCTGGGTGCAAATATTTATGCTTAAAAATTAATATTTGTATCTGGTCTGGGCGTATTTCTATGTATAATATGTATGTATTTACAAAAGAAAAATAAATATAAGTAGTATATCCGTTGTCTAGTCACTGTAACACAAGCTTAGCAACTTACCAATGGGCTAGATGGCGCTGTGTGTTCGTCACAGGATTTATTTATTTATTTATTCTGGAGCTATTTAATTAGCTATTCTGCTCATGATTTCGAAGATCTTCATAAGTCTTTACCAAATTTTTATTTCTTCAACTACCGAATGAAAAAATCGCATCGTATTCGGACATTGGATGACGATAATATCCCAACAAACAACTACAAGTACTAGGTAACGTCAGAACCTAATTATCCTTTGTTTGAAGGCGATTTTACGTTCCAGACAATGAGTTTGAATATCCACTGACTGCTGACCAACAATTTGACTTTGAGTGTGAAGTTGTTAATGAATATGTAGATTGTAGGCGGATTCAGCGAAGTTTAACGTTTTTTTGCTCGGAATAAATTCACTGCAGTCGTTATTGAGATATCTATCACTGACTCATCGTTCCATCAAACGATAACAATGCAGTAAACATAGATTTCAATCTTCTGTTTCGCAATCGACCCAAAATTATGATAAACAGTACGTTTGGCATGGACTTTATTTAAATCGTTTATAGACATCGCGGCAACGCTCAATATAAGATATTACAAACCAAATGTTATAAAAGTAGATTTTAAGGTTTCGTACGCACAGAGAAAATACGGGACACTTTTCACTATTACTCTACTATCCATCTATCTGTCTGTCTGTCCTCTGGATGTATCTCATAAACCGTGATAGCTAAACAGTTGATTTTTTTATACATACAATGGAAAATAAATATTTTAGTGGGATCTCTCTACAACAAACGTATTTTGTGATAATGGTATTGTAGAATAATGTAGTCCGATAAATTATTAACAAAGTCTACGTAAATAAGTATACTATCAACGGATGACCGTGAGTCGTACTCAAATCAATATAATTATTTACCTAGACTTAGCTACATAGTGGCGTGTTTCAAAGGTCAAGCCCTAACTTTATGGTTCAGGCGGGTGACACACGCTTTTTAACATTGGACTTTAGGTACATAGTCTCAGTACAAACAAAGTTTGATATACTTAATATTGTATATCAAACTTTGAACTGTATAACTAAAAACTGTAAAACTTATTGTATGTACATTGTCCTATGAAATAAGGATTTCAGTTATATTGTATTACAGTCTAGAATAAGAATAGCATTGAATCTACTATGTTGCTTTGGAGTGCACCAGTCTATTTGACATGAATTCTAGTGTAAAGTGTAATTTCTGGTTACTTATTCCGTATCAATCATTAAATAAAAATTAGGATTAGTATAGGACCTACTATGATGCCTTGGGGTACCCCAGTATGTTTGTCATGAATATGATTGACCGAAAGCTGACACGGAAAGAAGAAAGAGAAGATGTGCCTTGTGGTATACATAACACTAGATGTCAAATTAGTTGTACCGTAATTATTATAGAAATGTCGGGTCTAGGGTTTAAATTTAAAATAATTGAAATTTAAATTACCTCGATGTTTCGAGGAAAATCGTGTTAGTTTGAAAAGTGTAGTTGTACCGTATCTATCATTAATATAAATTAAGAATAGCGTAAGACCTACCATTGTGCCTTGTGGTATACCTATATTATATAACTAGTTTAAACGTAATGTTACCGTATTCGATTGGTCTTCCTGTGCGCGGTCTCGACGGTGACGAGGAAGACAGCGTGGCTCCTGGAGGAGTGCTCGTTCATATCGGTGCGGCCGGAGGAGCGGTTCTTGTTGCCGGTACGCATCACGCGGACCATCTCGCCAGCAGACTTGCACACCACCGACGTCATTTCAGGGATGTAGAACCCGTTTAGTTCCTGGAGTAGGACGGACATGTTGACAATAATAATTTTAAAATGAATTACTTTATAAACCTACAACACAGTTATGTTTAAATTTAGGAACATAGTCTGCCATGAAACAATTTGTTCAAATAGTAAAAATAGTTGTAAATTGATCTTCTTTGTAAAAAATAAATAAAGACCATAAATAATTGAAAACACTCGCAGAAGATTCAATTATCAAAATCATAACCTAACATTTTAGTTGGATATTTGCAGAATCACGGTACACGGTTCTATGCGGATTGTGGAAGCTGGTGGTGGTTGTAAATCGCGTAAGACCGGCTATTGCGGACAACATTAGAGGAGCTCTTTGTCCAGCAGTAGACGACTATAAGCTGTGCTGTGATGATGATTTGCAGAATGTCTCATTTTCAAAACAAGAATTTCATACCATCAGCTAAACTAGAGTTTATGAAATTAAATGATTGTATGATTATCGTCTTATAGGCTACACTGGCATCCCTGAATATAAATTAATATAACTGAAAAAGCCTCGATCATTTCTCCACCAAAATATCAATTTTGTAATTGTTACATAATTGTGGTAACATTGCATGTCACAATGCCAAACAAAAGCCTTACATAAATCAGTATAATTACGAATCTCAACAATAATACTGTCGCGAGATAACAACACTATACAAAACGACATGACATAACTGTTATGTATCGCACCAACCACCGACCACCATCAGGCCACGGTACTTGTTCAGTGGATAACTTTGCCTTTTGTTTGATTTCAAAGCCAATTTACGAGCGGCCTTGATCTCCACTGCTTTACATACTTATTACTAGATGTGTCATGCGTTTTGACCCTCATACAAAGTATCTAACCATGCAGAAATCATCACTACAGATTAAAAGTTAAAAGTTTTAACTGTATGTTTCCGCAATCAGCCCTACAACTGGGCCTTTGTGCGTGACTTTAAGCCGTGGGTTTCCTCACAAAGTTTTCCTTCACCGTAAAAGCGATGTTAATAGCGCACATAGTTTTTTCTTAAAGAAATAGACACTGGGGCTTGGCCGGGTTGTATACAAATATATTTTATTTTTCATTAAGAATGTTTGATCTGTATAATCTTGTAGCCACAACAAACAAAGTATTCGATTATTTATATTGGACGTCTTTAGATAACATAGATAATATTGTGAAAAAGTACAGTGGCGTACACAGCAGTAATAAATTTCTAGTAACAAACACGAAATAAGTATTATACGTAGGGCAGTTGGGCAGCAGAGGATGCCGTATTCTATGCCGATCCGGGAGGACTGCAGGGCCAGAATGGAGTAGTAATCGATGATTAACAAAAATATTCCCAAATCATGATACTGATAGGGTATTTGTAGGAACTAATGCGTGTGTGTAACTAAACCTATCAAGTCTATATGTTTTGACATTGCATTAAAACTATTTAAAAATACACGATAAATGTCATTTTACTTTGCCGCTTCCTAGAGACAGCCCTGACCACAACAAACCACACATATTACGTAAATCTACCGCAATGTTTGTATGTAGGTAATGTACCAACAATTTTCGGAAGCATCATCCGTTCACACAAGGCTACGTATTTACCATTTTTATTTCAAATTTAAAGCGAACTGAATTGAGGTAGGTACTTGTGTTTTTTGCAATATGCTAACACAATTGTTATTTACCTTATCAATTATCTACTGTCAAGTCATGTACCTGATACTAAGTGTAAGTTTGTTGTTACTACCTTTTCACACATAAAATACTACACGGGAAATACATTCCTGGAACACTATTAAAGATATTTTCGATTTTCCGTAATAGAACAGGGTAACCCCATCTCTTCTTGTGGATGTCGTAAAAGGCGACTAAAGGATCTGGGGGAGAATATCGAACCTTGAACTCGTCCTGCTTGGAGATGAGTGCTTAGCGCCGAAGAGGATTGGTGTCAGGCCGGTCGTAAAAATATATCTAAATCTTTATACAGAAGGTGTGGTCAATGATGGCTTACTTAGTGTGCCAACCCCAAATACTATAGGTTTTAGCGAACCCGGGACTCCTGAGAAGGATGCAATCGGGAACATCGGTCAGATGCGAATACTGGTACTGATATTCCCACGACGCGCAGTGCTATCTGATAAGATATCATACACGGACGGAGTAAAGGCCATACATGGCCAATTGGCTAAAATTACAAAACAGATAACCCATCAGTAGACGCACAAAGTGTATTATAGCCTTGTAGGTACTATTGTGTGTTCTATGGTCTAGCAAACAATACATTACCCCTGACTCTCAACACATTGTACTAAGACATGGGATGTAGGTACAGACAATAATACACTCGTCGTGGCAAATGATGACAGCTTGAACAATTAGATGATGATGGTTGTCTTCAACAATTGTTATATTCTTTATCAACAGATGGATTCATCTGGATTATTTGGGAAAATCAAACTAGAACTATGTACAGCCCGCACACGATCCAGCTGTTAGCAAAACTATATCAGTAGTTAGTAGGGCTGAGATCCTACTAAGGCGAAATCTTTTCCATAAAATTTAAGGTTGAAGAAGGTTGTAAAGATTGCGTATAATATGTTTGCTTATAGATTACGTAGTGCAATATTGTGAGTCTACGAAGATTATCCACAGCCTAATTCACATGTAGGTGTACTAAGGTTAGTAGTTTTAACCGTTAAAGCAAACAACATATTCTATGTACAACAACGCCATAACAAAAAGATAGGCTATCGGGTGATTAGTATTTGAGTAATAGTAAATCGATAGTTATCAATAAACGATGAGATAACGCGACCCTGAAGGCGAGTGCCGTTGTTTCACGCGACATGTGTCCGAGCCCAGCTGACGGAGATCGATAGCAGACAGCCCGTCTAGGTACCTATCTACTACTAGACTAATTCGTCTAAAAAGTCTAATACAGATATAAAAAATAAACCTCATGGTAATCGTTATCATGAGGTGATTCGATTGCAAGATAAATTATTCGTACGTACGGAACTGAAAACCGGAACATTGGCCTTTGACGTTTTATATGAAATTAAGAAAAAGAGAAATAAAATACATGGTCGTGAAAAGGAATCGATGAGGACAGGTAGAGGTGTATGGCCACGGTTCCGTCGTATTTTGACTGTATTCCCTGGTATAATTTGGGGGTCTTAAATTCATGCGCGCACTAACAGGGCCCTTCTAGACCAGCGCTCTAGACTAGACTGGACTTAGTGTGGTAGTGCCACCTGATGGTAAGTATTAATGCAGTCAAACGCTGACCTAGATCTTATATATATAAACATGAATCCCTATTTCGCGATTTCGATAATTCTTTTTGCGATGTGTTTGTTATGATCAGGAGTAGGGTCTTATGCCAGAATTTTTAAATTTTAGATAAAGACTTGCGCGGGTGAAACCGTGGGGCGCAGCTAGTTCTTTATATTGACCTTATCAGCAGTCCATTTAGGTTATGATGTGAGTAGGGAGTAGGGAGTATCAAGTAACCAACCTTGAGACACTCCTCACCAAACACCAAAGTGACATCAGTTCTGTTCAAACCTATACAATACTGTGCTTTGACAAGTCATTGTAAACATCACTATTTACTATATCAACACAGAGGTTGATTTTTACGACTTTTGAGAAAAAACAACGCAATTTAAATCATTACCTATACCTACTACCAAAGATAATATTTTATAATCACTACCTACTACAGTGGATTCAAAATACAGTAGCTGCGCCCTGCGGTTTTACCCACGGAAGTCCCGTTCCCGCGGGAATATTGGGATAAAAAGTAGCCTATGTGTTATTCCAGGTCCCCAACTAACAATAATCCAAGTTTCATCGCAATCGGTTCAGTAGTTTTTGCGTGAAACAGTAACAAAGTCATATACATACATATAATATGTCACCGGAAACGGAAAATAACAAGAACAGTAAATAAAACAGTAGTGCAGTAAGCGTTTTATTATGCAAAATCGCGAAAACCATAGAAGAAATTAAGAACAGTAAGTTTATAAATTTCCTAAGTAATTTATAAAGTTTCGTAGGATTCTAAAGGAGAGATAAATAGTATTATTTTACGACCACATTTTCGCAAATTCATAAACTTACGACGTCTCATAGTAAATTTATAAACTAAATTTACGTTTCTTATTATTTTACGGTGACATATACATACATACAAACAAACTTTCGCGTTTAAAATATTAGTAAGATTTATGTAGGTAATAGATTCTGCTATAGTAGGTATAAGAGCACTTGTTCTGAAACTGCATATCAACGATATCGAAAATAAAACTGACTGAACTCAATTTATCTTTTGCAGAAATAAAAAAAATTACTTATCTATTATACTTACCATATCTTGAAATCTATACCTAATGTACAATAGGAATATAGTAAATTGGACAATCGTATGAATTATTAGCGACTCTTTATAGCCCATGTTAATGTGGACACTAATATGGATATCTCAACAAATATACATAAACAAACTCAACCAAAGGAAGCACGTATTGTCAATATTGAGGCAACAAAGTAAGTACTAATCGCTATCTCAGTATTGCGAGTGATCTTGACAAATATGGAAACTGGAAAAACAATCAATTAGTAAAGGGAAAACATAGCAAAACTGCTTGAAACCTACAAAGAGACAGCGCGACTTTATGAATTGTCGCACGCCGCACGGTATTCGCAATATATTACATATTGCGAATACCGTGCGGCGTGCGACAATTTGACGACTACAATGTTCCCAAAGGAGCTGTAATATGGTTGTTCCGAACAAACGACTGGCAAAATGCTCTGTGTTAATGAAATGTAGCCGCCTTCAATTATGATGAGACGACACAGTGACGTATAGATTCGCGAGTGCATTGTTCATTCAATACAGTCATCTATCATTATAAGCTAATGTTGATCATCTACGAGTATATAGGTTGGTGCCTATCAAGGGTCAGTGCCTATAAAGTGTCTCTAGAAACATTATTTATTTTTAGTCGTATGTGTAATCGATCTTATTATAGACTAGCTGCGCTTCGCGGTTTCAAGTCCCGTTCCCGCGGGAATATAGGGATAAAAAGTAGCCTATGCATATGCACAACACAAACTTTATGAAACAAGTCACCAATCAACCAGAATTTTACAGATCATAATAATATTTTAAGTTCATAGTTTTAGAAAACATTCATCTAGATCCCGATGAATTATCGAGATAAAGCGTGGCCTATGACAATGTATATTAATTTAAGTTTCATCAAAATGATTTCAGTGGTTTTGGAGAATACTCTTCACACAACAACCATAAATACATGCTACCAACGTTACGCTTTTATAATTTACCAAAATACTAATAGTTTTATAGAAAATACCAAAATAAAAAGTGTAGTAAAAACTGGTACTAGTACTAGTGACTAGTGCTGCAGCTAGTACGAGTAATTACAAGTAGCACTAGTAGTAAAAATACTGGGAGTAATTGTAGTATATGCAAAAGTAAAACTAACCTGTCCCCTAATAGTGAGCTTCTTGCAGTCTTTAGCAAGCAGATCCCTTACATCCTCGAGGTATAATTCCACATAGGAACATGAGACGAGATGCGTGACATCAGGCGAAGCGCTGTTCTCGATGTGGGCCCAGATGTGTCGGAACGCGCGCGGGATGATCCCCTCATGTTCGGGCGTGCCTTCCATCGTGTGCGTTTTGCCGGTGCCGGTCTGACCGTAAGCGAACACGCAGCCGTTGAAGCCGTCCAACACCGACGCCACGAGAGGACGTACCTGGGAAACGAACAGTTATTAAATAAACCTATTCCAATGAGCCAGACGCGACGGACGAATCACATGCCTCGGTATCCCTTGCCCGTAGTAAAAGGCGACTAAAAGGAGTTTCTTGGTGGCTGGCTTCGGCCGAGTTTATTTCCACCAACCGGTCTAAATCGTAGCGCTAAGCGGACTCGTCCATGTTCTATGTTAACCGGAGCAGCCACTAAGAAAGACGGCTCGGATCTTGTTTCACTGCTGTCTTCCTTCGACTAGATGAGTGTGTACATCTTAGACTATATCATTCACTTACCATCAGATGAGATCTCTATCTCATCTATCGTGTGAAAAAAAAATACATCGTCTGATTATTATTCGGGAGGATGTTGATCTAAATCTAGCTGAGAACATAGAACTTTAGAAAAAGCTTTGTTTCCAATACCTAAATTTTATGCCAAATAGAGGAGTATGCCTACTCTAAGATTAATGGAAAATAAGATAAGATATACAATCCGTTTTATGCTAGGCCTAGCTAGTATAGGTTTATTGCGACAGTATAATTTGGTTCCTAACAAAGTTGGCACAGTACCTATTTACTGGTAGGTATATTGTTCCGACGATAAATTGCTTGCAAAAAAAGTTTTATTGTTACAGTCCGTCGTGTTTACAGATATTTGCAGAAATCTTTGTGATTCATTTTGAGATAGAGTTAGCTAGTAGCTAGGTGGTTATTATTTTCTTTTTACGTTATCTTTAACAAATAAATAAGGCTTTAGTTGGTCATTTTCAAAAGCTCCTTTAATCTAACGAGTATCTAATTTTGGTGTCACTTAGGAAAACAGTTATTGCAGAAATACATCAACACTTAATGCCAAAACTATGCATTGTTTGAATGCACAGTTTTTTATACAATTTTACGTTTGAGACCGAGTGTTCAATATGTCACATGGCGAAAGATTAGCCAGCCAATAACTAAGGAGACAGCACGTCCCACGTGACTAATATCATACAACTTCAACTATTTATGATAGCCTGGTAGTTATAACTGGTCGAACAATGAATAATTTCGAATAAAAGGTAAAATAAACTTCGATAGTATTGCCTTGAACAATAAGTGTAGACACGTGCCGTAATCATAACTCACAACATAGTAGTCCAAACATTACATTGTTGAAAAACCGAGGTCTGACAATGACGTCAAACAAAATACACTAAGGTAAGTTTTGAATGAAAAATATTCACAATATTTTAAATAATCTTCATTCTCAGTACAAGCGAAAACGATTCAAATCATACAAACTAATATTTATCAATAGTATCATTTTTACACACCAACAGTTTCTTTAAACTAATAATTATAAAGTTTTCATTTCTAATAAAATTCAAATTAATGTACATAAAATAAATTTTACAGGGTAAATCAATTTGACGCTGAGATATTTTCTAGGTCAATAAATCGACGAAACCGACTCTAGGGCCTACGATGCCGATGATCCCACGCAAAGACTTGAGCAAATAGGTACCTACAATTTATGAAGGTGATCGTACAGTGCTAATTAATCACTTTATCACTCATCACACTTCATGGCGGCCGAAGGTCGTCGCCCACAGCCTGCTCCATTCAAACTTGGTAAAAAAACATAGGCCATTGAAGGCAGACATTGAAAACTATCAAGGCTTGTAGCTGACTGGCGTAGGATGGCAACCGACAGGTGCCTTCCGTATGTCGTAGTACTTATCTCGATAATGAAACTAATGTGATGTCAAATGACTAAGTAAACAGGTACCGAGGTAAGCTAGGTCATACATAATACTAGGTGCTAAACGTTGAGGATACATAATGTTGGTTGTTTGAATTGAATTCTATTTTGGAATATAATAGGTCGGCTTACGTTTCTTCGCATTTTAAATAAAAAATCAAAATGTTTTTTTATAAAATTATTTACAGTTGACTAAAGTATGTAGGTACCATTTTGTTGGATAATTTTTTGCCATATTGTAGGTAGGGACGAGGTCACCATTGCTGTAAAAATTTTGGGGCTTCTGATCAAAAAACAGCGACAAGTGGTTTTGGCAGTCCTCACGTGATATCAACCTGACACTGTCGTCGTAATAAGGAATCACAAATGAGTAGGTACACGGTTCATTATGTTTCTTTCAGTGAGCTCATAGGCACCCAAATATCGAGCTTTTTTGTGTACCCAGCTTTGTTCAAATGCGTCAAGACCGTATTGTGGTTAATTTCCAGTTCTCCAGCTACATCGTAACTACTAATATGCCGATGTTCCTCCACTTTTTTAAAAATTGCATTGCATGCAATTACAAAAATCGGATTGAATACGCTTAAACCAAATTTGCGCTAGTCTCACAGATACTGCATAAGGTCCATAAATATCACAATTCTTTTTCGCGGCTTGAGTTGTATTTTTGTTACCTTTTTAGTAGTACCTACAATTTTAAAATGTATCGAATTCCATTGAGAAGGAAATGCTCTTTCCTTTTTTAGATACACTCATTTTAACAATAAGAAAAACAAATGAAAATCACACATTTTTCGAATTTGGAATTAAATTCTTTAAAATTTAAATTTTTTAATGATACCAAAACCAGCTTGATACAAATGGTATAGCCAAAGATATTTTGATTACAAGTTCATACCCACTTGCGAAAAGACTTTTTAGCCGACCTAATATTATAGTAAATAAGTACGTAAATACTGTAATAATATAAGTATTATGCCTATTGGTTTGTCTGTACGACAATACAAATGCTTGTAAAACCTCTTTAATTGTACAATTTCTTTTATATTTGCACTATGGGCAATCAAAATATTGCTTTCACCACATCCGATCCCTACAGTTAAAAGTCGATACATGGGTATAAACAGGATATCCTAATAGAAAATGTAGTAAGTACGAAAAATTAAAGTAAGTTTTACTTTTAGCTCTCTCAAAGAATCGGCTTTTAAAATCTACTCCAATATACTCGGTAATACATATAACATTGAATTTCGCAGTAATAATATACTTCAAATGTTTACGATTCTTTTGCATAACATTGAAATAACTAATAAAATATCAATACATAAAATACATGAAATGTGTAAGTCTGTATGTAAACGAGGAGCGTGTGCGCGTGCGCCAAAACGTACAATGTAATCTAAATAATTTGCAACCACATACTACGATGTAACAATCAATTAAACTACTATAAAACAACAATATGGAACTACATATACATATGATTATGTACGAAATATGAATATTAAACGTTGAGTAAACAGAAATGGCTATGTAATCATTTAATAATATGTTAGGTAGCCTAAAGAACCGAAATGACCCTCATAACTTTAACAGCTGGACCGATTTTTATGAAATCCTGGAAAATTCAGTTAATACATCGCTAAAATAAATTTACTGGAGAGATATACTTTACTCACGAATTTAAACAACCCTCTTTTTGTTCTATGTTAAAACGAAAGGTCAGCAACGAAGATATACACAAGAAAAAATCGATTATATATAGGGTTGCACAATGAATATTGTCCAAAGTGGAAATACATCAAAATAAGTCTATATTTTAGAAAAAATAATTAAGAGGATATTACCCAATTGATTAAAGACTGCATATAAACAAAACTAACAACGGACATGGAACTGTTAATCAACTAGTGTAATAAGATGTTGTTACTCAAGATCTACTACCTAATTAACAACCCGCTAAAGATAACAATTTATTATTGTTTGTAATTATATAGTGGAACATACACATATTAGACCATGTTCATTGATTGTGCTAGTCGAAAGCGAGGACTGTAAATCATTTGAGGGGGAGAAATTATGTTAACTGGAGTAGATAGAGAGTAAATTGAAGAGGAGAGAGAGAGGGGGGATACAGAGTTGAGTAATTAAAAGTTCCACTTCTACCTGACTGACACTATAGAACTGTTAACAATAAATTAACCAAAGATGTATGAGATATACTTACTTATGTACGTTCAGACATTTGTATTATGTAAACTTAAGTGTTCTGGAATTATGAAACAAAATTAGGTCAATGACCTCTAACTCTAAAAAACAGCTGATATTCAAGTAAATTTTAAATTTAAAATTTTCGAAAACTACTTCGAATTTTCAAAAGTTGTAGAACAAAAATTTTTCGCCTAGACGTCTAGAACAACTCACTTTCGGCTTAAATGGTCATCGTCGGAACATGCTGTATATTAAACCTCATGCAAAAACTTAGCATTACGAAAAAGTTAGAGATAGATAAAAACGTACAGAAATAACTCCCAGTTACCACCGAGACTAATTGGTGAATGCATTCACCAGCTAATTTCTAGGAGAATCCTAACCTTGATCGACTGATGTGAGACAAATATTTTTAACTTCAGCTTCACTCTCGCTATGAATGCTCATCGCATTATGACGTAGATTATAAAAAAACCTGATGTTAGTGCCAACAGTCAATAATGCGAGTATATAGCCCAGTTTTAGTTTTGCGCAAATACTTCATTCCTTCTCCTACTGAATTTGAGGTAATAATTACCCAGCTTCAAGGAAAGGGTTATCTCCTTTTCTTTGGCGCAAGTTTACAAAAGAGAAAGAAACATCTCAAAATATTTGCTTTTCAGTTTTCATATAAAATAGCGACGAACTAAAATATGTTTCACTTTACAAATTCTGTCAAGAGATCCAGATGCTGCATTGCAGATGTGAATAAATTATATTAACTATGGAAATTCATCATAATAAAATACTCGTAGGTAGATAGTTTGAATTGAAAAGTTGTTCATAAAGTTCAATATTGCCGCCATGAGGTTCATAGTTTTAAAAAACTTAAAGGGATACTTTTGTGTTATTTATATGCCCCATAAAAGTAAGTGGATCGGACTATCGGGTCTTAAAAACTGAAGTCTCGGACACTCCGAAATTTTCTACATATAATAATAGATTTCATCATCTTGCCCCATGAGATGAGATGAGATTTATAGCCTGTATTTTCTATTGATCAACGTTATAAGGATTAGCGTAGTTTATAATTTGAGTATGTATTCCTTACCATTTCATCATACATGGACTGTGTGTCCGCCTCGGAGTCGTAGGCTGCATCGTACGTGAACAGTTTGTCTTGGCCCTTCGGGTTGTAGACCTGTATCGCTCCGCGTTCCGGCCATACCTTCACCACCTGCATCCATAACAAACAATTATAGATCATACATAACACACTAGCTAGACCATAAGGTAAATATTGCGTTGCATAAGATGGATTATGTTTAGTAACAATTCTAATCTAAGTGTTGTTAAATCTTTAAATGGCTTCTTATCATGAAAACAGTCACCAGATTTACCAGTTTTGTGATCGATCACGATCGTCCACTATTGAACATTTTATAGAAATAAATATTTAAGAATTTTGCACCAAAAATTCATAATAGGTGTAAAGTTCACGAATAGGTAAGGTATACCTATTCATAGCTAACGATCGTGATCGCTAAAAATATATGATAATTGCATCAATTTCGTAATGAATGTTAGTTATAACTTCATCATTAAGAAAGCTGACGTAATAAACCATCGATTCAGAACCCACGAAGTTATTCACCGACGACAACTAAGTCAATAAATTACCAACACCTTTAAATAAGCTAAATGTAAATATACTAAGTTGGGAGTTAATAATTCATGGGTTGTTTGAAAACCTGTTGCAATTACAAATAGCGCAAATGAATTTAGTGTTCCTAAAACCAAGGCATGAACTGCAGTGAGCAGTGGGTATTCCTGTGTTAGTGCACCATCCCGTGAAAGTGCCTGGACTCAGACCTGTAAAGGAACTTCTGATTTATTGTCCTTAGAGGACAGCCGCTCGTACCATGGCAGTTCCCGCTTTCTCTTAACCTATGGAGTCACAAATAAAACCTTTATTCTCTGTGGCGCGTCGGGGAGACGCTCAACTACAATGCAGAAGGCTGCGGGTTCGATTCCCGTCGGGTGCAGATATTAATGCTTAAAAATAAATATTTGTATCTGGTCTGGGTGTCTTTCTATGTATAATATGTATGTATTTAAAAAAAAAGTATAATAATATGTAGTATATCCGTTGTCTCGTACCCATAATTCAATTCTAGTGCTTACTTTGGGGCTAGATTGCGCTGTTTGCAATGTAACTGAAATATTTGTATGAAGATCTAAATAAACCTACTAGGATTGGCAGTAAATATTACTAGCAGCGCCCCGTAGTTTCAACCGCGGAAATCCCGTTCCCGCGGGAATATCAGGATAAAAAGTCTCCAGCTATCTATATTCTAAGTTTTATCGCAATCGGTTCAGTAGTTTTTACGTTATCGATTAATAAAGTCACAGATACCTATACATAAAACCTTCGCGTTTATAATATTAGTAACAAGTAAGATTAAATTGCTAAGTGGCTATTTGTTTCTAGTTCAAAATTCAATAACTACAACAGTTTCTCTTTGAATTACATCATCACCTTTATGTATTTTTGTTATTTTCTTGCGTAAATATCATTGCACACATGTTTACATGCAAGCAAGTGGCGCTCGCGTTGCCGTTAACATCATGTAGATCACCTCTTACATTTTAAACAATGAGTTTGAAGGTGCCGATACAAATATTATTCATGTTCATGATTTGCAGACTAGTTATATAGTATGTATGTTACGGCAAACATTTTATCTCAGCTCAGATCAATGTGGTACTCAAACTATCTTCTCAACTTTATTTGCCGTTTTCGCAGGAAAGAGTTAATCAATGCTTCCGAAGCCTAATTTATTAACCTATGATATGAATTAACCTGTGATATTTTTCTAGAATCTACGTAGACTTTGTAGTAGGTAGAGTAGTAGCTATTATGTATTCTGTGGTAGTACTTGTAGTGAGTGCAGGAAACCCGAGACAGCTCGGTTTCACGCATAGTTGAGCGCGCGCGCGCGCTCGCGCCTGACACCTGCTTTCAGCCGATATCGATTGCAACATTTACTTGCCTGTAACTGGACCCCTATAGACCCCTATGATATGGACTCCCCCTTGTCTATGATAATTATTTATGATAACAACTGATGAGTTCAAAAATTGCTGAGTAGTAAAAATTGTTGACTCCATAAATAAAAAGCGAGATATCTTTTTATAGTGTTGACTTAGAACCTTCAAATCAAATACAAATATTTTCATTCTTTTAGATATTATTACTTTTGTTTTGAACAACGTTACCATAACCTACCTTACCAGCACCTTGATTTTTTTTACACACCTATACATACTTTAGATACCCATCAAAAAAAACGAAACACCTAGAAGTATAAGTTTTAAAGATAAAACTATAATAATGCCAGTTTGTTGCGGATATTATAAGGTAACGTTTAACGAAGATTAATGTTTCGTAAATTTGTTTTTATTGCTCAAGGCATATTTACTAGAAATATTTTTTAAAGGAAAAATTCATCTTCAAAAATTCACTTGCGGCGAGATTTGAACTCGCGTCCCTGGATCAATATTCCAGTTGCCTATACCGCTCGGCCACGCAAGTCCCCATCTCGAGCAGCGAATTTAAGAATATGAATGTTTCCCTGTCTACTATTTTTCGGCTACGGCTCGATTGAGACGCCATCTACAGGATCACTTTCCAGTGATTTACCTGCGCCAATGATTAACTTTACAGTTAACGCTTTGGCCAAGAGATGTCACTCTTTTTCCTATTAAATATTTCGTAAATTTGTTTTTATTGCTCAAGGCATATTTACTAGAAATATTTTTTAAAGGAAAAATTCATCTTCAAAAATTCACTTGCGGCGAGATTTGAACTCGCGTCCCTGGATCAATACAGTGCCTGTACCGCTCGGCCACGCAAGTTCCCATCTCGAGCAGCGAATTTAAGAATATGAATGTTTCCCTGTCTACTATTTTTCGGCTACGGCTCGATTGAGACGCCATCTACAGGATCACTTTTTTGAAGATAAATTATTCCTTAAAAAAATATTTCTAGAAGATTAATGTTTCAAATTTAAATGTAATTTCTTTAGCTATCGTGTTTAGTCCAACAGGTACGATATTACCCTTGAAGAAAAATTTGATTAAGACGTAAAAAAATGTTTATTCAATAATTGTAACAGTATTGCCTCCCCGGTCTCTAATGACTGCTCTTATGCTATACAAGAGGAAATAAAATAACTATATACTCATCCCATCCAATAGTTATTGTAGTACTGGTTCGATTTTTTTTTATGAGAAGTAATACTAATCTTATATAACTTTAATAGACTCATTGCTTATAGGGCCTAAAGTATCTTACTAGCTGCGCCCCGCAGTTTTACAGGCGTAAGTCTCGAACCCGCGGGAATATCGGGCAAAAAGTCCTATGTTTTAATCCAGATCACTAACTATCTGGACACCGAATTTCATCGCAATCAGTTAAATAGTTTTTGCGTGATTGTAACACAAACATCTAAACTTTCGTATTTATAATATTAGTAAGATTAGTGGGATAAGTGTCAACCTGCTAGATCCACTCGTACTTTACACACGTAAATTCGGTACTGACAGTAGGTAGTGACGGTAAATCGGTATAAACAGACGTAAGCGAGAGATCCTTTTGAGGTAGACAACGAAATTTTAAAAATGGTGTATCCAGATCCAGATTTCATTTAAGATTGCAAAATTTGTAGACAAATAACACACAAAAGGACTCTTGAAATAACACAAGGCAACTTTTTTCGCTGGCAGATTTTAGTCCATGTCAGTGAAGGGCCATACGAGCTAAACTGAAAATCTCTGCAGGATTCATCGAAAATTGTTGTTTATTTTCTGACGCAATGTTTAAGAATATTTTTTGTTTGAAGCGTTTGTAAATGACATTCTTCCCCACATTTTGATATAGTTTCAAGATTAAAACTTCGTTTTGTTTTAGAGCCTATCCACAATTAAGTCAAAAATTAACTTTTTTGGTTAAAATGAAGTCTAGAAACTCCACTAAAATACAGGAAACAATGTCACCTACAACCCATACACAAAGAAATATTCAACAACATTCCGTAATGAAACATTTATATTTACCTCGAGGTGGGCCACTATAAGTAGTAGCAGCAGGGCATGATCTGTTGCAAAGGATAGGTTGACATTCATTCGGCGAAATGTTAACGTGTGAGGATCCCCTTAATTCATTAGACTATCTTATAATAATGTGGCATGCACACGACCGAATTGAGCACAAGATATGCTTGCAACGTATCGAAGGCTATGTGGACGAACGTCCGTCGTCGTCGCTACGAGAGCTGTTTCTATGGATGATGCCCTAGTTGGGCATCGAGGCTCGACCAGATGTTTATTTACTTTTGTACGGACAGCTTTTGAGTTATTGCGAAATACGCACCGTGCCATTATGTCATTTAAATTCAATTACTTACTTATGTACTTGTAATTAAGCCTGAAATGTGACTTGCCATTTGTTTATTCATTAGCTGTAAGTCCGATCCTTCGAGAAGAACAGGATGTTTTGTACATAACTATATACCTTTCTATGAAATCACTCTAACTATATACTAAATACCGCATCAAATTCTGTTGCGTAGTTTTAAAGATCTAAGCATCCATACAAACACACAGCGGAAAGCGACTTTGTATTATACTATGTAAAGATAGTAATAGGACTTATCTAGTTGGTTCGTTTTTAGCTAGCTTATTTCTTTAACTACATACAATTACTAAACTTGTTAACTATTCCGTCACTTCGTTTGGAACACTTTTGGATTGCAGAATTACCGTAAGCGTTGTTGTCTGTTTCAGGCAGGATTGTGGTTGATTTAGGTTTTTTCTGGATGATATTGACACGATGATTTATATATAATACTAGGAGTTCGCCCCGAACTGAGACCTGACGACCCCTATCTCCCCAACCCCCCTACTGATCCGGCTCATCTTCGAACTCATAAATTCTATTGACCTAAACTACGCGCATACCAAAATTCATGATGATCGGAACTACGATAGGTACTTAAGTTATCGTCGAACAAACATACAAACATACGAACATACAAAGTTACAAGCGCCAGGCCCGTCTACACTGGACCTCACTCGCTTCGCTCGTTCGGTCAATAAAACTTATCCTAGTATCCTAATTGTGGAAAACTGGTAGGTATATTTCCAAAAAAATATGTTGACGAAACAATCGAATAAGAGAACAAAGTGGCACCTTTTTTGTCGACTGTTATTGATGATGATTGATGATGCGGATACAAATAAAAAAATCAAATAGATAACTTATTTATATAATACAACTTACAAAACAACAGTGATTAAAACAATCCGCGGATGCTGATATTAGCAACAACCCCTATTGTATGGAAGTATACATTTCACTGAGACATTTCTTTTCGTGAAAGTGGGTACCTCCTCTGGAGTCGCAGGTAAGTAAGTACCTACCAAGATAGTACTCCAACAACTCCGACAATATTTTCGCAACTTCGATGTGTTGCTTAAAAGAAGTTGTGATTGTAAAACCTTAATAATGGCTAGTTTGATATTTACCTAACGTTATTTAAGTGGTAGGAGTTTAGTACCTAGTTAGTTACCCATTATTAACTACGAATAGATTATCTGTGAAGGTCGATTTCGAATCTTTAACCTACCTAGGTATAAGCAGTTTCTTATATTATGCTTTTATTGTGTTTTAGTGGTGGTCGGTCACTAATACCTCGAGGTTTCAGTTTCTCCAGCGACCGCGACCGCGCTACAAAAACCAACGTCGCCAATCATCCGCCAATGGAATGAGATCAAGAAAAAATGTCCGACAACAAAAGATCAATTTGCGAGGTGTTGGTGACCATCACCCATGAACATTTAGGTAACTGTTATAGAAAGAGGTCCTCTTTATTTAATTTTATTCGACGTGGACAAAATATTTTTGTGGTTTTGTTTTATTTTGCGTACCTATACATGATGATGGCTTACATAGTACCTAAAATAATCCTACTAATATTATAAAGCTAAAAGTTTGTGAGTATGTGTGGTGTGTTTGTTACTCAATCACGAAAAAACTACTGAACGGACAGCGATGAAACTTGGAATAACACATAGGCTTCTTTTTATCCCGATAATCCCGCGGGAACAGGACTTACGCGGGTGAAACTGCGGGGCGCAGCTAGTAGTATATAAATAGGGAAAGGGTTTGTCTCCAGGTTGATTAGTACACAAAGTTTATACAAGTAGTGTCATATATGCGTGATAGATAGACCTACTTATCCTCCTCCATTGAGCGATGTTCCCGGTCGCATCCCACTTCGGGAGCCCAGCGTGAGCGTCCGCCTCAGATTATTTGGGATCGGTACAGTAGGCACTAGACACTCCTAATAGAGTGCTACTGCCTAAACTATAGTGCCTAGTACTGCCTTGTGGAGGTTAGTAATGTATAATGACATTAATACCAATTGGTAGGGCTTGTAACAGTTTCCTACCAGGGCGTCACCATGGCGGGTGATTCGTATGGTGCGGAGCGGGGTAAGATTAAGAGAGAAAAGAGTTCTTAGGTGTGGACTACTGGAACCTGGAAAGACCTGAATATATTCGGTGTCCGACAACAAATTCTCACCGCTACGCGGATACAGATAAAGCCAACGTACCTTTTCCACCAACTGGCCAGTCCAGCGTCGTGGTGAGGGAGAAGCGAGGTTCGCGAGCAGGCCGAAGACTACGCAGATCACTATTCACGGAAACAATCCAGGGGCGCGGAAGTATAAAGGTCCAGAAACGTACACAAACACAATAAGAAACTCGCGAAAACTTATTTTAAAAGCGGAGCGCGTGCTCAAGCGTTTTTTCATGCGAGCGTTGATGTAGAAGTTTTTTGTAATGGCGTCAATCCGCCAATCAGCGTCGGCTTGACGGGGGCGCGCTTTGCTCCCATTGGGCCTTCATTGACCAGCGTGGCTTCATTGGTCGAAGGCTCAACCGAGCCGCGTGCAGTTTGAAAATGTGTCAGACACCCAATAGAAATACATAATCTAGGTACCTAGGTATATTCAAACTGCAGGATAGCAAATATTGCTATTAAAAATATATTAGGCGAATGAAAAGAAATCACTTAGATAACGTGAGCGGTATCGCTTCACCATGCACCCCGCCTTGGAAGATCTAGGGATCTTTCAAAACCGAAAAGTGACTCTATGGCTGATAGAAGCTAATAGTGGATGAAAAAGCGTTGCGTTTAAATATAAAGAACATTAATTATTCTAGCGACTAACTTAATCTAATAGTTATGATTAAAAGTTAAATTTATTGCGTTGGTAAGGGGTACAGTTTAGTAATAGCGCGTTTGTAAGAACCCGTACGAGTTTTGACAATAGCTACACGTACGATATTGTCTTTGCCCCTAAAGACTTCGGTTATTTTACCTAACGGCCAGTTCAGCGGAGCCGAGTTTTCCTGCTCTACAAGAACGACTGTTCCGATTTCTACCGGTTTGTCCGGGGTTGCCCATTTCTGCCTAGCTTGCAGCGTATGCAAATACTCTAGATGCCATCTCTTCCAAAAGGATTGAACCATGCTATCTAATAAGCTCTTGCGATCTAACAAACTAATGCGTTGCTCTGACAGATCAGCAGCAGGTAAGTATTGCAGCGGCGTAGATATTAAGAAATGTGCGGGTGTTAACGCTTCAGGATGAGGATCTGAAGACATTAAACAAAGCGGGCGCGAATTTAAAATCGACTCTATCTGCGTGAGAACCGTTTGCAGTTCCTCAAAGGAAAGTAACTGACTTCCTATAACTCTATAAAGATGCGTTTTCACGCTCTTGACGTTTCCTTCCCATAATCCTCCGAAATTTGGAGCTCTTGGGGGAATCATCTTCCACTCAATGCGCCTAGACAGCAATTCATTGGACATAGCGTCCTTGAAATTGGAGCTCAGCAAAAAGCTGTAGAGTTCATCTAACTGCGCTTTCGCACCAACGAACGTGGTGCCATTGTCGGAATAGAGACATGAAACAGGGCCGCGGCGGGAAATGAAGCGTTTAAAAGCTCCTAAGAAATTATCCGAAGTCAGACTACTTGTCAGCTCAATATGGAGGCATTTGGTACTCATACAAATGAAGAGTAGGATATATGCCTTCTGAGCATGTTGACCTCTGCGGCGCGTTAAGGTCACGCGTATCGGTCCAGCAAAATCCATGCCAGTATGACTGAATGGCTTTGCTTGTAGAACTCGACAAGCGGGAAGATCAGCCATGATAGGAGTCGGGTGCGTGGGACTAGTACTAAAACAGGTGTTGCATTTACGCAACTTAGATCTAATCACCGTTCTGGCATCTAATATCCAGTAGCGTTGTCTTAGAATAGACATGAGAAGAGCGGGTCCTGTGTGACAATTCACAACATGATAATGCTGTACGATTAAGTCAACAACATGGTCGCGTTTTGGGAGAAGAACCGGATATTTGGCCTCAAAAGGGAGCATTGAAGCAGAAAGTCTTCCGCCTATGCGCAGGATCCCATCGGGGTCAAGAAAGACTGTGAGACTTTGCAGCTTTTTAGAGGGCAATTTCCCAGTCTTAATTAATTTTATATCTTCTGCGAAATGTAGAGATTGCACTGCGAGAAGAAGCGCTCTCTCAGCAGCTGCTATCCCTGCGACCGTATTAGGCTGAACCTCAGACTTTGGTCGCGCGAATTTTAAGATGTATGCTATAATACGCAACAATTTCTCCCAAGATGAGATACGTTGTGCTAACGAGCATAACACCGGCGGTTCTGTGTGAGTTATAGCTGTAAGGACTTTAGCCTTATGTTCAGGCAATTCAGCACAGCTAGCGGGAGAGAAGGGCTTTATAGGCCATTCCTCAAATGGGCAGCGGATCCATGAGGGACCGTTCCACCATAAATCATGATTTAAAAGTTGAGATGGAAGCATACCCCGGGATACACAATCACTCGGATTGGTAGCTCCTGCGATGTGATAAAAATGTTCAGGCTCCAAGATTTCTTGAACCTGTGCGACGCGGTTACTTACAAATATAGACCAACGATGTGGTGACGAATGAACCCACGATAGGGCTATCGTAGAGTCAGAAAACGCGTATATACCAGCGATCGGAAAACGCGCTGCGTAAGTTTCTCTCACGGACTTTACCAATTTTGACATGAGCAAAATAGCGCACAACTCAAGGCGTGCGAGCGTAGTAACTTTAGTCGGAGAAACTTTTGATTTAGCACAAAGAAGGCGAGTTTGGATACCAGTGGGATAAGTACAATGCGCATATATCACACAACCCAAGCCGTTCATACTAGCATCACTGAATGCGACAAGGCGCAACTCGCAATCTACTTCAACACCTATGTGTCGTGGTATACGTAAAGTGTCGAGCAAGTGAAATTCTTGCACTAGGGCGGCGAAACGCGAGCGTATGTGCTCCGGAGCGGGATCGTCCCAATCACTCTTGCTCAGCCAGAGTTCCTTAATCAACAATTTGGCATAGAGTATAATTGGTGCGACTAGTCCAAGCACGTCGAATAATCGAGCGACTATGGAGAGAATATTTCTCTTAGTACACTTTTCATTTAAAGCGGCGGAGGTAAAAAGGAAATTATCATCACAAGGATCCCAAGACAGCCCTAAAACCTTTGAAACATCATTGCCAACGTCAAACTCTAGCGATTTGCGGTGCGAGTCAGGAAGAGACTCGAGAAGCGAAGGCGAATTACTCGACCACTTCACTAAATCGAAGCCACATGATTTAAATAAATTGATTAAATCGTGAGCTAGCTTAGTGGCAACTTGTTCACTAGGCGCGGAATAAACTAAGTCGTCCATATAAAGGCAAGTCTCGGCTACTTTTGCTGCATCAGTATACTGATGACTCATATCTGAAGCCAGCTGTCGGACAGTCCTCATTGCGACGTAAGCGCTTGACTTCAAGCCGAAAGCTTGGCGTGTGAAACAGAAAGTGCGGACTTCTTCGGATTCGTGGAACCGAAATAAAATGCGTAAATATTTACGATGGTCAACAGGTACACCTATACGTAAATAATGTTGTTTTATGTCAGCGTTCATAGCGATAGTAAACAACCTGAAATCTAACAAAAGTAGAAACAGATCTGCTTGTAAGTTGGGTCCGATGTGCAATACATCATTAAGCGAGACCCCAGTGTGCGTTTTCGCACTTGCGTCTAGAACAATCCGCGGCAACGGCTTGTCCGGACGTATCACTGCTTGATGCGGGATGTAATAACCATCATCCGTTAAATCGGACTTAAATACCGGTTCGAGATAACCGTTATCTATATAGTCTCGTATTACTTTATTATAGTTCTCGCGGAGCGTGGGGGACTGTCGAAGTCTACGCTCAAGCGCCATGAAACGGCGGTAAGCAGAAACGTATGAAGAACCGAGTTCACTAGGATCCTTACAAAATGGCAAGGCCACTGTGTAACGACCTGAGCTGTCGCGCGTTACAGTAGATGCGAAAATGTTTTCACACTCTGTCTCGTCGGGGGACAACTGACGTTTCGTAGGTACTTCTTCGAGTTCCCAAAATTTCTGTACTAAATCGTTAAGAGCTAATGCAGAAAACGAAGCGGTAGCGGTGGATGCGACTTCATTACGCGGGTAATCACCCATGAATACGTATCCGAAAGTCGTCGATAACGCGGGAGGTGCGCGTGGACCGCAATCGATCCGATTGCCTAAGTATATGTATGGAAACAGCTGAGCGCCTATCAATACATCTATTTCTCCCGGTATATTCCATTTTAAATCAGCGAGCGGTAGATCGCGAAAGTTAATATTACTATCGCCATCGATAAAGTGTGACGGTAATTTATCCGTAATACATTCGACAACTAACGCGTGTATAGTATATCTATGTTGCGGATAGATGCGCGATTGAATGTCCAAGTAAACACGACCTGTTATTGGACGGGAAGCGGTACCTATACCCTTGACAAAAGAATTAGTCACCGGAATAATAGGTAAATTTAATTTGCGACAACAATCTGTTGTTATTATATGATTCTGTGAGCCATTATCGATCAGAATCCTAATAATCGATTTGTTCTCAGCATTATCTTTCGGGTACGCGTACACTTGTGCGGTCGATAATAAAATATCACCCTTATAACTAGTAGGATAAGACTGAGAATGCGTGGTAGTAATGTCTGGTACATGCAACGAGTCGAACTGCGGAGGGGAAGCGAGAGGCAACGATGCCTGCGCGAGCGAGGTAGGTATCATCGACACGGGCGCGGGAGCGGGCGGAGATGCAGACGCGACAGTAGCGGCGCGGACTAGTGGAGTCTTAGTGTGTAACATGGCAGCGTGCGAATGCGTATAATTATTATCATTCTTAATATCACCGAAGTGTAACAATTTATGATGTTTTTTCCCACAAAAACACACCGAAGCACTTTTACACTGAGTTAAATTGTGCAACGTACTTAGACAGTTGACACAACCGTGTTTCGATTTTATAAAATTAAATCGAGTTTTAGCATCTTGCATATTTTTAAATTGTGCGCACTCATATAAATGTCTATGTTTGTTATCTTTACAAAGACTGCAGCAAGTACTATCATTAGCCGAAGTATGCATGACCGGAGCGACATTATATTGGGAGTAGGTACTCACATCAGCGGAGCGTATTGGTTCGACTGACTTGCCTACGACGAAAGTTTTTGTATAATTTCGCGGGCGATCAGTAGTCGAAAAACGAGCGGGTGCGGGTTTATTTGTATACGTCGAATTACGTGGATTCGAACGTTCCAAAATTTTAGATTGATCTTGAATAAAGTCAATCAGCTGTTTAGTTGTAGGTATTTGAACCTCACGCACTGAGAGTTCAAATGCTTGAACAGTTTGTGTATCTAATTTTCTCAATGCACATTGTAAGAATAAAAAATCTGCTAAATCAGAAATACCTAATTCTTTAATAGCCGATATCGAAGCGGAGTATTTACCTACAAAGGTATCGAGAGCGTTTGCATTATGCGAGCTAGGTTTCAAGTCGAGTATGTTATTCAAGTAGAATGTGCCTAACGAGCGTTTATCTTGGTATTTTTTAACTAAGCTATCCCATAGTATAGAATAAGTTTCCCCAGATGGAACAATACCTGCCGTGAACTTTAATGCGTCATCAGTTAATTTGGACATTAAATACTGCATACGCTGCGAGTCAGTCAGCTGTTTATTCGCGTGAACATTAGCTTTAAATGACTGGTAAAATATATTCCAGCTCTCAGGCCGTCCATTAAAACTAGGAATCCGTAAAGGTTCTAAATTGACTAAACACTTGTGCAAGTCACTTGACTCGACTGAACGAGGCTTAGAGGCGACCGAAGCGGGCGACAACAATTTACTACGCGTGCGTTTTATTCGTGTATAAAGATCTTCAAATGCATCTAAACTAGAATAATCTGGTTTATATTCTGAATTTAACGATAATTCAACCTTATTAATATCATCAATAATGCATTCAAACCTCTCGCGTAAGTCGTCTATCGTTTCTGATTCAGCCAGAAAGTTCTCATTCGTTCGCGAAACATCAAATGATACAATATTCTTAGATGTTTTATACAACTTATCTATGCGTTGAAAGATTGATTCTTTTTTCGAAGTTAATAAAGACAAAGTATTATCCGCCATGATTCAATACTATCACACACAACGGAATAATATAAAAGTATCTAGATACTTGTAGTAAGTACTTAGTGCGTTTGCAAGTCAAGGTCAAGGTGCAAAATGCTGCGAGAAATGATTTTACTATTTCTATAAGCGGGTAGGTATGTATGTAAGTACAATGAAATTGAGTAGAATGAAAGTTTTTACCAATTAATTAGCAAGTAAATCTTTAAGTATAACAATTTAATGCAGTTTAAAGAGAATCTATCAGTAATTTGAATAGATCTCGAGCGGGGGTTAACAGAATTTACCAATTATAGTTACGTAAATCTGAGCGTGGGGTAGATACAAGAATTCACCAACAATTACGTGAATCTTGTTGTAATTTAAGCGGTTTATAGAATTTCACCAATAATTACGTGAAATCTAATAGGTAGGTATATAAGTATGCCGATTTTATATCCGACCTCGAAGGACCATAACTATGGTAGGGCTTGTAACAGTTTCCTACCAGGGCGTCACCATGGCGGGTGATTCGTATGGTGCGGAGCGGGGTAAGATTAAGAGAGAAAAGAGTTCTTAGGTGTGGACTACTGGAACCTGGAAAGACCTGAATATATTCGGTGTCCGACAACAAATTCTCACCGCTACGCGGATACAGATAAAGCCAACGTACCTTTTCCACCAACTGGCCAGTCCAGCGTCGTGGTGAGGGAGAAGCGAGGTTCGCGAGCAGGCCGAAGAGTACGCAGATCACTATTCACGGAAACAATCCAGGGGCGCGGAAGTATAAAGGTCCAGAAACGTACACAAACACAATAAGAAACTCGCGAAAACTTATTTTAAAAGCGGAGCGCGTGCTCAAGCGTTTTTTCATGCGAGCGTTGATGTAGAAGTTTTTTGTAATGGCGTCAATCCGCCAATCAGCGTCGGCTTGACGGGGGCGCGCTTTGCTCCCATTGGGCCTTCATTGACCAGCGTGGCTTCATTGGTCGAAGGCTCAACCGAGCCGCGTGCAGTTTGAAAATGTGTCAGACACCCAATAGAAATACATAATCTAGGTACCTAGGTATATTCAAACTGCAGGATAGCAAATATTGCTATTAAAAATATATTAGGCGAATGAAAAGAAATCACTTAGATAACGTGAGCGGTATCGCTTCACCACCAATGATAGATGGACCAAACACAGGTAATCCTTGTAGATTCAATCCTTCAAGTTTCATTTGCATTATATTTGCATAAATTTTTAATAACCTAAACTGATAAGATGATGAGAATGGAAGCTGCAACATTATGATGCCATAAAAGAGCTTGATTTCGCAAAGGGTGCATTACACCACGGGTATAGCCGCGTCTCTACTAACCTACCAGATGTTGTGCGACCTGAATTAAGATCACTCGCATATGGACCAACCATTCACTGGTTTACCTCAGGTCAAGAGCAGATCTACGCTATCGCGTTATTTATAAGTTTAAACTGCGAATTAGTTATCGGTAACAGATGGGATTTGACGGGGGTGATTTACTGTTCTAGATTAAGATGGAAACACAGTGTTTTTAGAACTATACAGATCTCATGTGAATTGGTGTCTCACAATTTAAACGCGTAGGTATGCCCCGATTCCGCGGAGTTTCCAAAAAGCTTACTTAGCATGCATAGGAATATTTTCGTATGTACCAAAACCACAAGTCTTTCTCAATGGCCGCAGGATTGAATAAGAAAGAGGCTTCTTCCCTAACATCTATTTAATAAGAGGTTTCGCGCCGCGCCTTATACTCGTTATAGTAGGTATGTTATGCCCTACAGTAACTTTACCCCTTTACCCGCGTAAAGGGCCATTCAGATCTGAGCGGAATTCGCGACCGCTGTGGGTAGAGGTACTTACCGCGCGGATTTCGCTCAGGTATTTAGTATCAAGTTCCGCAAGCGTGAGCAGTATTCGCTGCCGCTGTGGGTGGGTACATACCGCGCTAGTTTCGTTTAGGTATTGTATTAAATTCCCGGGTAGAGCGGAATTACCGCATACGTAGGTACGTATGTTTTGTTCGCACGTTTGGCGAAACAGATTTCTGTCAATTATTAATTTTATTATAAGATTTGTTTTCCTTATCTCAACGTTATTGCTAAGCGTTCTTCAGGGCATATGGGTTCTCGATATTTAGTGAACAATTTGCTGATTTTTTCCTTTATTTTTAATAATTCATCAAAGTTCTCAGTTGTCATTCGGAATGCATTAAAAAACCGATCTTCATCCAATCTTAATCTTGGATATAAAGTGTGGAATTCCCCATGAAGTCGGTGGTGTCTGTTGATGTCGTGGATCCAAAGTCTTTTCCTAACTGGTGAGTCAATTAAGGCTAATAAAAGTAAAACTTCCTCTTCATCGCTATCTATCACTGAAATCACATGCTCTGCAGAAATAATAATAATAATAATAATATAAATGTTTAAAATGTTTACTCGCGAAAACTTCTTACCTTCCTGAGCGAAACTTGATACCGCGCGGTATATACCTACCACGCTGTATTCTACCCACAAGGTTAGCGAAACCCGCTTTGGTGTGAACAGTAATATTACCGCATACCCAATGGGTTTTCTCTGCCGCAAACGGCAGCGAATACCGCTTAAGTCTGAATAGGCCTTAAGTCCCAATAGTTACCGCGAGAATATCGGGATATAAAGCCTATGTGTTTATCCAGATCTCCAGCTATCTGCATACCGATGTTTCATCGCAATCAATATTTAGTTATGGAATGATTTACATCCAAACAAGCAAAAACATAAACAAACATCTTAGCTTTCGCATTTACGATATTAGTGGGATGTGATACCTAGATAATGATATGACGATAAGTCGGCGTCGCGTCGATGTGCTTAATATTTTAGGTACTATCAGTACTATGTATCAGAGTCGAGAATGACTTCGGAGGTCCTGGGACACGTAGATAGGATAACACGAAGGGACGATCGATCGATGATTCAAGTGTCGATAACAATGTGTAATCGACCACCGTATTGCACGCACCTCGTATAGCAGGCGACGCGTGACCTACACGTGCTTATTATTAAGTAGGTAGGTACTTTTAGCAAACATTATGCAAACAAATGTGATACTTAAGTAGATTTTTACTAAGATACAAAATTAAAAGTTTCTGTAAACCCCATAACTATAAGTAATTAATAACTCACACACACATCACATCACATCACACTAATTTTACAAATGCGAAAATTGAGATATTGGTTTATTTGTTTAAAGCACTCAAAAACTACTAAACCTATTGCGATAAAACTTGGTATTCAGATAGCTGCCGATCTGGATTTTTATAAATACATGCATATGTGTTAATCCAGATCTTCAGTTATCTGCAAATACTTTTAATTACAATATTTTCGCGGGATATCGATCGGGAGTTACGCGGGCGTAACTGCTGGGCGCTGCTACAGTTACCTAATTTTATTTAAATGCCCCAAGAGAAAGGAAAGATTGTAGGTATTCTGGTTTAATACTTAGGCCCTCAGCTAAGGCAACTTTTTAGGGTTTCGTAGTCAACAAGAAACCCTTATAGTTTCGTCATGTCTGTCTATTTTATTCCTAGGTAGGTAGGTAGGTGTATATCAAGAGATAATATTTTTATGCAACCATGGTAGATATAAAATTGCCAAAAAATAATGAAAATAAGGGATGTAATATTTCTTTAACAGTTTAAGAAACTGTTAGTACCTTAGTGGGTAGGTACCTAATACTATACTACTTTAATGTTTAAAATCCAGTTTAATCCATCTAACTCAAATATAATATGTATTTGTTCCTCATAGATTTGGTCAAGTCATTTCAGTCAGTAACTACTCCAGTTATTAATTGTGTTTATATAAAACTAGCATGTGTGTGTCACTCACAAACAGCTCATGTACATAAACATGGCTTAATAAATGAGTCAATCTTTGTGAGCAGCAGAGAAGACAACTCACTGCAATTGGATCAGTCATTCATACAGACAAACAATGCTTATATTATAATAGTAATAGAAGGTATCTAGGTAATCTAAACAAATCTTGATGAGTAAACATCAATTATTTCGAATGATTTGTATGAAAGCTTATCCTGCAATAATATTATAGGCTAGTTAAGTTGGTACCTAAAACACCCTTGTGATCTTAATTTTCAGTTCATTACCCTAGTAAATATAATATGATATCTTATCTCATTAAACAAAAGTTATGAGATGAATACAGAACCTACCTATCTATCTACAGAATACAATTAGGTAGGTAATTTGCATTCTGTTTCTGTTCTATGAAGACATTATTTTTATCCATGGTTACCTACAAAATTTGCTTACTATCAATAGAATGAAAGGGCTAAGTTGTATTATACTATTTGATACTTTGTCTACAGCAGGTTTTTTAATTCTAGACTCTGAAATGTCATTTTTCTTCAGACATAAATATAATAAAGAAGTCTAAGCATGTATTGTATAGTAGCCTATCATCAACCCACATTGCCGATAAGTGAATCTATTGTTCAATGAAGGTAGGTTATTGTATGTCATAATTTGCTAATTCATGCCATATTTACTTAGGTGTAAATTCGAATCCCACGCGCGTGATTCACTACAACCATCGCCTTTCTTCCGTTCCGGGTGACGAACGCACGCAATAATTCAGGAACTTGGACGCTATACTCTACATTCATGAACATTAAGTTCATTTGAAATTACGCCACCGATATTATTTATATTAGTCGATTTCTTATTTCCTACAATAAAAACTAACTTGTAACGTCCTAGCTTCCGCACGCGCCGTGACTATTGACTACCTACCTAACCCCAGACTGACGGTATCAGAGTAGGTGGTCTGTAGAAGACATACCTCGTCGTGACCCTCGTTTTTCTCTCGATCCGAGAGCGGCCGGCACCGGACCACAACCTTCACACACTCGTTGAGCGCAGTCCGCGGCCGCGCCGACTTCTCCATCGCTTCACCCCCTCAAGTGCTCGATATCCACAATCCACACGACCGACAAGTCACCGATATCGATCCATTCAGAGAACCCTCGACCAAATCGCTTGTTTCAACCGACTGCACTCACTTATCACGCTCACCGTATCGCCACTACACTGTTTCGTATAAAAATAATTAACACACGATTATTTTATTTACAAACATAGGAAAATAAAATCGTAAATTATTATTTTATCAAAGCAATGATCACAATCAGCCGCGTCAAGCGGACTTTTCTTTTCAACTGATTTATGTTTGATTTGTCATTTCCCGCTGCGCGCGCATGTACTGTTTTGACGGACAATTTTTGTACGCATTAAAAAAGTAACTCTACTTAATTGTAATAGAGCACAATTCGATAACGATCTATGGCATGGCCAATGGCAATTTGACGGATAACTCGATGTTGCTAGAAACAAAATATATTTAATGTAAACACAAAAAGGAAACGAATATAAACACACCTAGTAACCACTCAACTGCCTCTGTTATTTGTTGAACGCACTGAAAAAAATACAGACAGCTGATTTTGACACTTCGGTCATTTATTGTTTGCTTGACATCAAAACAAACGCCTCCTTCTTGTGTTTTGGAAATCGGAATAGTTTCCCCTTATTTTTGGAATACAAAAAAAATTATAGATTCCTGGGTTAAATTTTTGTAATGTCTACCAATCTTTCGATCAATCTGAAAAGAGTCAGTAAAGTGTATTATGAAGGGGTAAGTAAAGAACATCCATAATTCAAAGCCATTTAATTCAGTCCTATAAGTCTTCAGTTTATTGTGATCTGGTTCTATTAGGAGACGATAGCAGGCGTAGCTGTAGTGGAGAGCTCCGGCGAGGTGAGGCACGAGGGTCTCTCACTCTCGATGGAGGGCGCCGTTAGTCTGCAGTTGAGCTCCAAGCACGCGGGGATATTCGACGCGTTCTCTAACAGTATCAAGGTAAATTGTACACACAGATATCTAAAGCAAATGATTTATTTTAATGACACTGTATATTATAAGAAAATAAGTTCCAAATAAGTAGATAAGTTTTGCTGACCATTTATATTTCGCAAATAGATTTGGCACCAAGCAGTTTTCAGGAGGAAACTCTAGGTTCGCTAGTCTCCCCCAGATCCCTAGGTCACCTGTTACGACACCCAGGAAAGAGATAGGGTAGTCCTTTTCTATGCTGGGGCTACACAGCCATGTGCCAGATATAATGGTATTACTACCCCGTGGTTTTATCCACGGATATATCAGAATAAAACGTAGGCTATGTGTTATTCCAGGTCTCCAGCTACCTATAATCCCAGTTTCTTCACAATCGGTTCAGTAGTTTTTGTGTGATTGAGTAACAAACATATGTTCATACTCACATACTTTCAGCTTTATAATATTAGTAAGATCACCAATATTTAATGCTCTCTGTTTTTATTGACAGCCAATAAACCTAATCAACACGTCAATAGACCTGGCCCCTCCAGGTAAGATCCCTGCAGGCACTACGGAGATCCCGTTTGAGCTCCCGCTGCGAGCCCGGCAAGCCATCTCTCCGGGGTATCCCGGCCTACTAGAGACATACCACGGGGTGTTTGTGAATGTCATGTATGTGCTCAAGTGCAGCATGAAGCGATCCTTCTTGAACAAGCCCTTGAATGCCAGCTGCCAGTTCTTTGTTCAACATCGACCTGTGAGTATATTATTATGAGATTATATTTCAAATTATTTATCTATGATTCTAGACCATTCTTCTATGGTCTACTGATTGATTTTGAAATAAATGCAGACACAATAGGATTTTTACTTCTAATGAATCTTCCTCTACTTGCAATAATACGCAATTTATTAGAAGATAAAATTTAAAGAGATTAGAAATTCTATTTACTGTCAACCATCTGTCAACAAAATAAACTGTTCAAATTTTCACAAGTTCTCTAGACAACTTTTTTAATTTACTTCCAAGTACAGACTTTTTGTCCTCTCTTCCTTTATTATAAGAAAAAAATATATATATAATGAAAATATTCAGTGTATTACGTTGTGTGAATTTTCCAGCAAGAGTCCCTGCTGGTGAAACCAGTCCGGTGTGAAATAAATGAGGCCAGTGTAGGCAGCACTCGAGCCTCCATGCCTGCCTTCCAGATATATGCAGAGTTGGACTCCACTGTCTGCTCACTTGACAGACCTATCACTGGGAAGGTATGATGTTCATTGCTTGTGTACAAGGGTAGGTTAACCATGGAGCTCAATGACCTAGCTGCTTCTGGCAAATTTATAATGTCGTGCAGTTATTCCTTCAATTAGTCACCGATAAATAGATTGAGAATGATGATGATAGATTTTCACAACTTAATGTACGTACACATATTGTTATATTGTTGGTAGGGTTCACACAATTGTTAATTCATTTTTATGATAATGTATGTTTCAGATCAGGGTGGATGAATGTTCAGTGCCAATAAAGTCCATTGAACTGCAACTGGTCCGTGTGGAGACTTGCGGCTGTGCAGAGGGATATTCTAGAGATGGTAACTTAAATCACAGCTTTGCACAACAAATTATATTTTTACCGTTATTATTTTATGTGTGAGTAAATGACACTATTCGTGGGACATGGGCAGCACATTGTACAATCCACAATGTTTTTAAAGGGAAAGAATTAAGGGAAATAGCAGCAAGCTCTTATTATGTTATGCCATTTTTGAGGTTCTTTTATATAAACCACACTGAAAGATGAATGTACCCACACACCCTGTACATGTTAAGATTAAGGCTACGTGTATCTCTGTATGTGTGTATCTGTGACCCGCAGCAACAGAGATCCAGAACATTCAGGTGGGCTGCGGCGACGTGTCGCGCGGGAGAGACGTGCCACTCTACATGGTGTTGCCTCGACTTTTCACTTGCCCCACCACCACTACACACAATTTTAAAATAGGTCAGTGCATTACAGTATATTGCAATATAGAACTTTCAGAAGAAAGACGGATGCGTCAGGAGGAGTCTACCTCCCTGAAACATCTTGTTTCAATTTATAAGAGAAAAAAAACTGAAATGGTTTTACATATTTTTGACTAGATTCTTCTTGTTTTTTTTTTCAGAATTTGAACTAAACATAGCTATAATATTTGAAGATGATCATTTGGTGACAGAAAACTTTCCAATTTTACTTATAAGGAGTAGATAGATTTATAAAATAAACCTTAGCTGAAATATCTTTGTTTTTATTCTAGATCTCTTTTCCCCTGAGCAATACTTACAATACTGTGCTATCAAAAACGAAACGTTCTAGAACAGAATTTATACCAAATTTATACTAATACTTTTTTGGGTTTGGTCTTGGCTATTATTATTTTAACTGGCTGTATGCACAAAACATGCGAAGCTATAATATGTGTACAATATATTTAAATTTGACATTGGGGCATATTCACTTTAAGTTAGGCATGCCGTTTTTGCGTTGTCCCATGGAAAAAAATCCTCGTCAAATAAATACATGTGCACTTTTTTTAAATTGAAGCTATTCGTCTGAAAGTATATATAAATGTCTATTTAATGCGATTTATTAGCATTTTAATAGATAGTTAATTGTGAATTTTAATGCCATTTCAAATTCAAAAGTACCCTGTTTTTAGGCTGTCCCAAAGACAGTTAGCCTGGTTTGCAGGGATTTTCTGAATCTTTTTTGTGTGAAAGCAAGTAATTATGATGATTTATTATGCTTGTGAAAAAGTTATTTCACGTTTGAATTAAGTATTTTCTATTGTTCTCATGGTAAAATACTAAAATAAGTCAATAAAAACATTGTCCCATGAATTTGAACTTTCCGGACATGTCCGGTTTGTAACGAGGTTTTTATAATTAATTTGGTCATTTAGGGCAGTCATTTTATTTTGCTGACTACCCTAAGAACGAATTCTAACCAATAAAACGGCCATTTTGTGTTCAGTCTCAAAATAAACGTGGCAGTTCAAGCGATTAGAATCGCTTGAAAATCCAGTCAAACTATTTGTCCAGGTAAGTAACGTGTTTTTTTCGTAAATTTATTTACTCAGTCAGTATTTCTTTTTGAGAAGCTTAATTTTAAAACTATGTTGAGTCCACATAACTATAATTAATATGATTTCTTGTAATATTCAGTTAGTATTTGACATTTGTTTTGAAAATGTGTTAAGTGTGTAACGTCCGGTTCGTAACCGTTACAATAACCCGGACACAAATGTTACGAAACGGACATATAAAGCTTAGTTTTCACTATATAAATAATGTAGTTTTTGTTAGTATATTCTATAAAATAAAAACAGATACAAATTTTATTCTTGTTTTTATTTAGCATTTACCTGCTAGATAGATAGAAAACTTTATTTGCACAACACATGAAAGGAACATATAATACATTACACGCTTAAAAGTTTAGGTTGTACAAATGGGCGACCTTATCTCTGAAAGCGATTTCTTCCAGGTAACCTTCGGATGGAGTAGAACTGTTTTAGCTTACTATAGTAGGATAGTAGGTTGTGAATAAGTAATGCAACTACAATGTATGAACATAACTTTAAAAATAAAATGAAAAAATATAAGCAGGTAGTAATAGAAGTAATAATAATTATAATACATACATACTTCCTAAAATATAATTATAATATTTATAAATAAATACTTACAAATACTATATGTGTACATGTAGAATACAATACATACATAAATTACTAATATTATAAACAGATAAGAATATATACAATACATACATACATGTATAATACTAGTGTTAGACAAGGATTAAAGTATAAAATACTAAATAGTAGGAAATTATGATCTATTACAAATGAGAATAAAATAGTTGTTGATAATTGTTTGGCTGTTTTTTGCTAAGTATTCTTTTATTAAAAATAGCTTCATTAATAGTAATTAGAAAAAAAAAACAGTTAAACAAATATCAACAACCATGCTATTCTTATTTTTTCTAATTACTATTAATGAAGCTATTATGATTGATAAAAAAATCAATCATAACTTCCAACCATTATATAAAACACACTATTTTAAAACCTTTTTCCGATCCGATTCCGACACAGTGTAGACTATCCTTATAAATTCCGTATCGTAACGTCGATGTCCATTTAGTAACTGTCCCAAAATATTTTTCTCCTTATTTCTTTATTAATTTCCTAATAATTTTGTGTTTTTGTACATTATTGTATCATAGATAAAGAGAAATATATTACTAATCAATTTGTATTTAAATTTTAATATTATTTCACAAGTTTAACAAAATAAACTAAAAATAAAACTTGAGTTTGGGACTATGTTACGAAACGGACCAATTTTTTGAAGTTTTCTTAAAAATAAATATATTTAAATGCCTGTATTTTTTTATATAATTAAATTTAGAATGTAGAAATGTAACGGGTTTATTTTTTTCCTATTTATATCAGAAAATAATTTTTTAACGCGTTCTGATTTTTATTACTAACTGGACATTTTTTTCCGACTCCACTCATTAAAAATGAATTTACGAAATAAATATGCATTTCTGTTGAGTTTTTTAATTTAAATCACATAATTTAATATATTCCCTATAATAATTCATGCAATTAAAATAAAAAATCAATGATTAATTTCAAAAGGCTGTTTTCTAAGCATGCCTAACTTAAAATGAATTTGCTCATTGGCGACATCGCTGGATTAAGTAAAAAAAAAACCTTTTTATTTACTGTCACGTGACTGTCACTGTCACGCAATCAAAACAAATATCGATTGTTGTTTTTGTTGTTTCTATCCATGAATTGATTAAAAATACAATTTTTTGTGTGAATTATACAAATAATCAATATGTACCAGTTTCCTAACCAACAGCTTTACCATCACGATCCATATCAGCATTGCCAATTAGATTTAGAAGATACACTCAAGCAAAATGTAAACACACTTCCCGAGCCACAATTCCATCAAGTTATAACCCAGAATATTACTTCCAACAATACTTTACAAAATGAAAATACTGTAAAAGACTGCGAAATTCCTCCAGAAATTACCACCAATGGAAAAAAAAAGCGAAAAAGTGTGAAAAAAATAAAAAATCAAACAAACGACGAAGAAGGTAGCAAGGAGAAAAAAGATAGCAAAGGCTTGAAGAAATCATGTGTAGATACTTCAACGTTTACCATAGAAGAGAGATTAGTGGCAGGAGTATGGGTTCACGAAAGATCATACACAAATAGCACTATTAGTGAAGTAATTATCATTTTTTTATTGCTAAACATGATTTAGCCAACTAGAAAACAACGTATTCTGTTTGTTTGTATTTCCAGATAAAACATAACTTCAGACGGCGGTTCGGCCGCGACCCTCCCTCCAAGACGACTCTATTTGCGTGGGAGCGCAAGCTGTTCTCTACAGGCAATGTTTGTGATGCTCCCAGGACTGGGAGACCTGTGAACAGGTTTGTTCATTGTTATCTGAATGCATCTTATGTAAAAGTCAACATTTGATGAATATTCATAGAGAAGTAATTAATAGGATCGATAACCAGTTCATGGTAGAAATAATCGTCACTTGAACTAAGTGTTTCGCATCATTATTCTTTATTCATACTGAGAGGGAATGGAATCAGTTGCCTAAGTATGTCTTCCCGGATGCCTACAACTTGGGGGTCTTCAATTAATAAGTGAACAGGTATCTCCTAGGTAAGAGTGCAACATCTTATACCACATCATCACTTTCGATCACGTGATATAGTGGTGAAACACTTGCTTTTATTTTTATTTCTTATCGGTTGTGAACCGATTATGGCCATTAGGAAATTAGCCAGTGTCATGTATTCTATTATATTATGCAAGTTATTTGCATCGAAACAGTCAAGTCGTCATAGTTAAAGTCAAGTCTAGGGAATCATTTGTAAACACGGCGGCCATTTACAAACAATCTTCACGGAGCCTTGGAGACAACACTAAGTCAATGTTTTGCACCGATTTTCACTTTCATTCCACTTGTACACCTTCACGAAACTAAATTGATTAATATGCCCCCGAAATTAAACAATTTGCACGCATATGAACTAGGTTTCACAAAAATGAAAATTTAGCACCACATCTCCTCAACGAGTTCCCGCCAAGACTCCAAAACACTTGCTTAACAATTGTTTTTTTGTACAATTAAAACTGTCAAATGTCACCGTCATACTATTATTTATCGTTATGTATGTCAGTGTTGCCAACAAATGTGGAACTGAAGTTGCCGTTCTAACCAAAGGTCTAAGATGGTTGAGGTTCTCAATTTAACGCATAGGTAGGTCCTATGTTCTTTTTTGACGACAGATACGAGGTTGCGATATCTATCAAAATGTGTGCCACACGTGTCTAAAGTATCGTATTGTTTTTTAATTTCGAAAATATGACAAGAACTGGAACTGGATTGTTTCTTTGGTTAGACTGAAATATCTTTTTTTCAAGACAAAATATTTGAAATTGAAAAAAGGAATGATTTTCTCTGCAGTCAGAGTACTCTTTGCCCCAGTCAATCAGTCAGCCAATTTTTATCCAAATCCAACAAGTGTTTGTTTGTCACTTTTTCACGATTGGTAACCCATTCGTTTTTTACGGCCCACAAACGCATTTTTTATAGTAATAAAAATGGCTAAAAATTGCTTGTGTTGGCAATACTTGTCTGCCAACAGACCAACCACAGTATAAAAATAATAATAAACGAACTTGGAATGAACGCTGCAATCATCTGACGTCACATTAGGTCAAATTTTAATAAAAGTCTTTGGTTTTTTTAATAGAGTTCAAACTGAGAAATACAGTATCTTACCAAAATATCTCCAAATGTTATTTTTTATTTTCACACCTTTCAAAAATCTTACATACCCAATTCCAGAAAGAGCCACGTGTCAGAGGTAGCAGCCTCCCTGCGGTCGGCGCCGGCGCTGTCGTTACGAGCGCGCGCGCTGGCGCTGCAACTGCCTCGCACCACATTACACAACATCCTGCGCAAGGATCTACCCTATGTTGCAGTCAAAGATAAGATCGATAGAGCTAAGCTTAATGAAGGTTAGTCTTTGTGACATTATGTAAGTCACTTAAAATAACTTGTGTGTGAGAGATCCTGTCTTCCATAGGTACACCTATAGAAAAAGTCATATCAGTCAAACAAAACCTCAAAATTAAAAAAAAAAGTGCGAATTTTCAAAAGTCGTAGAACAAAAGCTGTTCGCCTAGATGTCTAGAACAACCCTTTCGGCTTAAAAGGGCATACCCGTCACATTTTGTATACTTTAGAATAATCATAAAGATTTAAGGCAATTACATCACTGTTTAAGGAGTTACAAGCAAACAATACCTAATAGTAAGTGCCATATACACATAAACAATACCTAATAGTAAGGTTTTAGCTGTGAAACCTTATAATTGGCTCTCCGATTTTACACTGTTTTTCATGTTTTTGTTTTTTGGCAGTTAGGTTTCCAAATAAATAAATAAATAGTATAAGTAGGTATTAAAAGTTACAGCTTTTCAAACCACATCACAGATTAAAAAGCTTTAGTCTGTACGGCTCTGTAGGTTATGATCGTAACAGAGCATAAAATTCCTATATAGGATGAAATCTATTTGTTTTTAATATATCAGCAGGTGAAAAGCATCCCCCTGCAACCAAGAAGCGCGACACGTCCGATATGCCGGCAGAGAAGCCGCCTCCCCTGAGACAGGAGTGTGCGGTGCCCCCGGCGTTCCCCCCCGCCGGGCCTCCACCCCCGCCCCCACCGCATATGCACTACGTCATGCACGCCGTGCATACACATGCGCATGCATATTCGTGAAGGCAACACAAAATATCTAGAAAGTATACTTAATATTCTGATAGCAGTTCTTTATTTAGAAATGAAAAGAGATATTATTTGTATACAAACCAGAATTCTTTACATAAAAATTATTAAATCTGACACCATGTTAACAGATTCTGTTAGTCTCATGTCGACGTTAGCTAAAATTGCTTAGTCTACTAAAATATGTTGTAAGTTAAATGTAAAACAATGTACATAATAGGTAATCAAACATTTATTAATTACACAAGCGAATTATTTAATAACATTATGTCAAGATTATGTCCAATAGAGTACTTATAAAAATGCTGCAAAAAGTTACCTACATCGTTTCATTCATTGTCTCTATTTGTATACTTCTTTGTCTCATCTCTTCTTATTTGTCATCTGTCGCGGGTGACGACTAAAATCGAGCGCATCGAAGGATTCGAGGTTTACTCCCGAGCACAACGAGGATGTTATATATTTAAATCACGAGCGAAACGAGGGATTTAAGACGAGTCCTTATTGTAGCTCGCGATTTAAGTTCACCCAAGACTGACGGCTTTATCACCACGGAAAATACTCAATTTTTCGTAAAAATAAAGACAAAAATAGCTTTTGAAATACTACTTACACATTAATAAAACAGGTATATTGAGAATTTGTTAAAATATTAAGTAAAATAAGAACAATTTGTAAAACAGATTCCATTTTTTTTACTTTACACTTACTACCAACATTATAAAATTAAAATTTTATCTATTGGCCACAATTTAATAGAGTTGGTCACGTCCGTGTATCTAAGCGGCCATGCCGACACGTTAAAAAAGATTAGGAAGCAATCATGGCATTATAGAAAGTGGCAGAATAGAGTAAAAGAGTCATACAATCATAATAGCCGAAAAAAAAGTATAGTTTTCATTTAATTTCAGACTATAATCTGACGTTCTGGTTCCTTGTATTTGACCTTTTTCTATAGAAAGAAGTGTCAGATGGTTGCATTAATTAAAAAATAAAGTATACTTTCCACCCTAGGGATGAAATGTGCCACTTTCAACCCGGCCCTTGAAAATTAAACTTTCCGAACAGGAGAGATGAAATATAAATTAGGGTACTTAGTCCGAATGGCCCAAACGGTTCTTTGGAATCATTTGAACTATTGTCAGTTAAATGTTATTCAGAACATAGATTAAAGTAGGATATGTTGAGTACAGAGAACGAGTACAGGGTCGCGCGCCAACATCACTTTAACTGTGTGGTGTCACAATACTTATCAGAAACGCATAAAAACATTCCTACGAGTTCGAAGGTCTGTTTGTTCTAATAACAATCTAAAGTAAATAAACTTGACTTTACATGGTTTAACGAATATTGAGCAAAACATTCATACAGATTAGATGTATAAAAATATTAGTTAATTTTACATGTAGAGAAAATATTATACATTTTATAATAACGAATCTATAACATTAGACTATATTACAAGTTACCAACAATGCTCCAACACTCGGTCTGTGTGTCTCGTCATCTACCAGGTATTTTTTATAATAATTTTGACTAAAATTTCGTGTGTTCGCGCAGCGGAATGTTGTTGAATTTAAAGATTTGAATTATGCAGATATTTAGTGTATGACGTCGTATAATTGTGTGTGGTAGAAAAAAATTTGTGCACGCAGCCATTGTGGAGAAATTCACCAAAAACTGTTTCGCTGCGCGAACACACACTAAAATTTCTCCAAGAAGATTTCTCATTTCAATATTCTTCAGTCTTTCATTCATCACTCGATTCTTAGCTTTCTGAAAAATAAAAGTACACAATTAGGTTGGTTATCATCTCATCCATCATATCGTTACACTAATAGTAAATACTTACTTCATGTTGTAATCTTATTTGCTTAATTTTTATTTATTTCTTATCGGTTGTGAACCGATTATGACCATTAGGAAAATTAGCCAGTGTCAAGTATTATTAATATATTATGCAAGTTATTTACATCGAAACAATAAAGTCGTCATAGTTAAAGTCAAGTTTAGGGAATCATTTCTAAACCCGGCGGCCATTTACTAAGACTGTTCACGGAGCTTTTGAGACAACACTAAGTCAATGTTTTGCACCGATTTTTACTTTCATTCCACTTGTACATCTTCACGAAACTAAATTGATTAATAGTGTGCATCAGAATGGCGGGTGTACAAATGCAAATTATCATGAATTTAATATGGCTCAAATCTACCTTAATTCTACCAATAAAGAAATTAATAGTACCTCTCTGTACGCATAGAAAACTCAATAAATATGTGAGCCGCCAATCTGACGTCAGGATGGCGGGTGTATTCCCTTTCTGGGCGAAATATCATTGGTCAATATTTATATTCACTGCCATATAAATCTACCTAATTAGTACCTTACAGTATCGTACGTAGTAATCAAATTCAGGCAAAGGCTAGTGAGTAATTTTGAAAATAAAATATCGCCACTTTAAATTTCTGCAATGTTAGTATTTAGTAATGGCGGGCGTGTCGAGAATCTAGGCTAAAAAAAGATTGTACTCTTTTTATAATTATGGCCGTTTAGAAAGTAGCCAGTGCCAAGAATTATGATATAATTGAATCGAATTACTCCATGTTAGCCATTTGACAAGTACATTTTTAAAATAGTAGTAGTATTTATAAATTATACTACAATAATACTTATAATAGTAGTATAATTTTAAATTATACTACTATTACTTATAATTTATCAATTTAATTCCTTGAAAGTGTACAAGTGTAATGAAAACCAAACGTGGACTTTCGCGATGTCTCAAACTTCATGTAAAATTCTTTGTTATTAACCGCCAATTACACTCACTCCACTTTCAACTACGATAACTTGGCTGTTTCTATAATGCAAATAATAATATTTGCATTATAGAAACAGCCAAGTTATCGTTATCATTTACGAAATAATAAACTATTGACTTTATAGTCAATAGTCTTTATATCGTAAATGAAATTTTATTTTATTTTAGTACTTACATTTTTCATTTACGAAATAAAGACTATTGACTATAAAGTCAATAGTTTATTATTTCGTAAATGAAAAATGTACTTGTCAAATGGCTAACATAGAGTAATTCGATTCAATTATAACATAATACTTGACACTGGCTACTTTCTAAACGGCCATAATTATAAAAAAAGTACAATATTTATTTAGCCCAGATTTTCGACACGCCCGCCATTACTAAATACCAACATTGCAGAAATTTAAGGTTGCGAAATTTTATTTTCAAAATTACTCTCTAGCCTTTGCCTGAATTTGATTACTACGTACAATACTGTAGGGTACTAATTAGGTAGATTTTTATGGCAGTGAATATAAATATTGACGAATGATATTTCGCCCAGAAAAGGAATACACCCGCCATCCTGACGTCAGATTGGCGGCTCACATATTTATTGAGTTTTCTATGCGTACAGAGAGGTACTATTAATTTCTTTATTGGTAGAATTAGGTAGATTTGAGCCATATTAGATTTATGATAATTTGCATTTGTACACCCGCCATTCTGATGCACACGATTAATATGTCCCCAAAATTAAACAATTTGCACGCATTTGAACTAGGTATCACAAAAATGAAAATTGAGCCTTACATCTCCTTAACGAGTTCCCGCCAAAACTCATATGCTCATTGTTAGTACACTTATATAGAATTACAAGCTGCGCCCCGCGGTTTCACCCGCGTAAGTCTCATTCCCGCGGAAATATCGGAATAAAAGTATTCTTTGTGTTGTTCTAGGTCTCCGCCAAAGTTGAATTAAATTAATAAAATAACTAAACAAATAGGGCTTGGTGATAGAAGGATGAACATTTAGGGTTGTATGTATTTTTTAATGCCACATAATAAAAAGATTATAAAAATAAAATTGTCCAAAAAAAATTGTTAGGGATTGGACAACCCTAATCATTTAGGGGTATTAAAAATAGATGTGCATATAAAATTTAATAAAAATCGTTCAATTCGTTCAGGAGGTGGATGATAATAACTAACACTGTGACACGAGAATTTTAGATATAAGATGTGCTAGGTGGTATGGTCATAAAAGTGTAGGGAATATAATTAACATTTACTGAATTAGGGAGGCAGTCAGTCGTTTCATATCAGATCAATGGATGGCTGCTAAAGCATTAGACTCCTATTACAGCACAGTTTGAAAACTACATTCTATGAATTAAGATTTTTTTAAACATCGACATATTTTTACAAAAATCCACAAATTAAATTGTACAGACGTTTTGTTGCCGCACTCGGTGTAAATAAAAAAAAAGGTACCAGTAATATGCAGTCGCTTACGTAAAGACGTCGCTCTCGTTCCCCCTCGGCTCTGGTTATATCTCCCTGTCTCGCTCGCCCACCTCCCGCGGCGTCACGTAGTTGCGGCACAGACCGTAGAAAGCGTGAGGTTTGAGGTGCTTCCTAAGACAATACCGATGCAGGACGTTACGGAGATGTCCAGGGAAGTTATAAGTACAGAAAATGAAGACAGCTGTGTAAACTCCAAACTTAATAGTAGTTTATGCACCGAGGTACTAAACTGTCTGATATAGAGGGGGGCATATTGAATCCAAAGCGCACGAGGGACTCTAGACTTAACTCCCGAGCATAGCGAGGGTAATATAAACTCCTGAGCAAAACGATGGAGGTATGTACCCAGGACTGTCTGTTAAAACAAGTTTGTAAAAAAGAACATCCACAAACACACAACCCGCCCCGGGACCCGCTTCCGGAACCCTGCGGTGAAATCTTTGCTCTCCCTTTCTACACTCCAGAAAGAATATGGAATATAGATACCAGTGGCTACATACTTGATGGCAGTGAACCGCCAGCCGACGTGCTGGCTGCAGCCGGCGCACAGCGCCACGCGCCACGCGTAACCCGGGAACCACGAGTACTGGCCCGAGGCCGGACCTGACGACACCGTGTTGGTGGCCGTCGTCACCGTCACCACGTCGTGCATGAACCCGCCTGGAACAAGGGGCCAGGCCACCACATAAATAGAATATACAAGATGTAACGGGTATGCCCTTTTAAGCCGAAAGGGGGTTGTTCTAGACATCTAGGCGAACAACTTTTGTGCTACGACTTTTGGAAATTCGAAGTACTTTTTGAAAATTTTAAGTGTAAAATTTACTTGAAGATCAGCTGTTTCTTAGAGTTCGAGGTCATTGACCTTATGTTGTCCTTTCATTTAGTTTGATCTACTACAATCAAAACTTCAATTACCTTTTTTTTCAAAAGCAGCTGTTTTTTCAGTGAAACAACCTCAAAATTTCAAAAAAAAGTTCCAATTTTCAAAAGTCATAGAACAAAAGTTGTTCGCCTAGACGTCTAGAACAACCGCCTTTCGGCTTAAAAGGGCTTACCCGTTACACTTTGTACACTACCATACTTCAACTGGGATAACCACGGGGGGCGGCTCTCCACATTCATAGAATACTACTGTCCTTCAACTGAGATTCCCACAGAGGGCCTGCCCAGCACATACATGTCATACTACTCTATTTATTAAATAAATAAATTCTGTGTCCAACACACATGTTGCCCCATGGTAAGCTGCTAAGCTTGTGTTACGGTGACTAGGCAACGGATATACTACTTATATTTATTTTTTCTTTTGTAAATACATACATATTATACATAGAAATACAAAAATTACCCGAGTGTACCTAATTACAAAAATACCGAAAGTCGAGGGTGTCATTGTAATTGGCAGCTATTTACAATGACTCATACAAGTTTTGGAAAAAACGCTACAGTTCATGTTTTGTACCGGTTTTTACTTTAACGTAACGAAATTGATTAATATCCCTCCAAATTAAACAATTGAGGTTTCACGAAAATAAAAATTTAGCCAACAAATCTCTTCAACAGCCTTCGCGACATTACTTCTACCTGCACTTTAACTGGGACAAGAAACAGAAATACTAGTTTAGGAACCATTCTATCCTTTTGCTGAAATTAATTTTTAGAATCTTCTTCTTTATCTTTGCCTCTTCCCACTTTAGGTGGGGTCGGCTCTCCTAATTTGTCGGCGCCACGACATCCGGTCGTGGGTTGTCGGATCTGATAGGCTTTTCCTTTTCACTAACACACTTAAACTCCTCTCACTAACCAACTCCTCAATAAATAATACTATGTATTATTTATTATAGTTACCCAAATTAGTGTAGTTAGCGTTAACGCCATCTGTAGACATCGCGAACACGTTGTCGCGGCGCGCTATCTCACACGAACACGACGAGCAGCATAGGATGCTTTTCTGTCAAGCAAATAAATGAACTTAAATTGAAGCCTCGTCTACTCAGAGTGGACTCTCTTTAAGTCTCTCTTTACTCATTTCATAGCTCCTTGAATGGGCCATTATAGATATGTGTCCCTTATCTTAATTGAATCCATAGCGAGGCTAACCCTGAGTCAGGACGTTATAGCTACACGTACCCTGGCTATGGCGGTACACTCCATGTGCAGCCGGAGCAGAGCGTCGTCCACCAGGAACAAGGCTAGCCGGTCGCGCGCCGATAGCGTCAGGTTGGACGCCACCCAGAATGACAGCGACACTGGCTCGCTCGGCAGCAGGTGCTCTGCGGAGAGAACCGACTTGTATGGAAAGGTATCGCAGCCTCATGGGATGTCTGCCATGTAACCATCGTCTGCTTGGACATTCTCACCATTTGTCTCAAAATTGGCCATCCTACTATGCTACTAATATTATAAAGTATATTATATGTATAATATATGAAAGTTTGTGAGTATGTGTGTATGTGTGTTTGTTACTTAATCACGCAAAAACTACTAAACCTATTGCGATTAAACTTGGAATATAGGTAGCTGGATACCGGGAATAACATGTATAAAAAGCTTTTTATTCCGATGTTCCCGCGGGAACTTAGTTTTATATTATTTGACAACTTAGTTTGACATCATAGTCATGGTTTCATAAAAATGTGTTGCTGGTCTCACCGAGGTCGAGGGTCCGGAAGTACTCCTTGATGACCACCCGCATGCGCTCCAAGTTGAACAGCTCGTAGACGAACCCGGGCCACGGCGTCACCGCTGCGTCCAGGGTGCGGACTATCGCACTGTGTGCCCTACAACCCGTCCACGGACAGAGTTACACGGCTCAGATGTCTTTAGTTCCTACAGCATTCACTTAAAAGAACTCTGACCCTTTTTTGTATCAGTAGTTCTTTCAAGGTTGTTTTTTAATGACCACTTGTTTCGTTTTTTATCGTCTTCTAGTTAGATTTTATTGAATGAACCCTAAAAGACGTAGACGTACTTATACGTAGATCGGGGGCCGTCATGAGCTTCATACATGGCAATAACACCGGGACATATTAAAGATACTGTAAAAACGTTACAGATTACTACTAAAGGAACAACTAATATAAAAAGACTAGCTGCGCCCCGCGGTTTTACCCGCGTAAGTCCCGTTTCCGCGGGAATATCGGGATAAAAAGTAGCCTATGTGTTAATCCAGGTCCCCAGCTACTTATATTCCAAGTCTCATCGCAATCGGTTCAGTAGTTTTTGTGTGAAAGAGTAACAACCTCACATACATACATACATACATACTTACATACAAACTTTCGCGTTTATAATATTACTTAGTAAGATTGTTATAAATAAATAAATAAATAAATAAATATTGCACGACATTACACACAGCGCAATCTAGCCCCAAATTAAGCTCTAGGCTTGTACTATGGGTACTAGACAACGGATATACTACATATTATACTTTTTTTTTTGTAAATACATACATATTATACATAGAAAGACACCCAGACCAGATACAAATATTTATTTTTAAGCATAAATATTTGCACCCGTAGTTGTTCATGGACATTGCTATATAAACATTTCTGTGCATATGCACCTTCCTGGACGTAGTGAGTCGAGCGAGGCGAGGCGCACGTGTCGCAGTAGCGGCGCGGCGGTGCGCTCGGGCAGCACGGCGAGCCGGTAGCGGCGCACGCGCGGCGCGCCGGGCGGCGGCGTGGGCTCGGCCAGACGCGCGCGATGCGCGGCGCGCGCCTTGAACGTCACTGCGCCGGCGACGATCGACACCCGTGCCTCGAACACCGAGCACACCACGCCGTACCCGCTTAGCACTGTACCACTCTCACTGCAGAATGTACACCACAACACGATTATGTAAGCATCTGATAAAATGAATGGTTTAATGTTACCCTTTTTAAGAAAAAGTAAAACAAAACTGGGCAAGTGCGTGTCTTTTCCAGCCACGCGCAGTATAGGGTTTCGTAGTTTCCAAAAATATTAGGGATTACAATCTGGAAAGTTTTATATCTAACACTTACCTTACCTAGTACATAAGTAATGCTATAAATGTAAAATAAACGAATGTAAATAATGCTAATAAAGTAAAGTGAGCTGTCTTTACAAATGTATTAATAATAAATTTGTAAAGACAGCTCAGCGGTGATAATTTTCCTTTAAACTTCATTATATTTACTACAATTGTGAATACATATAGGTATATAACGTATCCAAGTATCAATGTTTGGCTGTTAGAGGAGGGGTACACATAACTTTAAAAAATAGCACTTAAAGCTCATTACAGCTTCCGTCTCATGGATCTTACACTAACCGTCTTTGAGCAGTCACGGACAGATAGACGGACATGACAATATAAAAATTCACAAGCGATAAATTTAAGAATATGTATCTTTCCCTGTCCACTATATTCGACTTAGGCTTGATTGAATGCATCTACAGGAACCACTTTCCAGTAATTTACCCATGCTAAAAGTCTAGCTAGATTACATAAATGGTTTTCCTCACTCAGGAAACAGGAGAGCGAAGAGCTTGTCTCGTTGTATGTGCTCAGCTACCATGCCGGCATCGTGGTGGTTGTTGATGAGCATGGGGACGGTCTCGCCGGGGAACACGCAGCTGTGGTGCGGCAAGGCTGGCACCTCACCCTCCCATCCCGCCTCCAGGATGTTGCGGCCACCTATCTCCTCTAGATCCGAACCCATATACTGTCAACAACACCAATATGTTGATAACAAAGTTATGCACTTATTCCAATATATTCATCACCCAAAAGAGAAAGAATGTTTGTTTAATGGACATAGTACAACTTAGTGCAATATTTTGTATTGCAATCCATAGCTTTCTAAATCCTATATATGTCTCAAAATGTTGTGAACATGTCAGAGACAAAGAGAATCAAACTGTCGTCAATTGCCTCAGCTCTCAGCTCGTACACAATGATAGCTGTACTACTTTCCACTAACTAGATGTGACTTCTTACGGAATGAGTAGCAGTCAATGTGATGTCGAAGGGCTGGCCTTCGCCCTCACCATCACTGCCGTCTGTGTCGATCGCCTCCACAAACTCCTCAGGATCCGAATCTTCGCTATGTTCATCGTCAGAATTCACTGGAATCAAAATATCATGATGAGATAATATGACGTGGACTTACCAAGAGTCCCCACATTATTTCGACGACTTATGTATCTAAAACATGTAAAAACGTAGCCTAGGGTACCACGCTACAAAAAAATATTTTACTATAGTCTACCTACCCTTAGTACACCCACAAAATAAAAATATTTATCTACCTTCTTCGCAGTTAGAATGACCGAACTTTATTACAGTCTAAACTCACAGTTTACTTCCATGATATCACGAAGGAGCTGCCGCAGAAATAGAATTTTAAAGCTTTGATCTTAACTTGTGTTAAAATAAGGAATTTTTGGAGATATTACGCAAAAACGACAAAACTGTTTATATGAACTTGCGTTGTATATTCCGTTTCCGTGTTGCGAGCTTTCTTTTTGTTTAGATAAGTTTACAGAGATACTAGTTGTTTTAATTTTTGGACCGAGTAGGCAGTGTGTGCACAGACAGACAAATCAAAGATCACCAAAGATCACTGCCTGGGCCATTTAGAATATTTATGTGTGAGATGAAGCGGAACACACACAATTAAGTCATAAAAAAACAGATGATTGTACAAACAAAGATGAAGAACTAACTATTTTAAAGTTCTTCGTAAACACACGCATTTTATTTTTTGTTTTCAATTGGGCTGCCAATGTCAAAATCTTGGTACAGAATATGGCTTTGCACGGCTTAAACATTCTGCCAGTATCATACAGCATAGGCGAGGCAAGTCACAGCAAGCAAGTTTCCGAGGCAAAAAAAAAACCTAAAGGCCCCGCATATTAAGTCGCTTAAAAATAAGCATGCTACAGCACAACGCATACATCGATATTTTGTTCCCTCATTTGTCTATGCTTAGTAGCATGCTACTAAGCATAGATATTATTTAGTATTTTTGAGCATGCTAGTTTTTGAGTATGCTTATTGTTGAGCATGCTAATTTTAAGGCATGCCAGTGGCATATTATAGCAATAGGATAATCTTATTTAATTCAACACGTCGTGGAGCCACCCGCTGAATAAAAAAGAGAGAACTGAACACGAGAGGCAGTCTGAAGTACCTAGGTAGATGTTTGGTATCATGCCATCATGCTAATTTTTGAGCATGCTAATTTTTAAGCATGCTTATTTTTAAGCAAATGTATCTGGACCTTAATCCTCTCTACTTATATTTGTTCACAAATTAAATAGGGTGTGGCAAGTGCCGTGAAAATGAGCTTTGGAGACAACGCTTAAGTCCATGTTTTGCACTGATTTTCACTTTCATTGCACTTGTACACCTTCACGACAATAAATTGATTAATATGCCCCCGAAATTAAACAATTTGCACGCATTTGAACTAGGTTTCACAAAATTGAAAATGTAGCACTACATCTCCTCTTCGCGTTCCCGCCAAAACTCCAAATGTTATTATTTAATTTTATTAACTATCGGCTGTAAGCCGATTATGGCCATTAGAAAATTAGTCAGTGTCAAGTATTATTAATCTATTATGCAAGTTATTTGCATCGAAACAGTCAAATCGTCATAGTTAAAGTCAAGTCTAGAGACTTATTAGTAAACACGGCGGCAATTTACAAAGATTGTGCACGGAGCTTTCATGAAAAATTTAGCACCACATCTCCTCAATGCGTTCCCGCCAAAACTCCGCTGAAAAATGTTTTTTTTTTTTTTAAGTTTAATGGCTTTATGTGATCACATATTCTGCCAATGACACGTAGTGAAGAAAGTACAAAAGATTAAAGGATCTTTCCTCGAATAATGGCCTCGAATATACTTTTATTTTTTTTATTTTTTCTTGTGGAGACGACGCAAAATAGCTAAAAATTTTAAAGTATTTACCAGTATTTGTTATCAAAGTCAATGTCATTCATAGTTAAATATTTGTAGTCTGTGGATAAAAGGGGTTCATTCATCATGGTTGTCATTTCACTATTTCGCGATCGCACGTCTCGTGAGAATTTTTCGTAAAATTTACGAATAGTGCTTGAGAAATGTGAATTTCAAGTTAAAAATTACGAATTACTGAATCACAATGTATCCTAAAATAGTGTGGTGTTACATAATAGTGCTTATGTTACTGGATATACCATTGAACACAAAACTCTCCGCTCAGGGAAAAAGCCATGGCAATGGTAAATCGATTTTAATTATTTTAGTACTTAGCTGTTAAGATATAATTGAATAAACCATCAGGTACCACAATACCGCCCGTTGTAATAGTTATGCGGAATACCTACATAGTAGAAACAGTAAATTGGCATGTTGTGCTCGGTCGAACAGATCAGCGCGTGTTATTTTTGTTCGTTTCTGGGGGATTTGTTTGTCGTTTTGTTTTGTAAGCATAGTGTCGGTGAAACGATCCAGACGCTCGGCGGGAGCAGCGGGAGAGCGCGCACACGTGGTCGGTCGCATGCGGCCCGCGTCCCCGCAGATGTTACGGTGTAGCGTTTTTTTTGTTATAGAAACCTCAACTAGGCCTATCACATACTGTGAATGATGGTTGCCTCATACCCAATCTTCCTTAGAGCTATGATAAACCAAAAACATTTTTACCTTTTTAATTTATGGAGGTAGTTATAAAATAGATTTCTCTCTCTCTTCTATCTACAATAAAACAAATGTTTTATTTACAGGAGTATCTGTCCATGAGTCGTTAATGGAAGGGATGTCAATACAGGTGGGTTCTGGACCGCGACATGCATGACCCTTTACATATTTAGGTGTTATTCAGCAAAAACCCTGAAGGTAAACAATGCTCAACACTTTCCAAGAGTTTCAAATATTAATCATATATTTGGTATCAGGGTTCATTGCAATCTATACAGTAATTACAATAAGAAGTAGACCTAATTATCTGTGATAGTCATTGTAAACTGATTTAATTGGGAGCTTGACATAAGGAAGGACAGTATAGTCACAACACAGCCTATCTGCTCAAATGTTGTTCATTGAAGCAAACCACAACCTACAGACCACATTAGAACTACCTACTAGCTCATCATAACATACCTACCAACTTCTGAATTATCAGATAAATGCAATGAACTTGAACATATATAAAAGTAGCCATCTTTTAAAAAAATGTTTCACTCAAGCAGTGATTGAAAAGGCGGGGCCTACAACGATAACACGATCACCCGACAGTCTGCCACTAGCCATTTTGAAATGCAGCACTCTGCCTAAATAATAAAATACATAATTTTTAGCTGATAAAAATTACCTACTGTGTAGTAATATGGTGTAAAACAAGGAAAGGAAACATTAAAAAATAATATTGTGCTTACTAGTCACACAAAATCACAGGTAAATTAAATTAAGGTAATTAAAATAAAGTGGATGGTGCATATGCATCCAGTAGCCAGTTTCTATGTTTCTATGCGTAAGAAGTAGAAATTTTGATATTTTGTTAGTTGACATCCTAGCTGAGCCTCGCGGTTTCACCCTCGCAATTCGCGATCCAGCGTTGTTTGAACACCTACATACTGCAATGCAAAAATCCACACTTAAACGGAGGACAAGGAAAGTACTGAAGTACTGCAGCACCTGCCATTATTATTACTTCAATAGGCAGTACCATCAGTACTTCAATGATTTTTGCACCTCAGTATGTAGGTAAAGTAAGGTAAAAGGTAAAGTTTGTATGTAAGTAAGTGATGATAATGACGACGACTCCAGCTATCTCCATACTTACCAAGTTTCATCGCAATTGATTTTTGCGTGATTGAAATGCAAACATCCAACCAAACACTGACCCCTACAGTATAGAACCATCCGCCACCGCGTGACACTCCGCCCTACCCAGCCCCTACCATGTTAGGTACATTGTCGAAGATCGTTAGCTACTGGTCAAGTGTGCGTAATACTGTACGGAACATGTCAGTACTGTGTGACCATGGAACATGTTTTTATCCAGTTTAGTAGGGAAGTTAGAACTCCTTCTATTTATTCCTATTAGGATAAATGACATTATAATAAAACAGTGTTTATTTACACTTGTCAGTTCCCACAGTCAGAGACATGCAATATAAAATTACATACTTATTATAATAAGATTGTAAGGGTACTATAGATAGGTAGGTATTTATTTATTATTTATTTAAGGAACATTAATAGCTATAAAACAAAGTAAATCTTACTTCTTACTAATATTTCACACAAAAACTACTGAACCGATTGCGATGAAACTTGGAATATAGGTAGCTGGGGACCTGGATTAACACATAGGCTACTTTTTATCCCGATATTCCCGCAGGAACGGGACTTACGCGGGTGAAACCGCGGGGCGCAGCTAGTATACAGTAAATCACGCAGACTACCCACATCCACCCAGTCAAGTAGATAATAACTAGGCAAACGTAGGCAACCGCGTCTTTTCAAATCAGGTAAGTACCTGAATTGAATATACCCATATTCCTTTCTTTTTGTTTTAACTTCTCAGGTAAATAAAACTTTTTATATATATATAAAAATATAAACTCTTTTTATAGAAAGTTTATTATTTATTTAATGAATTGAACATGAAGGAATACACACATTATTGTCTTACACAACTGACATGTATTTATTAAATTTTTTCTGAATGGAAATACAGTCCTGCTTGCTGTCAAACAAACAAAACTTAGAGTATGTTGTCGGCCAGCTCAATGTAACAATTATGCAATGATTGACAGTGCCCTACATGCTATAGCTACTACATCATAATACTATCTTTATGTTTTATATCTAACATCTTCATACATCATTATCAGTCTTGATAATATTCATATACAAACAAGGGGTTGCAAATCTAGCTATAAATAATGCAGCTATTATCAATAACATAAATGCTAGATAACAGTAACCAACTTAAAAAAAAGGAGGAGGTTCTCTATTCGTCGCGTATATATATACAAGGTGTTACGGGTAAGTCCTTTTAATCAACTTCAACTTTTGTTCCACGACTTTTGGAAATTCGAAGTACTTATCGAAAAATTTAGGTGTAAAGTTTTCTTGAAAATCAGCTGTTTCTGAGAGTTCGAGGTCATTGACCTTATGTTGTCCTTTTATTTAGTTTAATGGTTTACAATCAAAACTTCAATTAACTTAATTTTCTAAAGCAGCTGTTTTTTCAGTGAAACATAATCTCAAATTTAAAAAAAAAAAGTTTGAATTTTTAAAGTCGTAGAACAAAAGTTGTTCGCCTAGACGTCTAGAACAACCCCCTTTCGGATTAAAAGGACTTACCCTTTACAAATTGTATATTCGATAAATATTATATATTATCCTACTAATATTATAAATCCGAAAATCTGTTTGTTTGTTTGTTTGTTCCCTCTTCACGGTCAAACGGCTCGACCGATTTGGATGAAAATTTGCATAGGGATAGTTTAAATGATGGAGAGTAACATAGGATACTTTTGATCCCGAAAATCCCGCGGGATTGGGACTTACGCAGGTGATAACTATTTCTTAGATGAAAATTTGCATAGGGATAGTTTAAGTGATAGAGAGTAACATAGGATACTTTTGATCCCGAAAATCCCGCGGGATCGGGACTTAAGCGGGTGATAATATTAATGGATGAAAATTTGCATAGGGATAGTTTAAATGATGGAGAGTATCATAGGATACTTTTGATCCCGAAAATCCCGCGGGATCGGGACTTACGCAGGTGATAACTATTTATTAGATGAAAATTTGCATAGTGATAGTTTAAGTGATAGAGAGTAACATAGGATACTTTTGATCCCGAAAATCCCGCGGGATCGGGACTTACGCGGGTGATAATATTTATTGGATGAAAATTTGCATAGGGATAGTTTAAATGATGGAGAGTAACATAGGATACTTTTGATCCCGAAAATCCCGCAGGGTCGGGACTTACGCGGGTGATAACCATTCAATGAATAAAAATCGACACAGGGGTAGGATAAGTGATGTAGAGTGGCATCATCATCATCGTCATCCATCGTCATCGTCATCCTTCGTCATCGTCACTTACTGACGAAATACAAACTTTAACTTACTTCACCTACCTACCGCAGTGCAAAAATCCACACTTAAACGGACGACCAGGGAAGTACTGATGATGCCAGGCGCGGTAGCGCCTGGCTTCAACAGTACTTCAATGGGCGACCGTTTAAGTGTGGATTATTGCATTGCGGTAGGTAGGTGTTCGAACAACGCGGGATCGCGGCTTGCGCGGGTGAAACCGCGGGGCGCAGCTAGTTAAATATATATTTGTCGAAGACAGCTTGACCAATCAAGATGGTTCTTTTTTTAATGGAAAAGTGAGAGCTCCTATCTGTGAAGTGAGGTCCGGAAATGCTCCTCAAATGTTGTTTTCAATTCAACTTGACCGATTGAGATGATTCTTTTTTTAAAGTAAAGGTGGAAGCTCCAAGGTGGTCCTATAAAAGATTAATGAAATCTAATGAGTATCTTCGGAATGATGGACAGGATAGCATCCCAGAATGCAATAAACTTCTAATTAAAAAATTATTGGCCCCTAAAGAACTAGGTACAGATTGATGGAGCACCTGTTACAATTTTTTTGATATTTAGTGGCAGTCGAAAGTAGGTAGGTTCACTAAAAAGGGTGAAATAAATGTAATAATTTTAAAATTTAAAAACCATCTTTTAAAATAATTTGAGAAAAAAAGACCAAAATAACCTCTACATACGGCGCCACCGACTAATCTGTTTTATCATCTGATTATTTTGTTCTTTTTTTTCTCAATTATTTTTCAAGTTTGTTTTTAATTATTTTTTATGGTATCTGATTCCTATTTTGCACCTAATCTATTGATACTTAAAAATTTGTTTGTCTTGACGATCAATCATATTCAGTCAAAATTACTAGTTTTAGATTGTTGACACTTAAAAGTTGAGTAGGTCGATGCTTGAGAAAAGATTTCTTGAGAATTGCAACAGCATTGTGACTAAAACAGATGGTACCACAAGATGAAGCTAATTATTTATTAAATTATTTGATAAGAGCTTGTTTGCCTGTGTGTATCTTTATACAAGAGAAGTGCATCCCCATTTATAAGCCTTTCTTGCTAGGTCTATACAGCCCCTTAAGCGGGCTATAGTTTATCAGTTTTAACTGGTCGTTCTAATTGAATTGTCTGACTCTGCATTTAAATTTTATGTGTGTTAATCATATTTTCATTAGTTAAAACTGATAGCCTATAGCTTAGTGTATAACCACAGTTTACCCAGTAGTTGGGGCTTCGGCGTTTTATACAACTGCCCATTTGTCATATATATTTTTTCCTGGATTATTATGTGTGATCGGTCACTTAAGCTGTACTGAACAAGTCATGTGACTGATGGATGACATGACTTGAAAAAAGGCAAGCTTGCATACTATTACTCCCTTCTACTATGGTATAGTCTTTCTCCACAGGAGTGGGGCAAGGAGGGCGAGAGCGGTGGCGGGGCGGGACGGGGCCGGGCGGCGCCGGCGGGCGCGCTGGCACTGTCGCCTGCGACGCTGTCGTTCGGGCCGGCCGCGCTGGCGTCGCCGCACGCGCGCGTCGTGACCATCACCAACACTGGCAACGAGACCATACACCTCGCCTCCGTCGCCGGCACCACGCCAGACTTCCACGCTTCATTCTTTGAATCTAAGGTATGAGTATACACAATATACAGCTAGCTCTAACGTTTGAGCACATTAAACCACACACACACTCTTTGTCTTCAATTGATGCGTCTAAAGCGTCACGGAACAAAGTTATTCAAGGGCTAGATTCAAATCGTCAGAAGAAGTCGAAAATCGCCAACTTGCGGAATAAATCTTATACAAAAAACTAGAAAATATCAAATAACATATTTTTTCTTTATCATACACAGCAAAGTTATTAGCAAAATGGCAACAATTACTTTGAAACGGTCCATATCTTCTGAAACGTATCACTTTAGGTTTCGTCGTAAAAACCTATTAAATAGGGTTTGAAATTATGCAAGTATAGCGTGGTACAGTGTAGGAAGTTTGTATTGAAATGTCATGTTAACCTCGATAGCAGCAAGGTAACTGCACTGCCTTGCGCTTGGGACTGCACCTACGACCTCATATCGCACAGCTTCCGACCGCGATATCACACGTCATAGTTGGTCGTCATCTGGCGACACGACACATACCAGTCTCTTGTGGCTTGTATTGGAACATCAATCACTAGGATAATGCAAATGAAAGTTTGTATGAATTGTTAGATAATCACGCAAACACTGCTGAACCGGTTGCGATGAAACTTTAAATACTGGTATAAATACGAAATAAATACGTAGCTGGAGTCCTGGAATAACACATAGGCTACTTTTTATCCCGACAAAATATCAAAAATCAAAATAGTTTATTTCCTTTAGATTCTTGTACAACATTAAATGCACTTGATCGGGCTACGTCTTACGTGTATTGATTTTAGTGTTGTGATTTTCTTAAAGTGACATCTTAGGAAATCTACGGAACCTGAAGTGGCGGCGCTGCGACATGTCACATTAATAAATAGGAGTAAAAATATTTCTAACCTAAATTTTATGTGGTATTTTAAAATTATTATGGAGTAAGCATGCTACTCCTTAGAAATTGAACTTCGATAAAATTATTCAATAAAATGTCCTAAGATCGTTTCGAATCAATGCTAAGGTTATCAATTATCATTGATTTAAAACGATCTTAAGTATACTATAACCTGATTCAGAGATACAAATGCTTAAATATTATTTCAAGCAAACGACGAAAACATACATACTAAGGTGTAATACTGATGACAGGTCGTGTCATCTCATTTCATCAGTATGGTACACTGTACACTATACCTACCTACCTACGTACGATGCTCGGGAGTTGCGTCCGATACACAACAATTTCAACTATTCTATAATTACACTGACGGAACGCGCGCGCTGAGCGATGTGACGATGCGCGAACGGTACCCTTACCATGAGTTGATACGTAAATAAAATACGTGCACTGAAACGTTAACAGTTTAACTGTGGTTGTGCTCAGCACGCCCGCTTGTTCCCTGCTGCACCGGTCGCGAATTGTCGGCCTGATATTTTGCGTTGTGAACAATATGCCTAAATTGTTCACGATACAGTGCAAGTATTTACATACCAACTCATGGTAGGTATACAGAGTTCGGAAGCAATTCACTCTCTTGTATACCTCTTATTTATATCGTCATTCGTTATCTTGAACTGTTAGTTTGTCCTCAAAATGTCTTCATCAAAATGCAAAACTCCATATTAAAACTCGCACCTACTAAATCTTGGCTACTGAAATTAAGAAGTATAAAATAAGGTTACAAACAGCCAGGATTAATGTGAATTAAATTCTATTATTAAAAATAAGAATACAAGAATCATTACGTTTTCTTTGAAGTAATCAGTAGAAGAAAAAAATCTTTTTTCGTTGAGGGTAGTTAAAATAACAACATTTTTAAATTATAGAGCTGCGTATTTTATTAATTAAAAATAGTATTTGTAGTAAAAAAGTATTAAAGTTTACCTTTTATGACTAACTGAGGTTTACATTACACACTGCACTATCAAACTTTCTCTAGAAACACACTTTCACAACAATGGATCTGTACACTAAACTGACAGCGAACTTGGAGGTTCTGTCTACTGACTTCCAGGCACGGATGCATGACTACGAAGAGTCCCTGCAGCGTCTTGCATCTCCTGGAGTCCCACACCATGAAGATTTAGCATCACTCTCGAAGGAGTTCCTGGAATTCAAGTCGATGATGTGGAAGACGGTATCTATACTGAAGTCACAGGCTGAGCTGCTAATTCAAGGTATTGACAGGCAGGAGACAATCTCCAGACGCAAGGTACTGCTGCTTCATGGGGTTCCGGAGGCTCCTGATGAGAGTCCTTCGCAGATAGCACTCAGTGTCTTGTCTGGGCAGCTTAACATCGGCCATGTTAGTACTGATGATATTAATGTGTGTCATCGCCTTGGAACTAGGTCATCAAAGCCCCGGCCGCTGCTGTTGCGTCTGTCGCGATATGCTATTCGCAGTGCTGCATGGAATGCCAAGACACAGTTGAAGGGCAGTGGCATAACTATGTCTGAATTTCTGACCAAAGTTAGGCATGATGTTTTCATGGCGGCCCGCAAGCACTTCGGCATACAACAGTGTTGGACTTCTGAGGGCAAAATCATCGTCCTGCTACCGGATAAGTCGCGGCGTAAGATCGAGACGCCGGCGGAGCTAGGTAAACTGGTGAATCGGTTCCCCCTGCACGCGAAGGTCCTATCTTCGGCTAATCCCGCTGTCGGTGCGAAAGGCAAGGCACCTCTGGCTAGCACGTCGAAGGTGGATGTGAAGCCGAAGCGCTCGAGAAAGCCGGTTGTGCCCGGCAACTAAGTTTGTCTTGACCTGTTTGTGTCGTCGTTTTCTGTTTGTCATACATATCAAATGTCTTTAATTTCACTTTTATTTATATCATATTTCATTTCCTTCAATAATTCTTATCCTATGTTGTTTTTTATTTTATTGTAAATTGTTTGTGTTGTAGGTTATTTTATTCTTGCGTGTCCGACAAGCTAAATGACATGACAGTGACAGTTTGCTTAGCGACGTTCCATCTTACGAACCTATTAATGATTACAAACGTTACGTTTTACGTTGTATGCGGTGTGTTATTGTTTGAATTCCTCTTATTGTAGTTTTAATTTTAAATTATTTTATTTATATCATCCATTTAAATAATATTATTTAGTTTTTATATTTATAGTATTTATTTTATGTAATTATATAATTGATCTTCCTACCATGTCACTTGAAGTTGATGACAGCTTTTTCTCTTGTTCCTCGTCTAACTCGGTGGACGATGATGACTATGCTAGTGCTCTTGACACCGATGCCGATGACGATTTATGTCTGAGGGATAAGCTCGCGGCGAAATTTGCTGGTTGTTCAAGAAATTTAAACGTGGTTCACATCAATGCACAAAGTATTTCCAAACATTTTCCCGATTTTCTTGCTTCTTTTGATTGCGATGTCGTTGATGTGATACTCGTCTCAGAAACATTTCTCAAACCTACCCTCCCTTCTAAATTATTTGCTTTACCTGGTTATCGACTTGTCCGCAATGATAGGGTGGGAAAGGGATGTGGTGGTGTCGGTATATACCTACGTTCCGATATCCCGCATACCATAGTGGATAAATCACCTAAACAATACTTTTTAGAATACATTTTCATTGAAATCACTTTTCGTCACTCTAAAGTGTTGTTAGGTGCCTTCTACCCCCCTTCTTGCAATGTTGACTATTTCTCTACATTTGAATCTTTAGTTACGAACTTTTCCTCTCTTTATGAACATATATTAATTCTTAGTGACTTTAACACCTGTCTTATCAAAGACGATCATCGCTCCCGAAAGTTAAATTCAATTCTGTCCTCAGTCAACATGCATGTCCTCCCCTTGTCCGCTACTCATTTCCAGCCGCACAGTACCCCTTCTCTGATCGATCTTATGATTACTTCCCAGGTTCAACGTGTAGCAACTCACGGTCAAATCAATGCTCCGTTCTCACACCATGACCTCATTTTTTTGTCTTATAGAATCCGGTGTCCAAGGCGTAGGCCTCAGTACCTTATGATGCGTTGTTTTAAGAATATCAATGTTGACGTCTTAAGATTGGAGGTATCTGACGTGGACTGGTCTCCCGTCTTTATGGCTAGTGACGTTGATGACAAGGTTGCTGTTTTTAATAAAATTCTATTATCTTTGTTTGATAAGCATGCACCCTTGAAACGTGTTAAGGTCAAACATCCACCGGCTCCGTGGCTTACTCAGAACATCAGGGATGCTATGGCGAGGCGTGATAGGGCTAAAAGGCGGTACAATAAACATTCCACTGCAGAAAATCATGCTACTTATAAAAATCTGCGTAATCGGTGCTCGAAGATGTGCAGAGATGCCAAACGGCTACATATTCATGAGTCTCTAGACAAGGCCAACCCCTCCCAAATGTGGAAATTTTTAAAATCACTCGGTGTTGGCAAGTCATCAGCAGACTCCCAATTCAACTTTGATCTTAACTCCTTAAATTCTCATTTCTCTCGTCCTCCACTAATTCTAGATCATCTTGTTAAACGCACTACTCTCGATTCTCTCTCCTCTCTTCCTAAACTCTCATCTGCCCCATTTACTTTCCAGGAGATTGCTGCTGGAGACGTTACTAAATTTCTTCTCTCCATTTCCACCAATGCTATTGGTTCGGATGGTATTTGCTTCAAAATGGTCCGTCTGATATTAAATGATCTTGCTCCTATTATAACTCACCTAGTAAATTTTTCCCTTTCTTCCAACAAATTTCCTTCCTCGTGGAAAGCTGCGTATGTCATCCCACTTCCCAAAACATCTGATTCATCCTCGCTGTCTCAGTTTCGTCCTATATCCATTCTCCCTGTGCTATCTAAAGTCTTGGAAAGCGTTGTTCACAAGCAACTCAATGACTACCTATGCAGTTGTGCGTTGTTTTCTCCTTTTCAGTCAGGTTTTAGACGTGGTCACAGTACCGTCTCTGCCTTAGTCAAGGTATCCGATGATATCCGCCTGGCCATGGAGAAAAAGCATTTAACTGTGTTAGTGCTACTAGACTTCAGTAGCGCTTTCAACTCCGTGGACTTCGACATCTTACTAGCTATCCTTTCTTCCCTTAACTCGTCGCCAGCAGCAATCGCCTGGTTTGACTCCTACCTTCGGGGCCGCTCGCAGTGTGTCCGCCATGATGACTCATTTTCTGACTGGTGTGATCTTGTTGCTGGTGTGCCCCAGGGTGGAGTCCTGTCTCCTCTTCTATTTTGTATTTTTATCAACACACTTTCTAAAGTTATTTCATCTCACTTCCACATGTATGCTGATGACTTGCAAATATACAATCATTTTTGTTCTGAGGATGTAACAGGTAGCATAGATTTGATAAACCGGGACCTTGTATGTATTTCAGACTGGGCTAAGTCGTTTGGCCTTCTTGTGAACCCCTCTAAATCGCAGGCTATGATTGTTGGAAGTACCTATCACTACAATTTAATTTCCAGGGGTCCACTACCTGCGGTTATGTTTGATGGAGTGGTGATTCCATACACAGACTGCGCCAAGAATTTGGGTGTTCTTTTTGATAGTCGCCTTTCTTGGGAGCAACACATTAATTTAATTAGCCAGCGAGTGTTTGCCACCTATCACTCTCTTAAACACCTACAGAATGTCTTGCCTTTGGACACCAGGATTACTTTAGCCCAATCTCTTCTTCTTCCTCACTTAGACTATGCCGATGTATGTTTCCTGGATGCCACTGAAGTTCTTCTGGACAAACTCGAGAGACTGCAGAACGTCTGCATACGCTTCATTTTCGGGTTGCGTAAGTTTGATCACGTCTCCGAGTTTCGTTCTAGGCTGAAGTGGCTTCCAATTCGTCGTCGGCATGATCTTCATGTTCTCTCTTTTCTCTTTTCTGTTCTTTTCAATCCCTCCTATCCTTCTTACCTTCGTGAGCGCTTCTGTTTCTATGCCCGTGGTGAGTCTAATAGATCTTCTCAACAACTCATACTTAAATGTCCTTCTCACACTTCTTCTAAATATAATGGATCTTTCACCATCCATGCAGTGCGGCTTTGGAACAACCTTCCACACGATGTCCGTGCGAGTCAGTCTCTCAACGTTTTCAAGAAACGAGTAAAAGAGCACTACTTAACTTCTCTGTAGGAATAATATAATATTATTATGTATGTATTATTATAGTGTATGTATTTGTTTTATTTATTTTGTATTTGATATTTATTTAAGTATGTTTATGTTGTATTTGTATCTATGTATTTGTATTTATTATTTATAAACTGAATAGAATATAGATCATAAATTGTACTGATTTTACTTTCTCTTCTCTTCTCTTTGTACACTTTACTACCTTAAACTATATTCTTTCCTTTTAATTAAGGTCTGTCGGGAGAAAACTCTTGCAGGGTTAGACTCACCTTAGTATAAATTTGTTAAACATCTGTTTTGTATTGTATTTCTCTTGTGTACTGAATAAATTAAATAAATAAATAAATAAGAAAAGTGATAGGTATAGTTTATTTGCGTTCAATAATAGTTCATTATAGCGTAGGTAGGTACGTCCTCTGTCTAGATTACAATAGTGCGTTATAATAATTACAATTATAAATAAACAACGGATGGAATATATAATAGTTCAAAGTTAGCTAACTTAAGGACTTAAAATATTATTTTTGTAACCTCATAAAAGCTGGTATCTTTTTTAGTAAATCAATGTTACATATTATACGAGGGTGACACTGAAAGTTTTTAGAAAATAAAAAACTGAGCAAACTGACTAGTTATTAGTTTTATTATATACTAGCTGCGCCCCGCGGTTTCACCCGCGTAAGTCCCGTTCCCGTTTCAGTTCCCGCGGGATTAAAAGTATTCAATGTTCTTCTCCTGGTTCTAAGCTATCTCCCCACCAATTTTCAGACAAATCGATTTAGCCGTTCTTGAGTTATAAATGGTGTAACTAACACGACTTTCTTTTATATATATAGATTTTAGACAAAGAGTCCGTTTACATATTATATACATCGCTGCATCCGAAGGAACCACTGAGAAAAGCACTTTACCCACTCGTCCTTAGAGGAGTTTTGGTACTCGGTCAAATTTTGAGGTATAATTTGGACAAAAAGCTTCCTAACCGCTAAATGTTAATGTAGGATCTTTTGCACTTGACTCATAGCTTTGCCTAATCTTGTCAGAATCTGCTGATAGGTCACTCTTTGGTCAGTCTCTATCATACGCCGCATAATATCGATGTTTTCTTCAGTCTTCGCCGTTGATGGACCTCCCTTATCAAAAGATCGATGAGATTAGTGCGACCACGTTAAAACTCATTAACTAGTTGTAAACAGTGGCACGAGATGGGGCTTAATGAAAGGATAATCGAATTCTACCATAACTTTCTTTGTTGACTTAAATGACATCGAAAGTCATAAAAAATTAATGCATGAAAATTTTCTCGTGTTAAATTCATGCTGACGTGACACAGACCATTTTCAATGTTCTGCCAATTGGGAAACAAATGACAAATAATGAATGAAATACAAAACTATTCGATATTACAGGCAAAGAGTTATATTTTCATTTTTTTCTATTTTATTATATTGTTTATTATACAAGTGTCTCATTCTAAAAACATTCAGTACTGCTCTTGTATTATGATGATGTTACGAATATCATATTATTATATTGAAACGGCTTCCGTGGCGCGTCGGGCAAGCCCCAGACTGCGACCTAGAAGTTTACGGGTTCGATTTCCGCCGGGAACAAGTATTTAAGCTAAGCATAAAATGTTTGTTTTTAGTTTTGAGTGATACAGTTTGTGTCATGAATGTACTAGCTGCGCTCGCGGTTTCACCCGCGTTTGTCCTAATCCCGCGGGATTTTTAGATTATTATGGAAGTAGTAATTGATGTACCAAGTAATCGCAACCCTAGTATATGTTTAGCCAGAAGTCCCATCTATTGTTTGTTTGTATCGAAGTTGTTGACAATAAATCCTTTAACTCCTTCCGGGCAGTAAAAGTCGTTGAGTAGCGACTCTCACAATATAAGACTAAACACTATTTACGATACATCGGCTAGTCTATTCGTAATTATAAGGAATTACGCCATGTTTATGTTTTAAAAATAAAATGGTTCGGTGAATCAAGCTACTACCTACTTATGACATTGAGCGGTGCTAATGTGTGAATTGTGATTGATATCACACATTTGTTTATGGTTATGCAGTTTGGAGAAGGTAAAGTAAAAAACTATGAAAAAGTTACTTAGTTGTATTAACTCAAAGGTTAATAGGTTACTCTTACAAAAGGGACCTGAAACTTCGACTTGATTGGAGCTTGTCACTGTTTTACTTAATCAATTATTCCTCATAATTATTGTTTAATCCCAGTTTGCCTAGTAATTAGCGCTTCGCGCTGCTCTTTTTAATATGTGTATTTTTAATATAATAACAAAAGAATGAAGAACAATTTCTAATTACAATGATCAATTTAAAAAAATGTTCACTACCTAATGATGTATGAAGTCGTTTAAAAATACCTACAACTACAAACAGTACAAACAGGTAAGATACTAGTCGTGAAATGTACACAATAAAATTATATGAGAATGTCAAATATCATGTCAGTCGTTGTGTGACGTAGAGAGGACTATATCCACATACAGTCCTTTTCACGAAAGAAGTCCCGTAGTTTTCGTAAAAAGTTCTTCCTTCTACTCCCCATTCGACCGTTATTCCCAATGCACCGTGCTCAGTAGAAATTCTTCTTCTCTTTTCATGACACCTACGGAGATAAATAGGGTAGGTATCACTTTTCTATGCCTAAAATACACCGATACATAAATGAAGAAATTAATATATTGCATGACATTACACACAGCGCAATCTAGCCCCAAACAGCACTAGGCTTGTATGTACAATGGATACTAGACAACGGATATACTACATATCATAATTATTTGTTGTCGTAAATATACATATTATATATAGAAAGACCCAGACCAGATACAAATATTTATTTTTAAACATAAATATTTGCACCCGACGACGGGAATCGAACCCGCAGCCTTCTGCATTGCAGTCGGGCGTTTGCCCCACGATGCGCCTCATGCTGTTACATGCTATAGATGTTTTATCGCTATTCGCCATTTATTTCGAAAATAAGAGATCGAAACAGTCTGAAAATAAACACAGTGACACTTAGGACATTATCTAGCGACTAGAGTACCACGTCTAAGGGGCTTCATTTGTGAAATGGACTCTAGCTATGTGCTGGCTACGGCTGGCAGCGCGGGCGGTGCTACATGGACATAAATCATATTTATTACTTCTAAATGTTACGATAAAAATGTGAATAAATGAAAGATATATTACCAGAATGTTGCGGCTAGGTAAATACCACGCATTTTTGCATCTCTTCTAATCTTGGTCGACTCATCATTATGTCTTATCTATAAATACATATAAAATTCAAAGCGACCCCGGGATCCCAAGAGCAAGCAACCAGGAACATCGGCCTGATGAAGATGATAAAATTCAAAATCTTGATTGAATAATTCATTTTAATAATAGGGGTTAAAGTTTGAAATTGCCGTTTTATTGCAATAGGTTCTTTGAATTGACATAGAATCTTCATGGTTTGAGGTTTTCGAATGAAACTTTTTTCAAATGGTTTCTATGATGTTCTTTTTTTAAAAAATGTGAAACATTTGAATATCGACTTTCAATTGTTTTTGTTATTCAATTTAGACAAGAAAGATGGATACTGCGAAAATTCGAGTGTTTTTTGAATACGAGTTCCGACGCGGAACTAACGCGGCAGAAACAGCCCGCAATATCAATGCTGCGTTTGGAGAGGGGTCTACTAATGAACGCACCGTGCGATTTTGGTTTAAACGCTTTCGTGATGGAAATTTCGACTTAAAGAACGAGCCACGAGGAAGACCGCCCACACAGGTGATTAACGATGAATTAAGAGAGATAGTGGAAGCCGATCCTAGTCAAACTACCCAGGAATTAGCAGCATGGTTTAACGTTACCTTACCCATTTTATTGACTCACTTGCGTCAAATCAATAAAATAAAAAAATACGAAAAATGGGTGCCTCATGATTTGACTGATCTGCAGAAAGAAACGCGTGTTGAAACTTGTGTTGCCTTGTTGAACCGGTACAGAAATGAAGGAATATTGGATCGAATTGTAACATGTGATGAAAAGTGGATTCTTTATGATAACCGGAAAAGAAAAATGCAATGGCCGACCCCAGGTCAAATGCCACAACAGTGTCCTAAAGCAAAACTTACCAATAAAAAGGTAATGGTAACTGTTTGGTGGTCTCAGCATGGTGTTATTCACTATAGTTTTCTTCGATCTGGTCAAGCAATTACGGCAGATGTCTATTGTGCCGAACTCCGAACCATGTTGACAAAACTAGCAGTAAAACAGCCCCGACTCATGAATCGATCTTCACCATTATTGCTCCACGACAACGCGAGACCTCACACAGCACGAGAAACCATTTTGACCCTTCAGGAACTGCACTTAGAAACCATTCGTCATCCTCCGTATTCACCAGACCTTGCTCCAACGGACTACCATTTTTTTCGTGATTTGGACAATTATCTACGTGACAAGAAGTTTTCTTCCCAGGAGGCAGTACAAAATGCTTTCACACAGTTTGTGGAGTCTAGATCGTCGGAGTTCTATCGCAAAGGCATTAATAACCTTCCCATTAGATGGCAGCAATGTATAGATAATAATGGCAACTATTTTGATTAAATAAATTTGTTAAAATTTTTAAAAATAAACAATTAAGATTTCAGTACAAATCGGCAATTTCATACTTTAACCCCTAATACTTACTGACTGACTAAATTATACCTGATATTAACATACAGCCTGAACCGCGCTGGCTCTGTTGCTGTCCTAAAAAAAAATATTTTGCTGTACGCTTATTTCTTTATTTTTATTCAGTTTTACGAATTTATGCCTAAGACTGTTTTTTATTGTGGTGACAGTTAACTATGTTTCACTGCATTTATAATAATTTTTTAAAAAATTATTCCGATTTAGCTTTGGAAGGAAAATTATAATATTATACTTTTAGATAAAACAATTAATTATATTTATAGCCAAGTCCAGTGTGTCCGGTGTGGTGTGACCCAATAAAATGCGCCTAATTATTTTACGATGGTATCGCATCTGCGCGCTGTATTATATAGCGCTAGTTATATAATACAGCGTCAGCTGTCAGCAACTTTACTGGGTGACCAACGAACGTTAACTCTAATTTCGCTTCTAAGGCCTTGCACTTAGTAAAGATACCTACGACTTAATTGCTAATTGTTACCTACTTTCTTGCCATCTGCTTGCCGTGACACCAATCTAATTTTTGTATTCGACTAAATACACACTATTTAGTCGAATTGTGTGAGTTAGTTCTCACACAATTTTAATTTATATCTATACCAATGGGATTGATGATTAGTCAACGCTCGGTTCTAGCGAATTTTACGGCTGTCTTTACACCCACTTATGAAGAATAAAACAAACAATTTGTATGTACTATCTATCACATACAAATTGTTTGTTTTATTCTAACTATCTAAATTTAATAATAAGTATTATAAATGCGAAAAAATGTTTCTTTGTCTGTCTGTTACGTTTTAACGCCTAAACCGTTGAACTGATTTTAGGTAGTTAAGAATCCTACTAATATTATAAATGCGAAACTTTGTTTGGATGTTTGTGATTTATTCACGCTTAAACTACTGAACCGATTGCGACGAAATTTTGTATGCAGATAGTTGAAGATTGAATCACATATCACATCACACTATCACATAAATTACTTTCTTATCCCGATATTCCCACGGGATCGAGACTTATGCGGGTGAAATCACTAGTCATGAATTGACAGATATTCATTATTTTTAATTAGGCCCCGCGCCACAGGTGGACGGTCACCATCAATTAGATAAATCCATAAAGCTCGCTTTATTAAAGTGCTATTGACTAGAAGTTTGTACGCTGACGTGGACAAATAGCGAGTTGGTTTGTAATAGAAAGACATGGCACGATCGCAGTCATACGATGTCCGTACAGTGTAGCTCTACTTAGTGTGGCCACACTAGACAGTTTGTACCGAAGTGTTAGGCTCAGTGGTCCAGTTGCGTTACATTGTCGGACTGTGTCGGGACAAGTCCAGTGCCGGACTGAAGTTACCGAACTTCTGAGACGCCCACGGTTGACCACAGGTTTAGGGAATATCAATAGGCCGTGACGGTATCTACTTAGAGCGTACCTACGTGCAAGGCAGATGGACATATATCTCATAGTTTACTTTACAGTGGCGTTATTATCGGTAACTATAACAACTCTACGTCTACGTACTATGCGGTTGCGGACTCGGCTTCCGCTGCGGTCAGATTGCATGCTGCCTATTATTGTTACATATACCATGATATATGAGAAACTGATGAAGGGCATAGCTAATCTTCTAGTGAAACTCCCTCAAATTTAATTAGACTTTAGCAGAGCCCCGCAGTTTCGTAAGCCTCGCGTAAGTCTCGATCCCGCAGGAAAATTGGGATAAAAAGTGTACCAAGTTTCATTGCAATCTCTTCAGTAGATTCAAATATCCAATTTTTATTTATTTTCTAACAATTTTTATGATATTATCAAGCTGAAAATCAGAGCTGTGTTTGGTGTGTGCGGCTCGCAGCTTATGCTGAGCATGTTGCTTTGACCACATCATTGTTTTATTTTTATATTTTAGTTTTAACTCATTTAATACCATGCAATGGCAATAAAGAATATTTTATTTTTAACAAACACAAACATTTAAATTTTTACATTTATAATTTATCGCTTGGGATTTTTTGTACCCCAACCATGAGTTGAGTACGTAAATACGTACACTGTTATGTAACGTTAACAGTTTGGCCTTGTGCCCACTACTCCGCCTGTTCTCAGCCGCTCCAGTCGCTAATTGTGAGCTACTAGATATTATGGGTTACGGACATGTCCAAACTGTTCACGTTATAGTTTACATTTTTACGTACCAACTCATGGCAGGAGTACGGTTCTACACTAAGCACAAGCTTGAAAATTAGATAGACGTCCAATATTTTACTAATATTATAAACGCGAAAGTTTGTATACAGGATGTAACGGGCAAGCCCTTTTAAGCCGAAAGGTGGTTGTTCTAGACGTCTAGGCAAATATATTTAGTTCTACGACTTTTGAAAATTCGAACTTTTTTTTAGAAAATTTTGAGGTTATGTTTCACTGAAAAAACAGCTGCTTTTGAAAATAAAGGTAATTGAAGGTTTAATTGTAGTAGACCACACTAAATTAAAGGACAACATAAGGTCAATGACCTAGAACTCTAAGAAACAGCTGATCTTCAAGTAAACTTTACACTTAAAATTTTCGAAAAGTACTTCGAATTTTCAAAAGTCGTAGAACAAAAGTTGTTCGCCTAGACGTAATGAACAACCCCTTTTTGGCTTAAAAGGGCTTGCCCGTTACATCTTGTATATGTATGTATGTGAGGTTGTTACTCTTTCACGCAAAAACTACTGAACCGATTGCGATGAAACTTGGATTATAGGTAGCTGGATACCGGGAATAACACATAGGCTACTTTTTAGTCCGATATTCCCGCGGGAACGGAAGTTACGTGGGGCGCAGCTAGTTAATCCATATAAATATAGTTATAACTTATGAGTACAAAATAGATTACAATAAACTATCATAAATAATCACGAACGAAACGTTAGGGTTGTTTATACCTCTTCTTCTTATTTATTGACTTCTGCTTGCCATAAGACTGCAATTGTGCCAATAATTGTGAGGTATATACGTGTCCAAATTCGACTGTTTCTGTACGGTAGAGAGGCCTCAAAGTCCTTTTGGGGTGCGTTGGAGATGTAATGGTTTCCACTTTTTTAATAAGAACTGGTCATGTGTTCGGTTGAAAAGCAAAAAGACTACAGTTTCATCAGTAAAGTCGTCGAGCTGTGGTGTTTGCTAAACTACGGACAACACAAAATAGATACTATTAAATATTCGTTTGTTTATACCTCGATCTCGCGTCTTGTCATTGTCGCGTCGTCAGCTAATCAGTTGTCAATTACTGTTCAAATTATTTGTTAGTTTAATTTCGAATCAGGCGACCGCGAGAGTCAATAATGTTAATGGGTTTTTATCTCAATATAAATACCTACTTTAACAGTCTGGCGTTCTTTAGTCAACTTTAAAATACAATGTATCCTTGTAATAATGAGAATGTTATCCTTATAACAATTGTCTATTCATAACTACTTTTAATTATTCAATTTAATTTTGATCTGGCAACCGAAATTCATACCTATAACATGAAACATTGTGTTTAATTATAAGAATCTTTCAACAAGCATCCATTGTACTAGTCAACTGTTTACCAATTATATAATATTTTAAGACCTATACTATAAACAGTTATTGCAATAGGAGAGGCTCATTCCGCCAACAGAAGAGCAATGTGATTGTGGAGCTCCATCGCAATCCATGTTGCACCTGCTCCAGTGCCCATTGTGCCCGACCACCTGCACAATTTAAGACCTCATGGAGGTCAACGATGCCGCGATTGCCTTTACTGAACATTGGGCAGGCACTATTTAGATAGGTCGAACCGACTGATACGAAAATAAGAAGTTATTGCAATATAAAAAAAATGTATTCTTTCTTATATTGCGTATAGATAAGCATAGAGAGGTTATTCTATGGAGATGAGAACTATATGTATACTAAGTTAACTTTGTAGACTCTATATTCTGGGACGTTGCGCATCTTCCGTCAGCAACGGCATCGAAATCCGCACTGCGCAAAGGAATAACGTGCGCGGTGCAAACCACCGCGTTGATTTGCATGCATTTGTAGCCGACGACTCCTTGGATTTGAACTGTCTTTGAAACCGGCGCTGTGCGCGGCTGCTTTAGTTTCAATAACAATGCAGTAGTAATTTCGATGCTGAGTTTGACGGAAAATGCGGGTTTGGGGCGATTGGTCAAGGCCTGGGTGTTTTGATCAAAATGCACATTTGGCCAAAGGAGCATTTCGTCAAAACCTCGTATGATCGTGGGTGCATTGAATCAAACTGCACATTTAGCCAAAGGAGTGTTTCGTCAAACTATAAGATCATGGAAAATGAAAATAATATTTTTGGAATGAGACATACCTAAACATCAAAACTTAAATTAATTCTTCTACATCATTAGAGGATGAATTTACAACTGGACTTGGGGCGTTTCGGTCAATTTAGTGACGGTCTAGCGTAAATTCAGAATAAAAAAATAAAAAACACATTTAATTCGGCATGCTCATATTCATAGAGGTGTGTTACTTTCTGTTTCATTTGACGAATATCACTTTCGTCAATACAAGCTTTGACTAAACGCAGCTTTGACGGCAAACGCCTTTGACAAAATACAGCTTTGACGAAAAAATCCTTTGACCAATCGCCGCAGACTCGAAAATGCGCAATAGGGTAGGTATAGATCAGTGATATGTAAAGACATGTGTGTGAGTAGGTACGGAAGCTAAGTATGTAAGTTAGTATACTGAGCTTCCGTACCCCTTCCTTAAGTAAACACTTACATCTGATGCAATATGCAATATGCTTGCCTTATAGTTACCTACCTACACTACATGCAACTGTTTAATTTGATTAATTAAAAAAAATAGTCGATTGCATCAGTGGACTCGTTTCACGGTTGCCGGTTGCTATATAAAATGTCAAGGATAAGTCACCTACTCATGATCGTCCATTCATTATATCACAGTGCAATGCACACTCGTAACTGAACCTGAACCTGATTTTAATGTTAAATGCATCTGAGCTCAAAGAAATCCAGATAGCTAGTTCTATAGCGGAGAACAATTTTTAAAGAAGTTTTTTTTTATGCTAATAATTTCTTTATTATGCGTGTAACGGTTGCATGCTGCCAGTCAGCTGCCAGTGATTAATTTTTCCCCTGTGGCGATACGAAGTTTGCCGGATCAGCTAGTTATAAGGATATTCTATATAGTATGTAGATACATAAAATAGTGTTTGGTTAATTCGTGTTCCAGTTAGATAACTGTGCTAAGGAAATATAAAAGTGTGTGTAAATGTATTAACTAATTACGAAGTAGGCAAGTGTGACGTCATCACGTCGCGTCGATCGGTCATCGATTAGTTAAATTAATAAACCAACATCAATATCAATGGGTTCCTAACCACATAATGTACGATGTAATTCACTAAATGATGATGAAATTCTTGTAAAAATGAGCTTAGATAAAAGTCACGAGATGCTATAAAGGGTTTACTAAGGGACCGTCTCCACGAGCGTTAGCATCGCGGCGGCATTATGTTATTACTATTCAACGCACCACCGCGCCGCGTTAACATAGCCGCTCAATGTTTATAGAGATATTGTATAGAATGAAATGAATGAATGGCTCGGTGATAAAATCGCCGCGATTCTAACGCTCGTGGAGACGATCCCTAAGAACCAACTGTGGCAAAATTCACGTATAGTAGAAGTATTTCGCTTTCGCATTATTGTATAGACTTAGGTATTGGGCGTTTATATGTATCGCTTATAGTCTTGTAGCCTCGGCATAGAATAGGACTAGCTCATCTGTTCCCGTGGGTGGTGTTAAAAAACGACTGATCACAGCGCGGAACTTAGGGCTCTCTGGGATGAAGACATAAGCATCACTTAGCGTTTGACATTCTAAAAACACACAATGGGTCTACTTTAAGGGGAAAGTATTAATTACCGTGACGGTATTCCGGTGATAGTATTATTACATTTTAATTTGAATAGGTGTGGGTATGGAAATCGAATTTAGATACAGCTCTTGAATAAATAAATTTCTTAATTGTTGTTTTCAGAACGCATCATAATGATAAATTGATGTAAATACAATGATGTTTTGATGTCCCCTTGTTGCCTTTCAGAGTGTGCCCCCCGATGGCAATACGACGTTCACGGTGGTGTACCTCGGTCGGCGCGAGGGACCCGTCGCCGCGTATCTCTACATACACACCTCCAAGGGCGTGCACAAGTATCCTGTACGTAACATTACATAGTAATATATGATCGGTGATATTATGTACCTCGCTCACCTCTATACACTTATAGTAATTACTGCAGCGGCCGGCGAGAGAGGCATTGATGGACGAACGTGTGAACGTAAGTCCATCAATGCCTAGTTGCGGCCAAGGCTTGTATAGTACTTTTCTCAAATAATGCGCGGGAATTAAACTAAGTAGTACAATTCAGAACTTTTATTTTTAAATACAATTATTGAATGTACAATCCTTAAAATTAAAGTTTTTTTTTCACTAAACAGCTTTCTATTTGCAAGCGAGTTCGAAATTTAAATTAAACCTTTGATAAGATACCTCTTTGGTCGCCATTTTGCGAAGTAGAAGATCGTTCCATTTTTAAATTACACGACAAATATGATTTTACATAGTAATTAATTTGGCCGCTAAACACGACAGATATGGATTTTCATACAAGTATTGCCAGCCGCTGCTCAATTAGTACAGCAAGTTCGATTTATCTCGAAGAAGGTTGTCAAAATAATGCTCAAATTTCCAAGCATGAAAATCTAAATAGCCGGGTAATATCGCATGTATGATGCAGGTATCGGCAGTGGGCGTGGCCAGCGAGTATCGAGTGTGGCCATTAGTGGGACTCCGCATCCCGCAGAATGCAACGTTGCGACCTACACTCACCATATACAACCCCACAGATACTACCATACAGGTATCGTACACATTTTTACCTAGCCATCAGCATAGTGAGTAACGCACAGTAGGCTGACGGTGTCGTTCGAATCGCTAATCTTTCATGTAGACGAAATGTATTCGTTGACAGGTTCACGAGGTATACTCGTCGGCGTCGTGGGTAGGTCTGACCCTGCCGGGCGGGGGCGGGGGCTCGCTGCGGGCGTCGGCGTGGGCCGTGCCCCCGGGCAGCGAGCGCGCGCTGCTAGCGCTAGAGTTGCAGGCGGTCGGGACGCGCGCCGCCTACTTGCGGCTGAAGGGCTCATGGGGCGCGCCGCTCGTCGTGGCGGTGGAGGCGGCCCCCGCGCCGCCCGGCCTGTGGCTCGCGCCGCCGCAACTGCGGCTGGCGATGCGCGGCGCGAGCGACCCCAGTGAGCGGTTCCACCTGTACGCGGGCTCCAGCAGCGCCGTGCCCGAGCCGCTCACCGCCGCCGTGGAACCCGACGCCCCGGCGCCCTCGTCGCTGCCGGCCGTCAGCAACGGGCGCCCCGCGCCGCCTCCCGGCGCCTCGCTGTCGTTAGTACGCGACGCCCTGCCGCCGCACAGCGAGCCCTCGCTCGTGGCGCACCTCACGCTAGACTACGCCAAGATGTGGGCGGCGGGGAGCCAGCAGGGCGCCGGGGGGAGTCGCCACTGCTCGGGCTGGGCGCGCGTCGGGGACGCCCTGGCGCCCTACTCGCTCACCCTCGTACCCGGCACGGTCGAGCTAACCCCGAAACAATTGCAGTAAGTACATATGGCATGGTTTCTTCTGCTTTTTCTGCATAAAGTCACCATAGTAACGCACCCGTGGTATTATGTTACAGCTTCGTGACCGCGAACTTGGAGCAAGCCCTGAAGGTGCAGGAGATCACGGCTCACAACGAGTTCCCGTTCCCGGTCATGATAACGGAAGTGCACTTCCCGGACGATGTTCAAGAATATTTTCACGTAAGACAATAAACTAAATTCACACAATGTGATAACATAGTTACAATTATCATCTCTGTGTGACATTCGGTCGCCATTGAAATATCTGTAGAATTAATCTACCAAAATAGTTGGTATAGCGGTTATACTTCGACTGTTACCATATCTTTTCTGTGACTAGACTTTAACTTTTAATTTAAGCTTTAAGTAAAGCTTTGTGTACAAACATTTAAGTTATTACATATGATTTATCCCCCCCCCCCCTCCGCAGACGGAGTCGTTCGCACCGCTGGTGGTGTCGGCCGGCGGCGCGGCTCGTGTGGGCACGCTGCGGCTGCGCGCTGCGCACGCGCACGTCGAGCGTAGCGCCGCCGTCACGGTGCGCACCAACGTCACCGACTACAGCCTGCCGCTGCTGCTCTACTCCGGAAAGTTCCATATCGTAAGTACTGCTATATCTACTAGATCTGGGCACGTCCAGCATAACGCCGCGGCCGGCACAATTGACAAGATACTTCGTCTTGTAGTACCGTTCCCAAGGCACACTGTATATAATTTATTGTCTATTCTTGTTCAAAATTTAACTGAACATTGGTTTCTCACAAATGTTTTTTGAGATCAAAATTATTGTTTTTAGAAGTCGATATTGCCCAAAAGTCCTTATCTCCTGCTAATTCCAATAAAATTGTCGCACGAGCTTGAGAATTGAAATCTGTTGTAAATTTTACCACTTTACTTTACACTCACTTTGTACAGGAGTGGGATTGGCCCACGTCGTCTTGGTCTTCGGAGCACTTGGAGCTAGGTGTGGTGACCGCCGGGGCGACCCTCACGGTAGAGGGCGTTGTGGCGGGCGGGGCTCCCGTGCAGGGCGTCGCGGCACAGCTCGAGGGCGTCGCGACACCTGCCGGGGCGACACTCACTATACTTGACGGACATGGTAAAGCTCAGCTTTCTATCACCGATCACTTAAGAATTTACACCTATTTAACGATAGACTTTTACTGTATTTGCATAAGACGCCATTTTGCGGCGGCTGCCATCTTGGATTTACCTCACGTTGTTAAATTATAAATATATTTTGATTCATCACAAAACATGATGAGTTAATAACGAGCCAAGCTGTAAGCCCCACTTCACGTACATTTTTAGGTAAAGAACTTTCAATAACGGTGATGAAGCAAATATAAATAAAATAAATAAATAAATTATCCATTAAACTTAAAACCATTTTGAAAAAGAGTTTTCTAAAGATCTGTAGGGGCAAAAGCTTATAAAAGGCTCGTGTAATAGTAGATGTGTTATTGCAGAGTCGGATTCAGTATCTGGCGGTGTGCGCATCAAGCTAGAGGTGACAGCACCGAACACGCCGGGCTCGGCACGTGGGTGGGTGGAGGTGCGCGCGGCGCACGCGGCCACGCGCGTGTCCCTGGCGCTACAGGCGGCGGAGGGCGCGGTGCGTGCGGCGCGCGTGTCCCTGGCGCCGAGCGCGCCGCACGTGCCCGCGCGTGCCCCGCTCGTGCTCGACGCCACCACGCAGCGCGCCATGCGGGACGTCCAGCTCACGGCGAGGGAGGACGACCCCGCGCTACACCTCACGTCAGTATTACACTCTATACTCTATAGGCGACTCTCGTCCTAAGACATTGTGACCCTTTTCACTCATCTTCAACCGAGTTGCATTAGGACTGTTCCATACACTTCCAAAAATATGCATTCAGCAAATCAATAGTGGATTTTTATACAAGGGCTGAAGATCAAGCATTTCAGCCGAGATATTTTTGGCGCTCGAACGAAGTGAGATCCAATAGTTCGAAGGTGAAATGTGTGATATTTACCCGAGTTAAACACTCTACTTTTCATTTCGACTGTGAGGAAATTAAAATACTACTCGCACATTTAATAAAACAGGTATATTGAGAATCAGTTAAAAAATCAAGTAAATTTAGAACAATTTGTAAAATCTAAATTATCTTTTTTTTAATAAATTAAACAAAAGGTTAATATATACCTACACTTACTGCTGCACAACGGGCGCCCCGTCTTTGGAGTTTTTATTTTAATCTAATAAAAAAAATGATTTTGTGTTTTACAAATTGTTCTAATTTTACTTGTTATTGTCTTTTGCGATACTCTCACTACAACATTATTAAAGATACTCGTAAAGCTATATGGTCACATAATACTATGTTTCTCCTTATGCCACATTAGATATTTGCCTCACAGCAAACATTACCACTGACGGTAAATAGGAATCGCGCTGACTGTTTCTATTGTACGTGCAGTGTGGAGCCGGACGTGGTGGTGCGGTACGGTCGCACCGTCATCGGACACGTAGAGTACTTCCCCGAGCGAGCGTGCGAGCCGAGCGGAACCTGTTACACCGGGCTCGACCCAGCTAGTGCGGCGGGCGCGGCGTGGGCGGCGCGGGGGGCGCGGGCGCTGGCGGCGGACGGGGCGGAGGCGCGGGCGCGGCGTGCGCGCGTGCCGGCCGTGGCGCGCGGCTCGCTGCTCGTGGCCACGGACGGCGCGCGGCGCGTGCCTGTGCCACTGCACGCGCCGGCCGCGTGGCCGCGCCTCGCCCCGCCCGCGCTGGCCTGGCCGCTGTCGGCGGCGGGCGCGCCGCACCAAGCAACCCTCACAGTGCTCAACCCCTCCCCCTCGCGACCCTTGCTGCTGCAGATACACTGCAGCGAAGAGAGGATAGACATGTAAGTCTACTACATTCCTATATCTAGATTTTCAATAAAGGAATGAATTGCTGACTAAACCTTATTGGGCAAAAATGCAATTTAATGGATTTTATACTTTCGATTCTTTATCGTTTGAATTTAATCACCGGTGTGTCGTCGTGTTACAGTGACGACTCTGAAGATGAGTGTGCGGAGTGTAAGCTGTCCTCGTCCTCGTTCACCGTGGGTGGGTGGCGCGCGGCGCGCGGCGAGGTGGCGCCGTGGCCGGCCGACAGCCGCTACCTGCTGCTGGCGCCGCGCGCTGCGCTCGACGTGGACGTCACCTTCACGCCGCGGGACGACGTCGACCTCGCCGCGTACATCTACCTCAGGTAACCGAAGCCCGAAGCCAATACGGATCATTCCACCATAAGTTAAAATTCCCACGTCTCGATTTAATCCGATTATTTTGACAAAAATGACGCTAAGGACGTATTCTTCTCTTACTATTTATTCTGACGTTTCAGAAATAATTTGACGATCCTGGAGCGAGTGCTTGTAAAGGGTCGCGGATCGCACCCTCGTTTCGAGCTGGAGGGTCGCTCGCCGGAGTCCAGCTCGACGATAGTGGTAGAGGTGCGGGAGTGCGGGGCGGGAGGCGGGGCGGGGGCGGGGCGGCGCGTGCTGGCGCTGCGGAACACCGGCGCAGTGCCTCTGCGGCTGCGCGGTTGGCGGCTGGCCGGCGTGCCGTGTGCCGCGCGCGGCCTGCGCCTCGCGCCCTGCCAGCCGGTCACTCTGGCGCCCAACGAGACGCGCGCGCTCGAGCTGCAGTTCGCGGCGGACTGGACGCGCGCGCGGAGCGTCGCGCCGCTCGCCGTGCGCGCCGGGGACACCACGCACGTGTGGCACGTGGCCGGCGCCGTGCCCGCCGCCACGCTGGCACGGTGCGCGCCGCACGCCGCGCGACCTCCATTCGAGCCGGCCCTACGAGCGCTGGGAGCCGCTCTGGCGCTGCTAGCGCTCGCCGGTGCGGCCGCATTGGGCGCTGCGGACGCGGAGCGCGCTCTGCGCACACACCGCGCCCGTCGGCTGCACGCTCCGCCGCGACCCGCCACGCTAGACCCGCTGGACCTGCGTGCGCTGGCCCGCCCCGCGCCACCGGTCCCGGCAGCACCCGCGCCTGCGCCACGCCGCCGACGCACGCCCCGCCGCCGCGCCACGCCCGCCCTCGATCCGCAAGCGGAGAGGCTCGCGTTCGAGCGGTGGCGCGCTGAAGTGGAGCGGCGTGCCGGCGGGAGCGGGACGGGGGCCGCGACGGGAGAAGAAGCACAGAGTCCGCTACTGGAGGACGAAGACGATGAACGTTCCTCGTCGGAGGGCGAGGGCGAGGTAGAGTCGCCGCCGCCACATCCGCGCCAAAACTCACCGCCTAGGGAAGATACCTCTTCTTCTTCGTCGTCGCCGGATTCATCGCCACCGCCGAGAGACAGGTGACTATCTCATTTCGCAATATAAAAGCACAAGGATTAAAAGTCAAGTAAAGATTAGTGTAACTTTTGTGTAGAGTTTCGCTGTCTTATTTTTATTTATTTTATTTAGCCTGCAGTGGTATTCTCTAATGTAACAGCCTAGAGCTCTATCTGTGTAGCTCTAACTATCTGTCTATCTGAGCAATACGACGCTCTGAAGAATTTAGCCAAAATTCTTACATAAGGTCACGCTTGATTTTTCGCGAGCTTTTTTTTATTTATTACTTACTTTATTTACTCATCATGCTATTACCGAAAATATCAGACATTATAATCAAGATTATTAACCTTGTTATATCCATCACAAGCTCGCCTTAAATAGAAATTTCTCCTATAGTTAGTACAACCTATGTTGGATTTGTCCGTTACTTGATATCATCAACGAGGTTTATGTACCTGCCAAATAAATTCACGTGTTTTGTGTTCGCAGCTACTGCCCGATGTCAGCGATGTCCACGGAGATGTCGCGAGTGTCGGGGGAAGAGGGGGAGGAGGGGGCGTCCACCGGGTCCGAGTCATCAGTGGGGTCCGACCGGAGCGAGGGCGTCGCCGCGCCGCCACCCGCGCCACGCCTCGTACCCACCGTGCCCGGCGGCGACCGGCGCCGAGACGCACCGCGAGCGATGGCGGCGAGCGGGCGGGGCGCGCGCAGCGGTGGCGGGACAAGCACGCGGCGGGACCGCGCGCCGCGGCGCCGCGATCGTCTGCCGCCCTCTCCACCACGCGCGCCGCGCCCCGCCGACACTGTGCCGCGCGTGCCGCCCGTGCGCTGGGGCACGTCCTGGAGCTCAGTAGTATCGCAGCGCGCCGCGCCTGCGCCGCTCGAACCCGCTCCGCCCCGTCCCGTCCCGCCGCCGCCCCCGCCAGCCGAACACCCGCCGCTCGCGCCCATCGGGTCGGACGTACGCCGCCGGCACGGCAGCCACTCGCTGTTCTTCTACAGCGGCGGCGAGAACGCGACGGCCGCGCGCTGGCCGCCCGGCGGGGAGGACCCGCCGGAGCCGGCGCCGTACCGCGCGCTGGAGGCACTGTGGGGCGGTGAGGCGTGGGGTTGGGGCGGCCCCGCGCCCGCCGCTCGCCCCGCTCCAGCGCCCGCCCCGGTGCGGCCCCCGCCCGGCTTCCCACTACCGCGCGCTGTGCGGCCCTACGACCCTTTCCATTCGTTGGCGTCTATCTGGACGCCGGCGGCACTCGACTGGCGCATGGACGCGCCGGCCCCTGCCGCCGGCACGCCGCCGCCGGACGACAAGACCAACAACTGAGTACTTACCGGCTCCGGCCCCCGGACCACTAGTCACCCGCCCCGCCTGCTACTGTAACTGCGTCTAGTCGCTCGCATACTGCAACGTTACGTGTTGTCTACTCGTCTGTTCAAGACTGAATATAACTTTCTTAACATTCTATTTGTGTTTTATTTTTACTATGAGAAGGAAACTTGAAATAAACTGAATTACCTAATCTAATTTATTAAAGCCTAATATTAATTAGTTATACCAACTAAAGTATTGCATGCAATAGGTGATATTATTATTAATATAGTTACATTTTACCGGGTCTTAATCACTATGTTAAAAAATCGTGATTTATTTTATTATTGATTTTATTGATATTATTATAAAAAGTGCCCACAGATCTAACAATGTGACTGATTTAATAAGTTAGGAACTCACACTTAAAGAAGCATAAGTTTATTGATGACTGCTTGGGTTTTATTGCCAAAAGGACCCATGAAGTTTTATTGCCTTTTATGCATCCTTATGTAGATAGAAATGTGATGGAGACATGCAACCCATCTACTTCAGTAGTACCTTCATCTTATAAGTGTAGGTAGTTCTTTGGGTCATTCATTACGTTTAAGCTGTCCAACTGAGTGCAAGTGACAATTCAAAAGTAAAGATAGAGGGAGTACATTTTGGATACATATTTTTGTACTTCTATATACTATAGTCTATTCCTTCCAAAGAGTGAGCAAGGTGCACAACTGTGTCACAGAACTACTACTTGACTGTGGTTAACCAGAGAGAACAGCACAAGTTTTTTTCGGCACATATTTGCTACATCATAAACTTTGTCATCACTTTCACACGTGTAATAAAGGAAGAGAGGACAAAAAGTCTGTACTTGGAAGTGAATTTAAAAAAAATGGTCTAGGTGACTTGGGATAAGTAGTAGAACAAAATTATAAAATAAATAAATAAATAAATAAATAAATAAATAAATAAATAAATAAAAATAAATTCATGCCTGTCTGTCTGTTCCTTATACAATTAAATACTACTAATCCGATTGGAATTTGGTTTTCAATATTGGATAGTTCTATTTTCGAGGAAGGTCGCGCGTGGTATACTTTGCATCGAAATCCAATTAGTAGAACCCGAGTAATGAACCTAAAAGTGCAACCGCTCGAGAAACGCTCGGTCGCTCGCGCCAGTGATAACGCGTTTTTCACCTCCGCGGGTGAAACCGCGGGGCGCAGCTAGTTTAAAATAAATACTTATTTTCAAAATTACTTTTCTTTATTGCTAAATTAAATTATTTTTACATGAATCTTAAACTACAACATTTAAAACAATGTCAACACAGCACATTCTAGCATTCAAAGATAACCAAAATATCCTTAGTATCTGAATAAAGTCTTCACATGGGGCCGATTCTTGAGCCAATTCATCAGCCAAAAAAATAACATCATTTGAATGGGCAATTATTTTTTATGGAATTACTGGCCCGTTAGTTGGGATCTCCCAACAGTAAAGGGAGGCAAACGCTATGACAATATTAGGCAGGTATAAATTAAGTAAAACTCAGTATCTATATTTAGTGGAGTAATCCTTGGGCGAGACAACGAGACCTCGCCCCTTGCGCGCGCCGCGGTACACTGTCTCGATGATGTCGATCATCTCCTGCTTGTCCTCCAGTGGCCAGTTGATCTTGTTGTTGTTGCCGGTGCCCAAGTCAATCATTATATGCTTGTTGCGGAAGAAGAACATCACAGTACACGGGTCATATAACTCGTACCTGCAGGACAAATACTAATGTCAATCATTAAGCAGGTGAGTGAAGCAATTCTGCTTCAAATCGGGTTTGTCAGTATGTTTTTTTACCCAATATTTACTTAAAACATAACTAGGGTCTACATGTTAATAATCAACAAACTTGTGCATGTAGTAGGAGTGTTGGAATAACATGGTTTAAATACTATAATAGGTTATAATGAAGGTGAACCCTGCAGGGTGCAGTTAGTAACAAAGTGACAAAAAATTACATATGACAAACATAGAAAACAAAGTGTATAGGAAACTTAGAAATATTTTTAGCAAGGAAAAATATTTCCAAAAAATCCCCATGACAGGATTCGAACCTGTGTCCTTGAGCTAACCAGGCGACTGCTCTAACCACTGAGCTACACAGGAATCACGTGTCGTGCATGTTATAATTTTACGGCCATATCTCTCCTTGGCAATTGTTTTACCAACTAAGGCTTGGTTTGCCTTGAGCAATAGAAACAAAAAGAAATATGTATAGGATATTCAAATAGTATAGAGAGTATGTTACATTTTATTGAAGTCCGGCACCTCTGTGATGTCAACGAGGTATATAACTGCGAAATTCTTCTAACCTAACCTAACCAGTCGACTGCTCTAACCACTGAGCTACACAGGAATTACGTGTCGTGCATGTTATAATTTTACGGCCATATCTCTCCTTGGCAATTGTTTTACCAACTAAGGCTTGGTTTGCCTTGAGCAATAGAAACAAAAAGGAATATGTATAGGATATTCAAATAGTATAGAGAGTATGTTACATTTTATTGAAGTCCGGCACCTCTGTGATGTCAACGAGGTATATAACTGCGAAATTCTTCACTTTCTCCGCAATGCTGTACAGCACCTCGTCCATCTTCATACAAGTCGGGTCCCAGTCATGACCGAATCTTATCACCTGGCGGAAGACACACTCACTTAACAATGGATTACTTCAGTAACTAGCATAATCTTCAGAATACCGAACAAACTGTTTAATCTTATAAACTGAGGATAACTAAGTACATATATACCCTATAACCTAGGACTAAGTACCTCTAAGTAACTAGCCTCTAGTAGACTCATTGTATTTAACCCGCGTTTGTGTACAAATCTAGAAAGTTCGTTTAACTTAGTTGTACTTACCACAACGCGATCCTCCTCAGATAGAATGGCTTGATCAACTTGCCACCCGTTATGCAGATGTCCTAACATATAACTCATGGTGGTTAATTCTATAAATTTGTTGAAATAAAGCAACAACGACGATTTCGTCGTCTCGTTCAACGCAACAACAAACCAATGAAAATGAAGTGACAGTGACAGACAGCAATTATTATTTATTATTTCTTATCGGTTGTGAACCGATTGTGGCCATTAGGAAATTAGCCAGTGTCATGTATTCTAATATATTATGCAAGTTATTTGCATCGAAACAGTCAAGTCGTCATAGTTAAAGTCAAGTCTAGGGAATCATTTGTAAACACGGCGGCCATTTACAAATAATCTTCACGGAGCCTTGGAGACAACACTAAGTTAATGTTTTGCACCGATTTTCACTTTCATTCCACTTGTGCACCTTCACGAAACTAAATTGATTAATATGCCCCCGAAATTAAACAATTTGCACGCATATGAACTAGGTTTCACAAAAATGAAAATTTAGCACCACATCTCCTCAACGAGTTCCCGCCAAGACTCTCAGACAGCAATTGGCAAATACAAAACGTGACGTTGATATTTTTACCAATGAACTAGGCATGTATGGTTTCGCACGGTTTCTCATAAAGTCATCAATATTATTGACTTTAAAAACATAATATCTAGTAAATGGCTATATTACATTTGAACATTAGCTAGTGTCAAGTATTATTAATATATGCAAGTTATTTGCATCGAAACAGTCAAGTCGTCATAGTTAAGGTCAAGTCTAGAGAATCATTTTGTAAACACGGCGGCCATTTACAAAGATTGTTCACGGAGCTTTGGAGACAACGCTAAAGTCCATATTTGCACCGATTTTCACTTTCATTGCACTTGTACACCTTCACGAAACTAAATTGATTAATATGTCCGAAATTAAACAATTTTCACCCATTTGAACTAGGTTTCGTAAAAATGAAAATTTAGCAATTTGATACAATTTGATACTAATCTCCTCACCGCGTTCCCGTTAAAAACTCCTTTATAATCATCGTTTATTAATATTATCAAATTTTGTACGTGCCTTTAAACGTTAACTTTCGAATATAGATAGAGGGTCCCAAGTAAGAGTGCATGTGATTGGAAGCGTTGTGTTATTGGCTCTAAATTAAAATGCCTACATGAGTGTGAATTTGCTAGAGCGCTGCATCTACCCACACCCCCTGCCTTGGCTCGCCAGAGATCGTAGAGCCTCATTTAAGGATATCAGGTAAACTGCGGTATTTAGGTAATCATCTATCGCAGTATGTACCTACCTACATAATACTTGGATCTACCTGAGTTTAATCTGAGCGATGGGATTTGAACCCACACCTACCTGCAGCTACCGAGTGAAATAGATAAAAACATGTACAGCAAACTGCAGAGGAGGTTACGATGACGAGCCGATCCACGCAGCTGGAGGGGAGGGGGAGGGGGAGGCAGCTGGCACGGTGCCACCGGAACGCGGTCACACACCAAAACATACATATTTCTCAGGAAAAAATACTCGAGCACTACGTTATTGAGTCCGCCGCACGCGTCTCGGTCTGCCACTCGTGTCGGCCACAGCCGTCGTCGGGGCACATGCGGCTTGTTTTGGTTCGTCATCCATTGTGCTCCGATGGAAACAATACGCTCGACAATTTTGTGTGTTGCTTAGTTAGCCCGCTCTCCGGGACACGAGTCGATGTCTCCTGTCGACAGCTCCTCTTCCGTCCACAGTGCTTCATTCGGAACCTCGTTGCTCGGTCAGCATCTCGCTTGAGAAGGTTCATTGATCAGTCGTCGTAAAAAACTTCGAGGACAATACCTTGCTCTCTGTCTCTGCTGTGACGCACGAACATTGTTTTGGTGAGTCGGCATTATTGTTGTGAGTTAGGTCCTTACTTACAGATACTTCTCTTTTATCGATTAAATTGCCTTTCATTGTGATATATAAATCAGATCTAGATGATCAGTATGTATAATATCCCATCTACCTATTATGGTTAGCTAGGTAATAAGGTACTTCCCTACTGACTATGTAGTCGTGTGATGTACCTACCTACCTATAACGAATGCCGGCCTTGCTCCAGCCGGGTGCTATGTACGTAAGACGTCTGTTTACATTGCGTTAATGATCGCAATAATAAATATGCAGTCAGCAGGCCGCTGCCGTGAGCCACTGGAGATCATCACACCATCCATAACACTCTCTGAACTGATTGACATTTTGAATGGCACTTTTAAAAATAAGTAGGTTATTAATTTACGATTGATTGCTTTATGAGAGGTACCTACATTACTATAATGCTGCAAAAGTTGTGTGTGTAGTAGTGATTAGATATTGGATGGTAGAGTTTTATGTTATGGTCAATTTTTTTCCAGGATCCTACAACTAAAGCAATTCAGTATATACAACGTCTTGTTGTTGTACTACAGGTACATCCGATCGAGATATCTGCCCTGCCTACGGTTGTGCTGCTTACAGCCATTCTGTAGAGAGACGAGAGTCTGAGATGGATGCTGTGTACCCGGCGGGCGCGTCGGCGCTGGTCCGCGGACGTCGGCTGCGGCGCCGCGAGCGCGCGCAATTTCGGCATCGCACCATGCCCGTCACCTTCGCTGAGATAAAGGTAGGTACCTACATAACTAACCAACTGTTACCGCCCTCCCCGAAAGCGCTCCTCGTAGTTACTGACTGCGTCGGAAACCTTCGGATGGCCGTCTTGTGGGGACCGGCCGGACGCTTTAATATAAATAATACTTTTATATAGTTTTCGGTTAGACTACCTGTTCTTATGTTACCGCCCTATACTACCTACCTACTACCGTTTCTCCAAGCGATATACGTTATAGAGGTCCTTTTAGAAACGAGTAGGAATTAAGTGTATCGGTCCTTCGAGCCGGATTCGAGTGTCGTGTGTTATGTAACACCGATCGATGTGACCGTGTTCCAGGAAGTGGACGAGGAAAGCTGCGGCGAGGAGTCGGAGCGGGGGTCGAGTGTGACGACGGGGGAGGAGCGGAGACGGCGGCCTGACGTGTTGGACGAGGGGCTGTGGCGGCAGTTCGCGGAGTTCAGGCGGCGGCGCGCGCGCGGGCAGCGGGACCTGCGCGAGCTTTCACCGGCGGCGGAGGCGCCCGCACGGACCGCGTCCGAGCCCGACTCGCTGCACCTACAGCGCGAGCCCGCCGCCGCCGCCGCCGCTCCGCCATCGCCACCAGGCCAGGACCGCGACCGAGCCACGCCACACACCTGATTGCAACCTGATGCGCTCCAAGATCGATTATTGTCTTTCAAAATTTAGAATTTTCTAGCTGAAATTTAAAGTTAGGTACTACTTAGCGGTAGTAGTAACTGGCGTTCATTGCTAGAGGTACACACATCGCTACGACTCTATTACAAAAAATCCCGTTATCGAAGTAATACAGACTAGTGTCTGTATTACACATAGGCATAGTTGCCTAACGTAGGTATATTGAATATCTTGTGTAGGTACTTGTACTAAGTCCGAGAATTTTCGTAGCATATTTGCGTAGACGCCAGAATTGTACGGTAAAATTAAAGTGAACAAAATGTGAAACTTCAAATTGGTATTTTTACGTTTACGGGTATGTGATAGTTTGTGTTAACAGCTGCAGGAGGGTCTTACTACAGTGAAACACATCTAATTAAATGTTAGATAATATTTGTCATGTTTATTTGTACATTAATAAAATAAATATAGCACTTTCGAGCACGCGTCGACTTAACGAATACAATCATTTGGGCATTTCCTCGTGCTCCAACCAGTACCTTAGTTAGTAGAACCACGAGGAAACGGCGAGTCGTTTAGACAATAAATATTGTTTTACTATACTAACATACATCTCTGTACATTTAACGTTCATACTTAATATTTTATGATACTTTTTGTATCTTTGTATCTTTTATTATAATATTATAATATAATAGGTATTAAATTAAGTAAAAACAAATCTCACAATAACAATTTATATATACTTTTAATAATAAATAGGTACGTCTTAATCATAAATATTTTATTTATGTATGATTGTTTTATAGTTCCTCTTTTGCATTTAAGTACAACTATTTTATTGGGGGTAGAGGATTAATAAACTAACAGTTATGGTAATCAAGACTTACCCGGGATACAACTAGTGGTTCTACCACGGGTAATATCTTAATTTATTTTGTATTACGTCATTTATTTAGAAATTAACGACATTCAGAACTATAATAAGTTTACCTAAACAAGTATACATACTTGTACTTAATTTTGTTAAAAAAATCCATGGTAAAAAGAAATGCTTTGGTATAATGTTTTAACGCTGAAGGCGTCGTCGTATTTACTATTCATTATAAAGTACCTATTATATTTATTTGTTATCTACATGTATGTTTAATACTCTTAAAGTAATTACATACTTATACCTAATTATTATGTACAGTGTAATGTAGTCAATTGGCACTCACTTGCTTTGAGCAGCGGATCGAGGATCGTTCCCCGTGTCTCAACTCTACTTCAACCAAACTTCAAACAAACCTGTGGGAATATGGGACCATAACAAATTTGGATAATGACCAAAAAAAACTCAGAGTCGATTAAAAAACACATATATACTAGTAGTTGGTCGCTAGTTAATTTAGGTATTTTTTTCAAACTGACCCTAAAATACCTAAATTAATTTGAGACTTGAGCACAAACACTTTCTTTTGAGCGAAATCTCAAGTTAACTTAGGCTTACGCAGACATTAGCGGTTTCAATATATTGTGAAATCGATTTCATATTAAAATTTATTATCTTATATTCATGGGCTAGTATATGTGTTTTTTTTAATCGACGCTGGGTTTCCCGCCATAAATTTTTGGTCGTTGTCCTTTTTCTCTGTCTCACTGATGAATTTGACGGCTGTACTGTACAAACAACGAAATACAGATTTTAATTAACTTTTTTGTTTGGAAATAGGGTGAAGTACCTACTGTTTTTGGTAAGACAAAATCTTTTGAAGCAATTGTGATTTCTTGTAAAATAATCAATAATTAAAAACTCATATCATTTAGGCAATAGGAAAATAATACCTTTCGGCGAAATTACTTCTCTTATTAGGGTTCCGTACCTACCGGAAAGGATCCGCCACTTGTCCGCCTGTCTGTCCGTCGGTTTTACTGTAATGTACAATTACAAGCCAAAAGTGCGTTTCCACCACCTCCTTTTAGAACGCGAAACTGGCAACGCACTATAGTGACGTGATCCGCAAGTGTACATTTACCTATACATCCCCAAACACCCATTATTGTAATTTCTTCTATGGTTTTCGCGATTTTGCATAATAAAACACTTTATTTATCCGGTTTTATCGCGTTTTTATTCATTATTTGACCCGAGCTTTCGCCAACTTTACAGTTGGCTTTTTTCAAGGTTGACTGAGATCTCAGTCAACCTTGAAAAAGCCAACTGTAAAGTTGGCGAAAGCTCGGGTCAAATAATGAATAAAAACGCGATAAAACCGGATAAATAAAGTGTTTTATTACCCATTATTGTATTATTATCGCATATCACACTAAGCTTGGAAGGGCTATACATATCTAATATTAAAAATAAATAATTTGAAAATCTTGGTACATAGGCGAGAGGAACCTTAGTACATAATAAAAACGATGTCGTACCTACCTACTAAAATCTACCAATATGGGAGATGCTCTCTCCCAACTCCGGATCCAATAGACACACGGACCTATAGTTATTTGTAATTTAAGGCGACCGTCTCCGAGTAGGTACCTATAGTATCTAATGAAAACAAATTACGAGTACATAATACTGAACTGTCTTACCTATTTACCGCAATTAGCATAAAAAATACTTAGGGGAACCATGTCGCCCATAGCGCCACATAAAACTGTATGTTTGTTTAACACTTCTCATTGTTTAACACTTAACGTAATGTATAAATAATTATATGTATAATAAATAACCTAAATACCTACTAATATTGACATCACGGCTTATTTACTAAGTACATCATTTATAAATAATATTATTATAAAATAATGTCGTACACGGTACGGCAATACATTCATCTTAAAATGTAAATACTTACGTTCACAATAAAATTAACAGCCTTAAACTAGTACATAAGGTATATTATGTAAATTTTTCTAAATAAATAATTTGTCGTAATACTTGTAGTTTTTGTCGATCGTTCGCATCACGTCATTCAATATACGCGATTACGCACAGTTCGTTCAACGATACAGCAACACTACTGGACGGTTCCTAACGTAAGACACGTTGTATCGAGCGAACCTCGTTAGCAGTCTAGCGCTGCACGAGCGGCAAGGGCGCGGGCACGGGCGCGGGCGCAGGCGCAGGTGGTGGCTCAAGCTCGTCGGGCTGGGTCTCCTGCTCCGCGGCCGAGGGGATCGTGTGGAGGTGTCTGGGCGGTGGCAGCGCGGGGGGCGGCGGGGGCGAGCCCGGGGGGTCCTCCGCGCACAGCGCCGGCTGACGCGTGAGGCGGGGTCGGGAGCCGCCCGCGCCGCCGGCTGCCGAGCCCGTCGCCGAGCGGGACGTGCGCCAGGTGCCTGTCGACGCAGTTGCGTTCGACCCGGACGAGTCGTTGCGGGACGAGGACAGGTTCGAGTCCTGGGAGGTCTTGCGCGCTATCAACCAGGAGGCGGCGCGGCGCGGCGCCGGCGGCAGCGCTCGCCCGTATCCGCCGCCGGCGCGCCACGAGTCCGACCGCGATGAGGAGAACTCAACGGACGAGGAGACGGAGCCGGCGCGCTGAGGGCCCGCACGTGCCCCGTCAGGAGGCGCGCGCGGCGCGGGCGCGGGAGCTGGGGTGTGCGCACCACCCGCGCCGCACGCAGCCAGCCACCGCAGCAGTCGGCGGCGCGCGGCCGGCGCCGGCGCGGGGCCCGCCACTGCAGGCAGCAGCCGCCGGCACGCGCACGCCGCGCCGTGTTGCCCGCGCGACGACCGCTCCGCGAGGCTGTTCGTGTTGGCTGGCGTCTGACGGTTACTGAAGTTTGAAGAGTGTCGACACCGGCCGATGCCGCGCGTCACGCGGGACTCCTCGATCGCCTTACAGACGAGCGCGCAGTCCTTTTTGAACTGCTTCGTGAGGATCGCGTACAGGAACGGGTTGCAGCACGAGTTGAGCGGCAACACGAACACAGTGAACACCTTCGCCTCCTCCAGCGACACCAGCTGCGCGCCGAACGCCGCCGTCAGGGCGAAGAATGCAATAGGAGACCAGCAGAGGAAGTCGGTAAAGACGAGGAGGGCCATGCGCTTCGCGATCCGGGAGTCGTTGGAGTTCCAGGCCTGCGAGCCGCGGATAGCGCAGTACATCTTGAGGTAGCAGCCGAGTAGCACAAGGAACGCGAGGCCGTTGACCGCCAGCAGCGCGACCACGTAGCCTAGTGCCGGCGGGGAGGACGTCTCGAACGGGAGACACACCGCGAACTTGCGGTAGTCGGACACGCCGAACAACGGGAGAGCGGCCGCGATCAGAGAGAATGCCCACCCGGCGCCCATGACGCAGGCGGCGTGCCGCAACGACAGCCGCTTGTTAAGATGCATCGCGTGCGTGATCGCGTAGTTCCGCTCGAGCGTGATCACAGCGAGCGTGTACACGGATAGCTCGGAGGAGAGCACGCCGAGAAAGCCCGCCAGCCGGCAGCCAGCGGACATCTGCCATGCGATGGCGTGCGCGCGGAACTCGCCGAGCGTGCCCGCGTCCACCACCGCCAGCAGGCCGAGGTACAAGCCCATGCAGAAGTCGGCCGCGGCGAGGTTCGTCACAAGAAACCGTGGCACGTCGATGCGACTTCGGCTGAACACGAGCACAAATACGACCGTGCCGTTCCCGAGCAGAGCTAGCAGGAACACGGCCCACACGCCGCATCGCAGCGTCCACCAGTCGAAGAGGTCGACGCAGGGCAAAAACGGCCCCGGCAGCGGGAGGCAGTGCACGCGTCGCACCCCTTCGCCGCCACCCTCGCCCGCAGCGGGACCCCCCGCCCACCCCTCCAACAGCGCCGTTAGCCGGCTGTCCGTCGACCCGCTCACATTCACTGCATACAGAACACACGACATCATGACACTGAAATGTAATGCCAGAACTGTGTGACCAGATATTCAGTAATACTCACGGTGTGACCAGATCTCCGTGGCGTTGGCCCAGGCGGCGAGGTCCATCTGTCCGTTGGGCAGTATCACGAAGTCGGTAGGTCCCTCGTCATCGTCCGCCCCTCCTCCCACCGGTGCCCCATACCCCTCCATGAGCGGCATGAACTCGCAGCAGTGGTACGCGTAGGACAGCACCAGCGTCTGGATCCGCGGGAACAGCTCCGGGGGGTGGAAGTGCCTCAGGTTCGGGTTATTGTGTGCCTTCAGGTGCAGCAGGTGTTGCAGACCGCTCGCTGGCAGCGTCGGGAATATGTTGTTGCCGACGTTACTGCAACAGATATACGATCACAGGTTACCTTGTCCTTACCTACCTTACACAAAAGACAATTACAAATACTATTACTTAGTATACTTACAGATCTTCGAGCCTCGATATTGGTACGAAGGTCTCCATGTCGATGTGTTCGATCTCGTTCTCTTCCAGATTCCTGAGAAGATTACGAGATATCTAGATTAACTTATCTCTACTAAGTACCTACTTTTCTAAAAATGAATCATCGACCATCCTAATGTAGTGGTTGGAATCTACTTTATTTATTCTCGTTTATTTCATTTCTATAAAACCTGCCGATCATCACATTAACATACGCAGTGAAATAAAACAAAAACCGAATACTTTGGAAGCCGATTTCCTAAACGGGGTGATAAAGTCATTCTAGCGGGTCTCTTATTAGAGTGATGTTTATTCAACCTCGCAAGATTCGAGTATTTTCCTAACCCGTAAGCTGTAAAAGTTTTGGTTAGGAAATGTTTTCCAAAGTTGAGCCGACGGTAGGTGGTTGTTTTGTTATTGAGCTCCCCTCCCCATACCACCTATAGGCACCTCTCCGTTCCACCTTCCCGATCCGCTCGTACCTACCTTTACAATGAATGAATAGACGGTATTATTGGAACCAATAAAGCGAGGCGTCTCGCGACTTCTGTGAGACGGGTGACGGTACGGGTCTCATCTGTATGCGTTTCGCGGATTGTTCACAAAATATTCTACCAAGCTTTTTGCATACGTCGGGATTTAAGTCTCACGTAAATTTCTGATGCGAGCATTCAACGGGTGGACTACCTCCACGCCTCGGTTTACAAGTTTTTCAATTCAACTCCAGTAAATAAACATTATTTTTCGCCAGATTTTTGCTATGACTTTGATAGATCGCAAAGAAAACATATTTTCAGCAAGAGTCAGTCGGCACTCGGAGGGAGGTGTGCAGGAAATTGCGAGGTAATGGAGTAATACACAACATGGTAACTTCCTGCCACATACAGATCGCACTTAACTTGTAGGAAAATGTATTTTAATATGTCCTCGACCTTGACTAAAAGTAATTTCGACGCTCGTATAGTTTACACATATTTGAAGAAATTATCATTCTGTAAGAGAATAACATCCTCGGTCGGTTGAATGAATACGTTAGACTTTTTCATAAAATTATTTTTATGAAAAAGTCTTCGTTCTTTGGTCGTGACTTCTGTCTGACCACCGTGTCATGCAACGATTACTTTCTTAAATGAAGAGAATACTAAATGACATTATAGTATGTATGCAGGTACTCACAGTAGCTGCAGCGAGGGTGTGTGCGTGAAGGCGAGACGCGGCAGGTGTCGCAGCTGGTTCCGCGCCAGCAGCAGGTCGTGCAGCCGGCGCAATCCGCGCAGAGACTCGCCGCTCATCGACGATATCTTGTTGTCGGACAAGTCGCTGCAACACACACACAAACACGTCTGTAAAACTCTCCAGTAAGTGCAAGATACAATTGCACCACAATCTACCTATTGCACTTAAAGTGGAGCCCGACTTTTGATAATGATTCATCCATCATACATAATGGAAGACAATAGAAATAGATGTACATACGGTACTTCAGTAGGTAATATCACGCACGAAATACATCGCGATCCTCACGTTCTCGGGTGTTTCAGAGAAGTAAGGTTGGATTAAAAGTTTAGATATTAAAACGGAAATAACTTATTACAGAGTTTTATAATCTGAGAAGTCGTAAAGGAGTCGCTGTTATCATCAAAAACTTTTGTAATTAAAGTGAAATATGGCTTCTATCTGTCCGATTCACTAAAAAAGGGATGCTTAATATTGGCTAGGTAACTAATGACCAGCGAGGGTTGCGATTAGGATTCTATATCTCTGGATGTTTTTGGAAGGCTTGTTGTTCTTTGTTTTAAACCTAGTTTGTGGTTGGGGTCTTTCTTTTTTATTTTTCCTTTATTTTAATATTATTTGAAAATCGAATTTTAGTTGTTTTGAATACCGCTTTGAAATTTTAATAACAACCTTATTACCTGTCTACGAACACCAAATTAGCTGATAGAACATAGTACCTATGCAAAGTCATCGGCGCGATATTAAACCTCAAAAAGCTCGACGGGGCCGAGGTGATCAATCATAGAAGCGGTTCTGTTGAATTCGTTATCAGCACGCCGAGCACTGGATGCTACTGAGAGCCTGGAGCGATGACCTCCTCGGTCGGCTGACGGCTGACGTCTGACACGGGTCAATATTCGATCGACGTGATTGAAATACAGCAGCTGTATGCTGTAATTAAATGGTGTCGATACGCGAGCGATCGTGCGCGACCGTAGACGTCTCGTTCGACCACGGCTAGCAAGCAGCTGTTGTAGTTAGACGTCTGGGCTCGAGGCGAGGGTCTGTTGTACCTAAGTACAGGAATGAAGTGAGGCATTTACACACGTACCGATTTTCGAACTGAAGCAACGGCCAGACGACAATAGGATATGATTACTGGTCTACTAATTTTATAGGCATTCCACAAAGCTTTGTAAATAAGTAAACCGTTTAAGTAAGATAAGATGCTTACAGCACACGCAGCTCGGAGCAGTCCCGCAGGTCCGGGATGCGGTCCAGGAAGTTGTATCTCACGTCACTGCAACAACGATACTGTAATATGTACTTATCCCGTAATTTATCTTCTAGTTGGTTTTATAATGTTCCATCGGGAATGCTATAGTCCAAAGTGCTCCCGTGAGTTGGTTGCTTCAATCGGGAATGGCGACAACCGATGGATAATGGAAAGCGCGTGCAAACTTAACCAATTAAGAGATAAAAATTTTAAGTAGAAAGAAGAATATTATCGTCATCATAGGAGACGTCGTTTGTGTCTTTCCTGAATAAAGTAATTAGAGCAAATATGTTTATGCCATAAAACCTATATCTGCTATGACCATTCACTTATTTTTGAGTTTTTCATATTCATATCTTCTTCTTCCTATAACTACCCCTAGTTACCCCCATAGTCCTAGGTCCCCTAGTTATCATATGAGTCACTAAACTTCCTTTGAAAATTAGAAAACGGTCGAAAACGTTTGTTTGTAGAAATAGTAGAGGTTTTCTTTCCTGTTTAAGGACATGAACACCACAAAAAACACTTACCTACACACCCTCACCCACACATTATACACATGTTGTCACAGGAAGTCAAACACGCAATATTCGTAGTTTACAAATTATATTTTATGTAGCACGACACTCTACTCTCTACTTATGCAAAAGAAGGTCTTCGTCGGTGAATATTGAACGGCTCTGATACAATAGCAAATAGGTACGACCAGCGCCCACGTCAAGTTCACAACTTTATTGTAAGCAAATAATGATGATAGTGTCATGCATGACATGAATGACGGATTATTCATTCACTTACGAAACTTTTATTCGAAAGTTATCTCTGTAGGTAGGTATTAACCCCCCCATGAGTTTCTTGTGGCTCTTCTCATCGGAGGGCGCGTTCCGAAGCCACACTAGAGTCATAGTTGTAAGAACGCTCGACGCATTTTAAGTGATCTAATACATCCAATCAAATAAAAAAGTATATATATTTGAATCTGTATCTAACTACATTAAATTCAGGTCGGATTGGTTTGCACTCGTACAACCGGCTGCAGAGGGACCCTTACTTTATGCATGTATGTGTCTAACTATATCTGACTACGATAGAACATTGTGAACGTTGTCGTTGGTATTTACCGTGCGTTGATAGCTAAATGAATACTCACAGGTATCTGAGTTGAGGCGCGTGCGCACAAAGGAGCGGCGATAGGCGCGTGAGTCGCGCGTTTGTCGCGCGCAGTGTGCGCAGACGCGACGACCCATTCAGTGACGGTAGCTCGCGAAGACCGCGCGCCTCAGATATCTCGCTATAAATACACAATCGGGCTGTACATTTAAGTACTCAGTTCTACTGCTCAGCTGTGGTATCATCTAATTTGCTTCCACCGCTATTAGTTGCTATTTACTGTCAAAAAACATATTTCGTATTCTACATTGCTGCTTTGAAGTAACCACCGGTAACAACCATGTTACGTCAAAGCAGCCATATACTGCAAGTTAGCCACTAGTAGCGGTGGATGCTAATTAGATGATACCACAGCTGATCAGTGTAGTAATGTACCTATGTAGATACTTACTACACTGATCTCACCTACCACCATTGGAAGACATATAAACAAGCATAATTGGTTGCCTGGAAGAGATCGCCCATAGGCGATAAGGCCGCCATGGGGTACACCCATTTAATATGTAAGTTTGTTATAATTTGTGTGTTTTTGGTACAATAAAGTGTTATTCAATCAATCAATCAAGCTGCTACTGGCTAGAGCATTAAATTCTGTGAAGATTTGCATTGAGCATATTTTGCTTTCTATGGCAGTTCTGCTCGGCAGCGGGCCACTATTGGCATAGCGAAATTAGCGAATGTTCTCAGACCAAACAAGCACATAAGTACCTATGTAAGTCGCTACCTTAAGTTGGCATTTCAATTGATGAAATTGCAAAAAATCCATCTTAGATAATAAACCGTGAAGTATTACGAGGTTACGACATAGTAATATCCAAATGAGCGTGTTCGGCTGTAAAAAATATGGTTTGGCAATAAAGACGACAATAATCTGCGAAACGTATATCCCGCGGCGATGTTCCACTTAACGACCGGTCTTGACAGCGCGAGTGCCCCTTGAGTCCAGTCCGTCGTAGGTCGGTCGCAAGCAGACGTTGTGAACCGAACGCCCTTCACCACGACCGCTTTAATATTCGTACGTCCTCAACTTTATTGCTAAATCATGAATGAATCACGTTTATCGTCCGGTAGAGGGCTCGGGGCGTGGGAACGTCCTCGACCGACCGACGACACAGCGGGAGGTTATCTGTCGCGTCCGGACGCTACCGGCCTGTTCCGGAACCAGATCGCTTCCGAACCAGTATCAGACGACCGACGCGACGCCTCACCAGGAAGGATGTGACACACATATACGCTTCCGTGTTTAGGGACTAGACATAAACCTCTGTCCCCTATTATAACATGTTTAATATTGTAGCAGTTTTACTGGCTGTGCATATTGGAGTCCCTCGCGTCCATCGATCTCGGCAGCGACTTGCTGTCTCATTAACTTGTTATTTACTATTTGGTAATAAGGTCAAACGGTTCCATCAAAATGTTTTTCTAGAGCCTGCTGGACCATTAATTTGTTTATGTGTCAAATAAAACAGGAACGTCGAAGGGACCACAGTATCCTTGGACATCACGGTTCAAGTATCTAATAACTATTCATGTGTTATCTCATAGTTTATTAGATACCACTTCCGTACTTTAATAAAGCTAGTGTAGCAACAACCAGCAAATAGTATCTACCCAATGATGTACGCTGCGTTGTATGACTGATGAGATTTGTTACTAGTGGTTTCTGTTTAATTAAACTGACGCGTGCGTGATTATAACGCAACTATTCATATAATATTATAGGGTTCCCCAGGCCAGATGCGGGTTTCTAAACTCCACGCCATTGCTATCCCATAAGTAAACTACCTTTACAGCTGTAGTCAGACAACTAGCTATACTTACAGGGTGGTGAGGTGCGTTAGATGTGCAAGCGCGTGCTCGTGCAGGTGTGTCAGTGGGTTGGCGCGTAGCTCGAGCCGCGCCAGACGGCGGCTGCCGGACAACGCGCCCGCGCCCACCGCCTCCACGCGATTCGAAGACAGGGAACTGCGAGACGTACACGTCATGTAACATATGTCGGAGTACAGCTGGAGTACAGCGTCGGCAGGTAATAGTCCAGTACTTACAGGTCTTCAAGTAGGGGCAGTAGCTGTATGGCTGGAGGCACCTCCGTCAGCAAGTTCTCCTCGAGACGCCTGCCGATACAAAGAAGTGTTTACTAACAAACAAACAATAACGTTGTTACTGTATCTGCTTGCACATATTGTTTTCGAGCTGTTTATGTTAAGTCGTAAACAGCTCACATAGCGATAATTTACAGCGAAAGTATTAAAATCTCGGTGAGTGCGTGCAAGTGGCAGTCGTTTCCTTTACCGACGAGGGAGGGAGACAGCCAGAGATAGAATAGGGTCGCAAAGATAACACACCATTTGTTCCTACACTCGTTCACTTGTCGATACAGTTTCTCTTTGACGCAGCTTCAGTAAAAGAAAGCCTTCGCAACACAATCAGCGTTATAAGTATTCCGCTGAGGATTAGCGCAAAGTTCGATAAACTTGTATAGTAAGGTGAGAAGCTGCGAGCCGTCTGTGTCAGGACCCCTGGGGATGGTAGGTTCTGTCCGATAGGGTCTAACTATGTCGTTAGAGAGGGTAATTTGCTCGCGTTACTCGAGATAATGATGTATCTATCGGGTAAATAGTATTCTGTTTACAAAGTAGTCCTTTAGTTAGGCTGAACGTTTTTCGGGCACTATTTTCATTTGATATTTTTGCTCTTTGTTCATATTTAAAATGTAACATAATGCAGCATTAGTTGAGGTAGGTACCTAATCTTTCCTATTTGCTTAACTGACATAAACTAGCTACTGGGACATCGATTCCCGTTCACGGTAGAGATAATTTAATCAACTATGAAACAAATTGAAAGTAACTCCCGCTCCCTGTTTCGATATTCAATAAGTAATGTAGCTACGTCTCGGTCCATTCCCGAAGATAATGGCACGAGCGAGCAGCGAGCGGTGTGCGGCACAACTTTACTAATATACTTAAAATGTTACGGCCAAGTTGCCGGAGTTGTGCTGTGTTGCGGGATACCTATGGATGTATGAATATGACTGATATTGAGGAGTGATTAACAAGAGGGGATTAATGAAATAAAATGTACTCTTAAATCCGAACTGAACTGCAATTGTGTGGTAGGTGATGGCAGCTCAAGATGTGCGAAATATTTTAAGGTTCGTCATTTTCTGTGTATGGTGTGTATGGGTAACTAATGTTATGGACTGCCGTAAATACAAAAACACACTTTTTTTTAAAAAAGGACAACAGTTTTAAATCGTTCGCGTTGACTTACTCCGCTCCACGGTTCTGTGAGTTGAGAAACTACTAAGAGCACTAAACCTAAAATCTGTCGAATCTTGCGATCGTGAAAAGGAAACAAATAAAACATCCCATTTATCAAATTAGTAGGGAACGGTCGTAGAAGGAAGGCCAGGTTTTACTGCTGAAAGCCAACTCAGCCATACGGTGTGCATAAATATTTTATTACGTACTATTGAGTAAATGAGTAAATTTGGTCGGTTTGTGTATTAGGTTCCGACCTTGATGTCGGCCGACAGATGATGATCCTTCTACGAGTATAGGAATGGTCAGTTGTTTATCGGCCGACAGTTTACTCAATAGTCTACCTCCTCTCTTGTACTAACTGTGTAACAATTCTGTATCGTATAATAGTGATAAACGTAGTTTAGGGAACGATGTTCTCTAATCCCGCGACAGTTAGTTCAGCTGTCGACTGCCGAGCGCCGAGTGCCGAGGTCGGTCTTACACTTCATTCTATTTGTAGACGTTATACTGCTGGGATTACAGTATACTGTAGAACTGAGGTTTACTGAACTAAAGGGGGAGGGGGATGTCACTAAAGCGGAGGGGGGATTTCCTCAACGACTGTTAAGAAGCGATTGCGATGTGGTGTGTTTACGCGATAAGAAAATGTTCTCACGCTACAAGTGTAGAGCCGGATTCCCGCCGGTACGGAGCGGAGTCATTAATGTGTCAGTTTAACATCTAAAGATCGTTTTCGTAGCGCGAAAGAGTCGTTTGTCCATGAAAACGCGGACAAAACATCATACATAGATACGTATAGGTATATTAATATTTATTATAATCTGTACTGTTCCACTGCAGGGCAAAGACCTCTCTACCTTCCTTCCATTTATCGCAGTCCAGGGCTATTGTGGACCAGTTTCTTTTAAAGGAGTCAAAATCATCTCGTCTTGGTCCCGGCGGCGCTTATTCGACATGCGGCAGATATGGTCAGCCCAGTCATATTTCAGCTTTGCAGCCTTCTGGGAGACATCAACGATTTGAGTTTGGTTTACGTATAGGTCGACAGATATTATTGTATGGATACTTACAACACTCGGAGGTTGGGCGTGTTGCCGAAGCTGCGATCGTCGATGTGAGTGATGCGGTTCCGCTTCAGGATCCTGCACAGACGCATACTATTAGTCACTTTTAAGGTGGGACGCCACTATTGTACAGTAAGTACACAGTTTCTTGATGTACTTAATTCATGCATTGTATTCTGTGGTATTCTGCACACATTGGCTTCTTAGTTCTTACCATTGCACACATTAGTTAGAAGTAAATTTGGAAAAAGTAAAATGTATTTTCGTCGTTTACATACGTTTATGTCTCAGACTAAAAAGGCACGCTTCTCTAAATAAAATTGTGCAATTGTGTGAAAGACAAATATATTGCAATGTTATGCTTGTATAAATTAGCTATTTTACTTAAATCTTACACCAAAATCATGGAGTGGAGTGCATAGTTAGTCTGACTTATCTATATCTCTATGCACAAACCCTATCGAACAGTCAAAATGAATGTCTGCTCGCGGCCACGGCCGGTGTAACCCGTGCCGAAACATCTTGGTAATTTAATTTAACATAGGTAATTTAATGTTACACATAGCTCGGCCGCTGCGCTGCTGGCGGCTCCAGCCGACTCCCGCCCCGTCCGGTGTATGTCACGCGGTGTATGGACTGGAGCCGGACTGTCTACGAGCTACGAACTCTCTATACAACTGTATAATATATGTACATAGACATCTAGATACAACCGACCGCGACGAGTAACTCTTGTTAATACAATCCTACGGTAATTTAATTGTAACTCACAAGACGACATCGTTAGACAACTCTATACAAATATCGTATAATCGTAAATACAAGTCGTGCCGTAGGTATATTTGCAAAGTTATGTGTGCATATCTGGAAAATTTAATTAAATTAACGCTTGGTAGTTCTAGGTAATAATTTGTTATACTATTAGAGAAGTTCATATTAATTTTATTATATTTAGTACACATTATACGTAATAGTACGTATAAATAAATAATAATAGATAAATATTGCATGACATTACACACAGCGATATATACCCCAAACTAAGCATTAATCTTGTACTATACGTATTGTATGTATGTATGTATTTATATACGACAACGAATATAAATACATACATATGATACCTAATAGAATACACCCAGAACCAAAAACAAATATTTATGGTCAGCAGAAATATTTGTACCCGACGGGAATCGAACCCGCAACTGTTATGATTTGTCTTTCCTAGTAGGATTCAAGTAAATAATACTCACATAATGTTTTCAATAATACCTGTTTACTTGCAACGATAGATCATCTTAATCACTAGTACAACATTCCTTGTCAACTTAACTCAGATATTATAACCACTACATTTAACTAAACTATCGTAATCTTTATCATTGCTTGACTTTACTAAAAACCTTCCTTTTTTAAGTCTACAACAAATTTTCCAAACATAAAACACACGAGTGCTTTTAGGCGCCATTTCATCTCTGTCTTTATTTTTTTTATTTTCTTTTCCGGCCGTCAACCTTCATTAAAAAGGTTGCCACTGTCAAAATCAATTGAAATTATGTTAATATTAATGAAACCTTTACACAACCTTCTGCTTGCAGTCCGGGCTTCACCCACCGCGCCACAGGGGCCGTTGTATGTACGTATACGGACGACTACGCACGGCCCTAGCGACCCGTAGTACGGATGGCCGGATGGATGACACGAAAAAAAGCACCCACGACCCACGACGACGTGGGCGGAAGCCTTTATTTATACTGTGACTCGCATTTTTCAATTATATTCTTCAGTTGGTTTTTCTAAGTAAGCGAGGAGGGGCCGAGTGAAATATCCTCGATTTCCTCAATAAAATAAATTGAAGGCTCAATTTCGTTCACGACTATCTACCTACCTACTATTACGGTACCTACTACCTACTATCCAGTGGGATGTTCCCCGGTATGCCGCGTCAGCTGAACGATCGCTCTCTGTTCATAATTGAGTCGCAACGAGCTGCTTGCTATTGCTGTGTCTGAGCAGATGCTCAGACATATCTTACTAATATAGTAAGATAAGATATGTTCGCACCATATGTGGAGTGTAGTCGACGCGAGTTATCTAAGCATCACGTTATCTGCAGGTCGGTGGAGGACCGCCATCCACCGCCCGCGTCGCACTGTCTGCAGATAATGACCCACGCCGTGCCCGCCGCCGCCGCCGCCGCTTGCTCAGCGCACTAGGTACCTATCTAGTCGAATCTAACCATATATTGTCCGTTTTACTTACATTCCACGTCTTTGCACATTCTGCGAGAATCTGACAATGATATAAAGTACCGACGACCGACGATAGTCGAACTAAATCGTGGGATTAATAGATTTTATCGCAGCTTAGGAACGTCTGTATCGCAAATGTTTATCTACGCAATATTGGCCTACAACTTCGTGTTAGGTTAGTAGAGCTGATATTGCGGATGCAAAAACATGGTATTTTATTTATTACGTTATAAAGTTGGTAGGTAGGTAGGTATCTATTGATAACTTTGTTTCTCATGAGAAGATGGTTCGGCGTTCAGCGCTTTGTAGCTACATACCTATACCTTAATGACCAACTGAGCGTAAATACAAAGCTAAACATTATTTTCTTTATATTGAGGAATTATACAGATCATCACTACGAGGATCTGCAGTAGATGGGCTCAAAAAGAGATCAACTTGCAGCTATTATTACTGTTCAAAAACAGTATGTAAGGATCTTCGAAATCTGACCTACAATACAAGGGACAATATTCAGTAATCTAAGACAATATCTCTCTTCTACTGATCCGGCTTGAGATTCCATCGTGTGTTTGTGGTACGCTCGCTGTTTAGTTAATCAAATACTTCAAGTTAATGTAGGTAGACAATAATCTCTTAGGATTTGTTGATTGTTCGTGATTGACTGTAGGTATCTTTATAATAAGGCATGTTTTCTGCTTCGTGCGTCGATGATGGATGGTACAAAAAGTTTGACAAACAATAGCGGTACCTCTGCGCCGCAAGGTTGTCTTTATTGTGTGACATAAGGTCAGTCAGTCTGGCTATTGCAGCTCGAAGGGTAAGGAGGTTCTAATTATAATGTTGATCGTAGTCGCTTAATCGAGATCGGCAGCTGCAGGGTTCTGGGCAGATTTCTATAGTTCAGGGTATCTAGGCATGAGTTGTGGGGGTAAGTGGGACAAACATTATATTTTCTTTCTTATTCGTCAGTTAAATATGCAACTACAAAATATTGGCTATTGCCGATCTTGGAGAGCAGTTTGTGATGTTGGAATTAAAGAAATAAAGTTGAGTTTTTAATCCACTTCATATTGAAAACTTGTAAAAAAATACTAAAAGTAAGAATATTATAGTAAAAAGTATTCGTAGCTACGTATTACTTACAATAAAAACAATATTACATTAACTTCTCATATTAATTCTACAGATGGTCTGCAGTATAACAAGTCTAATATAATAACTTTAAAAATGATAAGATATTGAATGTCCTCAGGGGAGAAAGTTCATTTCATTGAAATGTTTATCCACAAACTAAACACTTTATAGAGAACAAAACGATCGACAGTCGACAGTCGAGAAGGATGATACCTATATACTTACCTAAAGTCCCCCCACCTAACCCCCCCCCCCTCAGACCGCGACGCGAGTCACTCCCCTCCTCTTCTGGTCCGTAATACATGAAATGATACGGAGGACCATTCGATATAACAATTAATACCCAGTACGGTTGTTTAATGTGTCATTTGCGGGCGCGGGCGGGACGAGTGCCTGTAAACAACCTCCACAACAACAGAACCGAATGACGTCATCACGCTGATATCTACAAGCGCCCGTCCGTACCTACAGCTACCGTATCGCACAAACGATGCTCAGGAAAACGCACTACGATGCGGAATATCGGAGACCGGAGATAACTACGGGGCGGGGGATGACAACAACACCGACGTCGTACATAACCTGTGTACAGACAGAATACAGATTATGTATCCATGTAGATATCCATAACTACAGCTATAACGTCCACTTACAACAATGTCTGCGTTAGAATATCCGACCCAAGTTTAGTTTATCAATTTAGTTACAAGCATAGCTAACAGATGTCGCTACTAGCGCAACAAACAGCAAAATAAAAACTTTATTACCTATCAACTCGGATGGCAACTTGTTATTTCAAATTCATATTCTAAATACTTTATGATTGACAATACCGTCAATACCTATATTATCAAATTACAATAACACTAAATCTTAAAAAAAAATTGAGGAATGAATGGGGCTCGAACCACCGCATATTGAATCTCAAAGCAAGGTAGTTGACCAGTCTGCTAATCCAACTTTAACAAACGTAATGAAATAATGAATCTATACCAGCAAACGGCTACTTGTGTATCTACCTACAAAATATTAATATAATGAGTAAATTGTGGGTAGTTGTAACATAATTTTAAATAACTGACCTTTTTACATATAATCATTTCACACAACAAACGAATAAACCATTGTGGTTACTGTGCATTTCTTTCTTTTTTTTTAAGTTTCATTTAAAATATGTTGTTGTGTTATGTTATGAAGAAAATAATTAAATTACATTCGTTAAATCTAACGGTGAGTTAAAATATTGTTGGGAAACTATGGTCATGTCTATTCAATGTCAAAAAGAAGCATTAAAATTAATAACCTGGTTTATCTACTTACAGAGAAAAACAATCCGGCTATGGGTAAAAATATATGGAGAACCGGAGACCCAGTAACGACATAAAATGGCTTGTGGGGTCAAATGACTTCAAACTGGGACTTATCAGTGGTCAAGCGAAACAAAAGAGAATCTAGTGACATCAACTATGGAGTGGATGAGTGGAAACAATTTGTGCCACAATATGGTGAATAGCATGAAAAATATACTTCAACAAATAATTAAAAGTTAAAGTAGGCCTTTACTTTATCAAAATATTGTTCTTAGTGTTGTGTTCTGAGTGTTATGTTGGGTGTTTTTATAAAAAGCATTTTAAAAAATAAGATGTCACAAGTGATGTTATTGTGTATTTGGTAGAAAATGTATAATATAAATACGTTTCTACCTATACCATACATGTAATTCACAAAATTGGCATTATTGCAAAGTAAGAATTTTTTTATAGAACCACCCACAATACCTACAATAAGTCTTATAAGGCGTTGTTTGTAAGAATAAAGTGTTAAAAAACATTTTGTTTTCTTATTTTTAAGGTTAAGTGTAACTTATACTAAGATAAATCATACAAAATCAAAAATAAATATATAAGCTATCACTTAATACATAAATTCAATCAAAAATAATTACTCCAGTCAGGTTTCGAACTCGATAGTGTCTGTCACTCAAATCCATATAAGATACCGCTTCACCAACGGATCATTAGAATTATGGTCTAAAATAACTAACTGTTGATAAGCCGTTTCGTTGTAAGTAGACGTTAGCTGTAGCTATGGATATCTACGGTGGTTACTTTAATCATATTCTGTCTGTACATAACGCACAACACTCGGGTCAAATAATAACATGAGTCTTTCGAGTCGCCTATTCAAATGACACAAGCCGAATCCGGTGGCGGTTTTTGACCTCTTTTTCTTTGGTGCGAGAGAGCTAAAAAAAGAGTGTTATTATAAAAGTGTCGTTCGTAATATAAATCACTGTCGGGTGATATTTCGCGCTTTCTGTCGCCCGCCCGCGCCCGCGCCATGCCGTGTCCGCGCCCGCGCTACTAGATGGCTGAGATCGGACATATTTAGCATATTTCCTAGTTATAAGCGGCTTTATCTTTTGGGAACAAAATGGTCGTCATATCAGTATCTATTACAGGACCGGTGAATACTAATTGTGTGCTATATTAATACAAGGATTTCGTAACCTGCGAACGTCCACCGTCCACCACTGAACTGCTGTTTTCCAACAATCATTCGAGCATCACCCTGTCAGCCTCTCAGTTGGTCTTTTGTTTTAATTTAATTATAGAATAGAATAAAATATTATTCTATTCTATAATTAATATAGTTATTGTATGGAGAACCTACGAAGGGAGCGAACAGTTGTAGCTCATAAAATCACACGTACCTACTCTGTGTAGGTAGATAGGTCTGTACGCAGTACGACTACGACGAACGAAGAGATGTAGGAAAATACAAGCCATCAGAAAGTAGGCATGGAGTGCGTAAATATTTAATGTGTTTGTTTATTGGTAGTAAATACTTCGGGCACGTCGTAAATGTATCGACGGTGACTGAAGTGTACCATTGTGAGTGTAGGTAGGGGAGAGAGTCACCCGCGCGTGCCCGCTCCGCTCCCGCTCGCGTGCCGCCAGCTGCGCCGGCCGGTCGCCGACCCGACTCGTGCGTACATCACCTCATTTATTTTAATAATCATAACATTTGTAACGTGCCAAAAACTCGTGTACGAACATCATTCATCATTTATTTTAAAACCATATGTTTCGGATGTAAATAATACAGGATGTAGTACAAACAATCATTTGACAATGTTGCCCGCTGTCTAGTGTAGTGTCGCATCACACGCGTGGGTGATCGGCGGCCTTTACAAAGCGCGTGACACACCGTCGCGTGACGGTGATACATACAGACATACGACACAACAATCTATCGCATTCTAACACTTGTACCGTGACCGAGGGAACGTGGAGGGAACTAAGGAACAAAGGCGGGCTCCAATTATTTATGATGCACCTCTTTAATTGAACTGTATAAATAAATAAACGGAGGACTAGAAGCCTGCTTTGACGTCAATTACCCATTAATGTGCCCTTTATGGAGCTTTTTAATAGACGGGGCCGTTGGGGCGGACAAATTGACCACAACTCAATTATAACGTTATTTATTCTAATTTGGAAGACGCGCGTCCGTCGCTGGGATCATGAGATTTTATTTATTTATTGTAGGGTGCATGCAAGGTTGGAGATCATGAAATTCATGAATGTTCATGGAGTATGTCGCTGAAACGACACAACACCTTTATTTATTAGATCTTGACCTATTTATAGTTGAAAAGGATTATGTCTGAGCGTCGAAAAACAATTCGCTCCTACTTTACTTTAACCTGAATGTTTTCAGACTGTACGTAGTGGTACGCAATGGATCGGCACTGATTTATTCGTTTTCTACTAGGTTTTACCTTCACTTATAAACATTTTTTCATCATTTACTTTAAGGTTATTTTAATAAATGAGCACGGCAAAATGAAATGTAAAGCAAAGTTCTCATTTTCGCAGATTTCATTCAGATGACGAGCGAGGTAATGAGCCAACCTCGCCCCGCTCAGCGCGCCCTAAGCCGAGCGATATTTCATTTAATATTAGGTAGGTAGTTAACTGTTTGGTATAAAGAAATATACGTAGACATGATACTCATCTTATTTCACCATTCATTATAAGTCAGGCACGGTAAAGTAATTAAGTTAAATGTTTTGTAATCTTGTTATATAAGTCAGGCCTAATTATAACAGTTCCTTATTATTTTTGTTCCACGCATACTGTATCGTCGGTAAATGGAGGTAAAATTATTGTCGTCATTAGTAGATAAGGTATATAATATTACTCATATAAGGTAAGGAGTTCGAGAAGCCACGCCCCGTAGATTATTGGAGATGCAGGGCAATACGGGTAAATGCTGGGTACGGGGAGCCTAGCCGTAGCCGTAGCATTGCCGCTATATACCGTCAGTACACAACAAGTAAACAGGAAGAGTTAACTCGTCGCTCTGTCGTATGTAAATCACTCGGTTGATTCCGCTAACAGATTAATTAAACGAATTGAGCTGTTTATTATGTTTGTGAACACAGATTTGTTGAGGGTCGTTCGTGATGTTCGGTGGGTACCTACTACCTATCTACCTACCCACACCGTTTCGAATGACATGACACACAAATCGAATTAGTGATATGAACGCTCTGTACAAATATGTAGGAAAACTAACTACCTACCTAAGGAATATCAAATCAAGTATATGTAATGGAAACGCGACGCTGAAGCTGTCGACGACAGAACTTGGATCATTGTCAAGACAGATTATATCCGTAATGACATCACATCAAGTAACTCCGCGGCTCGTTCACGCCGAGCTCAATTGAATGAAACGATTCATATCGATTGTTATCTACCGCTTACTTTCACTTATACAGTAGAACCCGCTCTCAGGGAACCACGTCAGCGTATTAAGCGGGGATTTGACCGCGGAAGGGGAAAATAAAACGAATTATACAGGGTTATAGGAAATTAGGTAACATCTGGTTTAGGGCTAATTCCATACAGCACTTCTAAACAATCAACTTTTATTCAAATAATCAACTTTTTTACTAGGTATATGTACATAGGTACATACTTTATTTATGGTCCGTAGGTAGGTACATATCTGTTGAGGTTGGTTATTCATGCTCATTGGACCTACAAATACTTATAGTACCGTAGTATTGAGACCTATCGAGGACACCATTACAAACTGGTAAAACTATTGTATTCGTGTCTCGATGCCAGCTCTTGTCAACCTCCAAACGGGTGCTTGCATAGATCGATGGTGCTTGCATCCATGGTGTATGATACCAAGTACACCATTACCATTTAGAAGTTTGTTTATACGTAAGTTATGTATGTTAGCAAGAGGCGTACGAGCGCGATGCAATGCAAACAACATAACCTTAACTCTAGGTCACACAGAGAGAGAACTCGCTCGCAATGAGCACAAATCGCGCGCTGCACCTCGCTCCCGTCGCACGCGCATTGCGGCACGCGTGCGCGAGTAAACCTGCTGCGTACGAGTATATTTACCTACCTGCCTACGTATGTCGTTGGTATGTAACATACGACTATTGCTACACTCGTGTACAACTGGAGAGATGTACTCACAACGTGTGCAGCGCCGGCAGTGGCGGTAGCGATGAGTCGCGCACCTCCGTTATCAGGTTACCAGCCAGGTTCCTGAAACAATACACCATACATCAATTATAGGAACTTTACGATTCTCCCGTTTATTCCGGTAAGTGGCAATCATTGGAAGTGACTACATGCAATGATTGTTAGGCTACGTCCGCACAGACGGATTTTACCCATGCGATTTTTTTGCCTTAATTACGTAGTACATTGAATCCTATTGAAGTGTCCGCACAGGTGGAAAAAACGGAAAATTTGTACTGGAGTGCGGAATAAGAATCGCTGTAACTATGAATGACTAAGATGTCATTAGTTCACTCTTTCGTTTCCCCTCTACATATATTAATATGCAGAATTGTGTGACAGGACATGTATCTATGCCGGGATACCTACTTCTCTGCGACAAACGTTCAATCGAATTTTGTTTCTTCGAGAACTTTTCATTGCCTACTGTTTTTTAAAGGTTTTTTTACTAGCTTACTTCGTCAAAAAACGCTTGATGTTTGAGAGACCCCAGTCCGTCCTTTATTTACCTAAGGTGTTCGTCGGTTAGTTAGATAAGGACAGACTGGGGCTAACTGGGTTCAACAGGACTGTTTTGATATATCAAAGCATAAACTACCTTAACCTAAGAGGACATAATTGAAATTGATATTCAAAAGTTGTCAAGTGCACAGTCTTCTAGGAGCGAAGACGACGATATAACATGTCTCTGCCTTATACAGACACATGGATCAAAAAGGTAAACAAAAAACTCATAAATTTATTTGATTGAAAGTGACAGCTCTTTGTTTCCTTTTTCCTTAGATAGTAATTGACAGTTCTGTGTTTACATTTTTTATCTACCTATGTTTCTGTAATAACAGAAAAGTGAAAAACAAGGTGCTTCTCAGAGATATGTAAAAACTTCTAGATACGTAATAGGGCAAATTTCTTGGCTACACAAATGCAAGCTATCTAGCCAGAGAAGTCTTAGTTCCATCCCAGCTCACGTCACGATCACCCGCTTGTTAACACAGTACATTTAGTTTACTTTCACAACATTATTCACAGACAACAATGCCTTCGTGCGTATTTAGGCGATGCACGAATTATACTCCAAAAACTGGCAAAAATATGTCATTTTATACGTAAGTAAAGCTGTATTTATTTATTTTAGTTTATTTATTGAAAAAGTTTTTTTTTCCAAAAACTCAACGAAGTTTTTGACTTTGACGTTTTATCATTCTCTTCTAACCACTATGAGATGTCATAATAATATTATGAGCTGTCATAATAATGTTATGACATCTCTTTCTTACGTCATGCAAGTAGCATTGAGTCTTATGTTTTTAGAAAGAGATAACAATAGTTTCGTCTATTTCTTCTTTAAATTATGTGAATGAATATAAATAATAAGGTTGTATAGCATACTTTGTGCCGCCTTTCAATAATGATTTGTTCTGCAATGGCGTCTCTATAACTTTAATAGACTCATTGGTGCTTCTAGTAGCTTTAGGAATGGTGGATGCAGTCGGGTGGGACTCCAAATAACATAAAGATAAGTATACCTAATTATATAACACTAAGTATTTGGTGCTATAAACTTATTCACCTTTTATTTGGAGTCCCACCCGACTGCATCCACCATTCCTAAAGCTACTAGAAGCACCTTGTTTTTCACTTTTCTGTTAAAACAGCAGTCGGGTTTTTTATTTTTTTTAATATTTTTTTATTTATCGCTTTTTAGTTTTTAGAGATCAGATTTAATTACACCAGAAGAAATTTATTAATTCTAGATGTATATACTCCAGTAGCGAGGACGTGCATTGCTTGTTTTTGCGTACTCAGGGTAATAAGTACAAGAGCTGGCGGTTTCCTATCCAGCGCGGGAACGCCGCCAGCATCTTGGGCGCAATGCCTCGGGTTGTTGTTGCTGACAACTTATTTTAGCTTTCTAATTTTAGATTATTAATTAGGTATTGTTTTCTTTGAAAAACAAAGTGGTTATTTAAGTCCACAGACTAGTAAGAAGATACTTAAGTATTTTATGTCATGTCATCTCTGCCAATTCCTTCAAACTCGGCGTCAAACTCAAATCCATAGATGAGATATTTGTACGAGTCAAATCGAAAAGTTTTTAATTAACGTTCCGTTGTTCTTGCGAAAATTACCTGCGTAATCATAATGTCATGTAGTAGCAACATAACTTTCGAAGTTAACCATTAGAATTACTATTAGAATACATTATTTACACGCGGATTGTTTTCGCATGCGAATATTGAATTTCTTTGCGAGAATTCAAAAATCCCAATCCAGAGGTAGTGCCAAGCCATAAATTGAAGTAAGTAAAAAGAATATATAAACGTTATTAAAGACAAGACAACCTAGCCGAAGGCAAGTGACATATTAATGAAGACAACCTACCTAAACGACTTCCGATAATTTTATAATTAATTATTTTAAAACTTAATTGTAAAACTTTACAAGCAATACTTTTCAAATGTAAATTTACGAAAGAATAAAACATATCGTTTTAGTGAACAATGTTACGCGTTTTCTCTGTTTTTTATGGTCTTTACAAATCTTGGTTAATAGCGTTTTACATCATTATTTTTATTTATTTATTATTTTAATGTACCTTATGTCACTCACGCGGTCATGACGAATCTAACGACGTATCGTTTATCTAAATCGGCCCAGCCGTTTAGGCCCTACGACGGCACAAAAATAGGTCACATACATACATACACTCACGGCAAAAACATAACACTTCCTTTCGCAGTCGTGTAAAAAGGTATAGGTATCCTATACGTACTATGAAATAAGCACTTTACTTCAACTTATAGTATTCACGCAATTAAAGCTAACAAATCGCGAGCGAACGGTCCTCACACTTGTTTAGACAAACGAGATTGTTAATCAACAGCAATGGTTGAACTCATTTTTACACGACTTTATTTCTAAACATTTGAAGCACGACTTGCAATCGCGTTGTACCATGGTTTAATTTGTATTGTACCCTACATACCTAACTAGGTAGTTAAGTCACAACGCGGTCACGAACCGTGTTCGATCAAAGTATTCGTGATAACTGCCCCCGCTTATCTGATTTGAGCTTTAATATTTTTAGGCAGTCGCGGAGGTTTCGTGGCAATAACTTAGCCGATAAGGCGTTAACTGTGCTGCGGGGGATACGGCCCGGCGCGGCCCCGACCCCGGACCGACTTGACACCTGTCACATCGACAACCGACGCGACGGGCATGATCGCGTAAAATGTAGATGATAGATGCAAGATGGTGCGGTGACCGGCTATACAGGCCGCGGCCCCATAGGCAGGCGGCCTATGGCTAGGCGCTAGGCGAGCAAAACAATGCTCGCCTAGCGCCTAGTTGCTTGCATTCTGACTATTTCTGACAAGATACACAGCTAGGCGCCAAGCGCACAATGCGGCTGCTTGCGAACTTTTAAGACCGTTCGTTTTAGTTATGTGACTAGCTAGACTCTAGCAGCTAAGCCAGCCTCCTGCCTATGCGGCCGCAGGCATACGGTAACAAACGATTGGTTAACCCCGAGCACATTTTTAACTTTGTATAACAAACTAGCAGTGTCCTTCGGTTTCATCAGTGTAACTTTCGATCCCGTGGGGATTTTGGAAAAACCCTTTCTTAGTTTTGATATATTTTTAAAGTGTTTCCTACACTTGGATGACAATACTTAAAGACATGCTTTCTAAAAATTTCCGCACCCGACAAGACTTGCACAGTCAGTCAGGACATTTCATAATTAGTTCTTTACTTGCACATTGCAATTTCCTAGCATTTTGGGCAGTATTGCAGCGGGAGCGCTTGGGAATGGGTTATTTTAGTTTAAGTTTTTTATTTATTTTGTGTTTGTGTAATGTGTTCTTTTTTTTAAAATTAGGTATCTTAATTTATTAAAAAAAATACAAATAACCAACCCGCCAAATGTCATGTTCCTGACCAGTGGTTTCAACTGTGGGTTGTTTTATAGTTAAGTCAGTCAATCAGCCAGGGGTTTGAATTTGAAACTACCCGAAAACACGTTCTCCCATCTATAAATGTGAAAGTTGCAACTGTGTGTGTACTACACCAACTACACCAAAGCTCAAAAGTTTCTGACCCTCTAACTAACCCTAACTAAGTATTGTGAAATTCCTATGTCGGCCGGGACGGGGCCGGGCCGGCTGGTCCTTCCTAATGGAGGCCGTCGGGTATCGCTCGCATTACGTACGTCCTGCGATTGCAGGCCGGAGACATTAATGTAGGTCGTTATTATAAATGTGCTGTTATATGGCCGCATGCCGGCCGCATAGACAAATGGCCGGGAGATGCTCTCGCTACAATGTAAAAGTTCTATTCCAAGTGACAATACATTGGGTGGGTTTTAGAGATGGACCGATTAAGTATAGCATTTGCCGACTAGTCGGTGCTTCAAATTGCCATCTAATCCGCATCGTTTCCAGTCAGATGAGCTGAGGTCGAATACAAACTTATTTCGCGTAAAAATAAAACGTACTTTTAAAAGTGCTCAGTTATTTCTTTTTTGTGTTTATTGCTCAAGGCATTTTAAACATAGAAATATTTTTTGCAAGGAAATATATTTCCAAAAAATCCCCATGACAGGATTCGAACCTGCGTCCTTTAGCGAAAGGACTATTACTAAGGAATATTTCCTTGCTAAAAATATTTCTATGCTCAGTTATTTTGTAGGTAATCTATAATAATTGTTATTTTCTATTTTTAGTAAACCAACTAGACGACTAGTCGGTAAAGGTGCCGAATAGTTAACTTTCCCGACTAACCGCGCCGATCAGTCAGCCTAACTCAAGTTTCAGTAAATGTAGCTTAGCGTGAGCGGTCTGATAAACAATGTTGTTCAACCCGACTCGAGTGAATTAAGTTACATAATTGCGTATCGTGTCGTCGCGGTACTCGTTAGGTAGGTAGGTAGGTACTAACACCGAGCTAGTTCCGTGCCGGATGTACGAGTAGTAGAGATTAGGTAGTAGTGGTGCCAGGATGCCCTCCAACTTAAGTTACATAACGAGATGGTGAGTCAATGGCGAGGCAACCGCGAGGGTCACCGCGAGACGTCACGCGACCTCGCGACACATCGTTGTTCTAAACGCCGTGTCGCATCTGTCGCGTCGCCAGAGTAGTACTGTATACGTGCATCATATAGCAAGCAGTACAGCTATCTATCTACCTACAATCACCTTTCTGTTCAAAATTATATATAATTTATCAGCAAATATTATATACTAGCTGCGCCCTGCGGTTTTACCTGCCTAAGTCCCGTTCCCGCGGGACTATCGCTAAGGCTATATAAAATAGCCTTAGTGTTATTCCAGGTCTCCAGATACCTATATTCCAAGTTTCATCGCAATCGATGCAGTAGTTTTTGCGTGAAAGAGTAACAAACTCCCATACATACATACACACACCCTATACATACACATACATACATACATACTTACATACATTCAAACTTTCTCGTTTATAATATTAGTAAGATTAATGTCTATTGAAATCGTGAATGTCGACTAGCGACGACGACGCGCGACGCGACTATTGCTTCACTTTGGAATGATAAGACAGTTATTCATTGAACAAAATGTATTGGCTCGAACTTAACACGGTCGCTGTCGCGGGCGAAAGCTTTTGTGTATCACAAAAGGATCGGACACAAATCGCTCGTAAAACAAGCTTCTCTTTTTCAAGTGTCAACCTTATCTTTGAATAACTCTACGAAAGACGGAGAGCGTCAACTCTGAAGCTCAACTTAGATAAAATAGTTGTCTAGTTATTTGTTGACAAAATACAGAATGTTTTACAGAATCGTAGCGTTTACAGTTAGAGAGGAAACTAGATATAGTTCCTGCGGGAAGTGGGTCAGGTCTATCCTGGTGGGTGCATGCGGGGAGAGGGGAGGGCGCCCTCCCCTCCGCTCTCCCTCCAGGTTGTTAACACCAGCTATCCGATGCACTTGGAGCGCGCGCTGGACTGGGAGATAACGTTGTATTATTTTCGGTCATGGAGTTGCACAATGTGCGTGAGTGTGTTGCATGTGTGTGTGAGTGCACCGGTCGACATTGCCCCCCCTCCCCCTCCTACCTCTACCGCGCCCGGTCGATACGACGACGATGATGCACCCGCTACTGCTACCGCTAACGCTACCGCTACGCCATCGCTACCGCTACCGCTACGCCATCGCCACCGCTACGGCCGAGTGCGGTCGCAAACGCGGATGTCGTTACAGATTATTCCAGTTCCCGCGATTAAAATAACTAAGCTCTCCCCCTCCTCCTATCTCCCTCGAGTATCGAGGATTCAATTTAAACGGAACTTAAAATAACATCGCGACGATCGAATGATTGCTCGTTTCATAAGTACGTCCATCGGGATTTGTTTGTAACAAAATGAGCTTTTACCTTTTCACTGTCTGAACAAACCAAATCTAACCATAATAGCTGGTAGCAAACATTATTTATTAGTACTTTGGAAATCGATAAAGCATCATATTCATAGCTTCATACAAAAACAAACAAACATCGAAAAATGGTGATTAGTTTTTGCACAACCGCCATAATTATTTTTGAAAAACGTATAATTAGACGACACCCACGCGACGTGCGTGCGGCCACATGCGGCCTGGAGCCTTAGAAAATGTAAATATTTTACATTTAACACAGAGGTTAAGTTCGTTTATTGCGGGCAGCCATTTAAATATAGGTATATCTCACTCAACTATTATATATATTAACTTATATTTATATAACTATAGGTTTAGAAATATTTTTAGTAAGGAAATATATTTCCAAAAAATCCTCATGACAGGATTCGAACCTGCGTCCTTTCGCTAACCAGGCGAATGCTCTAACCACTGAGCTACATAGGAATCACGTGACATGGTATAATTTTTCGGCCATATATTTCCTCGCTAATTGTTTTACCAACTAAGGCTTGGTTTCTGCGCCATCTACCGGTCAAGCTTTGCAGCTTTATTGACTGGTTCAGGTGATTTACTTTACAGTAAACATACCCAACATGAGATGCGCTTTCTTTCCAATTTAATATTTCTTTTTGTTTTTATTGCTCAAGGCATTTTAAACATAGAAATATTTTTAGCAAGGAAATATATTTCCAAAAAATCCCCATGACAGGATTCGAACCTGCGTCCTTTCGCTAACCAAGCGAATGCTCTAACCACTGAGCTACACAGGAATCACGTGACATGGTATAATTTTTCGGCCATATCTTTCCTCGCCAATTGTTTTACCAACTAAGGCTTGGTTTCTGCGCCATCTACCGGTCAAGCTTTGCAGCTTTATTGACTGGTTCAGGTGGTTTACTTTACAGTAAACATACCCAACATGAGATGCGCTTTCTTTCCAATTTAATATTTCTTTTTGTTTTTATTGCTCAAGGCATTTTAAACATAGAAATATTTTTAGCAAGGAAATATATTTCCAAAAAAAAAACCCCATGACAGGATTCGAACCTGCGTCCTTTCGCTTGAACCAGTCAATAAAGCTGCAAAGCTTGACCGGTAGATGGCGCAGAAACCAAGCCTTAGTTGGTAAAACACTTAGCTAGGAAAGATATGGCCGAAAAATTATACCATGTCACGTGATTCCTGTGTAGCTCAGTGGTTAGAGCATTCGCCTGGTTAGCGAAAGGACGCAGGTTCGAATCCTGTCATGGGGATTTTTTGGAAATATATTTCCTTGCTAAAAATATTTCTATGTTTAAAATGCCTTGAGCAATAAAAACAAAAAGAAATATTAAATTAGAAAGAAAGCGCATCTCATGTTGGGTATGTTTACTGTAAAGTAAACCACCTGAACCAGTCAATAAAGCTGCAAAGCTTGATCGGTAGATGGCGCAGAAACCAAGCCTTAGTTGGTAAAACAATTAGCGAGGAAAGATATGGCCGAAAAATTATACCATGTCACGTGATTCCTGTGTAGCTCAGTGGTTAGAGCATTCGCCTGGTTAGCGAAAGGACGCAGGTTCGAATCCTGTCATGGGGATTTTTTTGGAAATATATTTCCTTGCTAAAAATATTTCTATGTTTAAAATGCCTTGAGCAATAAAAACAAAAAGAAATATTAACTATAGGTTTTTAAAGTAGGTCACCATCATACATCTAAATAAAATTAATTAAAATTAAAAATCCAAAAAGGCGTCCCTACCTATGGGAAAAGGTTGCTTGCATTGCCTCTTTAAATTGCTATAGCAATTTGTGGGCCTAAGTAGCTGCCAGCCCTTTTGTTACCCGAAGTTAAAAATAAATATTTTTAAAATACGTTTGAAAAAATCTAATGCTTCGGTTCCCCACGGGCCCAAGGTCTCGATTGCAAACGGCAGAAATATGTATCCATCGCCAATAGAAACGTATTTCCGCCGTTTCGCAAATTCCCGAAGCCGCTGCAGCACCCGCCTCCCTAGAAGTGGAACTGAAGTGTGAAGCCGCCAGTGTATCGACGCAAGTAGCGTCCCACACAAGCGGTTTTTCTTTACTCAAGGGGATCAATGTCATTCCATCGGGCCGCTTGCCATCCTCACGTACAAAAGACCGTTCGGCTCTAAAAGAGCCGGTACTTTGACACTGAAAAGAGCCCGACGGATGATGTCGTTTATAGCGGCATGGCGAAATAGTCTGCTAGCACTGCGACGACATAAGAGACCGTGGTAACCGAATGTGTCAGTCTCGACACCGTCCCTCGACGTTAAATAAAATAGTTCTAAGCTTTTGTTTTTGCTTCTAACACGTTAACTACTATCCTACAACTACTATGAAGTGAAAGTTCAAAGCTATGGGAGTGGGTGGGTAGTTGATACTGACAGTGTCTGCAAATGGTGGAGCGGCGCGAGGGCCCGCGCCGGCACTGCGCGCAGCAGGTTCCGGGCCAGCCGCAGCGTCCGCAGGCTGGTCGCGCCGCCGGTACCCGCGTCCTCCGTCTCCGATATCAGGTTGTCTTCCGCCGACCTGGTAGGGACACATTTAACATACATAAAATTTTGATGTGATACTGTTATTCGTCTTCACCCAGTATTAATAAACGGAGAGCGAAAAGCGTCTTTGTGTACTTAACATCTACAACTTTATGCAGTCAATCACATTAAGTCATTGTTAATGACTACATAAATCACCAATCAATTACATTTGATGCGAATCATTAACGGTCTTAACACGATCGATCGCCGACAGTTAACTTCACCGAGAGATGTAAATGAAATTCGCACAAACGTGTTCTTGATTAGCGACCGTTTACTGGCAAGTGGCACTCGAGACCGCTCATTTGCATTCATGATGCGGGTACTTACCTACTTATACAGCTACACTTCACTCGATCGATGCGTTATTTTACGTGTAATGACTACAATAGTCGAGTGTTCCTTGCGACATAATGATCGTACTATTGAGAGCTTAGTAAACGTCGCCACGTTATGTAATTGTCGAAGGACACACGTGTGTTGGTCGCGAGGACATCGTGCACGTTAACCCAGATCAACGGTACCTCTATAAACTCGAGATACGACTTCCTCATCGTTTCGCACACACCTCGTCTATATCCCGACTATATAGACTATTCGTTAATTACAATCTAAACGTTAGATACGAGTGTTTATATCGGTGGACTAATATAAACAGGTAAGGCGGCTTGTAGGGCGCGTTGCACGGTGAAGGTCGCCTGCAGCCCGCGGCGTGCACCCAACGTGCACCAGCCGCTTTGAAAACGTTATTTACAATTTTATTAAACTAACGAGGAGTGCTCATTGCTCAGTGCAAGCCGACGTCGTCGCATCGCACCGAGCTATGGACATTGAGCTAGATCGCGCGACCTCGCCTCGACCGACGCAGCGCACGCAGTACCAGATCCAACTCTATTAGTTTAGATAACTCGCACACCTCAACCTCAACCTCAACCGACGCACTACTCAATCACAAGTTGCGTGTTACGATAGAATGAGTCTAAAAGAATGCATCTCATTTGTTGCTGTCTCTTCTATTGCCAGCCAACAAAGTGACGTATGTACGTGGTAACTTGACGTTCGGTCACCCGATTTAACTTTTTTACACCTGAATGACTGCTGTAGTTCAGCTGTATTTGTCAGGGACGGACGTGCTGACCGAGCGTGCTTGACAAAAGCTCTCTAAACAGTTTATAGCCCGTAACATCCCCCCGACACCGCTCGACGGTCGCACCGGTCGGCGGCCGCGGCCTTGTCGACTAATGGACGTTGTTTGTCCAAACAACGCGTTTAGATAGAACGCCGATATCTTGAGCACTTTACGTCTTAAACTGAAATGGATCGGTAATCTCCGTCCCTTTGTCGACGTCATCGGTCGACGGATTCCTTTTGTTGTTGTAACGGCTAATGATCGATCGTAATAGCTATGATAGTGGCGATTGTCGTAGCTATTGGCGTCGCTAGGATGTTGGTGTCCACTTGTCTGTGACTCCTTGTCTAAAGATCGGACGATGGGGACGGCCTACAGAGGGACACCTAATGACATTATCAGCTGAGAGAGAGGTGTCCTCACCATGTTTCGGTTATCGCAGTTGAGATCGAACCGTGTCTCGTCGTCGTTGGCGCCACTCATCGCTCAACGGTTTCGAAATTATCTACCTATTTTTATATCGACTTCAAAATAACTACAACATTCTCAATTTAAACGATTTATGTTTATGCTATTTTCACGATTCCATTTATATTGAAAATATACCTTCTTAAAGAGAAGGGAAAGGGAATGATCTCTATAACAAAATACTTAATGGGCTTAGGAAATACACTGTTTTAATTTTTGACTTTTTAATTCCTGAGCTACGTGCTAAAGAATTAGGCCACTTCAAGATTACATAGAAATTCACCCATATTCTAAACAAATAGGCCTTTCCTGGACTCAGTAGTGTCTTTATCTATGAAATAAATGCAGTTGAAATGCAAGTTCTACCGATAAAGTTTGTAGGCCTTATTATCAAAATCGAGTTTCACTAAATCATGGATCTTATTTTTTCGGATTTGTATGATGATGGGAAAAAAATAGAAATAAAGATCTGTAGCAATATTCGTAGAAATAGATGTAAGATTTCATTTTGTAGTGAACAACTTGAGCTAAATAAAATCAAAATCACGCTCGCAAATATCGCCTCAAAAAAAAAGAAATCAAATTTGCGGAGAGAAGCGTTAAAAGGTTTAAAAGTATTCGGGAACTTAATTAAATGATAAAAACTTTGCGTTTCGGAACATTAAACCGTAATAAATTATGGTTCAAAATTGAAATAAACATCAAAAACAAACGAGCTGCGACGAGCGACGACAATAATCCCAGAACAGAGAGAGACTCCGAGAGAGAGAGAGCAGTCCAAACAAGCCACACGCTCGACAACGGTCATTCTAAACTTCGTTCGAGTAGAGGGGCTTTTGTCCCCGTAATATAATATCGAGTTGATTACATTCAACGCAATCGAGACGTGAATATGTAATACGATCGAGTGCGTGTCATATATTGTAATATCACGGTGTTGTCGCTGACCTGATTCCACTCTATTTTCGGACGTAATGCCGTTTGACGTCATCTCATCACGCACCGCACGCAGAGCATAGCACTATATCTTCTTTTGGGTGTTCCCTATATGGATGGCCAATGGCCATGCATTTAGTTCAGCCGCCCCATTATTGCAATATATGGAAAATTATCTACTTCTTTTGTCTGAGATCTGCAACACTATTTCCAAACAGGATCCCTGTTCGGTTAATAGAAAAAAAAGAGAAAAAAGTACGAACTTTATATTTTAACCACGGTTCTATATAACTAATTGATAGATAATAGGAATATTGCCTATTTGCTACTGGTATCTGTAGCTGTACCCACAGAAATTGCTGCGTACTCAGGCCATAATAATCCAGGACAGACTAAATTTCTTGTTTTCAAAACCATAACATTTTCATTGCGATTGTAGCAGTGGCATCTTTGTGACTGTTTCCTACAATAGCTCACGTAAGTAATGTGTTTAATCAGTGCGCTGGTTCGGTTCCTCTTGCCCGAACAGTCGTCGTACCGAGAGATCGAGCTCCAGCAGACACCACAAACAACGACAAATAAATCACTCTTCTCACAAATTAGTCCGGCGACGTCCCTCCCCCCCTCGCTTCCCGCAGACGCCGCCGCCTGCCGGGCTGCCACCCCCTCTCCGACGATAAATAACACCGAGTATTAACAAAAGGAATAGCAAACAGTAGCTCCCGTCTTCACAACTAACTCCGCGCCGGTTGTGTATGCGTTTCGCAAACAACCGTCCTTGCGGATTCTTCATTGCAGATTCTCTGGTTTGATTGATGTGCTCTCTTATTGAATATTGAAGAGGACCCACATCGGGTTATCGAGTTACAATATCCACCGACAGTAATTGGGTTTGCACAATTTGTTTACTGGAACCAAATAGGCTATCGGTCGTTATTTTGGTAGCATATTAAGTGTGTGTTGTGGGGGAACGCTCGGGAGGTATGTCGCCGATCTCCGGATGAGGAGCGTACGTGTGTCTCTCAGGAGGATCACTTTTGTTCGTAGAGAATCCACATCCTCGTAGTATAATATTGCTGAGAGAGGAACTATAGTGGAATGTTGTGGTCGCCTACCATCTTCAGGCCCTGAGCCCGGAGTCTACAAGGACCGGTGGCTGAATGAGGGCGCATTATGAAGGTAGCGGGGGTATACTCACAGGAAGTGAAGATGTCTGAGATCGGTGAGTGCGTGCGCCGGCAGCCGCCGCAATCCGCAGTGGTCGAGCCAAAGCCGCGCGAGACCTGCGCCGCTCAGCGCGCCCACGCCGAGCGACTCCAGGCGGTTCGAGGACAAGTTCCTATAGCATACATAACATACACAAGTAGGTATATAATCTACGTACATAGATCAAGAATATGAGAGTCAAAGTATGAGTATTGAACCAGACAGAATCAATTGTATTGCTGGCTACGATACAATCTTTCAGAATATTACTATTAAGTAAAGCAACAATAGCGTTCTGTATTACAATAGCTGACATCGAGTGTGATGGATGCCTACACGTTCGTGCGGCAGCGTGTGGCAATGTTATTCAAGGGTGGTTGGAACAGCGACGTCCAATGATAAAAATTAGGTACTTACCTCACAACGAGGGGGATCTGATTCACCCCCCTAAAATATGTTTTTTTTCCGTTTTCGTATTATGATTTCATTGTAGTTTTTTTTGTATGAATTTACTTAAATAATGTTATTTTTGCACTTTATACATATTTTTTTAATAATTTCATTTATTTATTTAAAAACATAGTTAAAATACATTTTAATCAAACAACTCCAAGTCTTCGAAACTTGGCAGCGAGCCCAAAGTGCTGGCCGCATTGCCACGCTGAATTGCAAAATTTGTTTTAAATAATTTTTTGTTTCTTCATTAATTGTATATTAATTTAAGAAATTGTGGCATTCAAGTGAATCAAACTGGAAGTTTCAACTTTGAGCAAAAATCAAAAAATAACTATTCTCGTTTCTGACTAAATTAAAAACTGCGCTAGACTCTAAGCTGTCCAAATAATTTAAAAAAATATTACGTTAATTTACTGAAATCGGCCTTCAAACGTACAAGGGTGGAATACTTTCCACCCTTGTACGTTTAAATTAAATTTTTTATTTTTTTTTTATTTTGTTATTGTTTCTTATTTTTAATTATTATTATTAATTTATTATTTAGTCGACATCATACCAATAATTATAACATAATTTTATTATTCCAACACATGACATATGTATTTTTTTTTTTTTTTAAGTGTAAATTTTAGTTATCAATTTTGGAACGAAATGTTGGTTGTTTTTTAATCTATGCTTTGATTAACCATTGAATTGACTACATAGTTTGTTTTTTGTCCGTGGATACATTGGTTTTGTGTTTTGTAGTGTAATTTGTTTGTTCGACTATATGTTAAGTACTAATTATTAATTTAGACGCTTATAATTAGACGAGGTAAGACAGTAAACATCAAACTTAGGATAAGATAACTCAGACACCTTCTAGGTAGAATATAGCCGGAGAACTATACACCTAACACCTATGTAAATTTGTAAACAACCTATATTCCTGAATAAATGATTATGATTATGATTATGATTACTCTTAAGAAATGTTTAAAATTTTCAAAAAAACGTTTTGCCTATTTTATAACTCTTTAATATATGTTAGATAGAAAATTTGTAAACTATCATTAGTTTATAAGTCATTGTAGGAAAGCAAAAATTGGATCATTTATTTAGGAGTTTATGTAATTTTATTTAAATAAAAATATGTGTACTATGCATAAATAACCGTGTTTAACTCGGTGTACGGTAAGTACCTAATTTTTATCTTTGGACGTCACTGTTCGTACCACTCTGTATAATAATAACACCTCATTTTACGGAGAAGCCAAACCGAACAAGAAAATCTGCACAGCTATATCAATCAGGTAAGTGTGATTGAATTGCTCTAAGTTGTTTCATCTATACTTGAATCGAATTAAGGAATTATCAGGTGGAACTCACACACATCATTAACTTACTCACACTCACAACACAAATGTATACTTACAGATCTCTCAGACCGGTCGCAAGCAGCAGAGCGTCGCGCGGCAGTCGCGTGATGTTGTTGTTAGACACGTCTCTGCAACAACAAACAACAACTAGTATATGACCATTTGGGCGTTTGTTTTACAAAAATCATAAAATGATTGAATACCTATTGAGTATAAGAAATCATTAACAACGTACCTATCGATGTCAGAGCGATTTAATAGAAGATAAACTAATCAAACGAATCACTCGACGAAGTGAGGGAGCTTATCGCTATAAATAAATGGAAATTCAGAGAGTTAATTATCTTTTATGTTAAAGTTACTTTATTATTCGAGCCATAAGCAATAATCTGTCACTACTATTGTGTAACTTATCTAATTAAATTTTAGGGATTATTATTGAATTCCGTGACTTAATAAATCAGCCGATATGTAGTCGGAAGGAACTCTTCAAATCTACGAGAAAAAAACTAATCCATAACAGATAGTAACAGACAAACCGACTTGTTCCCGGAGTCCTTCCCGGTACGTAAACAGGGCCTCGCGCTATCAAATGTCACTTCCCTCGTCCATCCCTCTTCCGTTATCTATAAAAGTGTCATAAAGTCCTCAACGAGATCCGCTCTATAGCCTCTACCGGATTAGGGTAAAGGGCCTTGTACCCACGTCGCGCGACGCGTCGCGTCGTTTGTGGCGTCCCTTGCCTGCCGTAGTTCTCTATCGTATCGAGGTTCGTGTGTGTCGGCAGCTTAGGACGTATGCGGGGACAATTCGTGCACGTAGTTATAGGGATTTACTCGAAGATTTTAGCTAAGAAGTTTTTATTACAGTAATACAATAGTCAATAGACAGGCGTATACTCCACATTATATTACCCGCGTGAAGCTGCTTATTACACGAAAAGTTCAGATACTATCGTATAAAGTTGGCAAATGTCGATCGCTCGCGTTGGTAACATCCTTAGAGTATATATTACTACAGTAACATCGCATTATGTCAACAACTTACGAACATGTGAGGGAATCTGATTCAGATTGATTACAGATAAAAACAATGATATCAGCTGATATTGTAAATGAGCCGTGCGTAGGGTAGCGGCAGCGGGGCAGTCGGCGTGAAAGGGTCAGGTTGATATCCGAGTCGAGTCCAGTATTTGCGTGAGTGGGAGCGGGGTGCGGGATGCGGGGTACGGGGGAGGGGGGGATGCTCGGGGTGCTGACGCGGGCAGCGCTCGTTATTGCCGCCATCCATCATCGCGGTCGCCGACACTAGCTGGGGGGAGAGGCTGCCAGGGGGAGTGAGTCTCGACTCATTCACATTCAGATTTCATTTTGCGAACCATAGCGATACCTCCATCATTGACTTGACATTGGAAAACTATGAGATGTTTTTCGATATTCCCCGATCGATATTTTAACAAATTATTATTTACAGAGGTTCATTTATTTATTTATTTACGACATACAAAAACTATCATCAAAAGTCCTTGCCAATTGTAACACCCAGGGAAACTGGGCAATCGATGTGATCTCTTGAGAAACGAATAGTCCTAATATCTCAAAATGCTGCTTCGATACTTATCTCCTAAGAATAGGGTGGTAGGTGTGAGGTCAACGACCGCCAGCTACGTGCAATTAATCCGTCACTTACGGCGGGCACAATCCGAGCGTCGTCGTCGTAGTAACTCGCTTCGATCGGTCCACAGAACGGGCCATCATTCGGTGATTAGGACCGAGCACGCGACGCTCCGGCCAGACCCGGTAGGAGGCCGGATATTGCCTCTTCAACTGACGTTAACTTATTAGTTGTGTTACTGTATCTGCCTAAATACGGATATTTGGTGTTAGTTTCTGCCTTTAACAGTCTTTATGTTATCGGTGAGCAATAACCTCCTTACTTATAAACGCTCCAAGTCATGTATCGCACCCCTGGTTAACAGCTGTGTAACTATGTATCGTTTTTTAAATTTACACGATTTGTTAACATATTTACATTTTACCGGGTCTTAATCGCGTACTATTTTTATTTTCTTACCTCGACGTTTCGATCATGTTACAATGATCTTGGTCTCGAGGGGACTGAGACCAAGATCATTGTAACATGATCGAAACGTCGAGGTAAGAAAATAAAAATAGTACGCGATTAAGACCCGGTAAAATGTAAATATGTATCGTTTGTCTTTTATTGTGACATGAAGTTTCAAAGTTGACAGACAGAGACAAACGTTACATAACTTGGACATTTCTTAATCATCTTTTATAAGTGTCAGTGTAAGTACCGTTGTCAGCATCACGTCGCCAGCGTCAGCGCGACGCTACCGACCGGTCGTGGTGCTTGCGAGTTGCCATCAACAACGAACACTATGTCGCGGAACTAAGATTTACCTCACACATCGCGTTAGGACTAATAAGTTGTTTCCTATACGTATTCGTAGGTTTAATGTGTAGTGGATGGAAATTTGTAGACAATAGTAGGTCCCGTTCGTATCAAAAGTCGATGATCACATTCAGACGTTTTATGCTGACTGTACCATTCATTACAGATACTTGTAAATAGATTATCGTAGTATTATTTCTAAGAAAAAATGTTATCATCAGTTGCCTGAGACAACAATGCATTATGCGTATTCAAGTGGATGCATTGCCCATATCTGTTCATAATGTAAGTATTAATTCGATACGAGACAAGCGCTGGATGAAGGGCGGCCTCGGCTGACGAGGCGCTGTGGAACGCGCTGCGTCATCAGGAAATATCAACAGAGTAGATGTGATGCATCCACTGCATATTTACATACTTTAATCGCATAAAATTAAATAATCGTTTGCTGCAAGTCGTCGATTGAGGGTACGACTTTCGCGTTTGTCGTCGTCGTAAAGAAGTCCGCGTGTCCTCATTCCACTCGATGTGTGATTTCACCGCGACGAAAACACACGATCATATGTACAAACGTCTCAGCATATTTATTGGCACGTTATCTGGCGCCATCGTATCTATTGCGTGAGCTGGGAATGTTTCCAGAATTTGCCAACCGTTGCAGTTATGTTGCAATGAATTACCTACCTACCTATGAGTAGAACCGTAGCTCGAATCCTTCATTATTATCTATGCTATTTAGACCTTGAAAAACTAGTGAACATTGTATCTGTGTTAGGTGTTAGCCCGCGGGTATCGATTGCCAATCTCTCCGGTCGACGGTCACCAGATACCGGACTATCGACGAGCGAGCGTCGACCGCCCGAGCCGACCTCTAATTATTCTTCAAACGTTTAGATGAGAGGGTCGTGTTGCGGCTGGTTATGGTACATATATTGTCTACAGTATGGATGTACTGCTTGACGACAAAAGAGCCCCGGTCAACCAGTCGCACGACTCGTCCGACGTTCAGTCTCAACTGCACAATGTTCTCGTTTCTCAGATTGCTAATGTAAATCTCTGTGTTATTGTCTTGCTCGGTATCCTGCGAAATCCTCCGCGTGGAGCGCCTATCGCGTTGAATGTCCCCTCTCCCGTGATTTACGAGCAATGAGCCCGTTTTTATTATTTATGTGATGTGTCGCTACTTCGGTTGGTTTATCGGCGAGTGAGACTGTAGCAAGCTGGAGGCGCCTTTCAATGTTGCTACTGTTTTCCTGTTTTCGTCTCTTGACGCAAGTTGCGAGGTGGAAAGGGAGGAAACAGATTACATTTCACTCTGTGTCATTTTATATGTTTCTACTGTTTCATAAAAATTCTCTGCGCGATGGTGCGATTTGGTATTGTAATTAATGTAGTGTGATGCGTCAAGCGACGCGACGCGGCGTGTAATTAATGTTCCGGAATGTCCGGCGCGGGCTCGACGGTCGTCGTCGGCGTCGGTCGCCGTATGATGTACGACCTCGAGCTCGCGACCATATATACATATCTAGACTCTACTCTACATATATATATATATGCTACAAGTACTTACATTGTATTCTCGACATGAACGGATCCATGCATTTTGAGAATTCCCTATTGCTTCATATCGACATTCGCCATACATCATTATATATGTGAGACTTTCCTCATAAATAGGTAGTATCTGCATATCCTTTCGAAGCGACACAGCATAGCACGTAGCTCGTGTAGAGTGTCTGTTGTGGGAGCACTCTACAACTAGGTACATGTAGGTATAATGTGTCCCGAGCGACACGACCGGTGTCGTACAATATCGTGCGCGAGCTGTGCACTTATCTCGAACGGAGATTATCTGTCGGCCGATAGATAGCCGACAGCATTACTTGGTCGCTCGCTATACGATGAATACTTAGCAGATGGTAAGAAGGTCGATTGATAATGCAATAGATAGATACGCATTTCAAGTGTAAGCCACTTCAACAACGACAGCAACAAGAACAAGCCGATCCTTGAGGAGAAGGACGCACTCCCCCCCCCCCATCCCCTCGCAGGGTGCAAGTTGCAAGTAATTGCCCTCGGTCCTGGCACCCGGTACGCGGCATCTAGTCTATAAATAGTGGTCCGTGACCCACTCCGGTCTCCGTGAGATGCAGTCGACGCGCGACGCAACCGACGACGCCTCCACTGCTACCTCGTGTAGTCATGGCCGATACGATAGTTGACGGTCGCACACAACATCACTCTACACTACACCAACTTTACCCTCACATAAAAATGTATTGGAACGCTTAATAAATAAAAAGAGATCGCTTAATAAATAAATGTCTCTCCCGTTTGAATACAATTATTAAACGATCTCCGCCTTCGGAGGCACATTAGATCGAATACTTTTAGACAATTTTGTTCCAATTTGATCAATTAATTAAAGAGGAAAAAATACTTTTGCTACAATTTACATTTTCCTTATTACCCTTATTGTATGCTTAAGTATGACATTGCAGGCTTGCGGATTGTTACTATGTATGTTTGTTGCCAAAATGTTTTAGATATTGAACTTTTTCCTAAAATGGAAAACATGTGCCGGTAGGGGTGAAGACTTTGGGTCTTTGGGGTCCTGAAGTAACAACTTTTTTTTTAAATCTCGGGACACATCTGACGTTTCAGACGATGGGAGGTGCTGGCAGCTTTTTTGCTCAAAGGATCAGGGGAAACGTTACCAGCCAGATGCCTTGTGAGGACGCCCTCAAGGACGTTTTCCATTTACAGGCTGTATGTAGTTTTAATTTTAGTGTAGGTTTTGACGTGTAATGCATTATTATTTTTTCCCAAAACTAACTTTCCTCACAATAACTATTACTATATTTTCTAAAATAAAACAAACTAAGGTTTGTTGATAATGGTTTACTGATTTATATAATGTAGGAAACTGAAAACTTGCGTAGGTACGTTGTGTTCATTCCATTATCCTAACACAACATCCCACGTAGATCCGCCCGCGATTTTCTCGACAATCCTATGCAAACCGGTGGCAAATGGTCGTCACGGACACTGCTTTGTATTTGATAGTGTACACAGACAGGAGATATAACGCAAGCACGTGCGTACTCTCTACAGTAAACGGCGGACCTCGGGCTATCAAGAGATATATGCAACCGGAAGCATGGCATGGATGACGATGACAAACACTCTCCACATCATAGTTCCGTAAAGTGAGATACTGACTAAACAACCCAAAACCGCATGATACACTATTTACCTATAATATGTTAAAGCGTCCCCACTGACAGCCATCGGCAGACATACCACCCGGGGCCACTGTTCCCAGCAGGACACTACGATGAGCTCCGTCGAGAATCAATTATAGACTGTTCTAGTTCCCAATGCTAGATTGGTTCACTATAAAGTAGAGTAGCCTCGTGCCCAAGCGAAACCACCCGGTTACGACAGTAACTGATAAACTACTATAGGTAACTGATAAAGGACGAGCGAAAAAGAGAATTAATATAAAAGACTTCAACGCGTTCGCGCGTCGCATGCGCACCGCGAGACACGTGTTTTTTACTGTACAGGGAGGTAGGTATGTAGATGTGTATGTGTTATACTAACAGTTGTGCGAGGTTGTTGGGGAGCACGGGCAGGTGGTCGAGTCCGGCGCCGCGACAGGAGAGCGCTGCACCGGCCGGCGCCGGGCGGCAGGCGCAGCCGTGGGGCACGCTAGTCTCGCACCAGCCACGTGCGCCCGCGCACAGCGCGCACACCACGCACGCCAGCGCCCGCACCATCCACCACCATCGCTCCATACTGCTGGTCCACGACCACACTCCATACGCACACACAACACTACACTTCACTCATTTCACATTACATTATCATCACAGCTGTATGAGTAAACAACAGTAATAGAAGCAGCGCGTGCGGGTGGAATGGGAAGCGCGCGCTAGTCTCGTAGTCCTGTCGCTACGAGACGCGACGCTACGAGACTCTACGACGACGCTACGGCTACACGGACCCCGGCTACGGCGCGGGGCGCCCCGGCCAGGATAAATAATGTTTATTTTATAGGTATAGTACTAGAGCTGGTGAGAATTAATTGTACACTTCAAAAAGGGCGAGATAAATATGATAAATAACTTGAAAGCGCGTGTTGTTATTGTAACTTATACCTACGATGGCAACGAGTGAACACCAGCTACGTGTACTAAATTAAAATAATATTACTGAATTAACTCGCAATAATTGCAATTTATTATTTAATATGGATTATAATAATAATTTATTCGCATTACATTTACACTTGAACAACTTAAACTTCCGTCGATAATTGTAATTAAAGTATCGTTCCGATCCCAGCACCTCTATTATGTCGTGAACAGTATTCAAGTGATGATGATGATAGAATATATGATCTAAATACACTACACTATTTCACATAAACAGTGATAGTGTCAAACGGTACGGTGTCTGTGTTACGGACTGCGAGCGTGCAGCGCGGCGTGACACAGCGCGGAGCGTGCACACGTGCGGTCGTCGTGAAAGCCCGCGGAGTACTGGCTAGAGAGTGTAGCGAGAGTCCACCGACGACGCTGACCGACCATCTGCCGACTGTCGACTGACAGTCGCTAGTCGGTCGGTCGATAGATAGACGAGTAACCCGAAGTTTCCAGGTAGGATTTCAACACCCTCATGACCGACCGCTTAAAATTTGAGCGATACTTAAATAATTGAGCAGTTTCTAAATTCAAAATTAGTATGGAAATTTTTGAGTTTGAGACGTGCTTAATAGTTTAATAGTAATGTTCTATCTATTCTTATAATAAAGGAAGAGAGGACAAAAAGTCGGTACTTGGAAGTAAATAAAAAAAAAGTTGTCTAGAAGCCTTAGAAAAAGTAGTAGAACAAATATATATATTTTTTTAAATTCATGTTTGTTTGTCTGTTTCTCTGTTTATCTGTCGGATCCTTAAACAATTAAAAACTACTTATTCGATTGAAATCTGGTTTTGAATATTGGATAGTTCTATTTTCGAGGAAGGTCGTGGTATACTTTGCATCGAAATCCAATTAGTAGAACCCGAGTAATGAACGAAAAACTGCAACCGCTCGAGAACCGCTCGGCCGCCCGCGCCCTTGATAACGCGTTTTCACTTCTGCGGGTGAAACCGCGGGGCACAGCTAGTCAGTTAATAAATTAATAGTATTCGGCCGTTAGGTATATACCTACCTACCTATCATCACCATAAAAGTTATTATAAAAGTAACATTGAAAATGTTGATGTTTTCGTAATGACGACATCTGTGGCGCTTCATGCGAAAGCTCGATTGCAATGCAGAAGTTTGCGGGTTCAGTTCCCGCTGGGTACAAATATTTGTGCTTAAAAATAATATTTGTATCTGGTCTCGGTGTCTCAGAAATTTGATAGTCGCGGGCCGAGTTAAAGCCATTTTCGGGCCGGAGATGGCCCGCGGGCCGTAGTTTGCCCACCACTGGGCTAGACCGAGCTGCGTAAGAGCCGAGCCGAGGCGGCCGACGAGCTTTTTGTATGAAGAAAGCACGGACCTTCTTGCGTTCGCATTTGAACGATGTACGTTGTACTATTATTTATTATTTATCATGTGCCTACACGTTATAACACAAAAATTACGTCTATCGTCTCTCGGAGGGCTTCAAATGCAATTTGAATTGCCTAACCCGGTCTGTAACTTTTTGACTCTTTTGGTTTTTTTTTTAATAATTTGCTGACTTGGAATTTAAACACTTTTAGGGTACCACCCACCTACCTAAATGTAAAATAGGGGATGTTTTTTTTTTCTTGCTTACCTCAACGTGTGGAGTATCGTTTGATAGCTCTTTTAAAATCATTGTGAGTTTTCAAGATCTATGTTTCATATTAGGGTTCTGTTTTTGAAACATTGACCTTTACAGTGCTAGTTTTCGGAGTTACGTGCACTCCTCCTCTAAAGCCGTGTTTCCACTACGAAAGTAGTGTCGCGAAAGTTATAGTCAACTACACAAAAAAGTTGCTCGACACTAGTTTTATCAAAAAAAATTGTTATAGTCTGAGCATTTTTTTGCAAAGATGACTATAATTTTCACGACACTCATTCCGTAATGAAAACACGGCTTAACAGTAAAATGGCTATGTACTTGAATTTGAATTCGTCATTATGTATTCACGATGGTAGTAATATAATGAAGGAAAATTATCGCAGTTGATCTGTGTTTTAAAATTTACGAGTAATTGAAATAAATAAAAAGTAAAATTACAAGCAAATTCCGTTGAAGATTCATAATGCTCATGCTTTACACCTGCTTGTCGCATGCTATGTTTTTACAGAATTGACCCAGAAATTTTTGTATCGCTTCGTGTTGCTATAAACTTTCCTTCAGGGGTTTGCTTACATTGATTAGTTTGAATTGTTAAAACTTACCATGGAACCTCCAAATTGTACGCATCATTTCGAAGAAAATACATTTAATTATCAAGAAAACTGCCTTTCATTCAACTCATCGTGTCATCGACAAGCTGTTAGTTGTAAGTAGGTATTTTTTCAAATTACTTACAATTCCTATTACTTTTAAAAACTACGAAAAATTCACTGCGCGTGACTCGACAAGGCATGCACTTGCCAATTTTTTTATAATTAAACTTAAACTTAAACCATTTTCGAGATATAGGGCAGAGCGGAGGCTTGAGTTTTATGAGATCTATATACTTACTTAGTTTAAATTGGAAAATCGGGAATTAGAAAATATTAATGTTGTACTATATTATCTCCACAGCGCTAAAACACGATTATTAACAAAAAACTATAGAAAATAATTCTGAAAAACTCTTGTTTCAGAAGTGTTTTGCTAAATATCTTTGAAACCTTAGTATTTTATGCTTTTAATTTATAATGTCGGTATTAACTATTTCATGTATAAGCTCAACTTATTTTTTATTTATACTGTTTGTTAAATTGTAGTTAGCAAATATTAGTTTTTGTTTTTGCTTTTTTTTTTGCAAAAATTTGACTATGGCGGGCTGTTAAGTAGGTATTACATTTACTAGGCAAACACCCAATTAGTGCTTGTAATTCATTCATAATATTTTATGTAGCTACTTTTTCCTCTTTATTGTGGTTTTTAGTCATTATAATTAAGTGCACCTAGGTACCTAGTTAGTCTGGCTATCAACCTATACCTACCTATGGATAAATCTACAAAATATGGGAAAGTTTGTGTGTATATTTGTTGGCTCCTTTACGCGAAAACCGCTAAACCGATTGCGATGAGACTCGGTACCTACCTATGTAGATAGATAGCCGTCACAAGGGATACTTTTTATCTCGCGATATTTAATTTATATTTTTATTTATTTATTAGATCTAGAATGCTCTCGTAGAACTAATAAATGTTCTGCTACATAAAGCATGCTGTCCCTTTCTAATAGTGTTATGAGAAAGGGACAGCATTCTACGTGAGCATTCTAGTTAAAGTAATATGACTTATTTGGGTAAATGTTACCGAGGTCACGAAAGCCGCCGACCATGCTTGCCACGTAGCGTTTCGTCGCAATGCTGGAACCACAGGCTGGAACACATAGCGGTCTTCCATCATGAAGACCAACTTAATGCGAATTGCGACCTCCTTTAATGTACATATACATTTCCTAGGATACGTGTGAAATAAATAATCTTTAAAACAACATTTTATACATTTCCTAAATACACTCGAAATACGTACAATTCCTGCATATCCTGTAACATACATACATTACGGTACTAGTAGCTTACCCTGTATACCATAGTACGGTGGTATATACAGGGTTATGGGATTCAAATCCAAAACTGTACAGGAGGTGATTCTCTACACCAAAACGAATATCTTTTGTTCTACGATTTTTTGAAATTAGTTTTTTTTTTAATTTTGAGGTTATATTTCCCTGAAATTACAACTTTTTTGAAAATATATTTAATTAAAGTTTTTATTGTAGTAGACCAAACTAAAAGAAAGGACAACTTAAGGTCAATGACTTCTCACTCTAAGAAACAGCTGATTTTTAAGTAAAAATTACCCTTAAAATTTTTGCGAACTACTTCGAATTTGTAAAAGTCGTAGAACAAAAGTTATTCGTTTTGATGTGAAGAAACCCTGTACAGTTTTGGATTCGAATCCATAATAACCCAGTATACGTGACTTGTTTAGACCGATCAATACCTACACTAGGTGTAACAGATAACGAAAGAAACTGAATGAAATAGCGTCCCCGATGTTATAGACAAAAATAAATGACATTTTGACATAAGTGTACATACTTACTATTTGAAAAATTCATTACCTAGACAGAAATCAAAAGGAATCCTAGTCAAAAACACATAAGAAAAAACAATAATCGAGACAAAACCGGGCAGGTCACTAGTTACATTTATTATATTTAATAAGGAAACCGTATTTGGGTAACGTTTTTAATTTAAAGGTAGATTAAAATGTTTCCTCTAATAAAGTTTTGCCATTAAATTGTTTAATTTGATGTTGGCAGTTGTCAACATGTGTATATTGTTACATCTTTATGTATTACTGAGTGTTACTCTAAGTTTTTGTGAAGCGACTGATGATTACAATACGTCTGATTGTAAGTTCTGCTATATTTACGAGTAAAATACCTAGGTAAACCTAGACTAGGTAGGTAGTTGTTGTAGTTTCATTTACGTATACGTACGCCCTTCGGTTGGTGAGAAGAGAGAGCCGTTTTGGTCTCTTGAGAAATGCCCAGACTTTCGCTCCTAAGGTTACATAATCATGTAAGGAATCTTTCCTTTATTTGTTGACAAGGGGTTAAACTTGACCTATGCAGTGTCATATACTGTTTCAAGCATAGATTAATCATGTATCGGTAGTCGATACATAATAAATCTATTATACCTATATTAAGTCGGTTTGAACTTGCGCGGTAGGCCTTCGGGAACACTCAAGAAACTACCTCTACTAATTTATAAATATTTCAGGTCGGTTTGAACTTGCGCGGTAGGCCTTTGGAAACACTTAAGAAACTACGATTTTAAACTAACATGGTTTTTTTCACTACTAAAATTACTTTTTAACGGGGTCTTGTTAATAAGTAAGGTCGTGTCACGTGAACAAGCTGGTTGAAATTACTAGCGAAATATCGAGCTCCGCGAATAAATTATTAAACATGGTAAACACCCCGTTAATAAGTAATTTTAGTACTTAAGAAACTACTTATACTAATTTATATTTCAGGTCGTTGCGAATATCGTGTTCACAAAAACACGGTACTTGTATGCAAGAGTCCTACGAATCCAAACATTGAAATATGGATTTACACTGAGCATAGTACACTAGTAGAAGGTAAGTTTTTGGATAGGGGTTGACCGCTCCGCCACGAGTACTTCTCCAGCATTCTCCAGCAAGTAAGAATGCATTTCCACGTGTTTTTGCGAGTAAAGGCTAGTAGCAACATCTACCGAGTAAACTATACTGTTCAACTCGGCTTGTGATTCGCTATTTATTTACTTAGAATACAGTGTTTAAGTGTTGATTTGACAACACATACAGTGTTGAGATGTAAAGCTAAAAGGTATTGTTTCTAAAAGTATTTGGAAATATTGCAATATTGCAGAAAACCATTTTTGGAAATATTGTTTACAAAATTTTCCTAAAATGTCTTACTTGGTGGATTTCGAAACCGTGAACACTAGTAATCAGAACAGTTTTTTAGAGCTTCGTAGTCAATAAGAAGCCCTAAAAGGGGTGATAGATGTACGAACTATAAGTACGCGGTTTATATAAACGCGAACTTCGGTTGGTCGTCGGTGACACACGAAAACAAATTTTCAAAGATTTGTTCGCGAACTTACTCGGCTCCACGTCGTCGGTGACACTCTGTTGAAATAGGTCGTCGAGCCACAAGTCCGCATACTTACTCGCACGTCCATCACTCCTTTTATAGTTTCGTCATGTCTGTCCGTCTACTGTCCGCGGCTTGGCTCAGAGACGCTTAGTATACTAAGGAGCTGTAACTGCACGATCTGATTACGCCGACAAAGTAGAACAATCAAAAAAAAACATTTTTAGAGTATCTCCCCTACATGTAAAAGCGGGGATAATTTCATTTTCTTGTTTACCCCATCTTAATTGAGGGGTATAGATAGGTAGCTTTTTTAAAATCATTGATTTTCAGCTAGTATAAATATAAAAGTTTAAAAGACAATCACACCTCAGCAGTCTTTTCTTATTTACGAGTATTATTGAAATAATTATCGTAATTGGTTCAGTAGTTTTTGCGTGATTGAGTATCAAACATACATACATACACACATACTCACAAACTTTCAGTTTTATAATATTAGTAGGATTAGTAGGATAGGATAGGATTATGTAGTTAAGGTGTTAGTTATAAAGTCTTTTCCAAACGGCAATTATTGTTATTTTAAAGAAACTACGAAACCCTCCATTGTGCGTGGCCTAACAAGGCACGCACATCCTACTTCCTACTAATATTATAAATCCGAAAATCTGTTTGTTTGTTTGTTTGTTTGTTTGTTTATTTGTTTGTTTGTTTATTTATTTGTTTGTTCCCTCTTCACGGTCAAACGGCTCGACCTATTTAAATGAAAATTTGCATAGGGATAGTTTAAATGATGGAGAGTAACATAGGATACTTTTGATCCCGGAAATCCCGCGGGATCGGGACTTATGCGGGTGATAACTATTTATTAGAGGAAATTTGCATAGGGATAAGTTTAAATGATGGAGAGTAACATAGGATACTTTTGATCCCGAAAATCCCGCAGGATCGGGACTTACGCGGGTGATAACTATTCAATGAATGAAAATCGATACAGGGGTAGGGTAAGTGATATAGAGTGGCATCATCATCATCATCGTCATCGTCATCCATCGTCATTGATCGCCATCCATCGTCATCGTCATCCTTAGTCACTTACTGATGAAATTAATACAAACTTTACCTTACTTCACCTACCTAGTCCTCAATATATAAGAGTGGGTTTCTCAATTATTCTTTTATGTTTTTGAAATCCTATTGAAAACACTCCTTTTTGCCACAGTCGTGTAAACAAATACATTAACTATTATATTACAATTACAACTCTATCGCGTAATTTTACACTAGTTTGGTCACCTTATAGAATGGCTGGTCGTCTATAACGAATCTCATTAAGAGTATATTCAAGAATTGCTATCTATTTGCTAGTGTTAGCAAAAAATTGCTATCTATAATACATTCTGAGATTTTTATTTTTATTTTTTGACCAGCCATTCTGATATCAGGATGGCTGGTTGCTTCTTTGTTTGGCAATTAATACGCCGAGTTACTAAAAATGGGAAATACAAAAATTTGCTAGTATCCGGATTAAAATTGTTATCTGCGTAGGTACATTGATTGGAAGTTCTTACATATCTCTGCTATTTTGATACAAATGACTTTGTCCATAGAGCTGCAATACCTTTACCATTGTGTACATCTGAAGACTGATTGTCATGTCTCTGATTAACTGCTCGGTGTTTCCCGGCTGCGGCAGAAAGAAGGGTTAGGATTTTATCTGGTGTGATATAGATTTGTGATTGTTATATTTTCAGTCCGAAACAATTATTGTGTTCTTGATTTCAATATTGGAGCCTATTTAGATGTACAGTGTTATGACGTCACAGGCAGAGGGGACCCTGTGACATGGAAACAAATTCAAGGTAAAGAGAATCAATTTAAATTATAATTATTTTTATCCCTAGCTAGCTCAAACCCTCACATGAGAAGAAGCTACGAAGAAACTCATGGGGGTTCTCATTTTACTCGGAAATTTAAAACAATTTTTACATAAAACCAAGAATTAACAAATCTAAATAACAAAAAATACTAAGTCCTACAAAAATGGCTAACGGTATCCTGTGGTCTAGCAGTTGTTGTCGGCTGGGCCTGGGACTTAATCAAATTAAGTACAGGGTCCCAGAAAGGTGGCACTTTCCAGCCGTTTTTCCGTTTCTTCGTGGCTTCTTCTCATGTGAGGGCGCGTTCCGAAGCCATGGTAGTTTTTTTAGCTAGCTAGGGATAAATAGAATCAATAAATCAAAATGACTCAGATAGGTACCTATGTTGCTATAACGGAAACCGACTGACTCTCACTCTCTACTCTCTTACATTACAGTAGCTAAGTCGTGCGGTACTCAAAGGGGTCCCTATTACCGAGACTCTGCTGTCTGTTCTTCCGTCCGTCAATGTATCACCTGTATCCAGTGGCCCGATTCTGTAAAAACAAAGCATGCGACAAGCAGACGGGATGCAGGAGCATTGCATAAGTCGATTTGTTGCATGAGTAACAATAAAAGCTACTCCATAACTTCCTAATAACTGATTGGCTGAGGAACAAGAGGAGCTATTTAAATAATTAAGTAGCCATTAAATTTGAAGGCTACTTAAAAGTTGAAATAGTAATTAAGTAAAATAACATTTACAGAATACGAAATAACGTGAGATGTACGTTATTTCGTATTCTGTAAATGTTATTTTACTACTTCTACACATCGCCTGCATTCCGCCGGCATGCTATGTCCTTAGCAAATCAGGACCAGTATGTCATGAATTGTAATAGCTTGACAGTTAATATTTTCACAGATGTATTTCTGTCGCCGCTAACAATAAACCTGAACCATGAACAATTTTAACAAGAAATTTAATTCAAATGCAGCCCTGCTATCACAATTGGGTACCAAACCCCAAAATAAATACTGATAACAAGTGAAATTCCAGAACGCAACGGCTGACGCCGGTTTATCACTAGATGGCGTCAGTGGTAAAAATAAATCGCGGTATTGTTCCGTTTACATTTAAAAAAACACATTTGTAGTATGAAAGCTTCTCTTAAATATTTGTTTTATTTTGTTTTTAGTATTTGTCGGTATATCTGTGAAAATTTCAACTGCCCAGCCATCACGGTTCATGAGATACAGACTGGTGACAGACGGACGAATAGACAGACAGCGAAGTCTCAGCTTAGTAATATGGTCCCGTTTTTACCTTTTGGGTACGGAACCCTAAAAATGATATAGGTAGCTGTTAGATCTCTATCTATTAAGTTTTAATACCTACCGAAACTCTAACTAAATAGTTTTGGTAGGTAGGTACTTATAAACCTAATTCATACGTCTCTTATACCAGCTTCGGTACTGTAATATCTTATACTGTGTCTGTGTGTTCGTTGTTTGATAAGTACCTACATATTATTAAAAGTTACGTAGTAAATATAGATGATTGTTGTCTACTACGAGTAGAAATATTTTAAAGAATTTTTGAAAATGATTTTCATTTTCAAAGATTTGTACTCGCGTATATCTGCGTCAGTACTTCAGCGCCTTAAGGACGCGACTGATGTGAAATCCCTTCTGATTGAATATTTTTCTTCATAACCTGTATCAAATAGATCTTTAAACAATGTATTATGTTATTGTACATGATACAAGAAGTGTCCCTTTCATTTGAAAAACAATAAAAAATAACTTTAAATACCACTATTATACAGGCAAAGTTACCCCTGTTTTACAATATAAATATTTTTTTCTTCTAAATCCTTAGCCGCTATATTTTCTCATAGGCATCATAATATTAGAAAATACAATACCTAGAACCTCTTCATCGCATTTTATAAAAATATTATTTTAATCTTCGTTTATGATTGATTTTACGAGAAATTGTAGATTTTTTCTCGGTCATTTATATATAATCGGACAAGGACCGATAATTATCATCTATTGCCGTCTTAACCAACTAGGCCTGCTAGGGCAACACGAGCACGGGAACTCGTGAATTTTTGAAGATTAATTTTTCCTTTCAAATATTTCTTGTAGATTTATGCTTTGAGCAATAAAAACAAATAACGAAGTTCGTATTATTTCAGTTGGGAACCATGATTTTGTTATATTTAAGACGAATAGAACAATATTTAAACAAAAATTAACATTATATTTAAGTGAAATAGATGCTAGAACCGAATTAATTTGCCAAAATCGGAAACATGAAGAAGTTGCACTAACACTATGGAGGAATCGAGGTGAGATTATCAGGGTTGTTAGGTGGGTGTCATCTTTGATTTTAGTCATAATCTGCTTTGCTTTGTCAAATTAGGATGATTCCTGTGATTTTTTTATTTATTATCGGTTGTGAACCGATTATGGCCATTAGGAAATTAGCCAGTGTCAAGTATTATTAATATATTATGCAAATTATTTGCATCGAAACAGTCAAGTCGTCATAGTTAAAGTCAAGTCTAGGGAATCATTTGTAAACACGGCGGCCATTTACAAAGATTGTTCACGGAGCTTTGGAGACAACACTAAGTCCATGTTTTGCACCGATTTTCACTTTCATTCCACTTGTACACCTTCACGAAACTAAATTGAATAATATGCCCCGAAATTAAACAATTTGAACTAGGTTTCACAAAAATGAAAATTTAGCTCCACATCTCCTCAATGCATTCCCGCCAAAACTCGATTCCTGTGATTATTATTATTATTTCTTATCGGTTGTGAACCGATTATGGCCATTAGGAAATTAGCCAGTGTCGAGTATTATTAATATATTATGCAAGTTATTTGCATCGAAACAGTCAAGTCGTCATAGTTAAAGTCAAGTCTAGGGAATCATTTGTAAACACGGCGGCCATTTACAAACAATCTTCACGGAGCCTTGGAGACAACACTAAGTCAATGTTTTGCACCGATTTTCACTTTCATTCCACTTGTACACCTTCACGAAACTAAATTGATTAATATGCCCCCGAAATTAAACAATTTGCACGCATATGAACTAGGTTTCACAAAAATGAAAATTTAGCACCACATCTCCTCAACGAGTTCCCGCCAAGACTCGATTCCTGTGATGATGTGACATGTCTCTGGATTCCTGTGACAGGTCTCAATAAAGATGGGGTAGTGTTTAAATCGTTAATGGACCTATTCGATTATCGATTATTGTTTTCTCAGACTTTGAATCGACAGCAACATGTTTATTCTTTTTTTTTAAGATGTAAAGTTCAAGATACTGTAAGTGACCATCGTGTATCTTGAGATGCTTTAATACGGCAGCGATTCCGACTAGTATTTTTGGCGATGCACCGCCACTATATGAAGATAATTTCGACGTTTCTTGTTTTTTTTTTTAATTATTCAGCATAACTGGCAATATTTATTTTTTCTCAGTTATTGTAAACGATTTACTTTATATTTATATTAATTTTGGATAGTCTGTGGTTTTTCTCTTCCTTTGAGTGGGCGGTGCCCGTTAATCTAGTATGCGCATGGTACAGTTAACCAAAAATAAATACAATACTTCACAAGCGCAATGTGTCACAGGAATCATCCTATATTTGACGAAGCATAGTCATGTTATTCACAGGTCATCAATATCAACATTTCCATAAATTGGTGCTTACCGCAATAGATTCTTGTTTTTTTATCGTTCTCATATAGCGTGAAAACAGGCCCTGATTCTCTAAAAACATAGCATGCGACAAGCAGGCGGGATGCATGAGCATTGCAGAAGTCGATTTGTTGCCGGAGTAAAAATAATAGCTATTCTATAACTTCTTTAAATACTGATTGGCTGAGGAACAAGGGGAGCTATTTTAATAATGAAGTAGCCCTTAATTTTGAAGGCTACTTAACTAACTAAGTAGTAATTAAGTAAAATAACATTTACCGAATACGAATTAATTCACATCTCCTGCACGTCGCCTGCATTCCGCAAGCTATGTCCTTACCGAATCGAGCCCCTGCTTATACAATATAGCCAAGTCACTTCTAGATAGAAATTACTAAATAAACAGACTTAGTTTTCATTCGATTTTACTACTTTTTATAAAATAATACCGTTGTGAAACTTAGTACTTTTTTAAATAATTTGTTTTGATAGAGAGCATTCCTGAATAGTTACTATAAAACCAAAATAAAAATAATAAAAATGTTGGTTATTATTATTATTTGCTTTTTTTTTAAATTATCAGAACGCTTTAGGTCTTGCAATATGGAGAAAAATAGTCTGTTATTCCGCTAGAGTTTTTCCTGCGTATACAATCTACTGTTTCCACCAAAACACTCCTATCGTCTCCTGTTTTCGCCTTTTATGGCATTACAATTTTTGATATTGTAGATCAGTAATGTGTATATACAGTTCTTTCACTTGTCTCCATCTCACCTTAATTTATTTGTTTACAGATAACATACATTCTGAAAGTAAGATAATTACTGGAGAAACAGCTAACTTTACCTGCAAAAATAAACCTGGTAACAATCTATCTAGCGTAACTATTCTAAGATTGTAACGATGTTTGATTTTCACAAAATTATTATATTAAGTATAATTTGTTATTTTCAGGTCCAAATACGATCTGTTTGCTCAGAAGTGCTGACCATAAATTACAAAAAGCAAATCTTGGCATCAATTACGAGAGCTCTGAAAATCGTCCAATTCAGGAATTTTGGTTAATTTATTTTCAACTCAGACGCAATTCTAAACATATAATAAGGACAAGCATTGTAACTAAATATTACGAGTCCATTAAAAAACCTATTACCACTACCACCGATATTATCAGTACCAGCGATATTACCAGTACCAGCGATATTACCAGTACCACCGATATCACCAGTACCACCGATATTACCAGTACCGCCGATTTCACCAGTAGCACTGATATTACCACTACTACAAGTAAGTACATTTTATTATTGGATATTAGCAGACCGCGAGTTACTTCAACTGATAGTAAAAATCACAGATTAACAGCCTAATTTAAGTGATCTTTGACTTTTACCATAAGCATCTAGTACTTTGATGGGCGACCGTTTGTGTATTTTTTGCACAGCGGTAGGTAATTATTCGCATAACGCAGATGAAATTGCGGGCACAACTAGCTGAACAGCTAAGCTGATTTTGATCAAACATAGCTAAAAACAGTCGCGCATAAGTCACCTATCAACTAAAAAAAACTACATTTAAATCGGTTTGTCCGTTCGTGAGCTTCAAACTTATAAAATCCTGCGTTTTCTGTCGGGGGTTATTTAATAACCGGTCAAGTGCAGGATTCGCACATGAAGGGTTCCGTACCATTATCACAATTGGGTCCGAACCCTAAAATTATGACCAGTGGGCAACAGTATACAAAAAACAAACATTATCCTTGTTCGAATATTTGTTTAATTTTGTGTTTAGTATTTGTTGTTGTACCGGCAACAAAAATACATCATGTGTGAAAATTTTAACCGTCTAGCTATCATGGTTCATGAGATACAGCCTGGTGACATACGGATGGACAGACGGACAGACAGCGAAGGCTCAGTAATATGGTTTCGTTTTTACACTTTGGGTACGGATCCCTAAAAAAGTGGGCTTGTATCAGACAGACTACCACTCTTATATTATACGAAATAAAGAAAAATACATAAAATAAAATAGGTGTGAAAATCTTCTTCATTTATTTCAGGTTCTGGGCACCACAAAATTGTGACAATATTCCTATCAGTTTTTGGCGGACTCGCATCACTTATTATCATTTTGACTTTTGTAATATTAGGTAAGTGTTGTAGACAACTCAGGGCCCTGATTTGGTAAATACAAAGCATGCTGAATGCCGACTTATGCAATGCTCGTGCATCCCGCCTGCTTGTCGCATGCTATGTCTTTACAGAATCAGGCCACAGTTTTGCTCTATCACCCAGCTTTCTTATACCTAGATATAATTAGATATGGGTACTAAGCTGCAGTTTTGAATTAACGTACTTGTGCGTAATATCGGAATTTCGTTATAAGTAATTTTAAGGTGTTTGCAAAATTAATTTTACTATACTTACACTCAGTTGCAGAAACGAACTTTAACTTTTAAAGTGGTCATTAAATCTAAGCTACCGTTAACTTGTTGCATAAACCAACATTAGATGGTTCTTTAGTTTTTAATAATGAAGGTGTCAAACAAGACATTTATGTCACACTTGCTACGCCTCGCGGTTTCACCCGCGTAAGTCCCGTTCCCGTGGGAATATCAGGATAAAAAGTAGCCTAAGTATGTGTTAATCCAGGTCTCCAGCTACCTATATTCCATGTTTCATCGCAATCGGTTCAGCGGTTCTTACGTGATTGAGTAACAAACACACATACATACACACAATATATAGTCACCAATTTTCAGCTTTATAATATTGGTAAGATTTTTAGTTGGACTAACTCATGCTAAAGTTGTTTTGAACAATTTAATTCAATGAAATTATTAGTAATAAAACACTTTATTTACCGGGTCGCGTTTTATTCATGATTTTTAAACGAACCGAGCTTTCTCCAACTTTACAGTTGGCATTTTCAAGGTTGACAAAATCGCGAAAACCATAGAAGAAATGATTAGTGTTAATGATTTTTTACTTTATGTCGTTTATACTTTAGATTAAGCTACCTACTCAAAAATATTTGGACGCCTGTAGGCAGAATTTCTGTAACTTTATATTTTTGTAACACCTTATGTATACGAAATTCTTGACCAAATAAATTATCTTTATCTTATCTTTACTTAATGCGGCATTATTATCTGCTTTGTGCAACTGGGTGATAAGTATTATAACTTAAATAATGTTCCGAGCACTATATCGCCATAAATAGCCATTGGTACATACTAGGGATGGACCGAAACTCCTTTTGGTTTAACCGAACTTCGGCAGTTAAAACAGAAATTCGGCAATCGCCCGATAGAAAATTGAAGGTATCCGAACTTCATCTCAGCCCATAACCGTCCACTGCTGTTCATAGGCCACCTCCATCCGAGATGCCACAAATAGCGATTGCGATCTACCTCCATTCAAAGACTCCCCGCGACCGTTACAATGTCCACGGAGGTCGGAGTAGGTGCGATGGTCTTCCAACTCTGCCTTTCGCATTTCGGAAGCTCTCTGAATACGAACCCGATCTCATCCCGTACAATAACATCCAGATTTTTATTTTTAGTATTACGTAAAATATTGTCAAAGAAAAAAAATCCTCAAAGTTTAAGAACACCTGATGGAGGCAGTGATCGAGAAACACACATTTACGAAGAAATACAGTCTGAAACAACAGGTAAGGAAGCAGAAATAAATTATAACTCGCTTTTGCCGCGGCTTTGCTGGCGCAGTATTAAATTTAAATTACACTAGCTGACCCCTTCGTATCACTATCAAGAATAAACTTTACAACTGGCAGCACTACAATGCTGTGGTAGGTACCTACATATAGGAGTAAGTTTAAAATACCGAAAATCATATTACACAATGATTCAAATACATTAAAGCTAAATGTCATAAGGCTTAAATCCAGAAACTCTAAATTCATATACGTACAATTCTGATATATTATTAAAAAACTAACATGCTGTTAACAAGTAATACTTAATGAAGAATTCTAACTTTGAAATAGGTAACTATTTACTAAAAGGTATATATTACAGCCAAAACTTGAAATCGGTCTTTTAAAATCAATCCACCTACCTATAAGGTAGACTGAACTACCTGACGCGTTTTGCTCTAACTACGATAATAACTATACGGAGGACCCCGACTGGGCTCAGTTAGGTTATTAGAACTATTTGTTACTACTATTTGAACATGAAATCAAGCGGGGCCTATTATAATAAATAAAAAAATCTTGTTTACTATAGACACGGTGGACTCCTGCGTTCCTTCCAGGGTGTGTTATTTATAAGATTCAGGGTTTGTTCTGCAATTTATGTTTTTTCAATTACGGTTTTACATTTTATCGGGTCTTAATCTCGTACCTATTATTATCCCCTCGCGACCAAGTTCATTGTAACATGATCGAAACGTCGAAGTAAGAAAATAAATAATAATACGTGATTAAGACCCAGTAAAATGTAAATATGTTAACAAATCGTGTGAATTTATAAGTTAACGGTTTAACAATAAGAAAAAATGAAGTGAAATATAATCAATCATGCGTGAATTAGAGACTACGTTTGAAAAAAGGTTTGGTTCTGTTCTGCAGACGAATCGTGGAAATCTCGTCCGCAGAGTCATTGTCCGTTGTAGTTCCGCCACTCGACGGTAGGTGGTGACAAGAGGTTCAAACTGAACTATCAGCATATAGAGAGCGCTAGTGGCTGAAGTTCAGACACAGCATAAATCATATAATTTTAAATCAAACTTTATAATGTGAAATAAAAATAATGCTAAATAATCACTCCTTTTTTTAAATTTAGTATTAGGCGCTTTGGCATCATCTTACTAGTCTGTGGCTTTGGCGACCATTGCCGCGGTACGCTCGCTTCGCTCACTCGCGAAAGCGCTGCGTGTAATCACTAATCAGACTAATCACGCTACCGAAAACTTGTCTAAGATGTAGGGGTTATAGTCAATTCGAGGTTCTGTTTAAATAAATCGGTACTCATACTTAGGTACTCACAAATGTCATAGGTTCACTTACAGCATAGATAAATTCTTACAGTCAGCATTAGTATGTACCTACTTATAACATAGGTTAGTTATTAGTATACTAATTTAAGAAGTAACGATACTAACATGTATGTAGGTTAGGTATGTACATTATTATGTTGGGGGTAATTTCCAAAACCATTGGTCTATTATACCGTAATCGTTTCTCGTTACTTTATCGTCCTTTTGTCCCTCTAAAATATAAAATAAAATAAAAATACCCCGACTACGTACTTTAAAAACCTATCATTACATACTCACTTTTGTTTGTTTACCAGGAACTGGTTCTCAATGATTCACCTCTTTCGGTAGGTAGTAGTAAAAAAAAATAGCGCATCTTTTTTAAAGAAAACGACATTGGTGATTGGTGTCTGTGTGAATTTAAACCACGATCCTCGGAATGACTAGGACCACTAGTTCAATAGACCAACACCGCTCATACTATAATAATGGTGATAATTTTTTTCAGGTGATCGATCACAGAGGTTCGAAATTAAGTTAAGACCTTTACCTCTAATCCCGAAGGGATCTGAAGGTATATTAAGTAGGTATCTTTAATTTTTCATTATAATTATTAACTATTAGATGCACCCCGCGGTTTCACAACTTTTTAAACTCACATCATTTGTACTGTTCATGTTAATATTACCTGGGTCTTATTCTCAACATAGAAAAATACGCGAATAAAAGACCCGGGTAAAATAGTAAATAATATGAAAAAAAATATATTTTATTTTTTATTAATTAAACGGTACTTAAAAAACATTCAAACATAACTTAGCATAGCGAAACCACTAAGGTTTATAAATAATACTAAGTGTAGTTAAGCTAACGTCGCGTCATCAATTTGATACAGCATAGACAGGTACAAATAAACTATAAAATAAATATGTAGGTACTTCACACAATATCGAACTGCACACAATAATTTAGATTCAGAGAAGTTGGACGAACACATCAAAAACGTTTACATAAATAAACTAGATAGTAGGGAATTTATAATTATACATTACGCAGGGATGACACAAAATGAGATTTAAGTTTAAATTTAATATTTCTACTGCTTATACAATCCCGTAGTTCTACGGGTAGTTTATTACTTTCTCAACTATACCATATACTAATGCCGGATCATTTTCAGATGATCAATCCGAGGCGATCGACATTAGTCAACGACCGCCGCATCCACTCCCCCCTGAAGAGTTGGAAGGTAATATCACTTTGTATGATTCTTTCGCAGCCATAGAAATAGTACTACTTAGCAACTAGAAAGCTTATTTCGTCAAAAAAACGACCCTGCTTGATGCTAGAGAGACCGCTGTCTGTCTTTTTTTCACTTTAGTGTTCGTCGGTTAGGTAGATAAGGACAGACTGGATCCAAGTGGGTTCAACAGGACCGTTTTGATATATCATAGCAAAAACTACGTTAACCTTAGAAAACATGATTGAAATTGATATTTCAAAAGTTGTCAAGGATCTTCTAGAAGCGAAGACGACGATGTAACATGTCTCTGTTCGCGGCACACAATTTAAAAGTAGCTATCCTACTAGAATTATTATTATAAAGGTGGAAGATAGCGAGAATGTGTATGAATGCCAATGGCCTGTCAATGAAAGATGGACAGGCTTTAGATCACTGGTTTTTGTGCCGATTTGAATAGCGCCATCTGGGGGTGCTGTTGTCTACTGGTATGTGATGGCGACTGTCCACGGAATTAATATTAGAGATCAGACTGTATCGATCAGAGGTACCGATAATTCTACGATTTAATGAGTGTTATTCACCATATTGGTGAACGTGACTTGTGGCACTACCAACAATGATAATACACTTTTCAAACTCACACGATTTCTGTTCATTACTAGAACGACTAAAAGTGAAAAACGCGTTATCAAGGGCGCGGGCGGCCGAGCAGTTCCCGAGCGGTTGCACTTTTTCGTTCATTACTCGGGTTCTACTAATTGGATTTCGATGAAAAGTATACCACGACTTTGCTCGAAAATAGAACTATCTAATATGAAAACCAGATTTCAATCGGATTAGTAGTTTTTAATTGTATAAGGAACAGACAGAGAAACAGACAAACAGACATGAATTTAAAAATTATATAATTTTGTTCTACTACTTATCCCTAGACCACTATATGTCCTCTCTTCCTTTATTATAAGTAGTATAGAAGAAGAAGATATAGATCAGATTACATTTTCGGGTCTGTCTTCCCGGGACCAAGGCCGGTGTAATCCGTTTGCCGAAACGTCGGGGTAATTTTAAATTTATTTATTAAATTTAAAACTTTCTTGTGTACTAACGCGATCTAGACCCGACAATCTAATACTTTTATAATAACAATGATAATATTTGATTGCCAGTAGACAGCATCTTCATCAGTCAGAAGGTATACCTAGTGGTCTCTCTAACTAATTCAACCAAAATATAAATGCGAAAGTTTAGATTTTTGTGTTTTAATCACGCAAAAACTATTACACTGACTGCGATGAAACGTGATAAGTATGCAAATAGCGATAGATCCTGGATTATCAGTTTTTCACATAGGCGTTATTTCGATATTCCCGCGGGATTGAGACTTATGAGGGTAAAATCGCAAGGCGCTGCTCCTAGGTAAAATCTTACTAATATTATAAACGCGAAAGTTTGTTTGTTTTTATGTATCGATGTATATGAGTTTGTTACTTTGTCACGCAAAAACTGTTGAACCGATTTCGATGAAACTTAAAATATACGTAGCTGCCGACCTGGAATAACACATGGGCTACCTTTTAACCCGAAATTCCTGCGGGACCGGGCCTGACGCGGGTGAACCGCGGGCGCTCTGCTTTATTTATACAGTTATACTTGTATACAAGTTTAACCTTTGTTAGTAGAGAATACTCATAAATAAATAAATAAATCCTGTGACGAACACACAGCGCCATCTAGCCCCGTGGTAAGCTGCTAAGCTTGTGTTACGGTGACTAGACAACGGATATACTACTTATATTTATTTTTCTTTTGTAAATACATACATATTATACATAGAAATACGCCCAGACCAGGTACAAATATTTATTTTAAGCATAAATATTTGCACCCAGCGGGAATCGAACCCGCAACCTTCTGTATTGCAGCCAAGCGTTCGCCCGACGCGCCACAGAGGTCGTCAAATCCTACTTAATATTATAAATGTGAAAGTGTGTGTGTTTAGATGTTTGTTACTCAATCACGCAAAAACTACTGAACCGATTGCGATGAAACATCCCAACTAGCAAAATTGAGTTAACAGGCAATTTTTTATTACTAAGTAATGATATTTAACTTGTATATACGTAACTCTATAACTGCTTTTTGTATATCTGTGTTATAAAACGCTTAAAAGCTGTATAAGGTTAAACAGCTCAATTGCCTTTATACTTAACGACATAAACGTTTTGTCAGCTACTTTATACAACTTATATAACACAGCAGTAAATTGAAACTTTTAACTTGAATAAAGAACAATTATGTTGCACAATGGGTTCTATGATGCCATTAAAACGCAATAGTAAACTAAAATGGCTTTAAGATCACTAAAATCGAGCTAATTCTATATTGATCACCACTGTAGCTAACACGTGATATAATGGATGTCATTGTAGCTCTTATATCTCAGATATGATTTATATAAGCATCTATTAACACTAGTGCTAAATATTTGATAAGGGATCTTTAATAACGTTAATAAGTTACAAATAAGATCTGTGTGCGCTCATATATCTTTATTGACATAAAAACGTTTTTATTTCTAATTTAAACCTAAATAGACACATATATATTCACAGAAATTCATTTACTGGACCTTTCTGCGTTATTGCATAGTTTTTGTCGCCAAATTAACAAAATATTAATCAGACAACTACTTTATATTAAGTTATGTGTTTTTAATCGCTTTTTTCATTTTCTCGGGTACCATTTTTTCCTGATTGAGTGCAGATTAAGAAGACTGAGGAATTTATAAGTTTTATTAGGACGGACTTAGTTATCTTCTTGCTTTAAGATAACCCTAAATATTGTAATGGCTGCAAGATGTTGTAAATCGTTTGTTTAGTAGCAATGATAACACTAATGAATTGTATAATGCTGCTTAGAAAATCAATTCATAATTTAAATCATCTTTATTTTATTAAAAAGTATAAATTAGAGAGGCCCACTGAAAAAACACTAATATTGTACCATAAATTTATCAACAGAATTCCAAGCGCATGTGATTTTACACTATTTATGATTTTTTAATTACACGCACAAATTTTAAAACAAAATGGACATTAAAATGTAACTTCTAACATTATATAAAAACCTTAACCAAAGTTATTATTGATATTTTTCTGCCAAAATACTAGCCGACAATGTATAGTTATTATAGAATCACAATCACCAATATATCATCAAATAACTTGATACATCGGTGTCGCTGTGACCCTATTGCTTCTTTATTGTGTTAAAACTGATTTAAGGCCACTGATATAACACCAACAAGATAAAAATAACACAGATCTATCACCAACATGTATCCGATTAGTCCTAAGTGGAGCTACTGTAGATACATTGTATTACTTAAAAGTGCTAAAAGTGGGGCCATTTTCGCATTGCAGAAACGTGTCTACCACGAATATGCGACTGCTCTGTTCTCGATATATATAGCTACATTTGAGGTTGATTTGTTAGTTGGGATGAAATATAAGTAGTTGGATACCGGAAATAACACATAGGCTACATTTTATCCCGATATTCTCGCGGGAACGGGACTTACGCGGGTGAAACCGCGGGGCGGCTAGTTATCAATAAGAACGATAAAACACACTGATTTAGTTCCACGGACGGCCAAGAGGGGCGCCTCAAATCGGCACAACAAAAAAATGCCATTTTATAAGGAATCTCGTTTCCAGTGATTTAATTTGAGTTTCGTGATGTGTGCGTTAATTGCCCCTTCACGCAAAAACGGTAGACAGTAGAACAAAAATTGTACTCGTTGCGTTAGGCAACTTCATGTAATCCTTCATGTTACAGAGAACCAGCCCTACCTCCATTACGATACGCCATATGAATGGCGCATCTACCGCCACGGGGTCAACATGGGCCCTCGTCCTCGTGAGTATGATTTAGGGTTCTATATCTGAAAAGGTAAAACCGGGCGAAGATTTTTTCCGAAGATTTAAATATTGCAAAGCATTTACACGACATTTTCTTCCCGACTATCTTTTTTCAATGACCATAAGCATAATATTATTACTGCCGACAAATGGAAAAACTAACTATGACAGTTTGGTTATTAATTATTAGGTAGGTACAGTTTAAATATGTATTACAAAGATAGGTTAGAATATCTTACTAATATTGTAAATACGAAAGTTTACCAGTATGTATGTCTGTGACTCTGTTACTCAATCACGTAAAAATCGCTAAACTGATTGCGACTTGGAATATATATAGCTGGAGACCTGAAATAACACTAAGGCTACCTTTTATCTCGATATCCCCGCGGGAGCGGGACTTACGCGTGTGAAACCGAGGGGCGCAACTAGTAATATTATGAACGCGAAAAACTACTGAACCGATGGCGATGAAACTTGGTATGCAGATAGCTGGAGATAGGTATTCTAGGGATTAACACATAGGCTACGTTTTATCCCGATATGAACTAGTAAGTCAGTAAGTAAGATGACATAAATGTCAAATCGAGTCTCTTCTGAAATGGGCAGTGAGAATTAAATATTCTTCGTTTATATTGTTTTCAGCAAATCGAGGACGACAAGTGAAAAAATTGTAAAATCATAGAGTTGAGTAGACCATGTAGCTGGATAAATGATTGATGGAACAACGCACAGCGAAACGCACGTTGAATGGAAGGCTGCGAAAGCAGTCTTTCTATATAACGACGTAGGCATCCTACGGGTTGAGACGCGGACGAAGCCTTTCAATCAGCTAGATAATAATTTTATTATCTAGCTGATTTTTTAAATATCTACCTAGTTACCTTTGTTAGTATACAATACTAGGTGTAACGGGTAAGCCCTTTTAATCCGAAAGGGGGTTGTTCTAGACGTCTAGGCGAACAACTTTTGTTCTACGATTTTTGGAAATACGAAGTACTTTTCGAAAAATTCAGGTGTAAAGTTTACTTGAAAATCAGCTGTTTCTGAGAGTTCGAGTCATATTGACCTTATGTTGTCCTTTTATTTAGTTTGATAGTTTACAATCAAAACTTCAATTATCTTTATTTTCAAAAGCAGCTGTTTTTTCAGTGAAACATTATCTCAAAATTTCCAAAAAAATGTTTGAATTTTCAAAAGTCGTAGAACAAAAGTTGTTCGCCTAGACGTCTAGAACAACCCCCTTTCGGATTAAAAGGACTTACCCGTTACAAATTGTATATGTACATTGCTTTTAACAATTGTAATAATTATGGTGTAAAGATCTTCATACATTTTGGTGTAAGTTAACTGTAAGTTTGAGATCATTTGAATAAAATATCAAATCGAGTAGGTCGTTGTAATAGATACGAACAACGCACGAGACTTGTGCAGAATACTTCACACAAATAAATTATCTCTGTCTGTTAACTTTGAAACTTCATGTAACAGTAAAAGACAAGTGATTCATAGTTATGCAGCGCATTAATTAGCGTTTATAAAAAGGGGGGTTAATATTTACAAAAATAGATATTTCTGTCGATTTTCCATATTATGTTTGTTTCCAGAACTTTATATACTTAGTACAAACTTGGCAAAAACAAATACAAGCGAACTGCCAACTGCTTAGGGATTGTGCTACCAATACAATTTGTTAAACAATTGTGCAGATATTTAAATAAGTATTTATATACTAGCTGTGCCCCGCGGTTTCACCCGCATAAATTCCTATCCCGTAACGTATGTGACGCATCACGTATGTCATACCAAGCCTTGCTTTACCCGTACGATCGTTTAAAGTATCGACCCCGTATGAATATCGGGATCAAAAGTAGCCTATAAACTTCCTCGATAAATGGACTATCAAACACAAAAAGAATTTTTCAAATCGGACTAGCAGTTCCTGAGATTAGCGCGTTCAAACAAACAAACAAACAAACAATCAAACAAACTCCTTAGCTTTATAATATTATAGTATAAGTATAGTAATATATTATATAGCATAGTATTATAGTATATTATAGAAGATAGTATAGTATAGTATAGATTTACGTAACTATTTCAAGTAGGTACATACCTAACTTAAAAATGATTCGATTCATGGTTATGGCTTTCTTGGTTATCTTTGGGGATCCTTTTGTGCTGACCTACCTACATTCTCAGTATCTGTTGGTTATTACATGCTGAGTACACAAATACCTATATCTACGTAATCTTTATCTATACTAATAAAGGAAGAGAGGACAAAAAGTCTGTACTTGGAAGTAAAAAAGTGGTCTAGGGGACTTAGGATAAGTAGTAGAACAAAATTATATAATTTTTAAAATCCATGTCTGTCTGTCTGTTTGTCTGTTTCTCTGTCTGTTCCTCATACAATTAAAATCTACTAATCCGATTGAATCTGGTTTTCAATATAGGATAGTTCTATTTTCGAGGAAGGTCGTGATATACTTTACATCTAAATCTAATTAATAGAACCCGAGTAATAGACGTAGCCAAATGATCATGTGCATTTATTGTTGTACAAGAATCTAAAGGAAATAAACTATTTGATGTGATTTGATTTAAGTAAAAAAGTCAGCTATGCACTATTTCTACGCAGAAGAAGTCGCGGGTAACAGCTAGTGTAGTATATAATATATTACTCTCCTTCTTAAAGTAGGTTGGTAGATAGGTAACTAAGTTTATTTACTTAACCTCATTATGTTGTTTATCCTCGCCGGTTGGGTCCCGACTGTAGGAAAACTACTAAATACCTATATACCTATATAGGGTTATATAAATAGTAGGTACTAAGTACCTACTATTTACTAATCAATCGATACCTAATTAGTTAGTAATTAGTGAGCTAACATCACTATTGGCGATAACCGCCGCGGTGGCGGGGAGACCTATCTCCGACATGCAACACCTACCTACTATGAGGATGAAGTTTCCATGAACCTGCCTTCCAGCCCATGTACAGAACAACTTACATGTTGGGTTATATAATATGGCTCAAATACAGTGGTAATACTCTACTACAGTGCTATTTACCATAGTGTGCTACATCTTAGACGACCGACGACGCCTATCCTATCCGTCTTCCTAAGAATTTAGCATGAAGCGAAGATGCGAATGGTTCCTTTTACGGTGATTCTTGCCACTTTAGCTGTTATTACATACGATTGACTTTTTTTTATTTCTATTTAATTTTATTTATTTATTAGTTTATTATTTATTTATATTATTAACTACGACATTTGATACTTAATTTTACATTACTTCTGCCAAACTGCGCAACAGTTTGTCGGCAGTATTTCTCGCTTATCTTATGTTTTACATTACATTACTAAACATGTAATATACCTAGTTTTAAAAAAGTAATCGAGCAGTAAGGCGTTTGATGGAACTGTGTTATGTATTTTTAATTAACTATTAATAACCATCGAAAAGAATAATTTACAATATGTTGAAGAAACTCTGGCGGTAGACTGATGGGTAGTATCAAGTATATATACATTACTAATATGTCGTTTTATTTTTCTAAACAAGTTAGAAAAAAAGAAAACATAAAGGTCTAAATAAACCTTGTTTTCTGTAAATTTAGACCTCCTCTATCTAAATATATAGATCAGTGGTCAGTTTGTAAAAAGGTAGGTCCTAATTACCAACTGTACTGTTTTATCTTCTGGTCCTACTTGGCCTGCACCTAGATAGGTAAGTACAGTGAAATAAAAGTCTTACCAAGTATATGAGCTGTTGCGATTGATTTTATTATTAACTAGCTGCGCCCCGCAGTTTAACCCGCGTAAGTGCCGTTCTCGCGGGAATATCGGGATAACAAGTAGTCTATTTGTTAATCCAGGTCCCCAGCTACCTATATTCCAAGTTTCATCGCAATCGGTTAAGTAGCTTTTGCGTAATTGAGTAATAAACACACATGCACACATACATATGTACATACAAACACACATACTTACAAACTTTCAGTTTTATAATATAAGTAGGATTTACTCATCACTAAAGTTAATAATAGGTGTTAAAGTATGAAATTGCCGTTTTATTGCAATAGGTTCTTTGAATTGACATAGAATCTTCATGGTTTGAGGTTTTCGAATGAAACTTTTTTCAAATGGTTTCTGTGATGTTCTTTTTTTAAAAAATGTGAAACATTTGAATATCGACTTTCAATTGTTTTTGTTATTCAATTTAGACAAGAAAGATGGATACTGCGAAAATTCGAGTGATTTTTGAATACGAGTTCCGACGCGGAACTAACGCGGCAGAAACAGCCCGCAATATCTAATATCGGGTCTACTAATGAACGCACCGTGCGATTTTGGTTTAAACGCTTTCGTGATGGAAATTTCGACTTAAAGAACGAGCCACGAGGAAGACCGCCCACACAGGTGAATAACGATGAATTAAGAGAGATAGTGGAAGCCGATCCTAGTCAAACTACCCAGGAATTAGCGGCATGGTTTAACGTTACCTTACCCACTTTATTGACTCACTTGCGTCAAATCAATAAAATAAAAAAATACGAAAAATGGGTGCCTCATGATTTGACTGATCTGCAGAAAGAAACGCGTGTTGAGACTTGTGTTGCCTTGTTGAACCGGTACAGAAATGAAGGAATATTGGATCGAATTGTAACATGTGATGAAAAGTGGATTCTTTATGATAACCGGAAAAGAAAAATGCAATGGCTGACCCCAGGTCAAATGCCACAACAGTGTCCTAAAGCAAAACTTACCAATAAAAAGGTAATGGTAACTGTTTGGTGGTCTCAGCATGGTGTTATTCACTATAGTTTTCTTCGATCTGGTCAAGCAATTACGGCAGATGTCTATTGTGCCGAACTCCGAACCATGTTGACAAAACTAGCAGTAAAACAGCCCCGACCCATGAATCGATCTTCACCATTATTGCTCCACGACAACGCGAGACCTCACACAGCACGAGAAACCATTTTGACCCTTCAGGAACTGCACTTAGAAACCATTCGTCATCCTCCGTATTCACCAGACCTTGCTCCAACGGACTACCATTTTTTTCGTGATTTGGACAATTATCTACGTGACAAGAAGTTTTCTTTCCAGGAAGCAGTACAAAATGCTTTCACACAGTTTGTGCAGTCTAGATCGTCGGAGTTCTATCGCAAAGGCATTAATAACCTTCCCATTAGATGGCAGCAATGTATAGATAATAATGGCAACTATTTTGATTAAATAAATTTGTTAAAAATTTAAAAAATAAACAATTAAGATTTTCAGTACAAATCGGCAATTTCATACTTTAACCCCTAATACAAGTCGATTGTTTAAGTTCATTTAAAAATCGATTTGTTGAAAATCGACATATTATTCTATCCTTAAAATATAACTGTTAGGAGCTGAAATTTTAGGTAACATGATAGCTCTCTGCCATTTTTAAGGTTTCGAATAGGGTTTCGTAGTCTTGTTGACTATTCGAAACCTTAAAAGTCTTTCCTGTCTGTCCGCGGGTTATTTTATTATTTATTAATTTGGGGCTGTATGTCTGCGACCAACTACTCAGTATTTATTTATCTCTACCAAAGTCGATAATCTCGATAAACACAATACATAATATGTTATACTGTATTTCGAAATAATAAAAAACCCCAGTCAAGTGTCAGCCGGAATCGTTTTCCGAGGGTTCTTGCGTTGATACCTATCGATGTTGGTGCCAATTAAGTGCTTTAACCATCTGAATACAACTCAGAAGATTAGCTTAATTGCACCAATTAGCTAGATACATTATATACTGGGACACCCTTTATTATAGTTTTCAAAAGAACCAATTAAGTCACAGGCATAGTCGACGTCCGCCATCATGATTTTTTGTGACCGTAAGGAATGAGGAGCCAAGTCATGGTTTTAAAGTTAAATCACACCCTTATTTAGTAGTAAAATAACTGATTTTCCCTTGTCGCTCGATGTAACCTTTATATTTGGATAACGGAGGTCTAAATAAACAGAAAACAAGGTTTATTAAGACCTCTATCTGTTTTGTTTAATTTTTCTAAATTGTTTAGAAAAATAAAACTTCGTATAAATAAGTAAGTATACAAAGTGTAACGGGTAAGCCCTTTTAATCCGAAAGGGGGTTGTTCTAGACGTCTAGGCAAACAACTTTTGTTCTACGACTTTTGGAAATTCGAAGTACTTTTCGAAAATTCTAAGTGTAAAGTTTACTTGAAAATCAGCTGTTTCTGAGAGTTCGAGGTCATTGACCTTATGTTGTCCTTTCATTTAGTTTGGTCTACTACAATCAAACCTTCAATCAATGAGTCTATTAAAGTTATAGAGACGCCATTGCAGAACAAATCATTATTGAAAGGCGGCACAAAGTATGCTATACAACCTTATTATTTATATTCATTCACATAATTTAAAGAAGAAATAGACGAAACTATTGTTATCTCTTTCTAAAAACATAAGACTCAATGCTACTTGCATGACGTAAGAAAGAGATGTCATAACATTATTATGACATCTCATAATATTATTATGACATCTCATAGTGGTTAGAAGAGAATGATAAAACGTCAAAGTCAAAAACTTCGTTGAGTTTTTGGAAAAAAAAACTTTTTCAATAAATAAACTAAAATAAATAAATACAGCTTTACTTACGTATAAAATGACATATTTTTGCCAGTTTTTGAAGTATAATTCGTGCATCGCCTAAATACGCACGAAGGCATTGTTGTCTGTGAATAATGTTGTGAAAGTAAACTAAATGTACTGTGTGTTAACAAGCGGGTGATCGTGACGTGAGCTGGGATGGAACTAAGACTTCTCTGGCTAGATAGCTTGCATTTGTGTAGCCAAGAAATTTGCCCTATTACGTATCTAGAAGTTTTTACATATCTCTGCCTTCAATTACCTTTATTTTCAAAAGCAGCTGTTTTTTAAGTCAAACATAACCTCAAAATTTTCATAAAAAAAAAGTTCGAATTTTTAAAAGTTGTAGACTAAAAGTTGTTCGCCTAGACGTCTAGAACAACCGCCTATCGGCTTAAAAGCGCTTACCCGTTACATTTTGTATAGGTACTTGAGAGCATAGATAAATTATTGAGATTAATGGTCTTTGTTGAGAAGTAATCACCAAAACTACACACTTGTATCACAATGTAGGTGCTAGGTTGATTTTAAAAGATTTGTCAAGAGATCTATCCGATTCCGTATTTTTCCATGTTTGCATTTTATATACCTAGTGTTGGTAGGGATAAAATTATTGTTATTGACGCAGACCTCTACGTGTTGGCTTCGGTTCCACGTACATCTTTCAGAGGTCCGGAGCTCCATAGCCCAGTGCTACTGGAAGTACTTAAATAAATATTATTATTTAAAAAAAAAACAACAAATAAGGTCATCCTCCAAGGCACTTCGACCCAAAGTCCCAAGCAAACTGGCGGCGTTTCCCTTCAGCGCGAGGCTTTTATACGCTGGGACAAGAAACACCCAGCCCTGCGGTAAACGCGTTATCACGGGCGCGGGCGGCCGAGCGGTTCTCGAGCGGTTGCACTTTTTTGTTCATTACTCGGGTTCTACTAATTGGATTTTGATGCAAAGTATACCACGGCCTGCCTCGAAAATAAAACTATTCAATATTAAAAACCAGATTTCAATCGGATTAGTAGTTTTTAATTGCATAAGGAACAGACAAAGAAACAGACAAACAGACAGACATGAATTTGAAAAATTATGTAATTTTGTTCTACTACTTATCATAAGTCCCCTAGCCTACTTTTTTTTAATTTACTTCCAAGTACAGGCTTTTTGTGCTCTCTACCTTTATTAAAAGTATATAAATATAAACTGCTCCTTACAGACCGGCGTAAGTCCCTCGCTCCCAGTGTCACGTGACTCCGACCGATGCAAGTCTTAGCACTGCCCACACACAGACACCGGACACCGGAACCGATAACATGTCTCTTAAATACTTAAACACCGGACATAAATCATTTTCGGCTCGAGGTGTGTAATCATCTGCGTGACCTTACTTACCTACTGATTAGTGATTATTACGTTATTAGTGTTATTTATTACCTACGTAAGTGTACAATATTCGGGTAAACAGTTTACGCTCTTAAGGGCCTATATAACCCTAATAGCGTGACGGTGACCCTAAAGCTAGCGAATTTCAGATGTGTAAGTGAAGGACGTAAGATGCGACTATGCAAAATTTTATTGCGTAAAATCAAACAATGCTAGTTTCAAGATAACTTAACGTTAATCTTGAAATTCAAAACATTCACTGCCTGTATTGAGCTAAGTTCAGTTCTTATACAAAGTTTTATTCGTTTTAGTACAATAGTGACTGAGTAATATCACTTTATTTGTATTTATTTTATTTTTTTCTATCGAGAAAATTTTCAGGAATCGTGTTTTCACGACATTCTCGTGTTAGTAAATATCCTCGACTTTAATAAATATGGTTTCAAAAACTTTTATTTTAGATAACTTTTGTAGTAATTCACCACCCTAGAAACATTAGTTCTGGCCTACTACGGCCCCTTAAAGTCAAATAAATGGCTTACTTTTAAAATACTACCAATAGAATAATACGCTTTTAAAACTTTTTAAATTCACACGATTTGTTAACATAGTTACATTTTACCGGGTCCCCTCGCGACCAATATCATTGTAACATGATCGAAACGTTGAGGTAAGAAAATAAATAATAATACGCGATTAAGACCTGGTAAAATGTAAATACGTTTTTTAACTACAAGGTACAGATTGATGCCGTATCTGGAACCATACCTTAAACGGTAACCGTAAACGTTTTAGTCCTTTTAATAACATAGATTGTAGCACTAAAGGATGTGCTTGCATTTGTGCTAGTTATCTACTAGCTGCGGCCTGCAGGAATCCAATTACCAGGGTTTATGAAAGTTATTTTATGTGACAGAGCCTGGGCAGGGCTCACTATCTTCATAATCGTTTTATCGCAATTGGTTCAGTGGTTTTTATATGAAGACTGAACGTACTAACATATCAACTTTCACATTTAGGTACCTTGACACTCTGTTATTTAATAGTAGGAATAATTCATAAACACTTCAATAGCACTAGTTATAACCACCGAATAAATTGTACGGAATTCATAAGATGAATCAAGTAAGGAGTTCCTTCTACCAACCTACCTAGATATAAATAATTATCTACTCCAAAGATACTCAAGGTCAAGTTCCACTTGAGGGCCACACACGACCAACAAGCGAGTATGTTAGACCTTCGGAGTTCATAGCTCGTCGTCGAGTTTGCCATCTCAGAGATACTGTCAACGCCAACACTGTAGTCAAATAAAATCAATCTATTACAAATGATTTAGGGAGCCAGACTGGTTCCGGGTTGATCGTCATTGTCCTCTGTATTGTAAGTACCTATAAGCGCTACGTGCGGTGAATACGGATGCGGTGCTTCGTTCGGACAACAATCGTCTACAATTGAATAGATCGTTCCGAGCTAGTGCTCGCCGCCTGCCGTCTACTGCCTGGACTCCAGTATCTAGCTCGTCGCTCGCTACGGCCGCTCGTCGCTGTCCCACTCACAGACAACACGAGATACCCGTCACGTAAGTACCTACCTGCCGCCGGCACAGCCTCCTCTCTACCTGAGCTACGAACAATTGTCCCACACCTGTTTAATCTTCTTTGTTCGAAATAGGTAGGAAGGTACCTATTCAATAAGCCTTTTTTTATTTCAAAAAATCGGATCGTGGTGTTTTCGGTGTGCAGATAAAAGGTTTCTCAACTCTAGCGACGTTGTCCGTGGTAGTTCTCCGTTTGATAGTAAGCGTTCACCTCACAAAGACCCGTCGTCGATTGTTGTATGATGCGACGTGAGACCCAGTATTCGACTACCATCGTCGAAAGTCGTCGTCTTCGAACCGAGAAGATCACATATAGTCTGCAATGTTAGGTAGCGTCCGCTCAGTCCGGTCACTGAAATAATGTATCAAAAGTGAATAGAGAGCGAAGTTTATGTTATAAAATTACCGCGAAATGTTTGCTCGCGATAACCGCAGTGCGTAGGTCGAGGACGCGCTATCTCCGGGTGATGTGTGCTGTGTAACTCGTTATCTGTGTAGCGATCACATACCGTCACTCCACACCTCTACCGAGGACACTGCTCTCTCAAAATATCTCATGATTACTTAGGTTTTTCAGCCCCAGGACAATGTCCGTAAATGAACTTGACCGACGTCGACGTTCGGTAGATAACAGCGAGTGTCTGCCATAATGACAGGTGCGAGGTAACGCGAGGTGCACGTGAACGACGGATGAGTGCTCGTAAATTGCGGAAGGTCCTCGATGCAAGGGGGTTATCGGCGAGCGTCCCGTGGACCCGGACGCGGGTGTTTGTAAACAGTGCAGGGCTCGCGGGGGGCGGGGGGAAGCGAGTAGGACTCCCGCCGTTATCGCAACCACCGGTATATAAGCCAAGCTCGCGTTGATCCCGGCACACTGCTTTGTTGCAGACGCTCCTGACCAGTCGCCACTCGCTACCCGTCTCCACTCACATCATGTACAAACTGATCGTCCTGTTCGCCTGCCTGGCCTTGGTGAGTACGACCGATCTGCTTGACACCACCCCAGCAGCCTGACGAGCGAGACTGACACTTTTCTCCACATTGCAGAGCCAGAGCGCGATGGTCCGGCGCGACGCCCCCGCCTCGACCCCGCTCGACGACCTCCAGAAGAACGCCGCCGAGTTCCAGAAGACCATCTCTGAACAGTGGAACACCCTCACCTCGTCCAAGAACACGCAGGAGTTCAACAAGGTCCTCAAGGACGGCTCCGACTCCGTGCTACAACAGCTGTCGGCCCTTTCCGCCAGCCTCCAGGGAGCGGTCAGTATCATTTTATTTGTATACTTACCATTAATTGTTGCTACTAATGTTGCATCTCGTTATAAATGACGATCACGTAGGTATAGCATGTTATTCATTTAATCCGTGACTCGAAGTTATACCTACCTACAGTCAAAATATTAGATAATTTTATGTAACCAATCTCATTCCACGGGACAAATTGAAAGTACCTACTATATCTGCTATTTTCTATTATGTTTTTCAAAAAACCGTTTTAAATTTTGTTGGTTTTTTTTTCAATTCTATTGTGTAAACGTTTCGAAGTGTTAGGTAGTAATTTAATGCAAAACTACCAAGTGTTAGCAAAAAGATTAAATTTTCGACCTCTTGTAGCACATCGGAATGCAATGTAGAAAATTGCGGATCCAAGTAGGTGTTTGTGTAATAAAATAAATTTTTGTTTCTAGTCTGGATAAAATATTATATCCGTAAATATGATGTCTAGTCGCCATAACACTAGTTAACCTTAAGTAGCTTACCATGAGACTAGTTGGCGGTGTGTCATGTTCACAGATTTTATTATTTTTGTTATACTAGCTGCGCCCCGCAGTTTCACCTTTTGGTCTCCTATAGGCCATCTATATTCCAAGTTTCATCGCAATCGGTTTGGTAGTTTTTGCGTGATTGAGTAACAAAGTCACAGACATACAAATTTCCCGTTTATAATATTATTAGAAAGATTTGACTATAGGTCCAGGACCAATTAGTTGCAGTTAGGTTACTTATCTTAGGCAGAATATCGCAAAAAAGTGTCACTTACATAATTATTACAAAATCGTTTATATGTGTGTTGGCAGTTAAGTGACGCGAACGGCAAGGCGAAGGAGGCTTTGGAGACGACGCGTGCAAACATCGAGCGCACAGCGGAGGATCTTCGCAAGGCGCACCCCGAGGTGGAACAACAGGCCAACCAGTTCAAGGACAAGCTGCAAGCCGCCGTGCAGTCCACCGTCGCGGAGACGCAGAAGCTGGCCAAAGAGATCTCTGAGAACGCGGAGCAAGCCGGACAGAAGCTCGCGCCGCAGCTACAGTCCGCTTACAACGACTTTACGAAGCAGGTGCAGGACGTGCAGAAGAAGCTGCACGAGGCCGCCAACAAGCAGTAAACACTCCCCACTACCCACCCGCTTCCCACCTTTCTCTCACCAGATTATCAATAAACTAGTGTAACATAGACCACGCCCGTGTTTTTTTCTCGCACCTCGAGTTTATTTGTTAGTCAGAAATATGTGCATTCAAACATCCAAACAAACAAACATATATTTTTCTCTATTTAAATATTGTATAGAAGTAGTTGATTTTATGTACACTCTATTGAAATATTGTTAGCTTAGTGTTTTGCCTCTAAGTAATTATACCTATACAGTGATTGTAAGAAAAAATAGGTACCTACGTCGTCCAATTATTTTAAAAATTAGATAATAAAATATTTAGGTACTAAGTAATCACAGTTTTTCTTCTCAGTCATAGTTTTGTGATAAGTATAAGAGGAGTAGATATGGTTATAGAGCTTTAAAAAATCTTTCTGGTTAGTTACCTTATTTAATACTAGCTGGGTCCCGCAGTTTCAAAAGGAAATTAAAATATAACAAACGTTAAGAAATATGATTTGTTACATTACTTATGTGTTTACAGTTGTTTAACTTTTATGTAATGTACAGATAATAAATAACGTAATACCTGTACATTTATTTATTTTATTTATTTATTTATTAATATGAAATCTTACCAAACATTTATTAAATTACATTAGAAATCGGCTCTACACTAAGCAGAAGCTTGTATTGCAGGAACTGAGATACTAATACAATAACACAAAACATTTGATAATAATTCAAAAATGTAAATATATACCTTACAGACTAACATACATATAAAATATAAATAGATCTAAAATTAGGTTTTAGGGCTTTCTATCTTCGGTCGCGCTTCCCTAAAGCGTCGGTAGATTAAGCCAGCTGGCCAGAAGTCGGCGGCAAAGAAGACGTCCCTAAGCGGTGCTGGGAACCGAAGTACGAAAGATCTAAAGTTGGTTTTCCTTTGCGACACCAGTGCTTCTAGCTCAAAACCACCCGAGAACGAGGCATGCGACATCTGATTCAGTTGCTTATTGCCATGTCCAAATAATGCACATGTCCAAATAATCTTAATAAATGGCACATATATTTACGTTAAGATCGAAACATTCAAAGCAAAGGGTCCGACCGGCCGACCGTGCACATGTTAGTGCGGCGAGCGTCACCCCTGCGAGACATCTGCAAGTTTCAAGTTGAAGTAGAACCATTTTGCAGTAAATATGGACGAGTGACGAATACATGGTTGTACCTATGTAATGTAACCAAGCTAGCCAAACGCCAAGCGCTCAATACGGCCGTTCTGGAACATTATATAACTTTAGTTTTAATAAGATACCATTCAGCTACCATCCAGCCTCCCGTCAGAGTGGGACTTGCATTTTTCTCACTCGTGATCTGTTTCTTATCCGGTATGGACGACGACGATATTTAATCTGCAGCAGATTTTGCTCAGTGTGCTATTGCATATTGTAACTTTGTGAATGTTTATCTAAAATGTTAAAAAATATATTAAAAGACAGATGATGGTAGTTACCGCAAATTCGTCGCAACAGAATTTATTTCTTTTTACATTTTTTTTCGTTATGTATGAACAGAGACAAAACGTGAGTGTAGGAGTGTCTTCTCTCTTCTCGCCCGAGAAGCTAAACTAGAACAGAAAACAGGCGAACGCGAGGAACTCCTCACATTCACGCTTCTCGGGTGTTCTCGGTGGTTCTCGCCATGAGTCTGGAGGGGCCTTTAGCACCGTGCAACCAAGCAACCAGCTAGACGGCTAGATAGCATCCAGCCTCTGAGCGAGCCACCTACCTGTCAATCCGGCCGCACCCTAACTGACATGTATATGTATACTGCTAATTATTAGAAGAAAAAATAGCACCTGACATTATTTTATTAATTGCTAATATAAATTTAGCAGGCCCATTTATATACTTCATCATAAGCATTACCGATTTCGGCTACAGAGTCAGCTAATTTGTTTACACGGGTCCGATGTAATATTATGTGACCTCACTTGACTAATGTAACCTATCTGCAGAATCACATCTGCTGCTGCTGCATGTGAGGACTTCGTTTACGTAGTTATAGGGCCGTACCATGATGTCTTATAAGTCGTCGCGTTGTCGTTCAGCTAAAAAAATATATTTTTTTAAATGTCTGATCGTTCATGATCGTTTGTCTGTTATGTAAGTATGTTTTTTTTAATTAATTAATGTGTTTTTAATTTTTTTTTTTAAGCTGAACGACAACGTGACGACTTATTATAAGACATCATGATAGGGCCCAATATGTTAGATTTGGTTTATACTTAATTTGCGCTTTGTGTCAAGATCCAGCGTCTCTGATCATCAAAGTCATTTACTTTTTGGAACGTTTCTTTGCCATTCGAAGCGGTCTTCAAAGTCTCCCAAGTAGAAGGCTCAATCCCACAGCCTTTATGTGCCTCTTGAGCACATCTTTGCAGCTCAGAAACTGGCGGTGGCCAGTTTCCGCTTACTATTTTCTATTTCTGAGTAAAAGTCGTAATAACTTTATAAAACTTCTGTGTATCTGTTGTTATCAGACCATTTAATGTTCAAAATACTTACCACGAAGACATTTCAGGTGAAATCTACCTAAATATGTGAATTTGCACTACCTAACTAAAGACAATAATATCATATCACATTTAAATTTGGCCCTCTAGTTTCATCCATAATCAGATCCATAGAAATTTGATCTAGTAAAGACGACCTAAAATAAAACGTAGGTAATAGTTATAGAAAAAAAACTTATTATTAGAAAAGGATCATAATTATGACGGTTTGTTTATCTGAGGTCATACAACAATAAGGCGGCCTAAAAATATTATAGTGCAAATAATCCGCGATACCATGATCGTTTGTCGTTTCTTTGTCGTCCTTTTGTAAAACATTTCGTTTCGAGTAGATAGAAAGCCCTAAAACCTAATTTTAGATCTATTTATATTTTATATGTATGTTAGTCTGTAAGGTATATATTTACAATTTGAATTATTATCAAATGTTTTGTGTTATTGTATTAGTATCTCAGTTCCTGCAATACAAGCTTCTGCTTAGTGTAGAGCCGATTTCTAATGTAATTTAATAAATGTTTGGTAAGATTTCATATTAATAAATAAATTCTATTCTATTCTATTTCAATATTTTTTTAATTTATTTAAAATCATGGTACCCTGACTGCTTTTAAAAACCACACATGATTTATGGTTATTAAAAAAAAAGTTTTAATTATTTTTTAAAGCTGAACAACGTGGCGATTTCGCGACGACTTATAAAAGACATCACGGTAGGACGGAATATAATAGAAAGAAGTTTTATTCCGATGTCGCTAGTAGTAGTATCATGGAGGGCCAAAACTCTTTGTAATGACTAATGACTTAATATTGTTACTTTATTATTGGTATCAGCGCCATCTACCATCGAGTAGTTTCTTAAAATAACTATTTCTTGACTTTGTAGATGGCGTTGTATTAAACATAAAATGAGTGTCATTCGACTCAAATCAGTCAATTTATAATCTATAATAGCCTACCTAGAATTTATAGCCTACCTAGGTATACTACCAACTACCTATCTACAATTGTAGATAGGGAAAACAAATATAAAACGACAACGTACGACTATTATAATAAAAATACGTTTAATACTATAGTATGTAACATTATGTATAGGTAGTTTAGGAGTAAGCGTAGATAGGAGCGTGTGTTGTCGCCGCGGTCACCGATGCGGCGAGGGCGGTATGAAGCCGAGCGCCTGGAGCGCGGCGTCGACCCGCGCGGCGAGTGGCTCGCGCCACCGCCACAGTGCCGTGTCCCGCACCGGGTCGGCGCGCAGCTCGGCGCAAGACTTGCTGAGCGCGGACACGCAGTCGGCGCGGTAATGCTGCAGTCGCGCGTGCCGCGTCTCCAGCGAATACGAGGAACAGGACCCGCCAAGGCACGCCAGCGGGAAGTGGTTGTGCAGCGAGAGCACACGCTCGCTCTCGTGGAACGCCTTCACGTACTGCCCCGGCTTGGTGAAGTTGCGCGTGCGGTACACGTGCTGTAACATGTGCATGTAGCGCGGGATGCCCTCCTCCCACGTGTGCTCGTGCCGCAGCGAGTCCAGGAAGTAGAGGTTGGAAGCGTGGTAGGACGAACGCGGCTGCTTGCCCTTGGCCGGCGTAGAGAGCGGTAGCACGCGCCTCATTAGACCGCCCCAGTCCGTGTCCTCAAGCGGTATGATCACCTCGTCGATGTCCAAGAGCGCGAGCCAGCGGTACCGGTACATATGCCGGTACAGGCAGTCGTTGTACGGGATCAGCTCCATCTGGCGCTTGTGTGTGGTCTTCTTCTTGAGGTACATATGCTGTAGCCCCGGCAGGTTGGGCTGCCCGCCTGGAAGAGTGATCGGCGTCACGGTCACCGCGCCCAGACCGGTGTAGTAGTCGAGCACCTGGAAAAGGATACATACATTTTGTTACATAGTATAGATAAATAAACATGACGATTTCAGTGGCGGCCGCGTCGGGCGCCCGCCGGTGGTATTTATGCTTCAAAATAGATATTTTTTTATTTAGGTCTGGGTGTGTCTCTCTATTATAATATGTACGAATTTAAAAAATAAATATAAAATACTAGCTGCGCCCCGCGTTTTCACCTGCGGAAATCCCGATCAAGTGGAAATATCGATATTTTTCTTTCTTAAGAACCTTCTCCTGACAATAACAAACACAACGAAAGAGAATTAGCAAAATCGGTGTAGCCGTTTACGCGTGATACCGCCGTGACCAAAGGAAATAGAGATTCATTTTTATATATAAGAATATATGAAGAAGAATAAGTATTATAATTATCCGTTATCTAGTGACCGTAACACAAGCTTTCATGGGGCATGGGGCAAGGCACTGTCTGATGTTTACAGAGTTTATTAAAATTAATTAATTTAATAAAGTAGTTTGATATGTAAAGATAGATTACCTTAGTAATGTTCGGGTGCACTTGAAGCTCGTAAAAGAATATCTTGTCGGCGCCGAGCAGCCGCACGAGCTCGATCCACTCGACGAGTCTGACGGAGAGGTCCTCGTGAAGGAAGTCGAGTCCCTTCACGCAGACGCCGAACTCTTGTCTTTGGTCGGGTTGTTGGGGCGCATCGTAGTGCACGCGCATGTTGTTGGTGGCGCGGTCGCAGGGCTGCTCCACCAGCGAAACCGAGGCCGGCACCAGGTCCCGCACCTCCTGCGGCAGTACGCACGCCAGCAGGTACGGCTGCAGCACCTTGTCCTTGTAGTTGCCCCACTTGTTGTTCCACACGTACTTGTACTCGAGGTTGCGTACGACGACCGGCGCCTCGCGCTCCTCGAACCATAGCTGGCAGTGCGTCACGAGCGTCGGCTTAATGCGGTCGTGTACGGCCAGCAGGCGCACGGCCGGCCCGATGCGGGACGAGTTCCGCCGGTCGAGGTACGCCCCGTACAGGTGGAACACGCCCTCGCTAGACCGCAGCGTCTGCCAATACGTGTTGTGGAACTCGAGCTCGTATATCGAGGGGAAGGGCGCGCACTCCTTCTTCTTGTAGAACTTGTTCTTGTCGTTGCGGTGCTTGTGCCAGTAGGCAAGCGGGAGCGAGGGCAGCCGACGCTCGGCGTCCTCGACGAGCTCGTCCTCTGTGAGCACGCGCGTGTCCGTGTGCGGGTAGGGCTGCGTGGCGGGCGCGGGCGGGGTCGAGCCCGGCGTCGACGGCTCCGACTGCAGGATGTGGCGGCCGGAGTGCGCGCGCGGGCCCGTCGCGGCCGGCGACAGCCGTGGCAGAGCCAGCGCCGCCAGCGCGCCCCAGCACAGCAGCGCGGCCAGCCACCGCAGCCGCGCGCCTCCCCCCAGCCAACGCGCCATCGCCCCGCGCATGCCCTGCGAACACACACTTCAAGTTACATCCACCATATCTTCGTCTCAAAAATACGCTTATTCACCTTATACCATAACTAAAATATTATAATTAAAAATAATTTCTACTGGTCATGACATCGCGGTGATGATTGATGTGACAAATGACGTCGTCTTCGTTGAATGAAATGTGATATGGATATAAATTGACAGAGAAATGAGATCGTCTATTGGCATGGAGATCAAGTTTGGGGACTTTTTTCTATTCTGTGGTCAATATTATCATGTATAATGCAATCCCCATGTACATACTCGGAACACAGCAGCACTTTAACATTCCAAATGATCGAAAGCTAGGAAGTGGTATTGCCATAAACTAAGTACGAATAAAATATTATACGAATGAATAACACGAGTAAGGTAAACAAAGATAGGAAGCTACAGCGACGACGGGGAGGAGAGGCCGACGATGACAAGGCAAGAACTTGCCAGTTGTCGATCATCAAAGTAATGCTTTCCTCATTCATTACTTGTCTCAGTATCTCTAGACTTAGATTATAGTCATAACTTCTGGTAATGTCGAAATATCTCATTAACGATAATGATAGAAGCTGAACCGCATCTATCGATGAGATGGCCGTCGATATCTGCGCGTGCTGCAGCTTATACCACAAGCATCATCGGACGACCGTTATCAGTATGGATTAGGTCCAGTAGAATCGAAAAATGTATCGCGTGAGACGAATCAATTTCGGTAAATTCCATGACTGTGCAACACACTCCGGAAAAGGGTGAATACAATGAAGAACAATAATAAATGTCAGACAAACAAAACTAGTCTGTATTTACAACATTATGAAGTCGTAGTTAGTTAAGTCAGGTAGGAGCGGACGCGACTTCCTTCGTGGTTGAGGATAAACTTTATGATCTTTCCATTTAGCAATTAGTACGACACGCGTGTCGCATCGTTCTTGAGATGCACATAATATAGATGAGCGATGGTAGCGATCAGAAAATATCTGCCATTAGCTAGTCCGATAATAATCGTCTGATAATGAATTAAGACTGGTAAACGATCGATCGCTCGACGCGGAAGTTACTGCATTTGCTCACCGAAGGAATAAAACCACCATTATTGTAAATTTTATTAAATATGTGTCAATTCTTTAAACAAAAAAAACAGCTGCAAAGTTGACGCATTAACATTTATTAGTCATTTCAGTGTAGGTGCCGCACGCACCATAAAGCTTGACAACATTGGAGACAATTAACGTAGCGCTGACGAATATGTCACTGTATTATTACAAAATGGTAAAGGTAGAAGGATTGTGACCAGTTGCAAGTATTGTAACATTGAACTCTAGAATGTTCTCCGTCCAGTCATACAACAATGTGCAACGAGCAAGTGATGCATGCAGGCGACGGACGGGAATAGCTCAGTGTTCGCGAATATAACATGCGTCGTGAGGGACCTGTGGGAGTGAGACGCGGACGCGGGGGAGAGGGGGAGGGGTACCCTGTCATGGACACTTACACGGGATACCAAGCGATCAGATAGCTGCTTACTTTACATTCTTTGTGAAGTAAGCAGCTATCATATAGGTAATTGAATCAAAGAGCCTACTTTGACTTCATTTTTATGATTCGAATGCAAACGGTTGAATTTTACTATAGCTGATTAATTGATAATGTATGTTCAAAGTGATTAAGACGATTATTTTCCCTGAGGCTATGAATAAATATGGCACAGTTAGTACGACAGTATCAGAAATGAGGATGTTCAGACCGAAGAGTGTGTCACTTCAAACAAATAAAGGTTAAGTTTTGCAAAAGTCTGACACAATGAACGATCCTTGTTTATGATTCGATTGGGCGGGTGTGGGTTGCTACGCAGTGTCTTCGCTAGACGAATATTAAAAATTCTCCCGATGTTTTTGGTAAAACAAATTACCTAGTAAGTAGTTATTTCATGAATAACTCACGACACGTATCCTTCGCACATACTGTAGGTAGTAGGTGCCACGATGAGTAAAGGTATAGAGGGCGGAGCTCATGTCATGAATGTATCATGTCGCGTCACAGAACTCGGAACCTGTTGCCTTTGATCTGACCATCTAATAAACTATCGTAATCGCATCGGATCACACAAGTATGGTGATTATGCTGTGACTTACTATATGTACTAACCAGAAGCCTGTCTTTTTTGTATGTATTTCAATGATAAGTTAACACAACAGCTATGAGTCAACCGTCATGAGACATCAGAGGTAACTCCAAGCGTCTACGCGTCTAATATTTTGACATGTAACTTGTTTTATAAATTACATATTATACAATAATTTGGTATTTGCATCTTATAATAATATACTGAACGTGACCGAGCGAGCAATGCTTATCTGCTTCAAGTCTGGAAAAACTTTGCTTTCTTCTGTCCGTTGCTTCTGCCCTAACAGGCCGTGTTTTTGAACTGATCGTAACACATCAGGTACAGTACGCTCGCTTGGCTTTTTGAGTGGAATATTTCTCCCACAAAGGGGGCTACTTGTTTTCTTGCGCAATATGAAATAGATGAAAGCACGACAAACAACAACAGATTCATGTATCACTCCGACCAGTAGTCAAATGAGGCAAGGTAGAGGTTTACCTAGAGCGAGACAGCGGTAGCTTTCATAAAGGTAAACTGTACCAGAATAATGTAAGCAAACCTGCATGTACTATAATAGTATACATAAATGAACAGTTTCACGGTAAATAGGCGTTAAATTAAATAACGTTTTAACGATCAAATAACGATATAATAGGTAAGTGTTCTCGACATTCGACACAGAGAGTGACGAGCAAACGCATGTACAGCACGTAATTTCAAGTAGTATAGTGTTTGGGTATGATCGCGTTTGGTTTATTAACACCATCATAATTACTCATTTACGCCCCGCGGGTTGATCCGCGTTGTTCCCGTTCATTTGGAAATTCCGGGACAAAAAATATCTTACGTGTTATCTAGTTTATTTAGACTTTAGCATTATAATATTAGTGAGATTTAGAGGGTTTTCAATACTTGTTACAGTAATAGCGATTAGTCTAATGATAAATAAATTGTCTTTCATTTGTTGTAAGTAGCTTGCAGACATGCCTAACGCAAGTTTTGCATAATAGAATATGATGTAGCTAGCTATAGTCTAGCTAGAGATAGGGAGCATCTACCTACAACAGCCGGGGCGAGGGATGCGCTCTAGCTCACGGCTAACACCGGTCGGTTTTGCAACGCGCGGCACAGTTGGCGCACAGCCATACCGCCGAGCGACGCCCCAGACGTGCCGTACAAACTTGTAGCTGTTATTACCCAGCCATTATTTACATAGATAGGTACAGTTATCGAGGACCATCAGCTCTGTGAGTGGAATGCACAGTGTGCAAACAGCACAGCGTATGCACATGCAACTGGCTGATAACATTTAAAGTCTCCATTGCCGTACCAAATGGATTATTCACAGGGTGCGGTGCATTAGTTTCGGATAAAACAAACACAGTTCATTCGTCATTTGAAACAGAAGGTCGAGTTCGAGACAAGCGCTGTGAATGCGGTATTTGCGAGTTTCCGGTCTACTGCTCACTACTTGTAGTATTCCCGGGAACCGACACATCGATCTGGCGGGGGCTTTCAATGTCTGGGAATATGTTGATAATACCAAAGCTGAAATATAGTGTGAGCAGCGGTTATATGAAATGGAAATCCTTCATTGCAGTTATGGATTTAAGACAACAATTTTAAAATACTCTAACAGTTTCCTGGCACATCCGGCTCAGAACATGTGCAAACGCAAGCAGTAGCGATCGTCGACTTTAAAATATGTAACCTTCCAATATTTTCAAATGTCTGATACTTGATTTGTAATGTATGTAGGTACTATAACTTCCTTATTCAAATAAGGAAGCTTTAATATTAGTTTTATTAGAGAAATATGCTACATACATCGATTACCTCAAATGAAGTCGATATTAATATCGATTTTGTCATTACCTTTTTTTAAATATTTTAAGTAGAACAGATAGTAATCAATCTCCTTATCTTATCGGGGCATATTTGGCAATAATAGATAAGTACAGTAAGTATCTATATTATGAATGAATGAATCATCGGAAACATCTGAAATGATTCAAAATATCTCGCCCCTCGACTCATCTAAGCAGCACCATCTGTGCCAGTACAATAAGTATATTATACTTAGTAAAGTATAGTTAATCATATGTGGTTTCAATGCCAGTGAGGATTGCACACAGACAGACGCATTTATAATGGTTTTGAGAACGATTTCAATTTAAACCATATTAAATGTGTAATTTACGTTGATGAGTAGCTACGTATGTCGTGGCAGAAGAAAGACCAGTAGGACCGGTCACCCGCGCCGGCTCGCGGCACGTGTGCATGTGTATGTATGTGTGTTTGTGAGTATGTGTTTGTGTGTGTGTGGGTGTGCGCAGGAAGCGGGACTTGCTCTCCTTCGGCTGGCGGCCGACAGAGGGCGACAACCACTAAATATATGACCCTCACTACATAACGATATTGCCGTAATTACCTACATCCTGTCTGTACGTGTTTTTTACATTTATAACGTCACAGAATGTCATAAACACTTTTTACTATGCTGGACTTTGGTTCGAATCTTGAAATCGACCAGGCACAGGCGCGCCTTATGTGGACACAGTGGACATCGACAGTTACCTGGGTAATTTACGATGGGTCTATTTGTATAAGTGGCGTTCTGACAGGCCCGTTACATCGCTATCGTGGTCAGTCAGTCAGTACACACAGAGTATAGCTCACAACGTACACGTCTGTAAGCTACGCTTTGTATGTGGCCACTGATGACCTGACCCTCCCTCATCCCCAATACAACAACATAAGTTACTCTCTAAACAAAAGACATCAACGCGTGCTCTAGTACCAATCACGAGTTTAGTTAGTCTATGTTTTGTGAAAGTAAGACAAACAAACGGTTTGATGATTGATTGATTACTCAAGTTTTGACAGTCGGCCAAGTAGGTACTTACACAGAGCGTGCGGTCACAAGTATAAGGAAAAGTGGTTCAGTGTTGTATAAAATAGGGACGTGTACTAAATTTATGTTATTATCACTGCAAGGAAAACTAAATAGAAATAATATTACAGAAACATAAGAGAACAAATATATAATTATAGTTCCTGCAACTTCTACAGTTAAAGTTATTTATTTATATACAATTATTGTCTGAATAAGTAAATATTGATTTGATTCAACGAGGCGTGTCGCGTGCCGACCTCACGGCCGTATCAGTCACCGTGTCACCTCTAAATAATTTGTGATAAATAAATATATAATGGGTAGCAAAAAACATTTCCTCGGTCTTTTCCGTAATTCAGAGACCGTAGGGCGACCAGAAACTTAAATACTAGGAGAGCCATTTTACTACTTTGAAAAAGAAGAAAAAGAACTAACTATTAATAGGTGACCGATGCCTGATTGAGACGATCAAATAGAACACCGACACAAATTAATATAATAATAGAGGAGTTTCAGATTGCTGTAGCGTCTAGTCTTACGCGGGCGCATCAGTTTGTATATTTATTCTGAATCTAAATATAGGTCAGGTAATTGTGTGAAGGCCGCGCGCTGTTCAGTCGTCACTCGTCACAGAGTACCGCGTAGTTAGTACGACGACTTATAGTACACTTACAGCAGAAGGAAAACGATCATTTCAACAAATTGTATGATCAGCCGGTAGCAACGCGGGCAGACTGGAGATCAGACGGTCGGTCGACACGAGCCACTTCACGCTATTGGAAACAACGTTGAAACAAATGATGGGCAGTCGTTCAGCCTGCAGTTACGGATCGGTCAGAGTCTACGGTCTAGCTAGACTCCCCTCGCTAGGACGTCAATTGACTACAGGCATGCATTGCCTATAATAGTAAGTATATACTGTACATAAATATTAACCACAGATACGTCGAACTATAGCATATTTCATAAATAGAATAGATAAACGTTCCAAAATATAAATTAAACAAATATTAGAAAGAAAAACTTAAATCTAGTGTGGCACAATGGCCAACCTTATTGCGTCAGGGCAATCTGTTCCAGGCAATCAATCCTCTAGTATCAATTAGTATTGAGTACTTATTAGCTAGATTACAGTAGGTACTCAATACAGATATACATTGAGCGACGAGATCGTATATGTCTACGACGAGCCGGAGACGTGATGTGCCGTGCGATAGGATGTGCTTTGAATAAAGAAGAGCTCGATTCGTCGATCAACCAACCTACTAGACACTCGTATATGCAACCAAACCAAGGTCGTCTCCAGTTTATTACGTGACGGTGGTCGCCGCCGAATTGCATTCCATTTGGCATTCACAATAACAGACAACACATCTCTGTGTTGGTAGGTTCATCCTATATTCATCCGCTAGTTTCTACCACGCATGACGTCACTGATTTAGCGTTTGTACTACTGCGTTTGTACTATCTATCTACACAATTTAATTACCTGACTGATTGATTGATTGACTGGACTATACTAGGTATATCAACGCAAAGCCTAAACAGCTGATCTTGACATGAAAGTGTGTTCTTTGCTATGTGTATTTATATCCAATAACAAAGAAAAGCAAATTTTTAAGCCCTAGCTCTAGCCATTCATATGATAATTTAGAGGAATTGTTCCAGAAGGTTTGAAACGCAAGGATTGTGTTTGATATATAGCCCTACAAAACCAAGGCGTTCCACTAGTGGTATATACTTGCCTACCTGTATATATGGTAACATATATCACAAACGAGATGGAACACAGAATGCTTGCGATGTGACGTGACGTGAGGAATAGTTTCCGACATCACGCGGGTGACGACGGATGGAGAGGTCGAGATAACCGGCGGCGTGGTGGGGTTGTGTGTCGCTTTGATGTTGTATTCGTAATACACTGTTAATGTGTGTGTGTATCGGGAATAGCTACCGAGCGAATGTTAGTAATGATGGGCAGATCACAGAGGGTATTGTATGTAAGGTGTTTTCCAATGGTCAGTGTGCTTCGGATGTTGGTCCCGATTCTTATCTCTGATAGAAGTCTTTAATTCAAATTAGATTCCTGAAGGTGACCTGAAAACTATGACATTAGGTGAGACACACGGCACACCACTAAAATGGATCAAAAGTACGCTCTATGCATGATGTATATTAGGTCTCCATTCTGCAAACCGCAATTATTGTCAATGAAGTATAATTAAATACAATAATTAGTCAAAGATGCAACGGAATTCACCAGATTCATGTTACACTGTTAACGGTGACTATTAAATTTGCTTAAAAACGCAATATTTCACAGATGAACCGTCACCTTAGACCAATGGGTGAAGTTAAGTGAACCTACAACACCAATGTACACATACATATAAGTCCGCAGCTAACTGTGAACGGTCGTCGCAAATAAATCACGTCGCATTGTATTATAATAAAACAACTAAACAACCTGCTTGGGTACGGTATATTGTTGTTAAACGACGTCACATGATAGATAGTAGGATGTCTAAACTGCCTGCCTAGGGCGACGGCGCGGACGCCCCACCCGCGCCCGCGCCACGCGTCTTCGTCATCCGTGGATGTGTCGGGTCGACGACCTTCTGTATGTACAATATTAGTGAAACTTGTTTAATTTATAAAGTCATCAACTCATACATAATACTATCTTTTTGACTATTTGACACCGTTAGTTTGTATATTTTATTCGAAATATGTTTAAAGTGGAATTAGGTAGGTATCGGAGTATCGGGAATACGAAATTATAGATTGGTATTCAAATTCAAAAATACTTTGTGGATTAGTGTTTGGAAAACATTTACTCAATAAGTAGGTACTTACTATAAATTATATTTTGCAAATGCAAACAATCTTTTTTTTATTGCGTAACATATCGACACAGTTTTGGCGGTCAAATCGATGCATTTGTAATAATATATTTAGATTAACCTTAAACTTTTAGTACAATACATATTTACGAAGACGCGAATAAAACCAATATTGCATGAATAACCAGCTGTATATCATTTCAAAGTAGATAAGTTAATAGATGCTTATCAAAGTAGATAATATTGGAACACCACAACAACTGACCGCTGGAGAACAAACCTTAATTCAGGGACTAAAATATTAAAGTTTTAACTTGTGTGTTTCCGCAATTAGCCCTATTATTGGGCCTTTGTGCGTGACTTTAAGCCGTATGTTTTATCACGATGTTTTCCTTTATCGTAAGAGCGATGTTAATAGCGCACATAAATTGTTCTTAAAGAAAACACATTGGTGCGCGAACGGAATTTGAAACCACGACCTCCGGAATAAAAGTCTACCGGAATAAGTATCTACCACTAGACCAGCACCGTTCTTGAACTAAAATGTTACACAAATACATGTTTCCTTCTAGATACATATTGGACAAAAGGAAAAACAATTTATTTTATGGATCTATTGTTCCCAATCGTCGCGAAATAATGTAGGTGTAGTAGAGTTTTCTTTGTTAGCAGTGAGAGTAGACCGCTAGGAGTAATAGTGTTCCGTGGAGTAGACTGTCAGCCGTGTTCACAAACGTTGTCAAGTTTTCGCTGACATTGATTATCATTCGCAAGTTTGAAAATACGACCGTGTCATCCGCCCCGGTTTCAGAGCCCCTTCGTGTCATCCGCCCTGTGCCCTAGCTACCGATGTCATTGCATTGTTAAGTCTTTAATTACTTTAGGTAGATAGATAGGTAGATACATATTTATTTAGCAAATTATCGTGGTGCGGTGGGTAATTCCGCACATCGCAAGATAAGATAAAAACACGTCCTATTTAGGTAATTGTAACATAATGTGGTACGGCGGTGATGAGACGGTGATTCGACGGATCGTTGCACAGAGTAACGTCTGGATATAAGATATTTCTTTACAATGTTGTCGGACGAAATATATTCTAGTCTAGTCATATCATATTGTTTTTTGTTTTTCGGTAAAGGTTTTGTTTTTCGGTACTGTTGGTGAAATTACCAACAATTTCTTAACCATTTTTAAATAAATATTAGCAAATTTTAAGGCATGTTTGATAATTCATCATCGATACCAGTTTATCTATATTTATCTAGTATTCCGATAACACTGGGCACTACTGGGCAGTGTGCAATATGGGAGGTCGTCACTGTTAGTAACGACATCGTAAGAGCAACTCTCTGCTGCCAACAACCGACTGCCTAGAGCCTGGTTGCTCGCTACGCTTGCGCGCATGACCTACTCTTCTCATAATGTGATGAATTAATACACGAGATCGGACCACGGCTACGGGCGCGGGCGCCGACGCTCTCTAATTTAATATTACATTCTAACATTCAGATTAGCCACGGTCGGGTCGTCACACGACCCGGGCATCACAGACGCGGTCTAAACAAAGGTTAAATTGAAACATTCCTACCGCTACCGTCTCCATTCTTAATAATAAAGTTTTGCAAGAAGACGTCGGTCGTGTCGTCGTCGTTTTATATTTATTATTATTTTAATTGCAATCATCGAGCTAGTAGTCTTCGAGCCTGTAATTGCCGTAAATAATCTGATTCATATGGTTAGTAGGGCAAGAATAATAATGGTCATAACGGCGCGACACGGTGAACCGGGGCCGTTGGGACATAACATATCCTGGTGGTGCCACTGGGCTGAATGAAAACCACCATTCTCTCTCTGAAAGAGTTTTGAAAACCGTTTGTTATTGTGGAATTGTAATTGTATGTCCGTAGATTAAAATGCTCATTAACAAGCGAAAGCTGATTGTTTGCTGCACACAGAACCTTCTTGTTACTCTCTTTTGTTGGGTAACTAATTAATTTCTATGACCGAGTCCGAGATGGCAGTTATTTATCAAATAGTTATAGTAAAAGAGGCTGCGTTTCAACTAGAACTAAGCGATGATGCGTTGATAATAAGATTGCTCTATTCTAACATCAAATCTGTCATCCTCGCCCCTTACCTTTGGTAGTAAGGTAGGCTAAGATCTGTTATACAAGGCGCGGGCGGCGTCAATTAGCGTCTAGAAGTGAACCATCACGCGTTGAGTTTCAGACGTGTGTTTACGAAACACAGCATCTTCACACTTCATCACTAATAGGTTTGAAGTGTTCATTTCAGGTCACTAACTTCATGTTAGGTTATCATGACAGTCGCCAATCAAATAATATTCCGGTGGAGCACGTCCTCCGTTGCAATGCAATACATATACGACACTTCAGTATCATGATAGGAGTTTACCTATGTTACGTTCTTATGTTGGTGGTGTGGTGGTCACCATTAAGATATTATATTATGTTTTATCCCCCTTATTTATAAACGCTAATTAATGTGCTGCATAACCATGCATCGTTTGTCTTTTACTGTCACATGAAGTTTCAAAGTTGATAGACAGAGGCAAACGTCACATAACTTAGTCATACGTAAATAATATTGTTTTAAAAAAATAAGGGTGTATAAATATGTCTAGAGGTGTAGTCTTCTTCTACGTGTATATGGCGTATTCCATTTGGACATTAGCCAGTGTCAAGTATTATTTATTAATATTTGCAGGTTTTTGCATTGCATCGAAACAGTCAAGTCGACATAGTTAAAGTCAGCTAAAAGCTCCGTGAACAAACATTGTAAAAAATGGCCCCCTTTTTACAATGATTCCCTCGACTTGACTATAACTATGACGACTATGTTTTGATCAATGCAAATAACTTGCAAATATTGATAATACTTGACACTGGCAAATGTCCGAAAGGAAAAGCCATTTTTAAAGAAGAAGAAGAATCGCTGTCGACTTTTGTTTTTTTCGCGTTAGTGAAATGTCGTCCTGAATTTTCATTTTTACAAAATCATGGTTTTATTGCGTTTAAATTGTTTAATTTCGGCGGCAAGTTACCAATTTAGTTACGCGAAGTTCAACGAGTTAAGTGAAAATAAAAATACCAGTGCCAAACACGAAATTAGCACGTTACAAACAATTGTCCCATAGGGTTGGAGAAAAATCGTCGCCATTTTTTCTACAGCCGTCACGCATTGAAAATTATTTCAAACGATTACAGTACAATAGTGGTAGTTCGCTATTCGTACGAGTATTTGGCTAAATTGTCCTATATTGCTGACAGAAGCCATAACTAAGAAAAAGAAAGAAGAATCGCTGTCGATTGCTATGTCATGAATGACGCGTAAAACGTCAAAAGTATCGTAGAATATAGGGTAAGGTTATTTCAGCGGCACCTTCTGATGCTACATCTACTGTTAAGGTTGAGAGCTATGGTGGAGGCTGATTATTACCGACGAATATACGTTAATAGGATGGTAGAAGCAACCGTAGGATGGTGTCATCGTAGCCACAGTTCCGTCTGTCCGACCTCTAGCCTCTAGAGCCGGCCCCGGCCCTGACCGCTGACCGCACGCAGCGGCAGGTTAGCCTCAACATTCACGTAGGTACTTATCGAGAAAAAACGATGGATCGTTAACATATCATCGAGTATTTTAGACATGATACAACTTGATTAGCAAGATTACGCGCACAACTTGAAGAATCGATTAGTGAATTACTTCCGGGTTGGAGTTTATCAAATTATCGTTGTTAAGTATAGTGTTCCACGGTTAGTATTTTAACGAATATAGGTACAAAGTACATCGCGGCTTTGCACAATCATGTACTGTTAGGTTTTATCTATTTATTAAAACCCTTCCGAACCAAACAGCTAAACTGAATTTAAACCCATTATCTAGCTAAGATGATAATGACAGAAAAGTAAACACTTTGCTTTTATTTAGTGATTATTTGCTTTTTGATTTATAGTCTAGATAATGATAACTTTACCACTCACATAATCGTCTGACAAAATGACATAATCGTCGTGTCTCCTCGCAACCAAGACTATTGTAACTTAGTCGAAGGGTCGAGATAAGAGATTTATTAAATAGCAAGTTATAACTAACACCAGGATTTTTTTAATATGTATAGGTTCAACTTATGTAAGTTTAAAAAGTTAATCCATACGGTTCGCTTCCGAAGGCCCGAGTCGTGCTCACCACTCCTGCCGCATCACCGCAACATTGAAGACGAGCTACAAAAACAACACCTAGCTAATAACTACCTGCTCATTACGATACCTGCGCAAAAACTGTAACAAAAACGATGACAATGACGACCGACTAGCGAGTAATAGCCGAATGTATTTGATGTTAAAATGATGATATTGACCGAACCGGGAACTGTCAACAAATCACCTATCGTCAGAACAATTATGTCTCGCCCGCGGCTGCGCACGCGACCAATTCTGACGAAAGACTCGCGGTACTTGTCATGCTACCAACACACACAATATAGAACTGGACGAGATTTACCTTTTCCAAACCAAAGTCAAACTTTTCGAGAAAAACTCACACACTTATTAATCAAAATTCGAAAGTCGTCGTTGCTAGAATTTTCTAAGATACACAAATTGAATTCAGACTCGCGGTTGTAGGAAATATTAGACAATAGCAACGTTTCGCCCGCAGTTGCACCCGGTCGTACCTATCGATACGATTTGATCTCCCAACTATCTGCATACCAGGTTTCATCGCAATCGTTATAGTAGTTTTTGCATGTACAAACAAATTAGCTAAAACGCGAAAGTTTATAGCTTAATATTAGTTTGATATGCATCAATTGATATAAAAGTATACATAACGTAGGTGTAGTAGATAGTTAGATACCACATTGCAGGGAATCCAGAGGCCATAAGGATGAATGACGTGGCTACTGGCTACTCACTAGTAACGCCATCTCGCCCCTGCCAGTGCGTAGGTACTGTTACCACACCGGTCACTGCACTGCACTGGTCACTGCACAGCACTGGTCACTGCACTGTCCTAAGGCCACTGTAGTCCACCGCCAGCTTCGTCGCTCTACCGACTGCACGCCACGTCCACAGACTACTTATCTATCTACCTATCATAGTACTTACACTAATCTTATCTCACTGGGTATTTTAATAGAATATCGCCTTCATCGGCCGTTGTAATCGCTTTACAATTAGTTACCTATGTTGATTTAATCTATATAGGTAATTGACTACACATATTTTAGTAATTAATGAATGGCGTTTGTTATATTAATAGAATGATCTAAAATAAAAAAAGTCGGGGAAAAAAGTCTTCGGAAGTTTAAAGTGCGTTACTCCGCACTGAGATCATTTGATTCTTCTTGGTGTGTCAGAGGCTCAGTCGATCAATTATTTGATTATTAATCTGACCAATTGCAACTTGCGTGCAACTGCGATGGCGGTACCCAAAAACAGACCTGTTTAATATTGAAAATCACATTTCAATGGGTTCATTAAAATTTGTGTTGCATTTAATTATGTTGTTGTTTTCTTTCTTCTGATAGCTGTATGTATGTAACGTACCTTGTGAAGATGACAATATGTCAACTCGAGAACGCTGTGTCGGAGCAACAAAAAGTTGAAAAGCAAGTGATTGCCCAACGTCCAACAAGGCAACAATGCATGATCGCCTGTTCCGTGCGTTCGATGCGTCTTAGAATTGAAGACGTTGATTGATGTAACTTCGCTTGCTACACTAGAGTACTACATACGAGTACATTATGACGACACAATTGACAATCATATAGCCTGCCAATCACTAGCACTGATGGGTGACGAATCGATGTCTACAGAGGGACGACTGCGGCTCATTTACACGAATACGAACATGGCTGAATTCAACGGTTTAGAACTTAGATCATCATTGAGGGCGACTGGTCATTAATTTTGATTACCTAACTCAGTTATTCCCGATAATGTGTGTAAATCATTTTCTCGAGCTCCTTCTTGCTTCGGAAGGCGCGTTAAGAAGCAGTCGGTATCTGCTATCTACGATAGTAGTTGATCAAGTTAGAGGCCGTAGAGCGACCAAAAACTCCAACACTAAATGAGATGCATACGAAAAGAAATTATTCCCTAACTCAATTAACAACCAACGATGTGATAGGCAATATGCAGTAACTGGTAGTAATTACTTTTATTACCATGGCCACGTTAAGTCACATCAGCTGTGTAGTGTATAGATAGATAAACCTTCAAGTTGTTAACCAAGTTAGAGTATAATACGGCTTCTGAACGGTCGGCTCATCAACACAAGTTGTAACTGAATATCGACTACGGCTATATCTCGCAGGTTACAATTGCATATTTGATATGTCAAATATCTGAAAATGTAGGGAAATTACACATCGGTAAATTTAACATTCAAGTCTGTCATTCTGTGTAAGATCATCCTTGTGTGTTGTTTAGCAGAAGAGTGTAATGTCATTGATTACATTATTAATACTAAGTAGACAGAAATAGAACCCGATTTGTTTGTTTGTATAGACAGAGTATATAAAGATACTTCGAAGAAACAATCTTGTCAAGGAAAAACACGCGAATATAATACGAAAATAAATTATTTAGAAGTTAAGTACGTTTTTTATAAAGGCATCGTTCCTTCGTGATTATTTAATTAATATTCTTCGAATATGAGATCGGAACTTTTGCTAGTATAATAGTGACTCACGAAGGATAAACATTGGTTGTGGTTGGTGATTAATAAATAAACAACGAAATAATCGTCGTCTCCTCGCGGAGATGACGAGTGTCATGGTGAACGGTCATTGGTCACGCATGGCTATCTGCATGTAGTTTCCAATAATAGATATATATTTTTTTACTGCTCATATAGCCGACATTTCTCAACCGATCTTGATGGAACTTAGTATAGAGGTTCTATGAATACATTTTTTTGTCGTAGGGGATTTTTGATTTGGCGTAATTTTCCCACTAAAGAGACTAATCGATATCTCCGAAATATAGCAATAGGTATAAATGATTATTTTTTATTTGAAAAGCAGTTGTTTAAAATTGTAAATTTTGTGCTCGGGAGGTCTACCTTCTGAACTACAAGTATCTTCTATACTATTGGTTATTTTATTATAATATGAGGGACAACCTATTTTATAAATCTGTAATCAAATCACAAATCAATCATTTTTAGTACCTACCTTATAAATTATCAATTAATATTATTGTACATACTTACTTACATAAATGTTTTGTACGCCATCAGTGGTACCCCTGATGGAAGTGTAAGAGGGTAAACGAAACTATTTGCTTTAATTAAATTCTGCAATAACTAGATATTATGTTATCTTATCGGCGACGCCGCGCCGCGTCGGTAAACAATCAGTTCCCTCGACTTCAGTAGAACTTTACAAATATCGGTAGAATCTGCAGCGAATTATACAACATTGTGTAAATTAAACACATAAATTTATATTTTCTTTTAGAATTCGTGTTAATTCCGCATTTGAACCAGTTTCTTAACCATGTTTACTTATCAGTTTTATCTGTTAGAGTGTCGCCTACCTATCCGGTGATTGAGACAGGGAACGTCGAAATAAAAGATTTAGACCGATATAGGTAGTGACACATAAATTTATTTAAAACTAAGCCTAATTAATATTACAGTAGTAAGTAATTGAGTTTATTTAGAAAAAAGTCTAGATCTATAAGATTTTATAATTCAGAACAGGTTATCTGTAGTAAGTTATATTTAGTTAGTTATTTAGAAAAGTCTAGGTTTAGAACTATAAGTTTTCATTATTCTAGTTTATAAGTTAATTAGGTATTTGAGAAGCATAGATTTAATTTAGTTAGTAATAGTAAGTTATGTAAATAATTTAGAATTTGGAAAACAACATCATTTTAGACTGAAGGTCGGATTATAAAATTAAGACATGAAACTGTTCCCTAATTAAGGTTGGGTCATGTTTTTAAGAAAGGTTCGAGCTATAGGTTGATGCAGTAATGTCTCTCTGGATTTCAGGGGTACAACCGATGATTAAATTTGACTCATCTGGTAGCGATGATGCAACTCCTGTTGAAGCGGTGATGGTTCAAGTGACTTGTAAATCTAAGATGGTTCACAGCCAGGAAGGTGGTCTGTGCCAATCTTCCACGGCCCACTCTGTCCGTGCTTCTGGTCCGGCAGCCATTTTCACTAAGAGTCCTGTGGGTCGGTTGCTCTTGAGTTCCAGACCGGAACGTAGAACCCTGGAATTACACCAGTCGAAGAGACAAATCAGTAAAGGCACTGTCAGGCCAGTCTGTGTGAACATCAGCCACCGAGAGATGAGTTTACAATATAAATAATTTCCTTGGCTGACGTTTACACAGACTTGTCGCAGGGCGGCCAACATTTTAGGATTAGTATCTTAGATATAAGTTAGGTACAATAGTAGGTTTATATTTAGTTCTTAATTTTAGTTGATTTTTATTTGTTAGGTTATCTTTAGTTTAAGTTCTCAAAAGTAAAAGAAATATTTCAGACACAGTTTGTTCTAATTACTTAGGTATATACTGAAATCCTATTCAGAGGTTCAAACATTTAACACCAGAACCAGTTCCAATAGGAACTGCCACATGGTAACTTGAGCATGTGTTTTTTACAATTAAGTACACAAAATCTACTCAAAAATGCAAGGCGATCGTAGATCGTAGTTGTTCACTTAGTTTAGTTATTGATTCTACTAGGAAACATGGTTTCTGAAACCAATCTGGTATACTGATCCAAGCTTGAGCACGTGGGAATCGAAAACGCAGCTTTTCCGAGTGTTTTCCGAAACGTGAGCTGAGGAAATATCACTTGTGAAAACAATAATATTAGATTATATTCTACAACTCACCTATTACGGGAACTTTAGCTTTAGTTATATTTATTGAATTATTTTTGGATTTAATAATTTATATTTCTGAATGGGTCGAGAGGTCGCCGACGCGCAGAGGAAAAAGGGCTCTTTTCGTGTTGTCATACTATATTTTCGAAAGCCTCCTTCCAGCACCAAAATATGTGACATTTTGGGACAAGGTGGAAATGAATTGTGGTTAATCCATTTCAAACACCCTTTCGTCGCTGTTTTAAGTAATGTCTCACATTATTTTGAATGAGTACTAAAAGGATGCGTTAATCTAACTGCAAACTATTATTTTATAATATAATTCTAAATAGAAGATTTGTGGCTAGAAAATTATATCAAATGTAATTATTTTCTTAGTATGGTAACACTGGACGACGTACGTCACACGGCTACATAAGTATACGTATACCTACATATAGTCACAGTATTTCAATTTATTCTACTGCCGTACAAGCAACGCCATCTACCGTTCATTGATGTGTATCTAACCTAAATTGTCACTACAATATCGATACGGAGTCTGTCTAAAAGGTTCACCTTTTTGTGGGAGACGGACCGATACAACGACCAGATGTCGCTTATATTAATAAGTTCTACTGATTTTATTTCTTATTTTAATGTTTACTAGAATAATGTTGTTAAGTATTATAATATATGTAGTTATAATGATGTTTAGTATTCTAAAGTGTCAAACAACGTGACATCACCCGCCGCCTTGGGAAAAGATTTTGCCCTATGGTAAAATCTTTCTGGACCTAACCACGCCTGCACTAGCATACTGTCTATCACACAATCTACCATTCAACCTATCATACAATTCATCTAAATCATAGCAGCAGCACAAATTATTTATCAATTTGTGTCGCATCCTTTCATAAGAAAAAGTCTTTCCCTAGTCTAATATCACTGAGAGAAGACGAGTGCGGATTAAGTCGCTGGATGTTCAATTGATGGGCAACGCAAACATGTCTACACTACCTTGACAGCCTGCCGGCCTGCCAGCCTGTCTGGTTTATATTTACCTATTCTAGGTTACTTTTTAGGTTTTCTTTAAATTTAGAATATGTGCTAAGAGTTGATAATTGAGAAACTACCTTAGTTTAAGTGTACATGGGGTTTAAGAGAGTCCCATGCACATTAAGAATACCTGAGTCCTAAGAGAGACTATCAGAGTATTATTCAAGTAAGTACCTATAGATTACCTGTGTCCTAAGAGAGACCTACAGTGTAATAAGTACCTATTAAGTATTGTGTTCTAGGCTTATTTTAAGGGTCCACAACTAACCGCCCTATCAAGAATTGTTGTGTTATAGGCTTATTTTAAGGGTCCACACTAACCGCCCTATCAAGGAAACTGGTAGTTCTCGTTTATCGAAGATTAAGGTTTAAGAATGTACCTGTATAAAGGTTACATTAATATTTTATTTATATGAGTTTAAGTTTTCTAAGTCGAAAAGTATAAAATTCTAGTTGTTATTAGGAAAACAAGGCAAAGGCTAAGCAAGATAATATAAGGCAAGGCGCGACAGTTTGTCTATTCAGTAATTTAAGTTTTAACAAAAGTATGACAACAGTTAAGTTTTGAGAGTTGAGTTTTTTTTAAGTTAGTTTAGTCAAAATAGTTTAGTTTGGTTTAGATAAGTTAAGTTGAGTTTAGTTTAGTTTAAAGAGTTAAGTTAAGTCTAGAATAATTTTTAGTTTAGATCTAGCAGCATGTATTCACTCACCGTACTCAAGCTCAGATTTCTGTAAGGATAGTATTTAATAGGCAACATTTTGTATAGAGTTTAATTTTATTAGTAAGATTGAGAATTATCAGGGGTAGGTAGGGTGGGGGTTGAGGGTTGGTTAAGGCTATGCCTACCTACTTACTTTAAGTTCAAGTTACAAGTTCTTTCTTATTCTATGTCACTATCTTAAGCTATGTTAGTACACAATATAGTAAAAATTAAATGACCATCACCCAAGGAAACAAATTGTACCAGAATTCACAGAGAGGTGCTAAAATTGAGACTACATCAACCTAGAACCACGTAAGGGGCGCCAATATGTCGCCTACCTATCCGGTGATTGAGACAGGGAACGTCGAAATAAAAGATTTAGACCGATATAGGTAGTGACACATAAATTTATTTAAAACTAAGCCTAATTAATATTACAGTAGTAAGTAATTGAGTTTATTTAGAAAAAAGTCTAGATCTATAAGATTTTATAATTCAGAACAGGTTATCTGTAGTAAGTTATATTTAGTTAGTTATTTAGAAAAGTCTAGGTTTAGAACTATAAGTTTTCATTATTCTAGTTTATAAGTTAATTAGGTATTTGAGAAGCATAGATTTAATTTAGTTAGTAATAGTAAGTTATGTAAATAATTTAGAATTTGGAAAACAACATCATTTTAGACTGAAGGTCGGATTATAAAATTAAGACATGAAACTGTTCCCTAATTAAGGTTGGGTCATGTTTTTAAGAAAGGTTCGAGCTATAGGTTGATGCAGTAATGTCTCTCTGGATTTCAGGGGTACAACCGATGATTAAATTTGACTCATCTGGTAGCGATGATGCAACTCCTGTTGAAGCGGTGATGGTTCAAGTGACTTGTAAATCTAAGATGGTTCACAGCCAGGAAGGTGGTCTGTGCCAATCTTCCACGGCCCACTCTGTCCGTGCTTCTGGTCCGGCAGCCATTTTCACTAAGAGTCCTGTGGGTCGGTTGCTCTTGAGTTCCAGACCGGAACGTAGAACCCTGGAATTACACCAGTCGAAGAGACAAATCAGTAAAGGCACTGTCAGGCCAGTCTGTGTGAACATCAGCCACCGAGAGATGAGTTTACAATATAAATAATTTCCTTGGCTGACGTTTACACAGACTTGTCGCAGGGCGGCCAACATTTTAGGATTAGTATCTTAGATATAAGTTAGGTACAATAGTAGGTTTATATTTAGTTCTTAATTTTAGTTGATTTTTATTTGTTAGGTTATCTTTAGTTTAAGTTCTCAAAAGTAAAAGAAATATTTCAGACACAGTTTGTTCTAATTACTTAGGTATATACTGAAATCCTATTCAGAGGTTCAAACATTTAACACCAGAACCAGTTCCAATAGGAACTGCCACATGGTAACTTGAGCATGTGTTTTTTACAATTAAGTACACAAAATCTACTCAAAAATGCAAGGCGATCGTAGATCGTAGTTGTTCACTTAGTTTAGTTATTGATTCTACTAGGAAACATGGTTTCTGAAACCAATCTGGTATACTGATCCAAGCTTGAGCACGTGGGAATCGAAAACGCAGCTTTTCCGAGTGTTTTCCGAAACGTGAGCTGAGGAAATATCACTTGTGAAAACAATAATATTAGATTATATTCTACAACTCACCTATTACGGGAACTTTAGCTTTAGTTATATTTATTGAATTATTTTTGGATTTAATAATTTATATTTCTGAATGGGTCGAGAGGTCGCCGACGCGCAGAGGAAAAAGGGCTCTTTTCGTGTTGTCATACTATATTTTCGAAAGCCTCCTTCCAGCACCAAAATATGTGACATTTTGGGACAAGGTGGAAATGAATTGTGGTTAATCCATTTCAAACACCCTTTCGTCGCTGTTTTAAGTAATGTCTCACATTATTTTGAATGAGTACTAAAAGGATGCGTTAATCTAACTGCAAACTATTATTTTATAATATAATTCTAAATAGAAGATTTGTGGCTAGAAAATTATATCAAATGTAATTATTTTCTTAGTATGGTAACACTGGACGACGTACGTCACACGGCTACATAAGTATACGTATACCTACATATAGTCACAGTATTTCAATTTATTCTACTGCCGTACAAGCAACGCCATCTACCGTTCATTGATGTGTATCTAACCTAAATTGTCACTACAATATCGATACGGAGTCTGTCTAAAAGGTTCACCTTTTTGTGGGAGACGGACCGATACAACGACCAGATGTCGCTTATATTAATAAGTTCTACTGATTTTATTTCTTATTTTAATGTTTACTAGAATAATGTTGTTAAGTATTATAATATATGTAGTTATAATGATGTTTAGTATTCTAAAGTGTCAAACAACGTGACAAGAGCTTCATTGAATCTAATTATGTTAATTTCGAGATTATAACTTTATTTAGAAATCAATATATCGCGTGGTAATGTCTTTCTTTACGACCATGTTATTGTTATCTACGCTATCACTAGCACAATACACTCGTACTTTTCAATTAAGTATCTGGATTTGCTTGTTGTGTTTGCTCACTATTGGCCAACCTATCATGCTTATGTAATGACCTAAATGCTAATGGACCCTGCTAACGGTATCAGAGACAGGGGCTGCTGTACCGACAGATGCTCAGATCGTCCTAATTCCTAATAGCCAATAGTGAGCTGTCATTATTGGCCATTAGCTACTAAAGTCTATGTTACTCCTAATAGCCACGTGTGTGTGTGTTGGCCGGCAACCACTCGATGGGCGTTGAGTTCCGAGTGGCCTCACACTGAATATACATGAGCTATGCTTTCACTGCGTCTCTGAGAGGCGTCTCGAGAGACTCGAGTTGAATTCTGAAATTTTTGTTTATAGAAACACACAATTTACTTACTTCAATACAGACGACGAATACAATACTAGATAGACAAATTATCTGTAGCACAACGAGAAATATTATGAGAACCTATCAACTGAGACTAGTAAATCTACTAGTCTAAAGCCAATAGTTTTTTAAATGTTCAATAGTTTCATTATTATTCTGAAAATATATTCTTGTAACAAATGTATAAACTTATACCAACTTCAGTTTCAGAGTTTGATGTTAAAACATCAACAGAATTAATATAAATTAAAACCAAATTAAACTGAAGAGAGTGAAACAAATACCTACAGTCATTAAACCAGAAACCTCACTCACAGCAGAGTTCCGGCACATTTGCTACAACTAATATGTATAACGTGACTAGCGAGACTAGCGAGCGACCGCCACGACGGAAGCGACGCGACGCAGCGGGACACGGCACGGGCGACGCGACGCGGCCAGATGTTCTTCATTAAAATAACTTGTCAACGTAATAGAGCGTTTAGGAGTGTTTGTTTATGGAGTTGTGACACGATGCGACACAACACGTGTTGTGGCCTGTTTTGGATACAATTTGTGTTAATAAGTGATGTGGTGGTGATACCGTGATAATGACGGATGATGGCCGCATTTTTCAAACATTTATAATTTAGGCGTGATCTTCGGGCAAATCGATGCAAAGGGCTTCTTCGTACAGCGAGGGTAAAATCAGAAACCGCTTTCAAACTTCTTAACTTTATAAACTTAAGTCACAAGTAAAATAAGTATGTCAGTTCTTTCTCGCCTGAAATACAGGAATATCCTAGTGCAGGTTTAAGAACTTAAAAATAATAAAAAATTATGATTATCCTAGTCAAGGCTATGTTTATGTTCTTTATGTTTTCTTTATAATTAACTAGCTGCGCCCCGCGGTTTCACCCGCGTAAGTCCCGTTCCCGTTTCAGTTCTCGCGGGATTAAAAGTATTCTATGTCCTTCTCCTGGTTCTAAGCTACCTCCCCACCAATTTTCAGACAAATCGATTTAGCCGTTCTTGAGTTATAAATGGTGTAACTAACACGACTTTCTTTTATATAATATACTAGCTGCGCCCCGCGGTTTCACCCGCGTAAGTCCCGTTCCCGTTCCCGTTCCCGCGGGGATTAAAATGTCTATGTCCTTCTCCTGGTTCTAAGCTACCTCCCCACCAATTTTCAGATAAATCGATTTAGCCGTTCTTGAGTTATAAATGGTGTAACTAACACGACTTTCTTTTATATATATAGAAGATTAATAAGATTATGTTTAGCTACTTTAGTTTACTTGTTTGTAATGTTTTTGTAATTCTGCGAACACATAAGTATAAACGTGAATACCTTCTACCCACTTAATGAAATGAGTTATATTATTAACCTAATATTTAATTAATTAATTAAACCAAATTAAAATGAATATAATTATTGTATGACCTGGCTTTAGTGATCTCCTTACAGATTAAATAAATTAAACCTTTATTGAATTATATTTATTTTTGTAAACTAAATGGAATAATCAGTTAGGTAGACGTAGCATAGAGGTACAAATAGGCAGATTCAAAGAATATGAATGAATAAATGAGCAGGTTAGGCTAAATGTATGAGTTTTATGAAGATGTTAACAGGTTGATTGTCTGTTAGGTAAATGCATTCAACCTTCGTTTGTCGTCGCCCGGGTAATAAGAAATCCGAAAGGCGACACTCAAGAAAAAGGATTTTAAACAAATGATAACAGGTAGGTAACCAAAAAACATTGCAATTTTTCTGTTGACAGTGCTAAACCTATTTGCTTCGAACCCATTTTATCATTTAATTAACCGGATCATTGGTAATTAATTATTAATTAAACAATCGCATCATTGCCAAGTGATAATGCGATGACTTCATTATTTCTTTATGAAATAATCACCCATTATTTTAGCTTCGACATTGAAACTTGAAATGTGAATATTATAGACCTAACTAGTGCCTAATTGCCTATCGCGTCGCGTACAAGATCACCTACTTAACTCGACTCAAGCTGCGTACAATCGTAGCACAAAAACTAAGTGAATAAAGAGTTCACACGATGATACAATATCAAGGCGAAACAGAACTATTTCAAGAGAACTCACATTTTTTTAGTTATTATTTAACCGAGTAATTAGTGCAGTTCTGCCGAAGTGGGCCACTTTACTTGTACTTAACACAGCAAATCACTTCGCTTGTTCAATGTCAAGTGAACATAATAGACTCATTTCTAATGAGCGTGACTCACTTGTGTTCAACTAAAAAGGTTGGCATTAGCATAATCAAAGCAAATTTAATTTTTCCTTGGGTTTGGCAATGCTGAGACAAGCTTTTTTTAAACCGACGTCAAAAAAAAGAAAACAAAATAACCTCTGCAACATACAAGGCAACCGACATATCAAATGTAAACTGAAGTCGGACAGCCAAACTATTCAATCTGGATCTAACCACTAAAACTGTCCAGTGCCCGGTAAAAGAAGCATCAGAATAAATAGATGACCTCCTCCTTTTGGACGCCTGTTAATTAAAGTCGTTATCAAAAGCATCGCGATTGAAACCGAAAACACGGCGGGGGCGCGAGTGTATGACGTAACTCTTTGTATTGTAATGAAGACATTGTTGTAGACTGTTGAGCCGCCCGCGCCGCCGCTGACGTCCCGACGCGGTACCGCGGCGTGGCGTGGCGTATCGTGGTCGATGCTCACAAACTGACCTACATTTTGACGTTACATAGCGTTGTAGCTAGAGAGTCTGTACCTTCCGTAGGTGGGTGTTTCGACTGAACTGGTTTAACCTATGCCATCGCATCATTAGAATGTTGAACTTTCGAGACAACGTAGTCTACACCGACGCGACGCGGGCGACCCACGAGACTAGTCGTTCAAGAACCTGTGTCGCGGGACAGCGGAAAAAATAAGTGCTAATTGTAGCTGTTATCATGAAGTGTAAATTGTATGCCTAAAGTTTAAAGTAACCGGGTGAAGTAACGGTGCGAGGGAAGCCATGTGCCTCTGCTAGTATACTAGAGGCAGACAATAGCTCTGAAAGAGCTTTTAACATTTAGAAATTAAGCTTGGTGTTTGATTTTTTATCTACGATTATTTATCTCACCGTATTATGTTTCAACGAAACGTGAAAGTTTTAGCTAGGAAACGAAATGGTTTTAAGTTTAAACATAGCTTAGCTTAGTCGGAAAAACTACGGTCTAGTGATACGCAGGAGTGGGTTAAAATTGTGGTAATCTTTATTTACTAGCTGCACAATTAAATCAGTACCTTAATGAGCGACCGTTTAAGTGTAGATTTTTGCACTGCAGTAGATACCTACTTACTGCAGTGCAAAAATATACACTTACTGTAAAGTACTTACCTTACTTTAAGTTACTATTTTACATACATAAAGTAAGGTAAAAGGTCAAGTTAGTATGTAAGCGATGATGATGATGGATGAAAATGATGATGACACTCTACATCACTTGTCACTTACCCTACCCTACCCCTCTGTCGATTTTCATTAAGATCTGTCTCGATTTGTTTAATATCACCCGCACAGGTCCCGATCACCCGGGATTATCGGGATCAAAAGCTGTTTCAAAAGTATCCAATGTCACTTAAACTTTCCCTCTGCAAATTTTCATCCAAAGCGGTGGAACCGTTTGACCGTGAAGAGGGAACAAACAAACAAACAAAAAGATATACAAACAAACGAACTTTCGGATTAATAATATTAGTAAGGATAAGGATTTGTAAACTTACAATATTTATATTAAAACACCTGGTACACCATCATTAATCTTTACTAAAATTCGGAATCTCGTCAATTTTCTAATTATTGTATTCTAAAACCCCTTGAGGGAAAAAAACTGGTATTAAGTACTTATTTTAGAATTAGTGGGAATAGGTAATGTTCTGACGGCATGTCTCATTGGCATTAGATTATTGTTTTGTATTCAAAGTCGACGTCTCACTATATCGAACGCGTAAATTATCGAACTGTCATTGCAACGAAAGACTAATCGAAGCACATCGAACATCCAATCGATTAGTACCTTAACTCGAAACACAAAGAATAGAATACTCAATACATCGATGTGGCATTACATCGAACGAAAGACTGGTAATAACAGAAACGTGCTTCAAATGACACGTATACTTAATATTAAATTTTAGGGGAAGAAGAGAGACGGAAAGAGGCCGGAAGTCTGGAGTAAGTGAGACAAACGTGCGCGTGATCATTGTTTGTTTAATGTTAGAGTAACAGACATTCCTGTTCTATATACAAACAAACATCTAGTTCCTATTGTAAACACAGTAAATACATTTAGATCCGTAAAACTTACCATCAAAGTGGTCTTGGTAGGTAGTTCTTTATTGTCTTTTCGGGACTTTTATGGTTCGTTTGATATTTCGCTTCGAATATTTATATTAGTTACGGTAATTGCAATCCCCAGAGGACAAGATAGTAGATCGCGAGATGGCGTAGACGTGTCGGAGGCAGCGACGTGCGCGCAGCACGGACGACTCGCGAAGTACATCTGTCGAGCGAGTGCTGGTGTCACCCTCGGTAAGTAGTGTCGCACACAATATACATAGATAACACTTCATACATACATTACATAGACAATAATTTGACTACCATTTATCAAGGCAGTCACGGTCGGCGTGCGCGAGAAGAACCGGTTTCAGATGTAGGTACGACTACAGTTTTAAGTGAAATTGGTTCAATAAACTGCACGTTAAACAACAACAACAACCCGACGCACGACGACGTCGCTGAAAGCTCCGCCCATAAGGGCGCTCGCGCGTATGTCGTGTCACCGACTGTACCCGCGCCTGCGCACGTTTTCATTTACACGTTAGATGATTGTCACACCGAGTGTTTTAATATTATCATATTGTTGTTATAATAATAATATGAAAACGATGGGAAAGCAAACGACAAAACAATTACTATCAAGCCCCGGACCGGTTGCTTAGCGACTTTACCTGATGTGACTGTAGGCCGATAGCTGTAGTCCTCTTTGACAAATGAAATACTTAACTACCCATACAGATTTACATCTCTAATTTGTCATACAAACTAAAAAATTCTTTGTTTATTACAGCGTCGACACCGACGAGGACACTATTGTCACTATCTTGGAGTTTTATTATTATTACATTTAATAGTTTCATTCCATTACTTTGTTATTTAAATTTTAAATTTTTAAGTTAGCAATGTTTTACATAGATACCTACATTAAATAGGAACCCAAAAATGTGTTCTAGAACCAGGTTTTTTTTACTGATAGGAAGTCGTTAATTGTAACGCGCTACTTGTGCATAATTTACAATTTTATTTGAATTAGAATTTTTATTATTAGATTAGAAAGTAAACTGTTTTGTGTGCTCGTTGCTTGCCTACTTAGTTTGATCACCAGTTAATATCAGCAGTTTTAGCCATAACGAAGGAGGAATGGGAATGTACATCACTTATTAATTAATTTATGTCTGACTGAACGTTACGCCAAGTCCAGTTAGAGCGCGTGCTAGTTAAGTTTGTGCGTGGTCAAAATCGGAACTCATCGCTGCTGCTACAATATCGATAAAATTAGTTACGTAATGTTTGGCAGTGGCGCCCTAGTCGCACGCAAACTTATCTGGCGCGCACTCTACACTATGTTTCGCTAATGAATAAAATATGATAGTCATAATTGGTTGTAAAGATGACCTGTAGAAGATCTGCGACAATCACGAATCGAATGTCAATATTCCGTTTAACATTACAACGAATGACACAACATTGAATAATCAATCAATATCTAGTTCTAACAAAACAACACAGGTATTGGTACAGACTTGAAGCAGAAACAGTCAATTAGCTGGTATTGTGTTTCATGTCGAGATATAGGTACGTACTCGTAGATGACTGGCATCATCACAATATCTGTTATCATCACCATCACTTGCACTATCATTACTGGCGGTTGGACGACGCGACGGACGTGTCTCACACATTCGAGTTACACCATTCGGGTCGCTATTGTCATACGTAATACGTGTCATGCATGATACGTGGCGTACACATCAGTCTTGTTCAGACCCGGAAATATGAGACTACACCATAAATGGAGATATTGTAAAAGTGCCTAAAGAGTGCTGACATGGCAGAATGTAGAGAGAGTGACACGCTCTCAGTGAACCACTCGATACAAGAGAGCCTCAAGTTGTCACAACATCACAGACCCGTAGACGTCAAAGTGGAGACCATTAGCGAGCAGTGATAACATCTCGTCCCATCTTTACGTAAACGATGTTTTATCAACATCGTTTGAGAGCAGACATGTCTGTCGTATTTCCGTTATTCTCTAAACAACTCATCAAAGTACTGTCTCTATGAGCTTGACGAATTAATGTATACCGTGACATGAGACTTGGTATCTAGGCACCTATGAATGTGCCTGACTATTTTATCTAAAATATAAAAAATAATCTGTGAAATTGACTTCCAATCGACACACACTGATCGTAGACTTTCAAATATTGGTGTTCGACAAAGTAGACCGGATTGCAAAACAAATCTTGTTATTGCGTTAGGAAACGTCTTCAGAATATTTTGTTCCAAAGATATATTATAGTAATGGTCTTTGTGAATGGCAAAATAGTTTATTTAGTCATAGTTAAGCTAATTGATCGCACTCCTCAGTGCTCCTCAGCAGGATTAAAAGCACAATGCTCTTTCAATTAGGCTGTGTTAAGTAATTGGTTTTCATTAACATTTCAATTCATAGATTTCAATGATTGCTTGCGTATTTAAATGACTGTATAGAGAAGGTCTATGAATGTTGAGAGAGACAACGCGCGGTGTGGTGCGAATGTTATCCAACGCGAGGTTGCAACATGAGATGCGACGATAGCCAGACAATGGTGGAGGCTGCGACCTGCGACCGACCAGTGACGACGACACGTGCGAACTGGGCGACTCGAACACTATTGTGGTGTGGACCTCATCTGCGACCGACTGAGCAACAAGCGGGAACACTCACGAACTAAACCCGGTAGTTTCTTCTCCATCAGTAATTCCATAATTCAGTAGTTTAGACATTGCGAACTAAACGATCGCATGAAAATATTTGACGATCGCTGTTTTATGAAATCGTTCCATAACATTATAACGAAGTGTTTCGTGTTAGCCGCGATATATCGTCGATCATTGGTAGTAGTTTGAACGCGTAATGTTAATATTGAAAGTAGGAAGGTGAGACCACGCGGAAGGAGTCCAGCTCAGACGCGCGCTAGATACTGGCCATCTATTTAGGAACGTGACGCGTTTGTTGCAATATGTACCTTGTTGTACAAGACGTAAGGTGTAATATGGTGTGCGGTGGTAGCACACGTTTCTCTGCACTCCCCAGAGAAAAGCAGTTTCACCGGCCGCTGGACCTGTTTCACGGCACACCACACGTTTCTAACGCACCTCGCACCTCGTCCGTCCGTATCTAGGTGATCCCACTGCCCCGGTTGTTCAACTAACTTAACTCATTACTTCTTCCATACATCTCAATTGAATACGATTAGAGCTAATTAAGAAGCTACCGCCACTAACTACTCCGACAATTGGCTGCGGCTCTTATCTTAATCAAATGTGATAAATAACCAACTGTAATCGTATCAACGAGCATGCGATGGCTACAGATAACTGAATCATGCATGACTGAGCGGGGTTGTAATCACATGGTCTTATATATCCCTGCTGGGTGATCATAATATATCCCTACTAAGATGTTGATTGTCGTATTGCATTGTCGCTGTGGTCCTGAGTTACATCAGATCACTCTCTCCCTTTGGTGACGGTTTTGACGATTTATCAGTGACACTAGATGATGTGCTCTTTGACACAGAGAGGACAGTGAAGTGACGCAAGCGCAGCGATTACGTCCACACTATCGAGAAATGAAAGCTAACTCGAGGAAAAGCAAACATCGAACGCAAATAGCGGTGGAGATGAATTAACTCGGCGCGGGCTAGCGGCTGATAACGCGTGGTGAGATTCTCGGCAGATAACGGATACATAAGTACATAGTTATTTGGAGATATCAATGTCAATATCAATGTCGACGGTCCACCCGAAGCATTTAAACTGGTAACATTAAATATATTTCGAAGCAAACCTGATATAAACAGCTCATTAAATGTAAGTAGGTATATTCAAAACAAAGTTCTAATGCAGAACTAAATGGATAAAGTTGTAAAAGTGCAACAGCGTGAATTCACAAGTCATGATATTGCAAGTGGTTGGTATTGCGAAGTATCTAAGTGTTACATCTAACTGTCACAACGCGCGGTTCCGAGACTTTATTCTGACGATCTCGCCGCGATATAGTTTTCATGATCCTTTCACATTAGCGTTAGATAATATTTGCCATTTAAAGCGTGCAGATTCAGCGATGAGCGGCGGTCTGTCCGTGTGTGAGTGCACGAGTGTGATGGTGCAAGCGAGCGAGAGCAGGGAGCGTCAAGAACTTCCCGGATCACTGCATGCATCTGTACTGTATGAAACGAAGGGCTCTTCGCTATTTGTTTTGTCGACTTTCGAAACTGGTTATTTACTCAATCCGCGTTGGATCTCGACTCGATGCTCCGCGTTCGAACCAAAACAAATCTCTGTGAGAAATAAAGGGTGTTGTTGTTTTAAGTTGGTGAGAAAAGAGTGATTGTAAATTTACGGGTTTAGAGAACGGTGGCGGGTCATAATAGTGTAATACTTAGGTATAAAACAAAACATCGTTCATTGCGTAGATCGGAACCCACGCCGCCACCGCACCGGCGGCGGCGCGAGGCGCGTGTGCAAGCCGAGTGCTCGGCTAGTGTCGTGTTGGTCGTGTTATGGGTGCTTCATCTTTCATCGAATGAATGCATTGTCTTAGGAGGGTTATATAAACATCGCGGCCACGGTTCACGCGATGGCCTCTCACGCTGTATAACCCTAACCATAGGCTGCAATTCTTCTACAATAAATTATAAGAACATTACCGAATTACGTGGTCTAGACGTCATATAGGGCAATCTGTGCAAGGTTACCGGAGGCGGCGCGCGGTGGAATACTAAACAGCAAGCGGTTAGGAGACTAGATTGTGATTTGTGCACGAGTCACGAGCAACAGGCGGACCGCATTCCTCACTTCTCACTTAACGATGATCAACCGTACGTACGAGAGTAACTGTTCCAGTCGCCCACAGAAATAGATGGCCCCGTTCAACTTAAAATAGTGACCCATTCGGATTTTACTGAGAAAAGTAATTATTCATTGAACAGCTTTGTAGTGTAACTGTTAGATGTGGGTATCATATCAGGTTGTGAGTGGTTCTCACCTATATGTGTGTAATGTGGTCCCGTTCAGCGAGTGTCGTCGATGGTGGTGTCGAGGCGAGGCGCGCGCATGCTGCGCGGTCGACGACCTGCCGTGCTGACGATCGGGGAATAACTGCCACTCACTGACACTGCACTGACGCGTGCGATCTCCACCGCTGTTCGAGGCGAACTGCCGCCCGCCCGCGCCTGCGTCGCCCCGGCCTTGACCGCCCGCACTTCCCTCGCGTCCCCTCCCCGCGCCGGCGCATCCCACCAGGTAGCTGACCGCCCGCCACTAACACCGTTACCCACCAACACCGATGCATGCGAGCTTTTTGTAAACTATCATGGAAGGTGAAATGCAAGCTTTCAACCAATAAAGCAAAGCACCAGTTTAACCGAGATGTACCTACATGCAATCGTCTATAGCTATGGTTGGATTTAGTATCTCATTATTGATTCTGCACCTTTTGTGCCTTCTTTGATTCTGTGCATCATCCAACCAACCGCATCAATCACACCTTGACCGGGTTGCGCGAAGGCACATGATATCGTTGCGATCGACGCCACCTTGACCTCGAGGATATTTAACAGGAAATAATGCTTTTTGGCAGGCACCAGCTCGTACGACCAAGTAGATATTTACGAGGATATTTCCTCTGACCTGTGAAGTACCTACATTATCAAGTCACTCTCTACACCAGCAGGAGACGCGAACGCTAAGAAGTGACATAACAACGTATTAGGCGGCCGCTGCCGCTAGCTTTATAAATACTATAGGAAACGTTATATTATTCTGAAGTTACCTCGTGGACAGATCTATGACACTTTTGCAATTACTAATGATACTGAAATAATTGTGACTTGTAACGTAATGGAAGAATTCTTTTCCTTCCTTCCTTGTTGGTAAACTGGAAGGAAACTGGTTGATACAATAATCTTGAGTTTATTGGCACAATTTGTAGATTAACAAATACCAAAAAGCAAAATAATTGTTAACACCCTGAAAAAGTCTCAGTGAATCACCCATTTTCTAATGGCCAGTGCCAATTTTCCATCGAGTATGAATAACAGTACGATAACAGTGTGGTGACCATACTGTTATCGTCGCTGCAGCGCACGACGCGGACGATGGAAGGCATTCCTAGAGTATTCATTTATTTGGAGACAATGGAGAAAGTTGCAGTATTTGCTAGGAAGTTGAAACAAACAACCGTTTCATATATCTTTAGGAATATGCGGAATTATGAAGCACTAGTTGCAGATCGTGGATCAACTCACGAGTACTTCACACTGACTATACATACATATGTAATATGTATATATTACATACTTGTCTCGTCCTGCTTATGAAACAATATAAGCGTACAATGAATCCATCACCGAGGATTATCTCGATAGCAGATAATGCCGATAGTGGGTCGCACACACGCATGCATATCGAGATAACAACGTTGCCTATCAGGAATCTCATCTTTTTAGGGCAGGATTCATAAAATCCATCAAACATAGTTCCGCGAGTGGTTGGTAATGTGAATGACATCAGATACCTGGGTAGCTATACGAGTACACAGCAGATCTCGTATATAGTTCACGATATCTATTGTGTATAAGGTGGTGAGACGTCTAGTCTACCTACCGAGGTGATTTAAACTTTCGAGATAGTGTGACACGGTCACACGGTGCTGTGACAATACGATATTCGACATAGGATACAATCATTGGTTTGATGACCATCAACCGATTTCGATGTCGCGACCAGTTAGTTAAGCATTCATTCGACTTATGTCTTATGAATGACAGCTAATAGCTGATTGAGGTATAGTTACTTAGATGTCCACTGTCACTCGTTATTGATTCTAAGTAATATATTACAGTAATTCAAACAGCAATATTAGTTGAAACATTATATAGCATTCAACACAGAGTATAACGACAATGCAGCTTGTGGTGCGGGGTGCGCGTGCGCTGTGCTCGCTGCATTCGCGTCTATTTCTGTGGAAACTGGTAGAACTGGTCGTACAGAGCGAGTCGGAGCTACAATTCGCATCCACCAACGAACGGGACACTATATACCACATAGAATACCTACTACAAGACAATTGTCATTAGCAATAAGTTTATTGATCCCAGTCTACGTGTCAGTTACTTGAAATATAGGACATAGTTGAGTTATAAGGTTGAAAAACACACTATATTACCACAGTTTACCTTATAGTTATTGCGCCTCGAGGCGCTTAAACTAACAAATGTCAACTATTTGAAATAGATACAATAAATAGATATCTGAGTCATCCATCTCACATCTGATTATGTTATGTTTAAAAGATGTTTCCCAAACCTGTAAACCTGTGATGTCATCATAATACTCAATCAGGAATCTTTTACTTTAGGTTTTGATCTCCAACGAGCCGACGCTAGCGACGGTAGGGTAGGGGGAGAGGTACTACATGACCGCGATGTCACGCTCGGTCAAGCTGCGTCACGAAGCGAGACAACACGCGCGTTGTACAGCTAACGTGTTACAACATACAGTCGCGGGATTAAAGTTTTATTACAATCAAATCCGACCGGACATTGGTACTGCCTTCATTGTTCTGCATTATTCTGCAACCTCCCGCCGGCGCCAGCGCTCTCGCATCGGAATTGTCACATTAAACTAATCAATTCACAAAACGGAGCGCGTCATTTGATTAACCGAAGCCTGTATTTCGGGGCACGCCACGGTCGGTATGTTGTGAGCACGATCGTACATAGAAGCAGATGTTAGATGCAACATAGTAAGTGAGGCTCAATCGCAGAACTAAATGTAGATGTAAATGTAAATGTAGTTGTACGATAATTTTATGTTATTTATAGAATTCGCAGTCCAATCAATTACGAGGCGGAAATTGGTTCATCAACAATAATTGCGCAGAGTCGCGACATCATAGAATCGCCTAAAGGGATCGCGGGGGTCCGATACAGAAACAACGACGTGAAGTACTTAGAACAACTACTCACTACTTTTGCACTGAATGAAATTTCTGAAAAAAATAAATTTGTACGGTATATACTAACCATACCTATAGTTTCTATTTGAACTATTTTTAAATACCTCTAAATTAGATTATCATAATATATGAGTCACTCTTATTTTTACACATACGACGCGACCAGCGACCGCGGCTAGGGGAATAGGGAAAATCATTATTAGTCACAACAACTTACTGTGTTGATTCATCTTCGAAAGTTCGTGTTGTCAAAGGATGCTTTATTGAATTGTAATTTGTCGAATTCTTTGCAGTCGTTACAATTTCATATCGTCAGCGGAAAGGCTAAAGTCAAAACCGCGAAAATAGTTATTTTTGAAAATGAGTTTTTTTTGTCATTAATTGTTTGCGTAGGTTCCTATTCCTTAATTTTGTAACATAAAAAATATGCTCGATTTGACTTGAAACCGACATCAATCGACACAGAATCCAAAAGCCAATTCAAAGATATAAATAACTTTTTTAGCCAATGTGGCGCTTTAGCAATTCACTGACGATAAGTACCTCTACTCTATTGTATGTCCGGAATGGACAAACTGTTGAAACCTTTATTATTTAATGTCACCGTAATGTACACAGTTATTCAATAAATTTTCTTGATTCTTGATATTTTTTTTATGTTTTCGAAGTAAGCGATGTCTAAGTAAACAACTGTCTACTAAACAACTGAAGGAGTATGCTCCAACTGAACGTAGTAGGCCGGATTTGTTGACGATCACCGTTTATCCTGGGGTTTAACTAATACTCCCTGTAGTACAGTAGGTATATCTGTGCGGGTAAGGGGACTCAACGTTCAATAGATCCAACACAGTCAGCAGCGGAAGTTTCAAATAATGACGACCTTATGTCGAAGGCGGTCGAACTAATAAGAGGCGGGATTCTTATGTGAAGCTTATGTGTTTACTGTACCACACACGGCTCTTTATAATGTAAGTGGTGTGAGATTGTTGATCGTTATTATGCTCTGGCTACATTAGCGGGCTACGGCGAGTATTCGTGTAAAGTTTACGCGACGAATGTGGCCGGGTAGATCGTTGCAAGTTGCACAACGCGTAGTATTCGGGCGAAGATAATGTGCCTACTATCGGGGCACTGTCGGTAATGCGCCCGCCTAATGTAGACAAGAACATTGCTTATGCCCGAACACGATGTTTTTTTCGCAACAATATATCGCCTGCTAATGTAGTCTTAGCATTTAGCGTTACAAATATTAAAAGTGTAAATAAGTTAATGTCTATCAGTGCCTTTCAGGACTCTAAACTTCTGTTCTTTCTAATGTGTAGGAATCCAATAAGAAAGGGCTTTTGGAAACAGGACCCAAATTGTAATACTACACACTGTAAGGTGCGGGAAGTACCTACATGTACACAATATTTTGCTCCTTCGCATCGCGCCATCGTTGTCAACTCGCCCGTTATAAATAACAAGAAGTTTCTTGATAACAATACTTTTTGTTCGCACTACGCGCTATGCAGTCCAATGGCATTGCGTGGCGAGGCGAGTGTATTCAGCCATCAACAACCGCCTATGCCGGCGCCGAGTGATTAGTATTGCTTGGTATGTTTTTTTGTACTTATCGATTATTATAAATACAGAACCGTTGATCGGAACCGCTTAAACAAATCAAGTAGAACTGTAACGATAATTATTAAAATTATAGCAAAACCTTTACTTTACTACAGCTTAAGGTAGGCTGTGCTTATCCGGAGAAGACCACAATTATTAATTATAATAATAATATTAAAGATTTACTAAAAAAAACTATCTCTCATTCAATATACTCATTTACAATGTAACATTTGATTGAAATTCACACAAATTAGCTTTGAAATAAATTTATTGATTAAATCATAATCAACATTAGGTACAGTTACCTAAAAATAACATTAACATTAATATTTTAAAATGTCAAAATAATAATAAAATGTCAATGATCAATTAAATCAAGAAAAACAATCAGTCAATCAATCAGATATTATACCTAACTATATTTTATGTATAATTCTGTCGCTATGGATACAATACGAGTATTAACCGCTACCATAGCCGCCACAATTACACTATACCACTTACTACTTGCTAAAATTACAAATACAAATGTTTCTTTGTTTACATGTTCGTGGTTCAATCACGCATAAACTACTGAACCGATAACGATGAAACTTGGTGTACAGAGAGCTAGTGATCCTGAAGATATTCTTGCTGCTGCTAGTTGGTTATATACGCGTGCGTACATCCGACCGACTCAGTCCGGAGCCGCCATGCGCCAGATGTTCCCCTATCAATTACCGTATGTAACAACCAACAGATATCACTTGTTGTAGGTATCAAATTACACACATACAGCGATACATTACAGGACGCTTAGCCGTGTTCCCATCGATCGCAAAAGAGAAATGAGACAACACATGACTCACGAAGACCGTTTATTTCATAGTCATACGACTCCTTCAGTAAAGGGATCGTTTTAAGAGTTGACATTTCTCATTTCTTTCCTCTTTTGCGGATGGAATATGGCTTAAATTCATTATAAAAACGAGAAATAATCATAAAAACAAGTTTTTATTCAAAATTGGCATCGCTCCGTGTTTACATCCTTGTATATGAATAGTCATTTTCTTCTCGTGTAGTGATGTGAGTTTAGAGTTAGTCGCTCTTAGGCCTCTAACTTGATCTGACGACTGCTATCGAGAGATAACAACCGGAACCGACTGCCTAACGTGCCGCACTGAAGCACGGAGAAGTTCGAGAAAATCACTTTTTGCCACCCAAATTATCGGTCACCCATCCAAATATTGACCGAGCCAAGCGTTGCTTAATCGCCACGATTATACCCACAGCTAGGCCAATGAGCTCATCCAGTGCCGGTGGACTACCTCATTTCGCTGAGCCCTTTAACCATGACGGTGGGACAAACCAACTTTAAAATTACCTTGAAACAATTACTAAATTAAATTAAGAAATTTAACTGTAGAATTTGTAAACAGTTTGTTAATGTAAAATAAGCAAGTGTTGTCAGTGACTGCTGGCTGCATGGCAGAAGTCCCGAAGTCTAATTTTGAAGTTCTTTTTTTTTCAGATTAACATACCTACATTAAGAATTCTGAAAAACAATAATAACCGTAAACGATTAAATTAAAAATAAAACTACATATAAATCTAAAATTAAAAACATATATAGGTAAGTTATGAAGTTTGTTTATCAAGATATTATCTCCCAAGCTACAGCTCATTTATCTGTTGCATGGAACGAAAAATGGTCCATTTCTAAATTAATCAAAGGTAGATCCTTCGCTGAAATCCAACCAGAAATCCCGATAAAACCTTGGTTTTTTAAATATCGTGATATCCCTAAAAGAGCCACTTCAATTATTTCCCGTATTCGTTTGGGTCATTGCTGTTCTCCAGTTCACTTGAAAAAAATTAGGATTCGGGACACTTCCCTGTGTGAATGTGGACTAGATGAGGGGGATTTAGACCATATTTTCTTTAATTGTCCAAATTCTCACTTTTCCCTTCATGATTTTCTTCCCACAGATGTTCCTCGCCCTATAAACATGAAATCTTTATTAAGTGTTATGTCTTCCTCTTCCGATATTATATATGCCTTAGCGAGTTTTATTTTTATTAGCCAAATTAAAGTGTAATGTCCATATTTCTTTCGCATATCCTTTATTATAATATATTATTTAATATGTAATTTGTATCTATATATCTTTATCATAATGTTTATTATTTTTATCTAATCCTGTTTAGTCTTGTAGTTAGTTTAACAATGTGTTTGTGTTTGTTTAGTATTTTTAGCTATTTTGCGTCGTCTCAACAAGAAAAAATAAATAAAATAAAAGTATATTCGAGAAAAGATCCTTTAATCTTTTGTACTTTCTTCACTACGTGTCATTGGCAGAATATGTGATCACATAAAGCCATTAAACTTAAAAAAAAAAAAAAGTTTGTTTACAATTTACTTGATGAGAGTGACAATTTTAACAAACTTCGAGATTTTCTTAAATTTATTATACGACCCGCTACTTCGTCTGCGTAGAAATACTACATAGCCGATTTTTTCGCTAAAGTTATCCTTACTAATATTATAAATGCGAAAGTAACTCTGTCTGTAAAGTTTGTACTTAAAGTACTTATAAATAAATGATTCAATAACATTTTCAATTACATTTACAAACCATTGCATATTAAAACTAAACCATGAAATGATCGTGTTGTGGACGGACGGCTGACCGTCAATTACCTGCCACAGAATACATAAGACTACAATTATCGTGGATTACAGCGCGCAGCGCTAGCTACGTACAGAGTACCTACAGACCAACTGTGAGTGTAGGTATGTACAGATTATTACCAGATAATGCTGTATTTACTGCCTACTTCATAATTACACGACAAATAATAACCGAAGGTCGTATACAAACATAAATATTATTGACAGCCTCTGTGGTGCGTCTAGCGAACCCTCGGCTGCAACGCTAAAGGTTGCGAGTGCGATTCCCGCCGACGATAAGTATTTTTATAATAAGCTGACCATAATTGTTTGTTTCTAGTTCTGTGTGTGTTATGTTATGTACATTTTGCTCATCCAATGTTAACATGTTGTGACTGTTTTTTTGTTGCTAAAATTAAAGCAAATCTTTACAAATGGCTTTCGCTCGTGAAAGCCGATATGTTATCGAGTAATAGTCTAATACTATTACTCAATAACATAATATCGAAACATGACTCGGAAAATTTTAAAACATCCTTAAATTCAATATTTCGCAAACAGAAATACAGTTCAAGATATACATATAGAGATACAACATAAAACTGGGCTGACTAAGAACGGATCCAGGCTAACTCGAGGCTGACCGAGTTTTTTGAGCAAATCTTTTACTTCTTTTTCCACCATATTAGTCTCAACTTGGGACTTGATGAGCTTATAATTGCCTCTCGAATTGGACTTAAAACGGGCTGACTCAAGACGGGCCCAGGCTGAATCACGGCTAACCGAGTTTTTTAAGTATAACATTTACTTCTCTTTCCACCACATTAGTCTCAACTTGGTACTAGATGTGCCTAGTTACCAGCGGTCCCCGCTCGGTCTATACAAGATGTAACGGGTAAGCCCTTTTAATCCGAAAGGGGGTTGTTCTAGACGTTTAGGCGAACAAATTTTGTTCTACGACTTTTGAAAATTCGAAGTACTTTTCGAAAAATTTAGGTGTAAAGTTTACTTGAAAATCAGCTGTTTCTTAAAGTTCGAGGTCATTGACCTTATGTTGTTCTTTCATTTAGTTTGGTCTACTACAATCAAACCTTCAATTACCTTTATTTTCAAAAACAGCTGTTTTTCCAGTGAAACATAATCTCAAAATTTTCAAAAAAAAGTTCGAATTTTCAAAAGTCGTAGAACAAAAGGTGTTCGCCTAGACGTCTAGAACAACCCCCTTTCGGATTAAAAGGGCTTACCTGTTACATCTTGTATACGTAGGATTCCTACGTAGAGTCGGTGTCGTATCTGTATGCCGACATCTTGTACCTATATATCTTTAAACATGTACATAAAACAACAGAAACAACTACAGTCCAGACTCAGAAATACATTACAATAATAATTTATGTTTTGCCGAAGGCGAAGCTGAAGGATCCCTCAAACGAGCAACATTTCGGACTGGAATACTCCAATATTTTACCGGCTGTGTGATGTTGTATTAAATAATATACCATTGGTTAGGTTAGGATCGCCCATAGGCGATAAGGCCGTCCATTGTGCCACATTAGTTTTAAGTTTTTCGTATAATTTGATGTTGCAATAAAGCATTGATCTATGGCATATCACAGCACAGTATCATATTCAGCGCCAGATATTGAAAACTATTCAAAAGATTTTTGGTGAGGTGTAATCTTTTTGACTGCAGATCATGGCTTTTAAAAGCCATTTTAGATTTTTCTTCTTTTTAGCTTGAGATATTCCCGGGTGGTTAGCTCTTTGTTATTTTAATACTGACTTTTTACACACTTATATATTTAAAAGCAGTACTTAATGTGCTATTGAGAAAGTAAGTAAAATACCAAAATAAGAATTTAATATATTAATTTAATATCCATCGTCATGTTTTTTTCCAGTACTTTGACAAAGACACGGGAACAAGAGCCTATTACGCATTTTGTTTCTTTTCAAAAGCTGTGTAGAGCTTTGTAAACAGCATAACAGCAATTTACAAGTCAGTAAATATTTGGGTAGGGTATGAACAGCGTGTTCCGACGATGACCATTTAAGCCGAAAGTTTGTTGTTCTAGACGTCTAGGCGCATAACTTTTGTTCTACAAGTGCTGAAAATTCGAAGTACTTTTCGAAAATTTAAGTTAAAGTTTACGTGAAAATCACGTTTCTTAGGGCGACTTGCATAAAACTATTTAAAAACATATTTAACTAAATCAATTTAAAAATAATTTATGGGAAATCGAACATTGGACTCTATTTTACGATTGCATAACGGTTCCTAAACATGTTTAAGTTGGCGAAAGCTCGGTTCAAATAATGAATAAAAACGCGATAAAACCGGATAAATAAAGTGTTTTATTATGTTTAAGCTGTTAAACGTGTTTAAAATCTGTCAGAATTTCAAGAAATGTCCATGTGTGGCAACATATTTTCAATCGTCCACATAATGAAATAGAGTCCAATGTTCGATTTCCCATATTTTTTTTAAAAATGAAATTATGACAGATTTTAAACACGTTTAACAGTTTAAACATGTTTAGGAACCGTTATGCAAGCCGGCCTTAGAGTTGGAAGTCATTGACCTTATTTTGTTCTTTCATTTATCAAATACAAATTACTTTTAATTTCAAAAACAGCTATTTTTAAGTGAAATATTAACTGAAAAATTTGGAAAAAAGTTAGGTTTAGTTTAAAGTTGTAGATCGAAAGTTCTTCGACTAGACGTCTAGCCCCCTTTCGGCTTAAATGGTCATCGTCGAAACACGCTGTATATGATGACGTTGAGTTTGGGGTGTCGGGGGTTGGGACGTCCGATGGCAGTCACTCCCGTAAAAGTCGAAATAAGCCAAATCAAAATGGATGATGACGAAATTCAGTAGATTCATTCAAAATTCAGTAAACAGTTTCCCTTCTGCAGGCGCGCTGTAGCACGTTCGCCGTGACAGTAACGTCAAAGCACTGCACTGCCACAGTCGTAAACGCACGCAATAAACTAAAGACTTCAGTACCATCTACTTACCTACGAGATCTTTACTATCCTTTGTACGAGTAGCTACTTCTACTTTGAGGTACAACAATAAGTTCATGTTTTCGCTGCTTTATGTTATCCATTGTTCTCTACGGAATAATATCTTAACTTACTTCTTACTAGTATTATAAACTAGCTGCGCCCAGCGGTTTTACCCGCGTATGTCCCGATCCCGCGGGACTATCGGGATAAAAAGTAGTCTATGTGTTATTCCAGGTCTCCAGCTATGTACATACCGAGTTTCATGGTAATCGGTTCAGCGGTTTTACGTGATTGAGTAACAACCCACGTACTCACAAACTTACAGCTTTATAATATTAGTAGGATAGGATAGGATTATACATAGGCTACTTTTTATTCCGATATTCTCGCGGGAACTGAACTTACGCGGGTGAAACCGCGGGGCGCAGCTTTCGCAAGCTTTCGCGTTTATAATATTGGTAAGAAGTAAGATAAAAATTAGCCATGTGTTATTTCGGGTCGCCAGCTACGTATATTCTAGTTTCATCGCAATCGGTTCACTAATTTTTGCTTGAGAGAGTAACAAAGTCATGTACATACAAACTTTCGTGTTTATAATATTAGAAAGAACTAAAGATATCGTATAATTTAAATTAGCCTAATTGTGAAGTTAAATGCTAAAATGCCTAAGGAAATTAAACTAAAATATAATAGTATAGTCGCTTATCTAATAGACCCTCCGTGACTTACCTTGGTCTTTATATCCTCTGGTTTCATAAAGTCCACTCTATCACAATGTACACTCTTATAAAATATTAACAGTATCAAAACATCCTGTTAAACTTTAAACACAGGAAAACTAAAACAAAAAACAAATTCTGCGTAAACATGAAAGTTTTGATCTTAATTATTAAAACAAATGTGGTAGTGTATGTAAGTACATTTTTTGTTTGTTAATTACGAACTGCAGCGAAGAGGAGACTCCTCTACCACAAGTTTTTATAAACTTAACCGAGGAGCTCCCACATTTTGTGTTATATTTGTCAATATAAGAGTGAAAAAAAACAATTTTTATTTTGTATAGTTTTAGTATCTTTTTATAATAATAAGTATCCGCTAGAGGTAAATAGTGTTCGGTGATGGATAAGTAAGGCAAATCCGACGTTAGGGGCTTTATTTTTAAACCAAATGCGCTACTTCAAGTGATTTAAATACCTCGTTTTTACTGATTTTCGTTCGATTTCTGTTTTTTTTCTATGTGAATCGCACTATCGCAACGTTTGGTATCAACCACTCGCCTCAGGAGTCCGACACCGAACGAAAATCTGCAGAAATCGAATTATCAAAATCGCCTGAAGTGCAACGAGTTATTCAAAAATAAGGCTCCAGTATCCCTGTGAACAAGAGGCACTTTAAAGTCCTCGAATAAGTTCTCAAAACGTCCGTCGTCGGGCGTTTGGAAGATGCTATAAACACATGTAAACATAATAAAATCAACGGGATTGATTATGAAGTTGAGAATTATTGAGTAGCTTGCGGTAGTCGAATTATAACGGTTGTTAACTAACTATCATATAAATGGTTATAAATAAAACATAACGAAAAAACCTACAATTTTGTAAGAGGAAAATTAATAAAATACAATATTTACCAGGTTTTACTCGCGTTTTACAAAGAACGGCATTAGTACAAAGGACCGAGCTTTCGCTAACTTTACAGTTAGCTTTTTCAAGGTTGTCTGAAATGTAATTCGTCTATTTCAATATTCTAAAAAGTTACTGTAAACAACCGCTTTATAAGTATTTGTATCAAAACGTTCAAGTGTACGCAGACTTTAGAATTTATTACAATAAATTAATAGCTAACTATAAATTATCAAAAGATCGGTACTTTGTAATAATGCCGTTTTAAATAAAACACGTGTAAAACCTAGTTAATATTGTGTTATATTATCCAAAATCGCGAAAACCTAAGGCAAAATAAGGAGGATTTTTTTAAATTAAATATACCTGAGTAGGTAAGTATTCAACCATATTGTATGCATCGTCCTATATATTATGCTCGGGTCATGTTACACAGGTAGGTAAGTAATTTTCATAGTGCGAGTATTTGCTACGTCTGTCAATTAACTTTTGTCAATGCTTTTGTAACGCTTCTGTAAAGTGTATGACCGCAACTAAATCTAATTAATGCACGTGTTACTTGCTCTTTCTTAATTAACGAACTAAATTGACAACCTTCCAAAATTACCATTAAAATAGCTCGACTTCCAAGCGTGTGACAAGCTTAGGCGAGTACAAATTTAAAAACCGACTTTATAAATGAACAAAATATCCCCTTCAACATACAATGCTGCTGACTTATTCCGCGCTACCATGATCGTTTGTCGTTGTTATGTCGTCCTTTTGTCGTTCAAAAAAATAAAGTAAATTTTAAATTAAAAATACCCTTATTACTTTTAAAAATTTAAATATATTTTTTTTAGTTTGATTTTTTTTTTTTAAATTATTTGATGTTATTTTAATTTTATTTTTTTATAAGACATCACGATAGAGCCCCATATCTGTATATATTTGTCAATTCGAGCAACCTATCTACAATCTGTATCATCATCACCATTAGCCTGTTGCAGTCCATAGGCCTCTCCAATATGGATCTACACAGTAAACTGCTGCAGTTAATTTTTATGTCATCCTGTTTATTGTACTTTCGACTGCTACTAGAAATCATTAAAAATATAACCATGACTTTAATCATTGATGAGTTTTCTGATGAGAAGGTGGTTCCAAGTGCTTCAATAATCTGTACCTAGTTTTTTAGGAGCCAATTCCATAGATAGAAGTTCACTAATTAGTAATTTATCAGCATCATTCCATAGGTTCTGATTCTATGAATACCTAGTGCAGGCTTAGGCACTTAAAATTTAAATAGATTTTTAATAATAAAATAAATGGAATTAAAATACTGAAGATGTGTTGGTTTTAAGACATTTTGAAAATATTAGAGAGATCGATCGTCTGAACTTTGGCAAAATTATGGATTTTGATTCGAAATAATCAATAAAAAAATAGTTGTAGATTATTTATTATGCGATGTAATAAGTCCTCTAAACTAGACCTTGCCATTTCGATGAACTAAATTATATCACACCTTAATGAATGTGATCATTGATCAATCGGTATAACCTAATCAATAGTAAATAGGTGAATACAAACATAATCAATATTATCTTATTTTTAAGGCCTCTAACTTGACCTAATGACTGCTATCAGATATAAAAACTTAGACTAACTGCTTAACGTGCCTTCCGAAGCACAGAGGAGCTCGAGAAAATGCTTTTTAGTCATTCAAATTTTCGGGCACCCATCCAGGTAATGCCCGTCCCAAGCGTTGTTTAACTCGCACGACCTTTCAAGATCGGCAGGTGCAGCTAGGCCAATGAGCTCCTCATGTATAGGCTATAGGTAGCTGGAGACCTGGAATAACACATAGGCTACTTTTTATCCCGATATTCTAGCGGGAACAGGACCTACGCGGGTGAAGCAAGAAGTGCAGCTGGAAATTAAATAAATATAAAACCTTATGAAGTTATTTGACAAATAATTCTAAAAAAAATAAGGCATAAACTTCGAAAGTCTTATAGCGAGGTCCGACCGACTGATAAAGTATGTAGTTCTAGTGAATAAGGTGGTTTATGGCTTACTAGCTGAGTCCCATGGTTTCAACTTCGAAAGTCCCGATCTCGCGGGATAAAAAAAAAACTCTTTGGTGAATAACTAGTAAGTGTCGAAACACCACAAATAACAAACTCTCCAAATTACATGTCCTTAAAAAATAAAAATTATTTCATTGACCAAAATATTCTTAGGTGTAAACAATTGTGGGAGCCTTTTTAGTATCAAATACTTGTGTTAGGTCCTTAGGATCAGCGCAGCGTTCCCATATATAGTTAATTAAGTATTAAGGCAATCAATCAGTTAAAGCTTGAAATTTTATACAAGTAAAGGTATGTATGGGAACACTTCTTGCCTTAACGTCAGTAATCTAATCACAATGATTCGCTCTCAATAATTGAAAGTGCGACCTTTTATTCACAATGTAGAGTGACGACACCAAGCGAACGGGATCCAATTACATGTATGTCATCCATTGCTCATCGATCAGTGATCGGTGATTAGTCCACGTAGCGAATAGTTGCGAGTTATTGCGTGTTGCGCAAACTACGATGATTGCAGATTGTCTCCACTGCACTCGGCGCGTTATGTGGAGCTAGGTGTGGCGACATCGATGGTGGTTCATTACCCATTGGGAGCTTTTGGGTAAGGAGTTGTAACTTGGAGTTATAATTAATATCTGTATCTGTAAAGCAAATGTAAATCTCTTTCCTGAGAAAGAAGTACTGATAGGCAAACTGAAAAACTTATATTACGTGTAAAAACCTTTTATTTTCCCTCTGTCGTACTCTGAGGACATGTTAAGATTTGCTAGAGTATTCACTCTTTTCTTATTTCGCATTTTGTTTTAAGGTACGAAATGCTGAGCAGAATGATACGATAACTATAATATTATTTTAGATCTTGCGCATTCTAGACATACCTAGACGTTCACACAGTAACTTATGGTCCCATTGATGTCCAAACCTTTCAAACTTGCTTTTTACTACCCGCAAACAAAATGCAAACGCTAAAGTTAAACGCAAAATTAACAATCTCTCCTTCCCTTGAAACACAGTGAAGCATCAGTTTCTAATATAAAAGTTACTCGATCATGATAGTTCTAGTAAACCGCGCTATAAATAAAATGGTGTTGTCGTCAAAGCTTGAGGGAAGCTTGCGCAGTAGCTGGCTGATCAATCTACAGTTGTTTGTTGTAGTGTCAGGGTGGAGATCGACCGATCGTGGTACCTACTACTGTGTTGGCAAATGACGAATCATGTTTACTAAATATATTTGATGTTATAAAGACAATCACGGATTGACTTGCGTAAGTTATCTATCTAGAGGTAAAGTAGGAATTTGATTGATTACACTACAATAGAGGTCCGGTTTTAAACGCGTTATTTCTAATATATTTAGCACTAGCTGCACCCCGCGGTTTCACCCGCGTAAGTCCCGTTCCCTCGGGAATATCGGGATAAAAAGTAGCCAATGTGTTAATCCAGGTCGCGTTATTGGTCGAGGCGTCTGGTGACCCCAGGGCTGACGGCTTCTTGTCCCAGCGGATAAGTTGGGCTATCCAGCCTGGGAACGCCGCCAGCATCTTGGGCACAATGCCGCGGGACAATTTCCTTTTTTTTTAGGTTTAGGTTAATTTTTGTATTGTATTGTAAATGTTGTTGTTAATTGTGTATTTGGTAATGGAATAAAATTAATGATTACTCAGATACATAATTTAACGGAATCGATATCTCGATATGGCCTGATAGATGTCCTTCTCTATTGTAGTGGTCGTATGGCAGAACACCTATGTGCTAAGTACCTACCTACCTACTTACTTGTTTCACAAGTCGCAGAGCGCTAAAAGCATGATATCTACGTTTTGTTTTATTTGACGTGATTCGATTGAGTAAGCGATAAGTGATCGTTGCTTAGCCGGCGGAAGGCTTCAATAAATAAATAATAATACAGACCCTACAACACGCGGGCTCCCGAGAGCGATGCAACCGGGAAAATCACTCGGATGACAAATAACGATGACCCTAGAATCCGCAGCATCGAGGAAGACTGCTTACTTTTGTTAATGAAAATGTTAATTTTTATGACAATGTTCTAAAAAAAATAGTTGTTGCTCAACTTGTGTTAGAGTATCTTCAGGTTGCCCTAAGGCCTCTAACGTGAGAATTCGGTAATAGTGTGATTGCTCAGTTATAAAATAAAAGTAAAACAATCAAAATGACGAACACACGTTAATTTGATCTGTTACTTTTTCATGGGCTTATCTACATCTACAAACATATTATCATAACAAACATATTATCATATTATATTACGTATATCATATTATAAATAGGAACGATTTATTTGTTTCAATTTCAAGTAACGAATAAATAAGCTCCGAAACTATAGGACCGATTTCAATAATTCTGTCACCAGTAAATAGCTATTTTATCGGGGAGTAACATAGGCTTACTTTTGATCCCGATATCTTCATGGGATCGAAGAAATGTGCATTTAGTAATGTGTATGGCACCAAAACTAGGTTAATTCTATCTAACCCTACGCTAAGGTACGGAAGTTAAAACCGAGTACAACTGGTACCTAGTGGATCTAGGTGAAGTGTTTACCGAAGAGAGACAGATAATAATAGCAATAGCTCCCTATTGCAGCTGCGCGATGCATTGCGCGGGCGTCGACGACGACGACGATCGACACGAGTAAACACGAAAGCGCTAATTGTATATCTAATGTAGTACTCTACTCGCAGGCGAGTCCCAGTTGCCGGCGCTTGAACCCACGCGCACGCGCACACGGAACTAACGCGGTCTGATTGGAACGGGTACATCCGATCTGATAGGTATATTATATACCTACCTCACTGTATAATCGGATAGGCTGTTATCAGCACACCGCCCGCACTACTGGCTTGACATAATACTAACTAGATGGACTTCCTCATTTTTATTTTCTTTTCGTATTAGTAGTGTGGCTCACCTGATGGTATTTTTCATGTCACCCTAAGCCCTCTCACTTGTTCTAAGTTCTAACTACTGATATTAGAGATAACAACCGGAACCACCTACTTAACGTGATTGAAGGAAATAAATTGTGCAAGTCATGCAAACTGTAAATGGTAGAACTATGTACAAAACGTGTCTCTGTTCTACTATTGTGATACTGTATCATGCATCATGCCTATGAATAAGTACAGGACCCTCGTCGTATCACCACAACACAATCCGTCGCCCTCATTCTAATGAGTGTAGTTTTACCGTTAACTAAATCAATATGGTATAGTTCCAAACAATTCAATTGGTATATACATAAGTTACTCGGTCGGTAGTTCGATAGTCTATTGACTGCAAACACTCTTCCAACGGACTCTGACGACTTCACATCGCGTCGGTCGTCAGCAACGCTTGCCACGGACATTACTTGAATGGGTGACTGATAATTAGTGTGGCAAAAAAATCACTCGAGCTCCTCCGTGCTTCAGAAGGCACGTTAAGCAGTTTGGTCATGTCAACTTAATTAGAGACCTTATGGCGACATGGAAACTTTAACACTAGGTGAGCCACATAACATGAAAAGAAGAGGTCGTCAGGATTTAGTTCGATCAACGCATCGTCGGCCACCGACAATGGGGCGAGATTAGCTGAGTTAAAGTTGCTTCATCCACATGCATGTAGTAAGTACAATGCATGTAGGTACTTGCCGACATCATTACAGAACTGACTATAAATTGGCATATTTACCTATGCATTGAAATCTAGTATATTCTACGAGTAGGTGACCTTCTGGCATATAATTGCTATAGGTAAAAAGGTGCTAATTAAGATCTGGCTAGTTAAGTTGATAAACCCCACGACCGATGGTTGGCGTTCCATCACATCAAATACACATTAGATAGGAGTGTCCAAGGATTCTCGTTAATTTGTGTCGCAATATCAAATCATGGTGCAGCGACCTGACAACTCATGTGAAGTACTTACACATAATGTACATACTTAAAGTATGTATTATAATATGTAGATGTGTATATATCATCTACAGCGCCACCACTTTGAACTCTAGGCTGCAACCTTGCTAATATTGTATGTTATATTTTATGTTACGGGGGTATATAGACTTTGGCATGCGTGTTAGTCCTGAAGCTTTAGAAAAATCAATTAAGAGGAGGAACCGAAAAATTTATACATTTAGTTGTCAGTTTATTTCAGTAATTATTTACAAACATACGGAAACCATATTTTGGTATTTAATTTATCCTTATTTTGCCTTCATTTAGTTTTGTTAATACGATTAGTTAACTCTTGCAACACCAAAAAATAATCAAGAGTTTTCCATTTTACAACGAAACGGGATATATTTGAATATTGGTTTTGTCCTATATTGATTAGTAGTAAATAGTTATGAGCATTTCAAATTGGTAATACGGTTTTATTGAGAAATACTGCAATTTGGCACTTACGAGATATCGCAACTCGAATTAACTACTCAGTATGAGTACTCGTATTAGTATGAGTTTTTAGTTTATCATTCCTTCGAGTTACGTTTTTATCTTCCTAGTTGTTCATTATTGTTTCTTATTTTCTTTCCTTTTTTTTTCTTTTTTTTCTCTTGTTAGCTAAGGTCACACTATCGGAAAGTAGCTGTGGCTCTAACAATCACATGCGTACAAGTTTCACCGCCATCGGTTATGTTATATATGCCGATGACGATGATGGTGATGACCTCTACGTACATGACCCAGCAACAAGCAGCGTCACGCTCCAACTCGCTCAAGTTCGCGACCTCGAGCCTCGTGGCCGTTAACACCTCATTGTCACCGCTCACGATATCATTGTCACCACACCAACACGACACATTGTGTTGCCCATATCGCACATCTGATGGCACTAGGCGGAAGCATACAGTGCAGTGCACCACACTCATCATAGCTAGGGAACACTGACCGTTCATTGTTGACTTACATATACAAACACTCACATCTGATGGCACCAGGCGGAAGCATACAGTGCAGTGCACCCACCGATCTTTGGCCTTTGAGTGCACCACACTCATCATAGCGAGGGAACACTGCGTACATACACACAATACAATATTTACGTATTTCCTGAAACCCGTTGACCTTCCAGATACATCAACAGTCAACACAGACGAACAGGATAAGGGTGATTTATATTAGACCGTCACTCGGTGCCGGCCGGTCCGAGCTTCGTTGTCCATTGCTCGGCCGTCACTCGGTTGCAACAGACCGATCGACTGCTCGCCGAGCAATGGACATTGAAACTCGTGCTCGTGACGGTCTAATATAAATCATCCCTAACTTTGTCCGAACCAACGCTTCTAACGGAGCCATACTTGTATAATAATGATGTTTATTATAAATTGTAAAATTGTTTTTTTTTTCTGTTTTCAAGATGTTGAATTGAAACCTCAGAACGAGATCTGTAAAGATTCCGAAACGTAGGGCATTGATAAATTACTAAAAATAAGAAAATAAACTCGATTAAAACCGGAAAATGAGTGTAATTTTAGAAATAATCACTTTTTGTTCCTACGATTAATAGTGGAACTATCGAGACTGTCGACTCGATTGAAAACGCAAAAATAATTGACAAAGAGAATATAATCACTACGTTTTATAATTGAAAACAAAAATAATTCTCTAAAAGAATTTTCTTTCTATAAAATAGACTAAATGTCAAATACAAGGAAACCAAACGTCAGATTATAGTCTGAAATTATAAAAACGTACTATAGCTTTGGGCGGAAAAAGTAAACATGGTGCCTATTAGGGCTGATTTACATTGATCCAGTGACGAGGCAATCCAGAGCTGGAATAAAAAAATCTACCGGGAAAATTGAATCCAGCACTGGCGATAGCGCTGAAATGGCTCCAGATCAGTTTATAATACTCCAGTATCATTCCAGCACTGGATTGCCTTGTCACTGGATCAATATAAATCTGCACTTACGTCGTCGCCTATTAATTTTGTCATAGACAATGAATGATGTCTTGGTGATGTCATATAATTATGAAGGTTGTGTAATGTTCTACACTACAAGGTCTACTATATTTTATACGTACTATTTTTGTTTTGTACTATATAAAACAATGTTAGAGTTATTTACATAACTTTTAACATTGTTATAACTATTCGTGTCGTTTTCATTTATACTTACCTACTTCTAAACTTAGGTAATGGTAAAAAGACATGGGAGACTTCGGCCACAACTTGTTAGTTATTACCACCCATCGGCCTAGGTCGTGGAGTCAAGCAGACTCGTCTTAATGTTTCGATACTGCATTCAATAAGGAAGGCGGGCCGGGCTCACTTATTGTTAGAGTTTTCAGTGTGCCGATTCTGTAAAAACATAGCATGCGAGAAGCAGGCGGGATGCACGAGCATTGCATTAGTCGATTTGTTGCATGAGTAAAATTAAAAGCTATTTTATAATTTCCTTTAATTCTGATTGGCTGAGAAAGAAGGGAAGCTATTTAAATAATTACGTAGCCCCTAAATTTGCAGGCTACTAAGTAATGTTTTAAATTACTACTTAAGTAGTAATTTAATAAAATAACATTTACAGAATACGAAATAACGTACATCTCCTGCACGTCGCATGCGTTCCGCCGGCATTCCGCATGCTTTGTCCTTATAGAATTAGGGCCCAGGTCACCTTCGGACTCTAACTTGACCTAACGACTGCCATCAGAGATAACAACCGGGCCCAACTGCTTGCCGTGACTTGCGAAGCACGGAGGAACTCGAGTAAATGATTTGTTGCTAAACAAATTATCGGTCACCCATCCAAGTAATGTCCTCGCCAAGCGTTGCTTAACCCTTATTATTCAAGACTGGCAACTGCAGCTAGGCCAATGAGTTCCTCACTAAATTACTGACGATTCATAAGGATCGTTATCATGTGAATGTCTTAATATTATATAAACTTTTTTTTTATTTGATTCTACCTACAGTAATTTACTGTTAGATAGGCGATAGATCTCGAGTGCACTGTGTACTTTCAACCGTAAGGTCACGGCACGCTCGCTCGCATTGGGTCGGTCGGTCGGTCACCCTGGGGGTATACAGTGTAGGACTACTTTCTATTGCCTACCTCTCTAGGTCAGGCGTCTTAGTGGTGACCTATAGACACTCTCGGCAAAAAGACTAGTTAACTATATTGGGTAAAACTACCCAGCATAGTTAGGTAAACCCTTAAATCTACCCAAAGCTACACGCAAAATACAGCTGTTTTTTACACAAAAAAAAGCCAGTCTCTCCGCCATGCACACGCCTGAGCTGTAAGTTAAACAGAATGTTACACGATATTCCTAGGCATCCGATATAAAAGAGTTTCACAAAATTCCCACGAGACTGAGACTTACGCGGGTGAAACCGCGGCGCACTGCTAGTATATATCTATGAAATACGTTGGCCAGACTGACTGATGGATCAACGAACAGCCTAAACCGGCAGTAAGTAGAGAACTGAAACTTGCTCTTAGCTAAGTATGTAGGTATCTAATGTTATTAAAAAAGTATCAGAAGATACTATACTAGCTTTATTTATGTATGAAGATATCCCGAAACATCATTACCTATCTATCAAGAACTTTATTCAAGCTCTGACGGTTATCAACTCTCACTTTCATTCGTTCATAACGTCGATATTTATCGTAGGTTTTACTTACATCTTGTGCCGTGGCCATGGATAACGTCAAAGGTTTACTTGTACAATATTATTAATCATAGAACTAAAAGAACAAAATTGTTTGTATCAGTATCCACCGTTTAGTTCTACGACTTACTTCTTCATCAAAATAATATATCATGTCTACATTTTTCCAGGGTTTTATGCGCGAATTCAGAAGTCTATGTAAATATTAGTACAAATCGTTTACGTCTAAAAAGTTAAATATATCATGCTAATGATTATATAGCGTCCCTGCTTTCCTTTCGGTATTAGAGACGGGTTAGTTCTTCGATAAACAGTAGGTATGGATTAGCGGTGGCGTCGCTTCACGTGGGTTTTTAGATTGTCCCGTTCCGCGAGGTCCGGTTCCGATGGTACGTCACTCCAGACCTGGCTAGTGCTGGTGATCCGGTGCAGAACGATCAAAATTTTGTGTAAACAAAAGAAATTACAATCGTGGGAGATTCTCGCTCGCTGTCTATAGTCTCGCTGTCGCGATCGATCGATAAGATAGAATGCTTGCACGCACACAACTTCATACAATAGACATCAAAAGAAAACCTTATCAATAATCCCTAATTTACACAATTACTCACATTGAGTGCTTTGTGGAAAATTATATTCTTACAAATATTCCAGGTACCTAGGTAAAAATACCTACCTTTATATTTGAAATTAGTAAGATACTCCTATAAATACAAGTATGAGGAAAAATACACTTTAAACTTGCTTAACTTATGTACTACACACATTTACCTAAACCCATGCAGTTAAATTGACACTCAATGACTATGACTACAAGATGCGGGAGGGTTGACACCATTTCTTGTCCTCCCTTGTTTGATAGTATACCTATTTGATTGTGATATACATAGGATTAGTATAGAAACTTCTTCTGCTGATGAACAACTATTCGGATTTATTGACTCACCCACTACATTGTACTGTAGTGTAAGTAAGTATCTTTATATTCAGTATTCGATGAGCGAGAGTGGTGTAATTATATGGTACTTATGTATAATGTTAGTTAATTGACTATTATATGAATAGTTCACAGTAAATGTCAATGGTACGACACACGCGTGTGAGACGGTATATCAGCTATACGCTAAGTAGGTAGGTATATATAGCTATACTCGTTCTTGTGGTCGTGCAATAATGCTTTGATTGAAACTACGAGAAATAACTAAACGCTGAGCCTTTTAGTACTAGTACTAAAAGTATTCCGTGCTTTGAGTTTGCAAACATGTTTTATATACACGTATTACCGCGGTTCCACCACCCTTTAAGTCCCGATCCCGTGGAAATTTCGAAAATTTCTATTTTATCGAATATCTACATCGTATAAAGAATACAACTCTAATTTCAGCATCCTACTATCAGCTGTTTAGGCGGCGATAGATGATAATTAACGGTCCTTGTCCGATTGCATATAAATGAGCGAGATGGAATTGCGTGAAAAAATCTACTATTTCTCGTAAAATCAATCATTAACGATGATTAAAATAATATTTTTATAAAATGCGATGAAGAGGTTCTAGGTATTGTATTTTCTAATATTATGATGCCTAAAAGAAAATATAGCGGTTAAGGATTTAGAAGAAAAATTGATTTATTTTGTAAAACAGGGGTAACTTTGCCAGTATAATAGTGGTATTTAAAGTTATTTTTTATTGTTTTTGAAATGAAGGGGACACTTTTTTCATGTACGTACAACATAATACATTGTTTAAAGATCTATTTGATACCGGTTATGAAGAAAGCTATTTAATCGGAAGGGATTTCACATGAGTCGCGTCCTTAAGGCTGTGCGTTGATAAATCAGTCAGGACATTTTATAGATATGTATGAAATGATTCCGTAGGAATATCGGGATATAAATTGGCTGTGTTACTACACGTTTTCTGCAACAAGCGCGCGCGTTTAAGTCTTTTGTAAGACGAATCTTCCTTCATAATAATATACTGCAAACAAATAGTCCTTGTGTTTTGTTTGGAGCTTTATTACGTCTGAGTAATAGCGTACCTCTGGCTGGTGTCGAGGCATATTAGGATGTTAATTTCTATTTACGTATATAAGGTAATTGATAGTGCATAGTGTACCTAAGGCTGAAATCTATAGTGCGCACTTTGACTATGGTCAGACTGAGCTTAGCAAAAACTAAGCATAACCTTTGAACTGGAATTTATGGTCGAAATTCATTTTTAAAAAAAGAACGTTACAATCATATCATAGAAGCAAAGTTTAAGTAATTATTTTTGATTGATTTAAATACATTCTAAATTTGAAAAACTTCGACTTTATTAAGCAAAAACTTTGGATGATCGCTTTATAAATACCAAAAATTGCCTTAAGTCAAAGTTTTTGCTTAGCAAAGTCTAAGTACGGACTATAGAATTAAGCCTAACAGTTCGGTTCGCAAGTAGGTCATATAATTCGGACTGTTCTACACGCAGTAGGAAGTAGACCTACATTCAAATCTATTCACTTACGCGTCGTAGCTATAAAGTATATTGTGTCTGCAAGTACAATGCCTGTCATTGTGCGTGTGTTGAAGTCAATCTTCAGACGTCAAGTCAGTTCATGGTGATCAATGAGCACTGATTGCTGTCATCGTCAACTTTTATGTGTGGTAACGTGGTACAATCGGCTGCGGCAAAAACCATTATACTTATTAAATTAAATTTTATTAAGGTATTTACTCACTGTAGGTAGGTATGTTTATTTATTTGTCATGCAAACGTGAATGATAAAAGTTGATTATAAAACTCAACTTCAAGTTTTAAAATAAATATAAAAGTAAATCCGTCAAGCTTACGAACAGTTATTCATTGAATAAGGAAGTAGGTAAGTAACTTCATATAAAAGGTACTAAACAACATGTTATTGCGTGTAGGTATATTTTAAGAAAACCTTAAATCGTGACTCCGTCCGCGTACAGGGGCTCTATTTTTGAACCAAATGAGGCATTTCGAGCGATTTTAATACCACGATTTCTTCTGATTTTCGTTCAATTTTTGTATTTTTTCTACGTAAACAATGACGAGTGCGTACGTCCACAACGAGTGGTATCAACCACTCGCAGCAGGAGTCCGGCATCAAACGATAATCAGCAGTTATCGAATTATTTAAATCGCCTGAAGTGCAACGAGCGATTCAAAAATAAGGCTCCAGGTCATTTTGTAGAAAAACACGAGCCGTCAATTAAATATCTTCCTATTCTATTAGATATTCTGTCTAGGAACAAAACTGTTAAAACTGATTAAAAATCACGCTATTCAACATGATTATGATGGATAATATAATTTTTAATAATTTTCTGTAGGTAATTAATTACCTAAAAATCACACCTAATTTTTTGGTGATTTTTTTACACAACTTTAATACCGTTTATCTGCCAAAGGCACTGTAACTCAAACTTCATAATGGTCTAACGTTCTTACCTGTGTTAAAAGCCTGCACTAACAAACTTTCAGCCTTTACAAAATGACAAAGATCTGGTGCTCAAATCAAATTAAAAAAAAACCATTTTTAGGAATGTTTCTGGGAATATTCCCAAAATTTCCAATGTTTCCAGTAACGCCACAGTTAATGCCAGGATTCAATTAAAAGTAAAGTGCTGAAGTATCGTTCTCTTAGTTTTAAATAGCCTAAATACTGGCATACCTATATTTTTAGATTGGCAAGCACACTTGAACTTAGTGTTCCTAAATATTTTACGTATTTACGGTATTACTGACGTACTAAATAAATAATACCCACCCAAGTACTAACTTCTCAGAAAAAACTAAGGGTCCATTTGGTAACGAGTGCGAGTCGCATGGCGTCAAGTATCGAGTATATATAAAGTCGTCGAAGGCCGTCAACTAACACCGGGCCCGGGGGTGTCGGCGCCTGCGCCGGTACTAGCGTAGTCACCACTAGATACATTAGGTAGATACTTATAGGTATATATATCTAAATGTCACATATCGTCAAGTTTTTAAAGTAAACTAAAACAACTTAACAATTAGAATAGACAAATTACATGTCTGTCAACCTTGAAAAACCAACTGTACAGTTGGCGAAAGCTAGGTTCGTTTAAAACCATGAATAAAAACGCGATTCAACCGGATAAATAAAGTGTTTTATTAACTTAACAATTCATAATCGACAGCGAAAACTTTAATAATAGGGGTTAAAGTATGAAATTGCCGTTTTATTGCAATAGGTTCTTTGAATTGACATAGAATCTTCATGGTTTGAAGTTTTCGAATGAAACTTTTTTCAAATGGTTTCTGTGATGTTCTATTTTTAAAAAATGTGAAACATTTGAATATCGACTTTCAATTGTTTTTGTTATTCAATTTAGACAAGAAAGATGGATACTGCGAAAATTCGAGTGATTTTTGAATACGAGTTCCGACGCGGAACTAACGCGGCAGAAACAGCCCGCAATATCAATGCTGCGTTTGGAGAGGGGTCTACTAATGAACGCACCGTGCGATTTTGGTTTAAACGCTTTCGTGATGGAAATTTCGACTTAAAAAACGAGCCACGAGGAAGACCGCCCACACAGGTGAATAACGATGAATTAAGAGAGATAGTGGAAGCCGATCCTAGTCAAACTACCCAGGAATTAGCGGCATGGTTTAACGTTACCTTACCCACTTTATTGACTCACTTATTTGATTTTATTTTGACTTGCGTCAAATCAATAAAATAAAAAAATACGAAAAATGGGTGCCTCATGATTTGACTGATCTGCAGAAAGAAACGCGTGTTGAAACTTGTGTTGCCTTGTTGAACCGGTACAGAAATGAAGGAATATTGGATCGAATTGTAACATGTGATGAAAAGTGGATTATTTATGATAACCGGAAAAGAAAAATGCAATGGCTGACCCCAGGTCAAATGCCACAACAGTGTCCTAAAGCAAAACTTACCAATAAAAAGGTAATGGTAACTGTTTAGTGGTCTCAGCATGGTGTTATTCACTATAGTTTTGTTCGATCTGGTCAAGCAATTACGGCAGATGTCTATTGTGCCGAACTCCGAACCATGTTGACAAAACTAGCAGTAAAACAGCCCCGACTCATGAATCGATCTTCACCATTATTGCTCCACGACAACGCGAGACCTCACACAGCACGAGAAACCATTTTGACCCTTCAGGAACTGCACTTAGAAACCATTCGTCATCCTCCGTATTCACCAGACCTTGCTCCAACGGACTACCATTTTTTTCGTGATTTGGACAATTATCTACGTGACAAGAAGTTTTCTTCCCAGGAGGCAGTACAAAATGCTTTCACACAGTTTGTGCAGTCTAGATCGTCGGAGTTCTATCGCAAAGGCATTAATAACCTTCCCATTAGATGGCAGCAATGTATAGATAATAATGGCAACTATTTTGATTAAATAAATTTGTTAAAAATTTAAAAAATAAACAATTAAGATTTTCAGTACAAATCGGCAATTTCATACTTTAACCCCTAATACTATTAACATATTGTTTAAAATCTCTTATCTAATCTCAAATAATATACAAGGTACAGACGACCGCAATCCGCCCCGCCCCGTCTCCGTTTTCTGTAGGTCGTTCCGTTCACGAAAAATGTACAAATTATTTTAATTAGTTTTTTACATTCTAATTGTTGTTTTAAATCAAGTTATGTATGAGGAAACAGCCCGCGTATACTAGGTAAATGCGTTACTTAATAATTGATAACTTAACTAACTAACATATGCAAATAGTGATTCGTTTCACATTAACATTAATAATAACAACATATTTCTAAAACAATTGACATGAATTCTACAGATTTATTAATCGATTACCATCTAAAAGTTTGTGTTTGTTATGTTACCGAAACAATTGTGGTGATTATTTGACGTTTTATTCATTATTTTAAACGAACAGAGCTTTCGCCAACTTTACAGTTGGCTTTTTCAAGGTCGACTGAGATGTAATTTGTCTATTTTAACATTCTAAAAAGTTACTGTAAACTACCGCCTCATAATTATTTGTAACAAAACGTTTCAGTGTACGCAGACTATAGAGTTATTGTAATAGTTTTGAATTTAAATTATAATTATTTTTATCCCTAGCTATCTCAAAAAACTACTATGGCTTTATTATGCAAAATCACGAAAACCATGAAAAGACATTAAATTTTATTACTACCTAGTTATGGTATTTTAATTATTATAAAAACTAAAGACCACGTGTTTGGTATTTCATCTTTACATACCAAGTTTCATGACGATTCAGTAGCTCCAGCGTATAGATGAATCAAACATACTGATTAAATTCAAGGAATATAGCCTAAGTCGATGTTTAATCTATTTTTTCTGATGTAAAAAATAACCGAAGCATCCAAAACAAGCGCCGCGAAGCGCACCAACTTTTAGGTAATCTGTGATACTGACAAGACGACACACAAACAGAGAGAGTACACACACCCAGGCAGCAACTACTATAGCCATAACAACGCAAAGCTCTCGATCGTCCTCGAACTTTAATTACACGTCAAGTAAATAATCAGAAAAGGGGTCAAAGGTAAATAATAATAAGTACCTAATCACCTTGTTCTTTCGTTCGTCCGCGTCGTCGTCGTCTGTCATCGTATATAGCCGCATGGCAATGGTACCTACCTACTACCTATAGGTTACAAAATACATAATAGGTAGTACATGTGAGGTACTTACAAAGAGACCCAATCATCGAGTAGGCAATATACCTACCTAATGATTAGGTCTATCTCGTTAGGCGATGATGAGCAAAAACTTTACAATATGCTTGATGATGTACCAAAGTTACGTCTGCACAATTTATTAGAATAACTAGCTGCACCTCGCTGCTACATTGGGAGTACTTACCATTAGTACCTACTTACCTAGTCTATACCTTTATTAAAAAAATGTTAGATAGAAGTTTCTGGCAAGTACAACTTCATCGCGAAACCGATTGCCGTATTTAATTAAAGAGATTCTTGTTTGATTCGTTGTGGAAATTCAGCGGTTTACATAGGTATAGGACCCCACAAAATAAAAAGTAGGTACTTACAAAAAAGTATGCAAAAGAGTCAGCAACACTACCATGAGACTATTCTTATACCAACAAACAAACATCTGTTATGTTGGGGCTACATTATCAGGCGGAATATTCGGGTCGCGTTGTCACGCCAAATATTTACGCGATGTTCTTGTGTTTATATTAGGCGGGCGCTTTAGCGACAGCGCCCGGATAGTACAGTGCCTTCGCCCGAATAATTCGCGTTACAGCAATGTACCCGACCACAATTTTTTTTTAAATTTTATTCATCGCGTTAACATGAATATTCGCCGTAGCTCGCTAATGTAGCCAAAGCATTAATGTTTTTATATTTCATAAAACATCGGTCAAAATGTTTGACCTCCGGTAAATAAAGTGCGATGATGTTATTTTAATTGATAATCGTGCGTCCATCGCACGCGCACGCGCAAGCTCGCGGTCTGGGGTGGCCTTGTGGGGGGGGAGGCAGGGGGGGATATACTGTAGGTGAAGTCAGTGGGGAAAGAATTACATATTGTTCCTTTTATTTAAATCATTTACTTCTAAATATTTAAAGAAGCAATTATGAATTATTTGAATGTTCGTTAAAAGGCAAACATCGCAACACGCGGAATCGTTATATTTAAACAATGTTTATGTCTTCCGTTTTCTGGTGATTACTTCGTGTTAACTGCCTATAACCATTATATTGAATTACCTAGGTAGAATAACTAGGTAACTATATCTGCGAGTACCTAAGTAGGTACTTAGGTACCTATTGTGAGGTGATGCATGACCTTTGTTTGCCGTAGATAATGGCTCATCTTTTATCAAACGTTTTATTTGTAGACAGTTTGTTTACCATTAATTGAATGGCCTCACTACACGGGATGCAGAAGATCGTGCGAAGTGGAGACGTAAGAGCAGGTAAGGGGACCCCGGCAGAGAGAGAAAAATGTAATAGGGAACAGCGTGACTCGTGAGGATGATGATGATGAGTTGCTCTGCCATTGACGTTTAATAGCAAAGCGAGACCCTACCGCCGATCTACCATCGGCATCGAAATCTGCACTCTTAAAAACAAATGCATTGCTATGTTTTTACAGAATCGGGCCACTGCGCGGTGCAAACCATGGCGTTGATTTGCATGCGTTTGAATTTAACTGTCATTGTCGACCTATCTCGAGCGGCTAGTTTTAATGACAGCTCAAATCGACGGCGTCGGCTTCAAATGTATGTAAATCGACGCCGTGGTTTACACTGCGCAGTTGGTCTACCGTAGGGTCCCAGGTACCATATTTTCCAATGGTGGGTACCCACACAGGTTATTCTTTATATCTATTTGTTACTTCTTATCCCCGGAATGGCCTCCCCCTCCGAGTTTCATACCCCCCCTCCGAATCCCTGCCAGCCGGTGGTGACTTGCATTGGAAACCTAGAAATCCTTAAACCGCCTTAGGACCCAGGTTGGCCGCTGCAGGGCCAACTTTGCTAGGTGGGACTATATAGACCAATCGAGCACGGTATGTGACTGCGGGAATAACCCCCAAACAATGGCGCACTTCATAACCTGCTCTCATTGCCCTGTTAGCTGCTCAGCAGAAGACCTCAACATGGCAACAGATAACGCAGTATACGTAGCCAAGTTCTGGGCGGGTCAAATATGGGATAAATGAGCTGATGACACGAAAGAAAAGAAGAAGAAGACTTCTTATCTTACTTTCTTTATAACTCAGTGTTATAATATTATAAACGCAAAAGTTTGTATCTATGTAATGTGACTTTGTTACTCTTTCACGCAAGAACCACTAAACCGATTGCGATGAAACTTGGAAGAATATAGGTAGCTGGGGACCTAGAATTACACAAAGCCTACTTTTTATCCCGATATTCCAGCGGGAACGGGTCTTACGCGGGTGAAACCGCGGGGCGCAGATAGTACTTTATGTATACGTAGGTAGACCACCCTAAACGAAGAGCTATTCACGGATCACGGACTACGAGGTAGCCTGTAGGCTGTAGGTCACTTTATTCACCTAGGTCTTAGATATCTGAGGTCTTTCATTGTTAATTTTGACACATAGACAATACACAGAGATACCTACCTACTTATTATAATATTTTCACTTTTATTTGCGAGTTAATTGTGGGCCATCAGTACCTACATTATTATTAAAATGCCAACTGCCAGAGTTATTTTATTAGAGTCGTAAATTGCGTAGTTCATGAGCTTCGAAATGTGTGTACATACCTACCTACTTTCAAGTATAATAGGTAGGTATCAGCTGCACCCACTACATTCACACATAGCTAGGTACTTAAATTTTTAAAAAGAATTCAAGTTTCTAATTTCGCTCAGCACACATATTTTATTCCACAGTTTTATGAAAACTAATGTAATCTAATTACTATAATTATTTTCATTATGTTTACTGTAGGTACACAATATTACATTTTATCATAAAAATATTAAACACATAAACTGGTACTAACGCCATCTACCGTTTAGTAGAATACTATTTTTAACTTGTTTAACGACTATCTACATGGAGATGGCGTTAGTAAGATTTGTTTTGTTTGTATTTCACATTGACATTTGACAGTGTGGGAGTGTCAATGTCAAATCTTTTTCGGGAGTCTTGGCGGGAACTCGTTGAGGAGATGTGGTGCTAAATTTTCATTTTTGTGAAACCTAGTTCATATGCGTGCAAATTGTTTAATTTCGGGGGCATATTAATCAATTTAGTTTCGTGAAGGTGTACAAGTGGAATGAAAGTGAAAATCGGTGCAAAACATTAACTTAGTGTTGTCTCCAAGGCTCCGTGAAGATTATTTGTAAATGGCCGCCGTGTTTACAAATGATTCCCTAGACTTGACTTTAACTATGACGACTTGACTGTTTCGATGCAAATAACTTGCATATTATATTAGAATACTTGACACTGGCTAATTTCCTAATGGCCATAATCGGTTCACAACCGATACGAAATAATAAATAATAAATCTTTTTCGATGTCGCGTAATCAGCTGATAACCAAAACATTATCATTTATTCATAAAAACTGAACTCTGAAGACAATGCGTTTTCTTACGTTTAGTTATTTGAAACATGTACATTTGAAGTCGTTCAGCTATCGTCTGCCGCGACGGGCGAGCGGCGGCGTCATACAAGCAGACGAGGTCGACAGAGGGAAGCCAGATGACCTGCCGAAAGGTTAGCCGCTGTTTTCAATAGAAATAAGCAATGAGTCTATTAAAGTTAAATAAGCAATTATTCGGGTATTTCAGGAACTGATAGTGTGCCTAGGCGTAGTTTACATCTTATTATTAATTGTGATACTTTGTAAACTAAGCATTTAACTTTGAAATATTGACTACAAGGTTAAGTAGGTATTTGAAGTTCGTGCGATCATGCGATGTCTTACAGCGGACGCGTCCCTCGTGGAGTTCTCTCCGTCGTGGCCGGTGGAAGAGGCCCCGGAGTACCGCGCCACGGTGTCTCGCGACATGCAGGTGTTCCCGCAGTTCGTGACCAAGGCAGAGGAGGCCGCGTTCATGGAGGAACTAGAGCCGGTGCTGCGCAGGATGAGATACGAGTTCGATCATTGGGACAATGTTGGTAGTTTACTCCTCTTACCTATACTTAATAGTAGATTGTATATCAAGGGGCAAAATAGTATTTTGACTTCGAGGGTGCTACTTTGAATCACAAGCTAACGAAGGATTCTAACGTAGAATCCTGAGTGCGGCGAGGAATTTAAGGGAAATCTTCTGAGGGAAAAATATGCTCTCGAGTCATATACTCTAATTTTCTTCTACCTTTTATGAGAACATAAATAGGAGATGGAGTTACATCTTTTACTTTTTGAATAGAAGGGATATAAAATATGTCTAAATAACCCTCCATTTAAGTTAGCTATCCTGATTCATTGAAATAGACACTAAGAATATAGCGTCCCCGCTAGGGAGAGGGCTTGGTGGCCAAACTCCTGAGAATCCTGTGATGCTAGTATTGCACCAGGTTTGGTTTTCACAAAATTTAAAAATTCAATTGCTGTAACTATAGAGTTACAGTTTTGACTGCATTATACTCTCAACCTGACTTCAATATAGTAAAGTTTGATTTCAAGTACAATTTCGGGATTGGTACTTAAATATCACGCTTACGGTCAAGTCAAACATCGATTGTCAGAAAACTCACAGCTTAAAGTTATGCTAAAAGGCCCAGTTCTATAACTGACACTGTAAAAACTTTAACTTTAAATACCATTTGGTAATGAAGATGACAAGCAACTATGTAGTAGGCCAGTCTGTATTTGATTCCGCAGGCTATCCACGGGTTCCGCGAGACGGAGCGCGCGCGTACAGCGTGGTCACCCGTCGCGCGCGCCGTGCTTACTCGCGTGCTCCGCGCGGCATGCGAGCCGCACGACGTGCCGCTTCCGCACGTTCACGTGTTGGACCTGGCCGCTGCTGGACACATTAAGCCTCATGTCGATGCCGTCAGGGTGAGTGGCTACTGGGTACTCTTTTAGTTTCTGTAGGCATTTCTGTAATTAGCTTCATAATTGGGTGACTTTCGAGACCCCAAACCTTACTCCAACCATCCCAGATAGAACAGTAAGCCAGCAATACACTAAGACTGCTAAACGCTTCTGAAAGAGATTTATCTACTTTGCCCGTTGAGTGAGAAGCTACTACGCCCAATACCAACTATTTCCATCCTTCCCAATACAGTCTCTCCATCTTTTCTTTATCGTACCTTGTACCTACTCTGTGATTATTTACTTCCATGTTCTGTACTCACCTGCATAAGAGGTTGATTAACATTATCTTCATAAATTAAAACGTAGAGTCTCTTTAAGAAAAATAGACTGAAAATTTTTGGCGATCGGCAAAATGTTTCTGGTGCTTGTATGGTTCCATAGCTGGTGATGAATACTCTGTGTTGTAGTTCTGCGGGTCTGTGATCGCGGGTCTCTGTCTGCTGGCTCCTGCCGTGATGCGTCTCACGCACGCCTCCCCCACACACTCGCATCGCTCGCTCGACGCCTTGCTGCCGCAACGCGCGCTGTATGTCATGAAGTTAGTACGTCTACTAATACAATACATAAAATATCGTCAGTGGAATGCGAAAAACGCTAAAGCGCCACTTTGGCCAAAATGATATGTTTGGCCGAGATAAGGGAGCTTAAGCAATTTCTACCAAGTTTCCTTTGCTTGTATTGCTAATATCATTTTGTATTAACAAAAACTCTTATTTTTTTTTGGTAAATACATGCGGTATTTCAGAAATATTTATCATAAACTGTGTACCTCTCAGGTATTTTAAACCCAGTAAAATACCTGAGAGGCACACCATTGGATTAGCCAGTTGTTGCAGCCATTTTGTTTTTAATCACTGGCCTGGCATATACATTATACCCCCTTATTTAAAAAGGTTACATTATACACATCAGAAACCAACTACTACTAAATCAATGTTAAGCAAATTTTCTTGGGGATCGGCATATCAAAAATATTCCGTTATAACCAAAATAGGTGTATAATTCATAAGTGTCTTGCTAGTTTGGAGAACTAACTAACTAGTCCTGTGCTAACTGTACAGATCTTGAGGTAAACTGTCAAATTAGCCTGACACTAGTGACTTAGACCTCGGACTAGCAAGAGTTGGTAGTGAGCCTAAGACCAGCAACCCTGCATTCCAGAGGTACGGCTCGATACAAATTCACTCACGAGGTGCTCGGTGGAGAGAGTAGCACCTGGCGGGGAGAGGTGGTTCCCAGGAGACGGCGGGTGGCCGTCATCACCAGGACACAGCCACCTCCGGCCCAGGCGGAGGACTGACCCCAAACTGGAGCCACGTGGGAAACAGAGCCCAGTGTGACAGAGATGAACCAGAGATGAAGAGAAATTTTCCCACCACCTGTATAAACCCAGTCACCATACACCGACCCCCTGTATAAACCCAGTCACCATACACCGACCCCCTGTATAAACCCAGTCACCATACACCAAACCCTGTATAAACCCAGTAACCATACACCGAACCATGTATAAACCCAGTCACGACACACCGACTCCTTGTATAAACCAAGTCACGACACACCGACTCCCTGTATAAACCCAGTCTAGTCAATTAGACAGGCACCATTAGATAGAAATATATTAAATTGTAAAAGTATTTAGTATTAAATATTAAGTATTTTTTAAATCAAAATTGGCACCAACATGTATGACATTGTTAAATCAGTATTTGTTTAATGTTACGTGTTACATTGTTAATTAAAACATATTTATAATGGAGACTAATTATTTATCTAACAACATCCTTGTACGCCTTATCCATTTTGCCAATAGGTGCTCGTACGGTCTATATGTTTACGTTTAGGTTACGCGGCGCCATCTACCGGCGTCTTTCCTATTTATTTACATAGAATGTGGCTAAAATGGATAAGGCGTTGGGGCCGGATTCCCCAAAGATGCAGGTTCATGTCCTGTTAGGTGTGAATTTTAAGCAAATAGATATTTTTTTATTTAGTCATCTAAGTGTAGGAAACACTTTAAAAATAATAAAAAAAAACAGACTTGTAGATTGGTGGGAGTCATGTTCCCCCTAAAAAGGGTTCTGAAATACCTCTAACGGTAGGGAAATAATAAAAATAACGAGATTCAAACCGGCAAATGACTTTAACTTCAATCCAACATTGGGAAAATAGAATAAAGAAAGCTTTGAATAAAATTCAATGAATAGTGTAATAAACATTTTATTGGTACATACTTATCTATAATTGTGTAAAGCTTGGTACATCGCATCGTCTCCAATGAATAAAGATAAACTATATCTGAACTACAATAGAGGCAACATCTGAACGTTAGGTTGGCCATTAAAGTGTCAGTAAAACGTTCTAAGAACTTTTAAAAATAAAATTTAAAATTTCTTTTAACAGTTTTTAGATATTGCCTCGATTTCACTCTATGTAGGCTAGTATTATATTCTTGTCACCAATATAGTGTTAGGTTCACAATACCGTTAAATGGTAATAATACATAATTATTTATACAAACTAAAAACTATTTGTTAAACATTTCTACAAAAAGTCTCGTCAAAAGCACCTTTTCATACAAAAATTAGTTCTCTTTGCCGTTACACTAGTAGTTAGGTATGTCGATTTGAACGCGAAGATTTAGCGCAAAATGATATGAATGAATGAATTGAACAAAATGTTTAGGTTCTTATACCAATTAATGACACTCGAACCAAAGTACCTACATGTACAAATTATTGACATACGATCCAAAAGGTATGTATATGTAGTACCAATTATTGACATTCGAACCAAAAAGTACCTACATGTAAATATTGTTTATTGATATTTGAACCAAAAAGTACTTGTATCAATAATTGCCATACTCGATCCAAAAGTACCAACTATTGACATAAGCTGAAACCACACTTGGCAAAATTACATTTATTAAACTCTAGTCACTAGTCTTGTTTTACTCAATAAATTTGATGCAATTACAGTAAGTTTTCACGATTTTTTTACAGAAACTCGTTTAAATAAAAAAACCTTAACATTTAAAAAAAATGGAATCAATACAATTGAGCAAACTACTTTTGTAAAAACTAAGCATTGAACCTCAGTTTCCCGGGGTTTTAAACACCGTTAAATTTAACGGTTTTAATCACAAGTTACATTTTCTTATGAAATAGTTTAAATACTTACATATTAAGTGATGGTACAGTTAATATTTAAAGTTAACGGTCGATAAAAATCTGTAAAATTTGGCTGCGTTAAATTCTATTCATCAAAAAGTCTAGGAACTATTTCATAAGAAAGTGTCTAACGGTCGTTATTTTAAAAGAATAAAGGAAACAAAATATTTTAGTACATAAAATGTCGAGAACCCGAGGCTCATTGAATAAACAGGCCGAATTCTAAGATTAACTATATAAAATTTATATTTGAGAGAGATATAAAAATCAACTGTTCGGTTTTAAAAGCTTTTAATATATTAACCAAAACACCAAATTTTTATTTAAAAAAAAAACATCGCGAAACCAAAAAAAAATCAATAAGAGATATTTTAGATATAAGTTTATTTCTACAATAAACTTTCTTTGACGACGACTACAATAAACTTTCTTTCAAGACTTGACTCTTAATACAACAAATTACAGTTTCAGAATGAGAACAATGCAATAAGTACAATATCATAAGATTTGAGATTTATTTATACAAAAGTAATTATATTTTAAACTTAAGCTACGACTCAATACATTAAACCTAAAATATTATAATTTCGAGGCAACATTGACTGAATGAAAGAGAAAAAATGAAACTAGGTATAGAAAGAAAATACTAACTTAGACTCGCAAATGAGCATAGATGTTGCGGCGTTGGTTTGTTAATGTAACTAGAAATGATAGATACGCGAAATGTCTTTTATCCGGATTCCTATTCGGAAATTGTTCTAAAATAGTTTAAAAGTCACACATGTAGTAAGTCAATGTTGTCTCAATATAAAGTGTGATTGATAATTAGTTTGCAACCATTAAAGGGATTATCATGTTTTCACGTCTAGGCGAACAATTTTAGTTCAACAACTATTGGAAAAAAAAAGTTGTTATGTTGTGTTAAAACAACCTCGATATGTTATTATTTTATTTCGTTTCGAATACATTGATCCCGTTAACTTCCAAAATAAGCTGGGATTTTACGAAAACCATAAACTCAACATTTAAGCTAAATAACTTTTGTAATTTTCAAAACATTAGACCAAAAGTTGTTCTACTAGACGTGTAGAACAACTCCTTAAATCGATGCTAAATAAATTCCCACAACCCACACACAAGTTTAATTATTCAACAACAGCCAATCAGATCGACATAATGTATCTACCCGACAAACATTTAACTGCCTGCAACCAATTGAACGCCTGTCTTGACTTTACACTGAAATTGTTTAAGAAAATGAATTATGTTTAATCGTATTTCGGGACTTAAATAACATGGGCGCACTAAAACGCTAAAATGGGTAAATTTCTTTCATAAACACTGTACAATTTCGAGTTGAAGCGCCAATAATTGCAGTGTTGCCGTTCGATAGTTCACTATCTATAGGACATAGATAGTTGAGACAAAGCAATAGTATCGATAGGGCAATCGATCGTTATCGATAGTATTGTCGATATTCAGCTTAAAAAAAACTATAATATGTAGTATATTCGTTGTCTAGTACCCATAGTACACTTTATTTGTTTAAGTCTATTTGATAGTATTGCTGTGTGCCGATAGTATTGTACCAAACTTAGCTATCGATAAAATTGATAGACCTATCGATATTGTAGATGTTTGAGGTCAGCAATAGATATTTAACAACAATTAGATAATTTACAAAATTCAGTCAAAATATCGGCAACACTAACTATTAGTACCTATAGCTATGGTCTGTAGAGTGTACGTGTTACAGTAAGTATAGGCTCGTATAGGGCTGCCAACTTTTTTTTTAAAAGAAATAGAGTATATCTGATTTCAAAGGAGGTAAATAAAGAGTATGGATATTTCTTTTGTTTTTATTGCTCAAGGTATTTTAAACTTAGAAATATTCCTGAAAAATAGCCGTAAAAATAAGCCGTTGTTTTAAGATATGGGTTTCTGGCCTGAAATAAATATTCATTCAAAAAAAAAAAATTCATATTCATTCATTCATAAAATTATAACATGACACGTGATTCCTGTGTAGCTCAGTGGTGAGAGCAGTCGCCTGGTTAGCGAAAGGACGCAGGTTCGAATCGTATCATGGGGATTTTTTGGAAATATATTTCCTTGCTAAATATATTTCTAAAGAGTATGGACTTAAAAAAAGAGTAGGTATATTTTTTTTTTCATATTTTTAAAAAGGTATTTTTTGTACTTTTTGCAGTACATAACAATTTTCATTGTTTTTAAAAGAATCGTTTATTTATATAGATCATGAGCTCATTATTTATCAATTTCAATGAAGCTCTGTTTCTCTCTTCTCACCATTTCACATTCATGACCGAAAATACTCTTTCAGTAAATGCCGAAGTGATTTTGATTATGGGTTTTTGCAATATTATATTATTATGACTTGCACTAGTTTAGTAAAAAAGAGTATTTTAGCGTACTCTATAAGTGTTATAGATTATAGAGTACGCTTACACGATATAGAGTACAATACTCTATTTGAAAGTACGGTTGGCAACCCTAGGTGGTACCAACTGGGAGGTAGGCTGTGGTATGCGGTGTGCACTAGCTGGCGGAGTTGTTGTACTGCGGCCGGCCCGCCAGCTCCAGCAGGTACCGGTCCGGATGCTCCATCCAGTCCGCGGTAGATAACTTCACCTGGAAATTAAATGGAATAGTAGATTGTATGACAAGGGAGCAAAATAGTATTTTTACGGCGAGGGCGTTATTTCGCTGCACTCAGGATTCTACATTAGAATCCTTCGTTTCGCTCGAGATTCAAAGTACATCGCCCGAGAGAAAAATAATTTGCTCTCGAGTCATATACTCTACTTTTCATCCCATTTCTATGAGAAAATAAACATGAGAAGGTTTTATGAACTAATGAGTATATTAAATTTAAAAAATGTGAATAAGTAAAAACCATTACAAATTTATATTTATATTGGATACGCTGGCGCAATTTTGGAAAGTAATCGTCACTGTTTTATTTGGTATTGATATTGTGGTTGATTCATTAACATTTTGAGTACTTGTTATCTTGGTATTTGATTGTTGCTCAACGAGTGGTCTTTTGTCTTTTGATGTAGAAGGGCGTGGCGACATTGGCGAAGGCGTATTGTGTTTAGGTCTTAATTTTATATTTTCAACAATGCGGGTGCTTGTTTTTTGCTTATTTTCAATTGAATCTTCAATGTACCCTATACGGTTTTCAATGATGATTTTTTCTGCAATGGCGTCTCTATAACTTTAATAGACTCATTGCCCATTTGTTTTTTTTATTTCAGTCAGCGCGGGTTCCCGCGCGTCGTTCAGTCTATAGATACCTACAAACCAGTCAGTTATTCATACAATTTGCGTCTGATGTCTATGAATGATACTTGTTCTAAATTCAAATCTTATTCGCCGCGCCGTTCAGTCGATACATACCAGCCAGTAATCCATACAATTTGCGTTTGATTTCTATGAATGATACATATTCTAAATTCAAATCTCATTCCCGCCCGCTAAAAAGTTCTTAATGGAAATGACCTGTTTTGCTCCCGCTTCTATAGGAACAATGAGACACTTTTCGAATAGAAGGGATGAAAAATGTTTTATTATCAGTCAGATACACCTATCCTAACCTATATAATAATCCAAAGCTGAAAGTTTGTGAGTATGTTTGTGAAGGATTCCTGCCTAGCTAGTATTACTTTAGCTACAGACTAAAAACAAATTTTGCCTATTTTATTTATTGATTTAGTGTTTCCTACCCTTGTATGATTTTGATTAAGGTATTAGGTACCTACACTAGAGATGTAAGTTCAAGTCCAGTTGGGTGCACATCATTGAAAGCACAAAAAAATGTTGCCTTTTATAATATTACTATAGAGTACCAGTTTTTGACATAGATAAGTACCTCCTAAATATTGACTAAATTAAAACCACTTGATCTTGAACTGACAATAAGTGTAATCATAGTGAACATAGATTAGTGTAAGCAAAGACAAGGTATCACTCACGTGTCGCTGTCTCTCGGCCTCCTTCACCTGCCACTTCTTGATCTCCAGCTGCGTCTCGCGGGACCGCTGGTCGCCGCAACCCCAAACCTAGGGAATGTTGGTCATTCATGAATCATGACACTAGATGGCGTTACTAGTACGAAGGCCTGAATCGCACATTCAACATTAAATAAATAAATAAATATTGCACGACATTACACACAGCGATATCTAGCCTCAAACTAAGCACTAGGCTTGTACTATGGGGACTAGACAACGGATATACTACATAATTTACTTTTTTTTGTAAATACATACATATTATACATAGAAAGACACCCAGACCAGATACAAATATTTATTTTAAACATAAATGTTTGCACCCGACGGGAATCAAACCCGCAGCCTTTTGCATTGCAGTCGGGCGTTCTTATATTAATATTTATTCAACATTCTTGCTGATATAACATATTCAAAAGATCTTCCACCTGCCCTTGTGGAAGATCCTCCCTTTCGGGGTGGATACTGCCTCGTACTTCCAAAATGTGCTGTCCTAAAGTTAATAACGGAAGTAGTATTGTCTGTGGTCTCACCTCGATTGCGGAGATAGGTCGCGTCTCGCCGTGGTACGTCACCGTATCGAAGTCTTCGTTGATGTTCAGCAGCGGAGACCTGGCAGGAAATGGATAGTTACATATATTATAAGATAGATAGATTACCTAATTATTTATATTAATACACTAAAATTTAGGGAGAAATAACATAAACAACCTAAATTAGGGTGGCTCAATGGCTTTATCATTAAAAGCGATATTTTTCAGGACCTTTAGATGGACAACAAGTGAAGAAATATGTCAATGAATTGGATATAAAAAATCAAATGTCTAATCCTGAAAGTGCTCGTACAAACCTGGGATCAGTCCCGACGCGCAGCCCCTTGGGGTACCCCCGTATGTGCGTGTTGAGGTAGAGTATGCGTCCCTCCCCCTTGCCCCCCTTGTTTCCCTCCCCCTCCCCCTTCTCGCCCTCCTCCCCCAGCCGCTCGTACGCGGGCTGCAGCTGTAGCACGCCGGCGCCCGCCCCGCCCCAGTACGCGTGAGACTCTCGCCATTCGCAGGGAACCAGCACACAGACCACTATCTCATCTGCCTGTACATACAATATAACTAATTCTAACAAAGAACATCTAGGACCTTTTCCCAGATGTCAAGGTCAATCGTAAACTAACATAAAGTCCGTAAGCTCTGTCAGGATCTGAAACTGATATCGAGTTTATGAGCCCTGATGAACCAAGTAGTACCAAGTATTGACTTGTTTATTAAAAGTTATTGACATAATGGGAAATGATTAGTATCAATTTATGAAAGAAAGAATGATAATTTCCAATTATAACCAAATTGTAACAACAATTGACATTACAGGAGGAATTAGGACGAAGCTTTGACGCATTTGTTAGTTATTGAAATTACACGGATCGGAGAATCCAAATCAAAATTTTGACCCCGGTTGTTTTGTTACCAGTTATTGACATTGCATTTGAATTTTTAATTGAGAATCGATCTATCTTTGTCTATCCTACGAACCTGTAGTAACATGATGGTAGGTCCTTTATAGGCGAGCGTGTGATGTAGGAAGCGGTTGGCGGCGCGGCCGTGCTCGTTGCTCGCGTAGAGCGGCACCCAGTGCGAGGGCACCGCGCACACCAGCCGCGCCAGCCAGCTGCGGGACGGTAGCCCGCCCTCGGTGGGTGCGGGGGGCTGTAGCGGCCGCGAGTACAGCGGCTGGGCCGCGGCCGAGATGAGCCACGCGCGGGAGAGAGGTAACAGAGCCGAGCCCGCGCCCACCGCGCGCTCTAACACTGGCGTGCCCAACTCCAGCCCGGACGACTCCGCCCCCTCGGGACCTTCGGCCTCGAGCGACCGGTGCCGCGTCGCTATGCTGTGCACGCAGTATCTGCACACCATACATTTGGTCGTCAGTCTATGTGGTTCGGTCTGCCTAGCTTCCAGCTTGACAAGTTGTAGGCAGATCTTATTTAGGTAATCGAATAAGAAATGTCGTATTTAAACTGACATTCTAACTTACTAGAGTCGCAAAATTATTTTACTGCTTAATAGCAACGGTTTTCGAAAAACACATCAGTGAATATTCGCCACGACAGTTGCGGACTTAAATACAAAACTTACTATAGGCCTACTCAATCAAGGCATCTCGATGAAAATCAAATCTTGGGTCTTTTAACACACACCTTAGACATATCAGACAAATAGCTAGGCAAAGCAGAGCTTCTTAAAATGTCTAGCATTAGCAGACACCAGATTTGGAACTGTCGATGACGTAAAAATCCATAAGTATAGGTACTTTTTAAAAAACCTCATCGTGTAGCGAAATGTATTAATAATCTATATAGACTTGTTCTTCTATTTACTAAAAGAATCTTCACGTCTAAGCTCCGAGTTCATACAACTTACAATAGCTATAATAAATGTCTCTGAGAGGACTAATTCAAAGTCATTGTGTCGGAAAGTCATCACCTGTGAACGGGGAATATGAGCCGGTGACAGTTGTCCTCCAACCAGCGCACCACGAAGCCGACGGTGTGAGACTCCTTGTTATGGAAGCAGCCCGAAGTCACCGCCGACAGAGTCTTGTTTATCTATTCGTGAGACAATAATACTGGTACTGTAGGACGTTTTAAAAATTTAAAGTATCGCGGCGATCTCACGGTGAAAACAAGTGTAAACTCACCATGAGACAGGTCTGTGGCCCTTCTGGGTAATGGTCCATGGAGATCTTGTAACTCGTGTAGAGCAGCTTCCGGAGACAGTCGGGAGTCACATTGCCGTCTTCCGAAGAACAGAACATTCTGGAACATTTACATTTCGCTATCTGTAGTAGTGGTAACACGATCTAGGAAAGTCTGTCCAATCAACTTTAAAAGGAATAGGGGTGGAGATATTGAGTGGTTCGGTCTCACATGGCTCTCATCATGCAAAGGATGGAAGCTGATGTCACTATGAGAGTATAGATCATGGAAGAAAGTGGTTGCAGCAGAGCAAGAGAGAAGACAAAGAAGTGATGGAGATTTTATGTTGAGGAAGATATTACGGAAAAGGATTGAAGGCGAACTGGGCAAGGATCTGATGGAGTAGAGAAGATTGTCGTCCTTTGTCAATCCCATATGGTAGAAGAAAGACAAGAAGGAAACATCTTCCAAGTAGATGAGCTGCAACTTGATTCGGAAGTATAGTTTCCTATACTCACTTGACATAGGTTTCGATGATGAGAGTGTCATCCAAGATGGACATGATGCGCTCGCAGTGCGTCCGGAACGTCCCCACTGGGATGTGCTTGTTTTTGCATTTGCCTGCGCGGTGGATGTACGAGAAGAAGGCGTGGGCCAGCTCAGGATACAGAGGGAATAAATACTTCTGAAATTACAATCGTACAATCTCTCTAGTGATTCAGACAAGTAATCAATAAAATATGAATGGTTAAGGCGTCACTGGTCATCCCGAAAAATTGTATTTATTGGTAATGCGCTTAAAATGGAATAATTTTAGAGCATTCAGTAGGTGCCTATTTGTTAATAATCAAAGCCGATCGTACCTACCGTAAATGACTTCTCTGTGACTCCATTGATTCCATCTTCTTTCTGTGATTTCTGGACCAATATCTGTAAATAAATAAAACATTCACTGTTTCAGTTTTTTCATTTCATCGGCATTTGTTATTTTTAGTTATTAATTTAATAAGCCTGTTGTGCGAGTATTTTAAAAATAATAATTGCATTTTTTCATTGTTCTTATCTTTGTTGTAGGTACCTACCGACGAATTGATAAAATCAAAATGCAATCTATTACATACGCCGTGGGATTTTACTTGATAAGTAGCGAGCGCCTTGGATTTATCGTATTATTTATGGCTACAGGTATATTACTAAGCGTTGGTACGAACAAACATTTAAGGTCATGGCATATTACTACAGCACGGCATCATCGTCGCTTCAAATTCAGCCTACGGCTAGCCGCCAGTGTACAAGGTACGCGTCGTCAGCGAGGTTCAAGCTCGGAGTTCACGCGTCGTCTGCAAGGTACAAGCTCGCAGTCCACGCGCAGGCAACAAGGTGCAAGCTTACTATCACCGCAAACACAATTTTTATACAGCATTTGAGATTGAACAGGGCGCGCAGTAAGAACGCAGAAGGCGCGGCGTGGGGGCCGTGCCGTTGCTGTGCTGAGATAATGTGCCATGACCTACACGTTGAGCTTGTGTAAAGTCTGTGTATGAAGTTCAACTGTGTGTAGGACTTAGGTATTCACTAATACTGCACAAGTGCAACGTGTAAATGTGTGTTCGTGCCAGCTCTTAGTAATTTACTTTTACTTCCTGGGCTTTTTTTTCCTTATACTATTGTAAGTTGTAATTGTAACTCTATCTGTCATACAAATGTCTACATTTACCTAAGCCTACTGGTCAATTCGAGTACCTACCACGAACAAAAACTTCAATGCTGTTCTCATAATATTGTTTCGAAGATAAATAATTGATCAGATCACATATCTCTAAACTAAGAGATTCAATTACACTACTACAGATACAGAAGGTACATATAAATAAACAAAAGATACCGTTTTAATGACTCTTTACAGAAAAACATATACAACATAATATATTTTGTTGCCGAATTTTGGGCCAAAGTTTGAAACTAGTGAACCTACCTATTTGACGCTTTTTCTACGAAGAGGAAGAAAAAACCCTAAACTAAATAATAACTTCAGGTACCTATCTAAGAACTTTGTATCATACATAATATGAAGTAATTGACACAATATGAACTGGAGGACCATGGAATTAGATTTAAAATAGTGGCATAATATGTAGGTTGGTACTCAAACAACCAACTCAGTCTCAATTGGTAGTAACAACTACCGTGTAAGCTGTGGTAGAAGTGCCCGATGGAGTGTTGTATTGGTCGCCGGAGCGACCGGCGCCCGGCGACCGCCGATGGAGCGTCAATGCCAAGGCTGTGCTAATTAAGTGCCCAGACGCAGGTCGCTCGCTCGCTCGCACACGTCGCGGCCGCAAGCGTGCTCAATTGTTACAACATCTAACTATTAGAGGTCGAAATCAACATTCTGCGTATACTGCTTTAGATTTAATAACTCTTAATTACTTATAAAGAATATTTCGCTTAATGCTACCAACACATTTAGACTTCTTCTTTACTTTTATGTTTGACCTTATGTGTGGTTGGCCTTATGCTATTTTATCAGTATCAGTAGGTATATGTGTACCTTGCAAGTAGGTGCTGCAGTTTTCTTCTTTTTCTTGACTCTAATCACTTGAATACCGACTATTCTGAACTTTAGGTCTTTCTTCACTTTCTTCCACAACTCCATTTATATTAGAGTTGTCAATTATTAAGGTACAATTACTTTATTAAACTCACGGAATATAAAAACCTATTCAATAGCTATTTAATAATAGAATTTTCAATAGATAAAATTGTTTTATCGGATTAATCACTATTTTAAATAACCTGGTAAAAGATGGTTAATTGTATTGATTATAATAGTACGAACCTACTACGTCTAAAACTATTATTTAAGTTAAATATAAGTTTTTGATATTTATTGGTACTGTTTGGTATAACAAACTGTTATATGTTGAAAGAGTCGCGCGTAACAATAAAAATCACGAAATAAAATAAAATCGGCTGTGAATGGCGATATCTTGAGATTAGATTACATTGATATTCGTACAATAACATCATAAACGAATAATAACGATAGCAAAAACTAAAAAGTAGGTACCTACATATTTACTTAGGTACGTAAAGGAGGTAGGTATCCTCCATACGTACCTACTTAGCTTTAGAGAAGTGATTGTAGCTCAATTATTATTATACTTGGTTAGGTACAGAAATACCTAAGTGTAATTATAATTAAGTTAATAATATTCTATTTCGTGCCTAGATATAAATTAAATACCTACATATTGTTTCTTTTTTTTTTGAGTTGTACTAGTAGCATTAGGTTTAAGTAAAAATAAGGTTAAGTTAAATAATAATTTGAGACAATAATTTTAGCATTGAAACTCAGTTGTGGGACTCAATCTTAACCCCAACTGGTGGTCTCAGGAGGAATACAATATTCGCCCTTAAGTGGCAGCACTATCAAAAGAACATCTAATGGAGCTTGCCTTATCCATCACTTCATAAGGATGCAGTAAAGTCAAATTTACATGTTTCCCCGGTTAATGATATTTAAATACCAGTTACTATAATAATTGTAGTATTGGTAGTGAGGACTTGCAGTCTCCTCATGACCAAGACTATTGTATTATAGCAGAAACTAGGAAGTACGGGAATTTAAAAATAACAACACTCAACTAAGACCCAGGAAATATGTAAATATTACCCCTACAATATGTAAGATTTTATTTACAATTATTGGTACCCCACTCCAGTTTATTAGTTTACTAGCTGCGCCCCGCGGTTTCACCCGCGTAAGTCCAGTTCTTGCAGAAATAGCGGGATAAAAAGTAGCCTCTGTGTAATTTCCGGTATCCAGCTACCTATATTCCAAGTTTCATTGCAATCGGTTCAGTAGTTTTTGCATGATTGAGTAACAAACACACATGAATACATACTCACAAACACACTTGAATACATACTCACAAACACACATTCATACATACACACATTCTCACAAACGTTCAGTCTTATAATATTAGTAGGATGTAGTAAAGTTTACTTTTGTAGTTCACTAGGTACTATTGATACAGTTACTGATGTGATAAAGGAACTGATAAGGAACAATAGCCCTCTCAACCTTGAGGTATATGTTTGTATGACATAACCATTCATAATGATGTGTGGTAGTAATGGCCTGGTGTCACACACAGTAGATCTATAAGCTGTGCTCTGTGGGTTTATTATTATGCTAACTGTCTGTGGTATACTTCCTTCCTTTGGTTTGAATTGGAACAACCTGCAGTTGTTGAGTGTTGTAATGCCTTTGTGCACTGAATGTATGAAAATGTTATATTGACACAGTCATGTCTTTTTCATAAAAAACCACATGCTGCCAATGCATTAATCACTTGAGCAATGTGCAATTAGGACAGCAATTGAGCCTCATTCCGTGCAAATTCTCATGCAATAATATCCCACTTTTATATCTGTGAGTCATTCATCACATATTGTTGCTATATTTGTTCTGAATGATAAAGAAAAACTAATAGATTTCAACATTAAATGTAATGGACAGATTAATCATCAAACCAAAGGGAGTTACTAGTTTAGCACATTATTCCCAGTTTGGTATTACTTAGCCATCTGCCAGCTGCGGCCACGACATGCTCTAACAAACAATAAACATTGTAGAAATAATTAGCTTGAAATCAAAGTCTAGTTTTCTAGTTGCCATGACTTAATGTAACCTTAGTGGCGTTCAAATTACTTACAATCAAATAGATATAAATTACATCAAGTAGGTAAGTACATCCTAGTAACTATGACAATGGGTTAAAATATGCAGCTAGATGAGCTATCAATCAAAATTGTCTGTGTTTATGTTAGAAAGTCAGGTGACGAAGATTCAAAATGAAAACATTTTAGTTTAGATAACAATATCTATACTAATGAAATATATGCTCAAGTACTGCCTATACTTTTTTGTACCTGGATTATAAGCTTTACAACTGTATAAATAATTGATAAGATACAAAAGGTTTAAAGACACTCAAGTGCTACTATGAAACCTAAAGATGTGCCATGCATTGGGCTGTTGGTTGATGCATGGTATTTGATCCTTATAAATCTTCTTACAAACCAACAATTTAAAACTCAGCTCATGATTAGTGAGAACTGAATCTACACAAGAGTCATGTGTAAATATGCCTATAAACAAGTCACATGGTATTTAATTATTTATCTTTTATAACCCTTGGTTGTGTCAGCGAAATGAGGCTACTAACACTAGATTAAATCTTTAAATTCAACAAATAATCCAGATCTAATACCGGCGCTAACATTGTTATTTTATCTGGAATTAGCGCAGCATTCACACGTAGACTGAAGCATTGTAAAGTATTAGTCAAAACAAACACATGATTGTGACAATTTAGAAGCCGATATTCGATGGGAGAAGTGACCTAGATGATAGTTACCTTGCCGAGTTTATCGACGGGTACCATCGAGAGCGGTGGTTTGTCCGCTTTGTCTTGCTGATCGAGGCCTTGCAGGTCCCCGCCGGAGCCGGAGCGGGAGCCCGAGCCGCGCGGGGTGCTCGCCCCGCTGCCGCCTTCGGGAGCCCCTTTCGATTCGTGGCTGTGATGTCCTCCCATTTCGCACACGCCCGCGTCACTAAACCACTTTAATTTGCACGTAATTAACACACAGCTGACGAACTCCAAACGCAACGCAAATGCAAACAAAAGCGAGCGAGAAAACATGAAATGTCAGAATGACAGAGACCAGCTGGATGGAGTTTGATTGACGTTTTAATCTATTGTCCTACAAACGTCAACGTCATTTTTAATAGTGTAACTACTCGAACGAAGGAGTCTTGGCGGGAACTCGTTGAGGAGATGTGGTGCTAAATTTTCATTTTTGTGAAACCTAGTTCATATGCGTGCAAATTGTTTAATTTCGGGGGCATATTAATCAATTTAGTTTCGTGAAGGTGTACAAGTGGAATGAAAGTGAAAATCGGTGCAAAACATTGACTTAGTGTTGTCTCCAAGGCTCCGTGAAGATTGTTTGTAAATGGCCGCCGTGTTTACAAATGATTCCCTAGACTTGACTTTAACTATGACGACTTGACTGTTTCGATGCAAATAACTTGCATAATATATTAAAATACATGACACTGGCTAATTTCCTAATGGCCATAATCGGTTCACAACCGATAAGAAATAACTACTCGAACACAGATAGCGGTAATTAGAGCACACTAGCGCCACTGTAAATTGAGTGAGACAAACTAAAGGTGAGACTTGGATTTTGGCGAAAACGCGTTGAGATGTGTTGCTAAATTTTCTTTTTTGTGAAACTTAGTTCAAATGCGTGTAAATTGTTTAATTTCGGGGGCATATTAATCAATTTAGTTTCGTGAAGGTGTACAAGTGAAAATTAAAGTGAAAATCGGTGCAAAACATGGACTTTAGCTTAGTGTTTTCTCCAAAGCTCCGTAAACAAACATTGTAAAAAACGGCCCCCTTTTTACAATGATTCCCTCAACTTGACTTTAACTATGACGACTCGACTGTTAGGAGTAATAGTGTTCTGTGGTTTAGTTCGATGCAAATAACCTGCAAATATTGATAATACTTGACACTGGCAAATGTCAGAAAGGAAAAGCCATTTTAAAGAAGAAGAAAGGTGAGACTTTAGTTTAGATTTAACACTAGCGACACCAACGGCAAATTCGGAGTTCTTTATCACGATCAGAGACATGTTAATGTTAGCTGTATCGTCGTCTTCGCTCCTAGAAGACTATGTGTGCACACTGTGCACTTGACAACTTTTGAATTATCTTGCCAAACTTTAGTTGTTATTGCTTCATTATCTTGAGGCAGCGAGATTGGAAATCAAATTTATAGATCGGTCCTTACCGCTTTGTTTGTAAAATTAGTAATTTTTCTAAATTTTCATTAGAAATAATAATAAAAAGCAAGGAATTAAAATAAGACGCAATCTGTATTTTGACCATGGAAGTAAGAAGTTATACTAAATGTTACTTCTATGATTTTGACAAAATCTGACTGACTGACAAAAATTATGAAAATTTGAAAGAAAAAATGGACTTTTGTTTTTGACGCGTTAGTGAAATGTTGTCCAGAATTTTCATTTTTACAAAACATTGTTTTATTGCGTTTATATTGTTTAATTTCGGCGGCAAGTTACCAATTTAGTCACGCGAAGTTGAACGAGTTGAGTGAAAATAAAAATACAAGTGCCAAACACGAAATTAGCACGTTACAAACAATTGTTCAATAGGGTTGGAGAAAAATCGTCGCCATTTTTTCTTCAGCCTTCACGCATTGAAATTATTTCAAACGATTACAGTATAATAGTGGTAGTTCACTATTTGTACGAGTACCTATTTGGCTAAATTGTCCTATATTGCTGACAGAAGCCATAAATAAGAAAAAGAAAGAAAGAAAGAAAAAATAAAAAAAATCGTTCAAAAATCGTTCTGTTCACTTGGGAGAGCTAGGTATATGGTATGGTGATTTTGTACAAAATTATTTGCTAGAATTATCATTTTTGAAAAACCTCCAGAGATGAGTAGGTATCTTTGTTGTTTGCATTTTCTTACAGTAGGTAAGTACCTACTACCTACCTACCTACCAATACCTACACAAAGTTCACAACTAGGTTGGTACCTACTTCACGATTTACTTTTTATTGTCCCTCCCTCCTTGGCATCCCTATTAAATTCAATCTAGAATCTATTAAGTTCTTGGGATTGTAATAACAAATAAAAACACTTCGACTGTACAATGTACATTGAAAAACTTTATTTTTATTTACTAGTCTAGGCACCTACTTTATTTTAGGTAACTAAGTATAGGTAGGTATATAAGTACTTACATTTAATTAAGTTACAACATTAATAAATAATAAACCAATCATAAGTAGGTAGGTGCTTTATTAAAATATCTTAAAAAATACACACAACCATTTATACCTTAACTTTAATTTTTATCACAGACTAGCTACAGCTACATCAAATTAATTATGATGACTGTCAACATTTTCAGATTTTTAATAGGTCAATTTTGAATTAAATTAGAAGTAGGTCTGTACAATCTAAATTAAAGAAGTGGACGGCCTCTTTATTTGTTATTGAAACTTGCAGAATGAATTTACTCGTTGCTATTAAGTACTAAAATATTGAAATTGACAAATAAATGACTATGTAACTCATTTTCCGGTTTTAATCACGTTGCTTTTATTATGTACTAGCTGCGTCCCATTCAGGCGGGAAGATCGGGAAAAAAGTAGCCTATGTTTTATTCCCGGTATCGAGCTACCTATATTCCAAGTTTTATCGCAATCGGTTCAGTTGTTTTTGCGTGGTTGAGTTACAAACATCTAAACATCCAAACACACACACTTTCACAATTATAATATTATATATTTATACAAGATGTAACGGATAAGCCCTTTTAATCCGAAAGGGGGTTGTTCTAGACGTTTAGGCGAACAACTTTTGTTCTACGACTTTTGAAAATTCGAAGTACTTTTCGAAAAATTTAGGTGTAAAGTTTACTTAAAAATCAGCTGTTTCTTAGAGTTCGAGGTCATTGACCTTATGTTGTTCTTTCATTTAGTTTGGGCTACTACAATCAAACCTTCAATTACCTTTATTTTCAAAAACAGCTGTTTTTCCAGTGAAACATAATCTCAAAATTTTCAAAAAAAAAGTTCGAATCTTCAAAAGTCGTAGAACAAAAGGGGTTCGCCTAGACGTCTAGAACAACCCCCTTTCGGATTAAAAGGGCTTACCTGTTACATCTTGTATAGTAGGAATAGTAGGATTGTAAGTATGATATGTTAGTATTTACAAAAAAAAGTATAATATGTAGTACGTCCGTTGTCTAGTACCCATAGTGCAAGTCTATTGCTTAATTTGGGGCTAGACAGCGCTGTGTGTAATGTAGTGCAATATTAATCAATTATTATTTTCAGCATTGTTGTAACGCCGGCCCTAATTTTCGGAGCTTTTAGACTCCCTGAGCAAGGAGAAAACACGTCGGAATGGCATTGTAACAACTCTGAAAATAATAAAGTAACGCGATTTAAACCGGAAAATGAAATTCATTTCAAACCAATTACATACATAATTAAATAACGAAAGGTCTGACACTGCAAGAACCGAAGACCCTCACGAAGGCATAGGTGAAGGCATATTAAAGCAAGATAGCCGGTCCCGCGCCCATTGAAAGTGCATTATTTATATACCTCCATGCGAGCTTTATGCAGTTTCAGGCAGAATGTCCTATGAGTAATAAAGGCACATTTTAATAATTAGTCTTTAACTCCACAATAATTTCCTCTACATACATGAGCAAGCAACCAAGCCGCTCAACGTCCTGTTTACCGCCAAGTTACATCAACCGGCTTCAACCAGCCATTTCTAATAGCATTTTTTTTATAGAACAATGCTTTTAGAGCGATAACTATAACCTTTCGACCAACGCGAGGCACATGTGCCACGTAGGTAACTTCAATCCGGACCATACATCGGCTCAGCTAATATGAATATTAGACATGAAATAACGCCAACTAATAACTACGCCAAATAACGCAGATTTCTTCACAGCACTTTGCAAGTCCCCGACTCCTCTATCGGCGTAATGAGACGTTATAAATGCAGGCATCTGACAATAAGTATCCTAGTGGACAGGTTACGAGAGCAGCGCCTGCAGGAACTTCATGACGGGCAGCTCCAGCAGCAGGTGCAGCGGCAGCGCTAGGAAGTAGGACGTGAACACCGTCCATAGGAAGTGACCGCCCTGCGAAGCAGACACGAGACACACGTTACTGCCTATCGGCTAAATAAGTGATGATCGAATGATGGTGGGGAATTGGCTGATAAACAATGACAATTGAATATATTGAGAAGCTTATTAACGTAGCTGCACACGCTGATCTTGTATAATCTCGGGGGTTAAGCAAAGCCAGGCGCGGTTATTCCTTGAATGGGGTACCGATAATCTGTGTTGCAAAAATCATTTTCTACATCTCCTCTGTGCTTCGGTGCAGCATATTAAGCGTTGGTCTCGGTTGATAACAACCAAGAGTAAGTAAGTCTGATAGCAGTCGTTAGGTCAAGTTAGAAGCTTTAGGGCGACCTGGAAATTCTAAACTAGGTGAGCCACAACACTATATGAAAAGATAAATAAGAACGATAATGTGTTATGCTAAAGCCACAAATGTCCCGCAATAGGTTGAGTAACCCTCAATGAACATGTCTGTCTCCTCCACAGTAAAACGGTGTACTCACGATCTCATGCACGGTGGTGGCAGCGAGCTGGTCTCTGTAGGCGAGCAGCGTGAGGCCGACCGGCCAGTGCACCAGATACGCGGGCAGTGCTAGCCGACCGAGCACCTCCCAGCCGCGCCATGAGAGGAACCGCCACCAGAGACCTGAGGAACATACCATCAAGAACAGGACTTTTTAATTAAAGAAATACAAGTTGAAGTAAGTAATAGTGACTTCTTGAGGTACCATCTCCAGACAAAGGTCGTCAATCATAAGGTCTAAAGTTGAACGATAAAAAGACTAAGTTGAAGAATGATGCCAATTCTGAGTCTGGACACAACTGTCCAGGACAAGGAGCTGGTACTCAAGGATTTATCTTGGAATATCGGTGTTAGTACAGTTTCTACTATTTGCGGTCTGCACCTATATTAATTATATAAATATCAATCATTCAGCTGTATCAGTTTGTATGTATAGCAACATGACTTAGTATAAATATACTGACTATCAATCTTGTTGATGAAGCCAAACATGGCGATGGCTGTGAGCGCGCTGAACACCGGCCGGTCGAGCGCCGCATACAGCGCCACCGGCAGCGGCGCCGACAATTCCTTCACCAAGTGCCCACACACCACCCACAGGAACATACAAGGAACGGACGTGCGATAAGCCACTCGCATTAACTAGAATACACAATATGCAAGTGTTACTGACTGACGGACAACGTGTGTACAACTTAAACCGCTGGAACTAACAACATGCAATTTATTGGCCCAGGGGTTGCTTAGGAGTCCAACTCTAGCAGTTGACTTTGAAGATTCGTAACTTCTAGGTTTAAAAAAAAATCCAAAGCAGTTTTATCTGCAACAATTTACTATTTGTGGCTCAGTATTGCTTGAGACATTTAAGATGGAGCGGTGTTTTCCAGATCTATTACACCTTCTTAGCCTTCTAAGCTTCTTAGTCAATCATGCTCAGAGGAAAGAACTGGTTAATTTGTCCGAAGTCTCGAGTTTCGTTACAATGTTTATTTACACCGGAAGAGCAGCACCCATAAACCGTATCTATAGAAAAATATATTAGTGTTCAGAAGGTGCTCGATCCCAAAAATCAAACTACCAGTGGATCAACACCGTTCTCATACCATACATGTATTATATTCATGGAAACGAATGAAGACGATCATATCTGCTTCATATCCCACTACTAAGCTATGTGTTTTGTACGATAGTAGAAAAAGCAATAAAGTGCCAACTATTAGATAAGCTGTAGTTGTACTGACCAGGCTGTCTCCAGGCTTACAGCCCTCCCCTTGCAGATGGTAGTGCAGGAAGGCAATGAACAGCCCCACCATGGCCGCGGGGAAGGAGTCCCACGGCGCCTGGTATAGCCACGTGAACGACCTCTCGCCTTCGAACTGGAGACGCATGTTTCTGCAAATATGTATGCGGTTAGAACGGTGACAGGACAGAACTGGCGGGCGCACCGGATGAAGTTAGATGTTGTGTAGGACCTGTGAACCATTGGTTGGTTAACCAGCATAAATACGTCATCACATATGTACAAACATCCGTTCACTGCTGAACATAGGCATCTCCGACCCCAGAAATAGCAATCCCAAGTCACCTCCATCGAACGATTCCCCGCGACAGCTACAATGTTGTCATTCCACTGAGTAGGTAGTGGCCAATATAAATGCGTTTTATACATCAGGGTTGCGCCATAAACTAAAGTCATTGACAAATGAAAGTTCATTGTGGTCAATGCTAGGAGATATTAAATACTTATGCCCAATTTAATATTTCTAATTCCCTATCGACATTCATCTATGGCAGTCCTAATCGACACGCCTTAAAAACAATAACCTTACATTTGTTTTGGCTATATTATACTTGATTAATATCGATTGTCCTTAAATATTCACAAATAAATTTATAGCAAAACAAATACTAATGACAGGTATACATAATTTACATAACATCGCTGTCAAAATGCAACCAAACCAAAGTTAAAAACTATTTAGCCATCAAGGTTTACATTACCTTTCCAAGGTTTTTCTATAAAAAGCAGAAGGCTAATGTATTAACTCGATATAGCAGCAAGTCTTGCCTAATACTATATTTAAGTTACCAGAAATAAATAACTATAAACCAAGCGAAACTAATTTAAATTCAATGTAACTAAGCTGTAAGTTGTAAATAATGTCCTCCTGTAGGTGGTACCTAAATGATACGAATTTAAAGCCTGTGAGTAAATGAGTCTGTTACTTTTTGTTGCAATACTGTTAAACCACCCCACCTAGATTGCTACTCGATACAGTATTGGAGTCTTTGCTTTTGGCCTCATATCCAACAAGATATAATTACGCGATAGGTATTCACTCAGTGAAGATTAGAGTGACCATTAGAGTGACTATGGGCCGCAGCCGGAAGGTAGGTATAGGCGGTTGTGAAGTTGGCTGCCACGCCGACAAAAAAGAGCCTTCCAACGGCATCGGGTGCTGGTTATGTACTCACTCAGGGAACATAAGAGTGACCATGGGCCGCAGTCGGAAGGTGTAGGCGGCTGCGAAGTTGGCCGCCACGCCGACGAGGAACAGCCCCGCGATAAGTTTCATGGCGGCGCGAGGGGAGCGGCCCACCGTCAGCGTCAACAGCGCCGACACTACGTACAGCTGGGTGTCCACCGCCAGGAACCTGCACAAGACACACGAACTCTTAAACTGTGTTGCAAGACATCGCTACACTTTGGGGACTAGATCCGTCTTAAACTCGATCCCTGACGTCGCCCTTACGGGTGTACGCTCCGGTACAGCGGCCCCTGCTGATATACCGAAAGGTGGGACGGTGGGGACGCTATAACATATATAAATAATATTAAATAAAATATATAATAAATAGCCTTCGAGAAGGACCAGTTTTCAAAATATGATCTTCACCACGAATCTATACCCTGCTTATTAAAGCTTATCTCGGCCATTTTTTTTGACAGGATTTGAATCTGTGTCTGTGCCACACGGGAAGCCCCTAAGCCCCCTGCCCTATTTATTTATCGGAATTTTCCCTTTACTTGTGCTGTAAGACCTTGATTTTCACCGAAATTGACCAATCTAGGTCAATCGGAAGTATAGGTATAGGTACGTTGAAAACCTTTATGGTACTTCCCTTTGAACTAGTATTACGACATTTTACAAAAGCAAGGTCCTAACAACACAAATAAGGGGAATATTCCAAAAAATATTTAAGATTCAAATTGAAGTGTGTCGTCATACACTAGTATGGATGCCCATACAATTCAGAGGACTTACTTAATTGGCACCAACATCAAAAAAGTGAGAATTTTTTACAAACAAACTGAGAAACACACGCTGTATTTGAATTTTAAATCAAATACAGCGTGTGTTTCTCAGTTTGTTTGTTAAAAATTTAAACTAACTTGTTTGTAATTTCTTCTATGGTTTTCGCGATTTTGCATAATATAACTCTTTATTTATCGGGTTTAATCGCGTTTACTTGGGTTGACTGTCAACCTTGAAAAAGCCAACTGTAAAGTTGGCGAAAGCTCGGTTCGTTTGAAACCATGAATAAAACGCGATTAAACCCAATAAATAAAGAGTTTTAACTTGTTTGTTATAAATATAAGGGCCGTTAGTTGACATTGACCTCGAGACCTCGTCACTCGTCATCTCATGTCATCGTCATCAAGAACTGGTTCTATATTACTTCTGCCCATAAAGCCAGTTATTTGCAAAGTTTTCGGTCGATACTAAATACTGAGCATTGAAGGCTGACAAACAAACACAAGTAAATTATCAGTTGAGTATAGTCGCAATCCGCGGACCCCTTAATTATTATTATTTGATTATCTATGTAAGTCTGTAGGCTAAATTTGGATAACCCTTTTTACACGACTGCCAAAGGAAGTGTTATGTTTTTTGTTTAATTAAACTAAAGATTTTAGAATTAATAGCGTTTATTTCTATGGTTTTGTAAACAACGACAAGTTTTTTTGTCTTCAAATTAACTACCGTTGTACACTATTATGTTTAATTGATTTCGTTGCTAAATTGATCTCAATTATGTGTATTTAGGCCAACTTAGATCGTTTTATTCACATGACCAGTCAAAATAATTTTGCCTTAGTGTAAGCGTAGACAGAGAGGAATAACCTTCGCGCGATCATTTTCTTAACGGAGCATCATTTTTAACTTCTTTCTTCGAGGACGCGCGACCATTTTTATCAGGTTCAAGCAAGATTTTATTTTAATAATTTTAAACTTGTTTTTCGCGTGCGTTATACAAAATCCTCTCCGCTGCGCTCTTCTCTGTCTGCGCTGAGCCTTATACTTATTAACATTAATATCTTGCTATAATGTCTTATTTTTGAACTAAATTCTAGCCTTTTTTTTATAATGGGACAAATGGTAAATACCCGATAAAATATGAACGCAATTAAGAATCGGCTCGGCTAAATAAAGAAAAGCAAATTGGCTTTTGTTTCACAGACTTTTGTCAAACTTAACAAATTTATCTGGTTTATTCCCCTTTGGGTATACATAAGTTATTACTTCCTACAACATGAAACAATTTCGAGTAAAGCACACATAGTGGGATATAGGCAGGAAAAGAGGTATTCTTATACCTGTCTCTCATTTTTAGTATCCAAGTCCAGTGTTAGTAGCATAGGTCTTGCCTGACGAGACTATTGAAGAAGATGGTCTCCCCTTATGTCGCACGCTTAGAGTATTAATTATTAGGTATACTCTAAGGTCGCACGTCACTCACTAGGTGCGTACAAGTCGCTCACGTCACTTACCAGGTGTGTATGAGACAGCGTGTGTCTGGATGCACGAGGTTGTTGAGAAACAACGCATGCGTCCACCACTTGTGGCTGCAGCGATCGCACTCGGCGCCCACAAGCGCGGGCCAAAGCGGGCCGTCACCCATCCGCGACCACCACGTCACGGTGAAACCCACGACGAACAGGTACACCGGGGATATCCTGTTAATAGGTATACGGGATAACATTTTCGTTTCATAGTTCTCGTTTTGGGTGCAACCGTGGGGCTTCAACTCAGTATAATAATATGGAGCATCTAAGCCGGTTCCAATTGGAGACGAATCCTGATGCAATGGAAGTAACACATCCCTGATTAGAGAAAATTTAAAGTTGATTTATTTCATCCAACAACGTCCATAGATACATACCTTATAGACTAATATACACAATTTATATAATAATTTAATTGAATGTGTCAATAATAATATAATCTTAATATAATTTAGGGTTTACGAAGTAAGTTAAGTAAGAAATCCTCGTCTTCACACATCTATAAGGCAACATTAAACGGCTGCAGTGTCTAGTCGCAGATTGCGATAAATTACCTAGAAATCCTGTGCACAAAAGTTTTTGGGAACAAGGCAAGACTGAGTCTCCTCTTGGGATGAGCATCAGCGTACAGGAGCAGGTTGTAGGCGAGCAAGAAGCTTGAAACCATGATGAAGGTCTGCACGATAGAGGTGCCGTTTTGGAAGTAAGTCGACATGAAGTGGTGGCTTGACTGGAACAATACAAACCGTCTTTAAGTAAATTGTACTTTATAGGCCATAACAACAACAATAAAACCAATGGACTGATTTTAAGTATTCCCCCTCACGGAAATATAGTATGTCTTTTAAGTAAAAGAACGGCCAATCACAAAAAATAAACACATAATGTAGGTACAGTAGGTAGGTACCGCAATAGCCAATCACAAAATTAAATAATTACCTCACCCCCTGCCTGCAAGGGTAAGTTGCGTTTTGTCTATTGCGGTATGATCATTGATCACTCAATTGGTTTTGTTGTCTTTGAACTTATATTAAGGCGGTAGCCCAATAAGGAGCTCATTTTCCGCGTCCGTCGATCTTATAATATATATATTCGTGCGAGTAAAGCTACTTGGATAGGCGACCGATAAACTGTGTGGCTAAAAAACATTTTCTCGAGCAGGTGATCCCTGTCAATATCCCGGTCAATTTAGTGGCCATAAGGCGACCTCTAACACCACACCACTAAACGAAAAGATGAAGAAGATGGGCCTTATTGTAATTGCATTGCATCTGGGTTCAGCAACAATTCTGTGGTCATCGGTTGCTATAATTTTAATAACTTACTGCTCACTTGCCCCATCAGTAGATGTGATATCCAATTTGTTTTAGTCTCCTTTAACGCTTTCTGTATTCAACGGGGCACACGGTGGCTTACCTATCATGTTTCTATGAGTTTTGAAGTGAAGGGGCCAGGTTAGCATGCGCTAGACGTTGTTATGTCAGAAGACTTACCTGCTCGAAAAATTGTGGCTTGTAGAGGTATGTCATGTGGTAGGCGAAGACCGAGTGCGCTAGCATCACCATCAGCAAAGTCATGACTCTGGAATACCGGAACACATTTGAATCCCTTCGTTTTGGAAAGTCTGAGTGATTTAGACTTAGAAAAAGGGTGTGAGGAAGAGAATACTTCCAGGATGATAATGTGTTATTGTTTTTTTTATTAATAGAGTGGAATTGAGACAGGACAAGATAGATAAATTCCTTTTTGTAAGACATCAAAATAAAATACACTAAAAGCAAAAACATAACCAACTTAAATCTAGAGGTGGCACAATAGGCTTTATCATTTAAAGTGATCTTTCTAGGCAAACTATGGAGGGACAAGAAGTGAATAAGATAAAAGGTATATTGTGACAAGGAGAAGAAGAAGAAGATAGACTGTTATCTCACTTCATGCCCTGCACAGGCTTGAGGTCGGCGAGTCTCGGATCTCCCTCGGCGTAGCTCGCGGTCAGTCGGCTCCAGTTCACGTTCAGAGACCACGTGATCAGGTACTTGTTGGCTGTCAGAAATACATAGAAATACAAATTAGGGTCTCGTTTTTACCTTTCTTTTTCAAAACTGTTTTGCAATATTTACCATATTGCAAAACAGTTTTGAAAAATAAACAAACACAATTGGAACTCATCATACCTTCATATTCTCCCGGGTCTTTGATTTTCTTGCTTCGGCGTTTCACCATGTTACAATAGTGTCGGTAGCGGTTATGACCCGGGATATGAAGTTATCACTTACAAAAAATAATCAATTACCTACGTTTATATTTTTAACGGCAACTAATGAATCAATTTTTATAAGCGGTTTATTTAGAATTGACATGTACAAAAAGTGCAGAACATTATAGTGAATAGGTATCTCGTAGCCAACTTTATTAATAGGTTTTCATTATGTAATACTTAATTTGTTATTCTTTATGCTTATACTAATCCCTCACGCTTGTAAAAATAGTTTTAGCAACTAATTGTGTATGCTAGTTTGTTTTTTGATAAGAAGTCTGCCTTGTCCATTTACGATGTATGTGACCGTCACCTTGTTTTGCGAATTTTATTCACGACTAGCTGCGACCCGCTGGTCTATACCGTGTTTAAGCTCGATTATTAATGGTAAGCTTTCTGCTTATTTCGAGAATCCTAAACTTGTTGTTATACTTCCGACTTATGAACTTGTCGTTTTTTTATATCTATTTTTAAATCTCTATAGAGATACTTGACATTAATAGATAATGCAAAAATATTGCTTTAAATATTATCTTCTTTCCACCAGTTAAATAAATGAACTTCTCTATTTTGATCAATAATTAAGTGATAGGAGTAGTTGAGGCATAAGAAGCGTATAAAAACCATAATTAGAATATTCTAGAAAACTCTATTCTTAAATTAGACAGCTTAGGTAACGCAGTTAAATAACCGCATGGTTTAATACCATAAACAGTAGACAAAAATAGAAATAATTTATGGTATAGGTACTTGCAAAGCATCAACAAAAAATCACGAAATTAATACTCCCTTCATTACATAATTTTAATGTACACCTACCTTTATGACAAAAAACTTATGATGTGACTCAGGTATGAAATTTTATCAGGCTTCGGTGACAAGAAAAAAATAATTCATATATATAATCTACCATTACATAACTTTAAATAACCTGTTGACCGGACCTACTCTATCTTTTGGCAAGAAACATTTCCTCATTCTCAAGTTCATACATAGTTTTGTACTTTATGGGTTTTGGAATATTTTATCAATGTGATTAAGTGACATTTCTATTTGCGTCTTGTTAGTAAAAACTAGTTTTATTATTGTCAATAGATGCCGGCCAGCCTCTACGAACATGGCCTTCTTGTTATAGTTAATTTAGAAATTATTAGATAGTTCTAGTTCTACAAAATAACAAACTCCACCAGCGGTTCCAGTCGAGTAAGTCCCGATTCCGGAAGAACATACATTAGGATAAAAATGGGCCCATAAGCTACCCTCAAGGATTCATTGTATTAACATTTTATTTTCATTGAAATCGGTCAATTAATTTTAGAACCAGTACAAAAACAAAATCTTTTCTCGTTGAAATATATTGTAGATTATGTTGAATAATCAGCATCCGGTGGTTTGACCCACGTTAGCCTCAGTTCCGTTTACTTAGTGAATTCCTACAAGACCAACATATGGCAAAAAAGACAATCTTCAAATTTCATGTCCCTAGGACCAGCGGTTCGGATTCTGCGTCTCTCTCTGTTCTAGAGCGTGTTCCGACGATTACCATTTAAGCCGAAAGTGTGTTGTTCTAGACGTCTAGGGGAACAACTTTTGTTCTACAAGTTTTCAAAATTCGAAGTAGTTTACGTAAATTTTTAAGTTTATAGTTTACTTGAAAATCAGCTGTTTCTTAGAGTTAGAGGTCATTGACCTTATTTCGTTCTTTTTACTTCTTTCATTAAGTTTGGGCAACTACAATCAAAATTTTAATAACCTTTATTTTCAAAAACAGCTTTTTGTTTCAGTGATATTTTAACTCAAAAATTACGAAAAAAAGGTTAGATTTTTTAAAAGTCGTAGATCGAAAGTTGTTTGACTAGACGTCTAGAACAACCACCTTTCGGCTTAAATGGTCATTATCGGAACACGCTGTATAGTTCAATCAGGACTTAGAATTTTATATGTTTCCGTATATATTTAAAGATTCGTATAAAGTAGGAGTATACGTTACGTTTGTTCTCTTTGTTCCTGAAGACATCGTACACCGTCCCGACGATGTTCGCGATGACGATGGCTCCAGCGAGGTACGCGAACGCTATGTCAACTCCATTCAGTGGGTGCCCTCCGCTCTAAACACAAATTCAACGTTTAGTACTATTGCCATTTTACTATTTTGGATTTAGAAAGAAAATCATCTCTATTATCATTCCCATCACAGCCGTCACTCATCCACTGCTAAACATAGACCTCCACCATACGACTCCACAAACAGCGATCCCGAGCTACCTCCATCAAACGACTCCCGAGCTAACTCAACCAAACGGCGGGATGTGTTGTATTATAATAAAAATCTCATATAGCTAAGCGTGATGCCGTGCCCACGCGAAATAGTGGTCGCTTAAACGGCTGGACCGATTTCGCTAATTCTTTTTCTGTTGTTCTTACTATTGTAAGGAAAAGGATCATATTATGAAATAAAAAATGCTAAACCGATTTTGATAAAAGTTACGGGGGTGAAACCGCGGGGCGCAATACCCTCGGACCACAGAAGATCTTAGTGATACCTTAGAGGGTCGACAGTAGTGAAGAGTTGTGAGATTAGTTCGGAGCCCGTACTGCGTCCTGGTGACATTCTCGACGCATCGCTCGAAGCGCGCGCGCATCGAGCCGCCCGCGCCCGCGCCGCCGCACCGAGCTTTACTGACGCACACGCCGCGGTGGATGTGCGTGTGGTTGAAGTGGAACATGTCCGATGAGAAGTTCTACAAGAAAACAAAAGGCTGTAAACAACACTGCACCGATATTTCAAGTCTGTGATGACTATGCTTCTGTTAGTTTCAAAATATCCTTGAGTTTGATCATCAACCTAAACAATCGGCAACTGGTTGTAGTAAATAATAACGAAATCATTAATTTCAAGTAACAAAGGTACATATTTCATAATTAATAGGGTGTGCTGATAGTTAACTTAGAACTATAGTTAGTAGCACTTACTATACTTTGATTTTAGTTTTAGTGTGTCACTTGATGCCGTTGATAAAAAGAAAAAGACGAAAAACTACGAACTTTAGTTGTAGCCGCATTTAATTTAAAAGGGTTTAAAAATAGTACAACTTGCCAACAATTGGCAAGTGATAAGATACCTGTATGATGTTCACGAGCCGGTCATTCGTATGGGGGAGGAGGTCGAAGGAGCCGAGACAGAAGGCTCCGCGGCGGGACGAGAGGCACTCGCTCCAGTCATCCAGCTCGAACAGTCGGGGCATCTCGTGATACTGCTCATCTAGAATACGTAATGATTTAGATAGATTGTGCTGGATATCCACCGCTGTTAATTTGAAGGAGAGTTCGCAAGATCACAGATAATTTTAAATTTCTATATTCCTTAAAGCTTTCATTTGAGCTCTTCCTATCAAGACTCTAGTGCTCGCTAAAACCCTGAATGATTTGGGTTTCTAGGGCACATTATAAGTAACTCACCTATAAACAAAACTACTGTAAATCGATTTGCCAATATTTAACAAGCCGGTAACTTGCCTTGAGAACAATAAGTTTACCCGCTATCGCGCGGGGAGAACTCCAGATTCGGTTCCAGTCTTCCCTAAGTAACTTGAGGAAAAAGATGGTGCAGCCATAGTGCAGCCCAATTCTTTGCCGGGGCTATAACCTGGGCTATTCCTAAAAACTTATGTTAGGTATCTATCTTTAATTCAATCATTGGGGAAACTGTGAAGATAAATTGACAAACAAACATAATATTTTAATACTTTAATCGGTTAATTTTAGTAACTAATACCTAATTAATCGTACTTCTTACTAAAATTATAATCGCGAGAGTTTGTATGTATTTTTGTGACTTTGTTACTCTTTTACCCAAGAATGACTGAACCGATTGCGATAAAACTTGAAATATAGATAGCTTTAGATCTGGATTAACACATAGGCTACTTTTTATCCCGATAATCCTGTGGGAACGGGACTTACGCGGATGAAAGTGGCGCAGCTAGTAATTAAATAAACCAATTATTTAAAAGTTAAATACCTAATTAAACTTCATGAATGATAATTAAGTACTGCAATAAATCAGAAATGTTCAACTTAGTGACTTGATATAGCGATCTCCCACGACGTGTCCGGTAGACATTAGCATATCTGCCAAACTGTTCTATTGTACCAGAAAAGGACACGTGCAATAATCAACACAAACGACTATAAACATTACAATCAAACTGTTATAAAAATAGCAAGTAAGATAATAATAATATTATGCTAGATATATTTTAAAGGAAAATATCATCTACAAAAATTCACTTGCGGCGAGATTTGAACTCGCGTCCCTGGATCAGTACCCTAGTGCCTTAACCGCTCGGCCTCGCAAGTTCACATCTCGAGCAGCGAATTTAAGAATGTGAATGTTTCCCTGTCTACTATTTTTCGACTAAGGCTCGATTGAGTCCCATCTACATCACTTTCCAGTGATTTACCTAATCACTAATAGTAGTAATAATATTATGGTAACATTCTCCGGCTTTGTTTAAAATAAAATAGAATAAAAGACATTTATTGACAACAAAACACACGAGAAGTAACATGGAACACAAAAGAAAATACAGAACAATAGGTATATATAATAAAAAATCAACTAATAGGTACGTAAGTACTTACTTTTAAAAGTCTACCATACCGAACACAGTGGTTGTTCTTGAAAAAATGTCTAAGCTTAAGGTAAGTTAGATATATTTTAAAAGAAACTTTCATCTCACAAATTCACTCGCGGCGAGGTTTGAAGCGCCGAAGCGCCTTATCCAACTAGGGTACACGTGTACTAGTCACCAGTCTAGTATAGCTATGCCTTGAGCAATAAAAACAAATAACAAAAAGATTTTAAGGTAAGTTTTTCATTTGTAGAAAATTATGGACTATGGACTGTTTTTATTCCTGATAATAGGTACCTATTTAGAAAAAGAATAATATTTAGATTATCCATATTTTGTTTTTGCTGAGCTCGATATTTTCGCAGAACTACAACTGGTTTTTTAAGAGACAACTTAAAATGATATAATACCACAAAAACTCCATTAAGTTTTACATATTTATGTCTATGATCTTACACGAATGGTGCAAATTGACCACTAACCCACACTGCGTCCCGCTAAATGCAATTAGAGAAATATCGTATTTCGTTTATTTAGTATTTAAACTATCTACTAGTCATCCTGTAATATTGTACGTGTACCATTATAATAGTTCCAACCCGAGGAACTAATTTGTTTGTATCTAGTATTTTCATCTGGAAAGCTGTGAACAACAGTTCCGTGGTGTCAATTTGTATGCTAAAAAGGAAAGCCCAGTTATTTAAAAAAATATGGATAATTAATCATGTAAGTACCTACCTATTATCTAATATTGAAAACAAATCGAGATCGTTCTAGGCAATCGACCTCCAAATAATTGGGTCAAATTTAGGATATAAATATGGAGGAGACAAAATAAGGCGATATTGACATTGAGCGGTATTTGTCGCCTACCTTACATTATTGAATCATATTACTTATAGATCCTTTTACGACTATATACTTAATCATATCCTTATACTTATACTTAAAGAAATGCTTTCCAAAAATTTCGCACCCGACAGGTCGCTTTGGAAAGCATTTCTTTAAGTATAGTCAACCAAGTGTAGGAAACACTTTAAAATATATCAAAAACGGGTAATATTAGATATTTCAATTTATTTTATTGTTTTGCGTTGGACCCACGGAAGATATGAATAGCTAGTTAGTTGGACCGCTATGTCATTAATAGGTAAGTGACATTATAGTGGTTTGAATGCTCGCGGTGAGGAATCACTTTAACCCTACGTAGGTCCGTCCCCAACCCTCTAATTGTATTTGTACTTACGTACCCTACCACAACGCCCAACCCTTACGTATCTACCTAACACAAAAAATATAGTATATTCTCATGAATATCTCTCTTTAAATTCAAAGATGTGATATTTAAAATAACGAACGTTTTTATAAATTTTAGGTATTATTTTCACGTGCTCAATTAGGTACCTTGATGTATATGATTCTTTAAAACGTGAATATTAATGAAAAACTGTCAAAACTCTACTTTTTACACACCATAGTGAGCACTATCTCAACTGATGGAAAGTGGGAAGGGTCTAAGATGTAACACGCGCATCTAGAAAAAGGACGACGGGAGTAGTGGAACAAGATCCGACCTATCTTCCTTAGTGGCTTTACCGGCCAACGTATCAAAACACGAACGAGTTTGCTTTTGCGAAACGACTTACACCAAACCTGTTCTAAAATATTCCTTACTTTTTCCAAAACCTATAACAGAGAAAGATCAATTTTTAATCCGTTTTAATGGTTCTTTTTAGCTGTTGAAGTATGAAACCCTAAATAAATGGCCCAGTAACAGAAATAACTTAAGTATATATTAACTTCAAAATATAATATAATAGTAACCTATTATAATAGTAACTTCAAAAACATAAACCAATTTATCAATAACACTTTACTTTAACTACCTAAACCTAAGTATTAACAAGGGTTTTTGTAATATTTTTATAATACCTAATTAACAAAAATAACCGAATTTGTTGTACCGATACTTCTTGTATACTTCTACCGAAAATTAAGAATCACTTTACGGAATCTAGCATATTCAGTGAAGAACACAATCCCTTTCCACTGATCAATAGAATATAGAAAACCCTGAAGATCCGAAACTCACCATTAAATTCGAACCCCCACACGGCACCGAAAGCTGCAAGCAGGACCACCAGTATCCACTGCGTGTCCATTTCTTCACACCATACGAAACTTTCTAACCGATGTAGCGCGATGTAGATGTAACTATGTAACACTACCACCTTCCTTCCTCTATAGCGATCCTTATCGGACTAAGGTTCCAATCGCGAAACGCCGAATAATAAATCCTAACTACTGTATCTTTGATGTCTAGACTAGGTGCTGTCCGCGGCTGCGCCCGCGACGATCTACGACCCAAGCACACCACCGCTGATACAAGAATTGCCGGCGCATTTGAGACATTTTTCGTGCGACTACAAGCGGATACACTAAGGTCAATTATATTTAGGTATTCGATCTTGGACAAAAAGCTCAATGGATCAGACCTATTTGTTTATAAACCTTCTTCTACCATCTAATAAACGTAGATTAGAGAAAATATTTTTCGCAGGTTGATGCCAGACTAATCGACCAAAGAAGATCTAGAAATGATAAATTTTGCATTTCTCCTTGTAAAATTGCTCTGAAATAGAATGGCTTGGTTTGTTAATAAAAAAGGTATTTAATTAATGTTATATTCGAAGTAAATTGTTATATATGCAAAAGCTACATAATGCACAATTATATGGACATTTATTCCTAATGCGATGTTATCGAATCCCTATACATGTACTTATATTTTCTTTTTATCAATGTGATTTTTTTTTGATGATATAAGGGATTTACAACCGTCTCTGTAACAAATTTACAACCCTCCCTTGTAAGGGGTTCAAAACCCTACTCTACAAGGAATTTACATCGATCTCTATAAGAGATTTACAATTCTTCCTATAAGGGATTTATAACCTCCTCTCTAAGGGATTTACTACATTTCTTAAAGGTTTTTCTAGTATAACTATTTTACAATAGTGGTTGATGTATTACTGAAAATCACAAATTTAGCAAATTTATCTTAGACATCAATTTTCCCGAATTTAATTTGTTGCTTAAAGCCATCGAGGAAATATTTTATAAAATATATTTTTATCTAAAAACCTTTATGCTAGTATATTCTTTGAATAAGATCCATAAATATTCTAAAAAGTAAAATAAAAAAGTATTCGAGGCTTGAGTTGCATTATTTCTTTTTTATCATAGGTCCATCCAAATAGTGTTCTAGCTTACGTATTTACATAATTTCATTTTTTCTCATACAAGTGAAAATACTAGTAAAAATCAAAGTTTTTGTAGACATGCTTAGAACATCCTACTAATAAAGCTGAAAATTTGAGAGTATATTATGTGTGTATGTATGTGTGGTCCAGTAATCTTACTAATATCATAAATGCGAAAGAAAGTATGTATGTCACTTTGTAACTCTTTCACGAAAAAACTACTGAACCGATTTCCGGGATTCGGGACTTACGCGGGTGAAACGTCGGGGCGCAGCTAGTTAAAAGATAATTAAGGAAATAAAAAATAGGTGAAATGAAAATTTTACCAAGATATTTTAACTTTTTTTAGGGTTTCGTAGTCAACAAGAAATCTTTATAGGTTTGACACGTCTGTCTGTCATGTCCGTCTGATCGCAGCCTAGATCAAGGCAAGCGCTTTGGCGCTTAGTACGGTCAGCAAAAGACGGATACCAGGTGCATATTTCAAAATTTAAATATTTTTTGGTTATTCTGCTTGAAATTACTAACAGTTAGTACGCTATAGTAGTGATATCAAGCAGAATTTTCAACAACTAGCTGCGCCCCGCGGTTTGACCCGCGTTAGTAACGTTCCCGCGGGAATGTCGGGATAAAAAGTAGCCTATGTGTTATTCCCGGTATTCAGCGACCTATATTCTAAGTTTCATCGCAATCGGTTCAGTAGTTTTTGAGCGAAAGAGTTACAAAGTCACATACATACTTTCTTTCGCGTTTATGATATTGGATTAAGGAAGATTATATTGGTGTTAAGCCTATTTTTTTAGAAAGAAAGAAAGAAACATTTATTTGGACATACACACACACACTATAAAAACCAGACTCACATACTTAATCAAATTTCACAGACACAGAAAAGAAAAAAACAATAATAATACAAACTTAAATATTATAAATAAAACCCAACAACCAAATTCATTCATTTATTAAGTTAGACAACTAAGGAGCCGTGTGCATTCAATCAAATAGGACCAGCCTTAGCAAAAAAGCTTCAGCAACAAGGTTACTGCAGCGCTGATCTTCCGGCCAGACCCTAACGTGTTCCTTCGCACGGCAAGCAGAGCATGTAACAAAAATATATAAACAAAATACTATTACGTGACTAATACAGATAATAGATAAAAATATCTATACTAATATTATAAAGAGTTTGTTTAATTGTTTATTTGTTTGTTTGAACGCGCTAATCTCAGGAACTGCTAGTCCGATTTGAAAAATTCTTTTTGTGTTTGATAGTCTATTTATCGAGAAAGGTTAAAGGCTACTTTTGATCCCGATATTCTTACGGGGTCGGGACTTACGATGGTAAATCCCGCGGGACGCAGCTATAAAAACGAAAGTCGTGTTAGTTTTACACTATTTATATCTTAAGAAAAGCGGACCCGATAGGAATGAAATTTGGTACAGAGTTAGTTTAACGCTATAAATACGATATAGGGTACTTTAAATGATCGTACGGGTTAAGCAACGCTTGGCGTGACACATACGTGATGGGTCAACAGAAACGATCGCACCAATTAGAATGAAATTTGAAACAGGGTTAGTTTAAGGGTATAAATACGATATAGGGTACTTTGAATGATCGTGCGGGTTAAGCAACGCTTGGCGTGACACATACGTGATGGGTCAATAGGAACGATCGCTCAAATTAGAATGAAATTTGCTACAGGGATTAGTTTAAGGGTATAAATACGATACTTTAAATGATCGTACGGGGTAAGCAACGCTTGGTATGACATACGTGATGGGTAAAAATGACGGTTAAATCGATTTGAACGAAATTTGATACAGGGATAGTTTAGTGGTTGAAATAAGATATATCTTATTTCAACCACTAAACTATCCCTAGTACCCTATAGGGTACTTTGAACAATCATACTGGTTGAGCAACGCTTGGTACAACATACGTGGTGCGTCACATACGTTACGGGATAGGAATTTATGCAGATGAAACCGCGGGGCACAGCTAGTTTTATAATAAAATAAAAACTGAAACTAAAACTTAGAGTTATGTGGGGGACATAGTTTAAGAGCTAAATGGCTGTATTTAGATACGCTGTTATGTATTAACGGTTCTAGTACATCTAATTGAGTTAAATGGAAAATAATCATAGGTGAGCAACTGAGCAGTAAAGTAAAAAAACTAAAATGTCGAACAAATGCCAGTATTCGAAAAAAAAAAGTAAATTGTGTGTGACCACTTATTCCAATTTGTTACGTTATCGCGTATACTATACGTGATCAGACAAAGTACACACTTGTCTATAAAAAAATGTAATTTGTCAATTATATAAATAATAAAAAGCATCAAATAAAAAAAACATACGAAAGTAAATTAAAGATAATAGGTAAATAAATCTGTTGTGTGAAACAATACATTTGTTCTAAGTAATCGTAGGCTACCTACATACATTGCCTACCTACCTATGTAATTTACGTCATTGAATTTTTTGCTTCAATTTGTTTACCTAAGTAGTAACATAAGATAAAGCTTGAAAATACATAAGATCGTGACCTCTTCGAAGGAATAAAACAACGTAAAATACTTGACAGTATATTGATGATTATAGGTACCTACATTAGATATTTAGAACAAAAGAGTGGAAATGTTGGGTGTCTGTACCTCAACTGGCTGTGACAAAGACAATTAAGCCAATTGACTGCTCATACCTCGATTTTTTCTGCCAAACACAATTCACCGTTGCGGGCAGGGGGTGAGGTAATAATCAAACTTTGTGATTGGCCATTGCCTTACCGATATATGCTTAGACTCTGTGATTGGCTGTTGCGTTACCTGTCTATACCTTAACTCTTTGTGATTGGCCGTTATTGCACGCGAGTGTTACTAAAAAGTAAAAAGATTAAATAAATAAATAAATCCTGTGACGAACACACAGCGCCATCTAGCCCCGTGGTAAGCTGCTAAGCTTGTGTTACGGTGACTAGCCAATGGATATACTACTTATATTTATTTTTCTTTTGAAAATACATACATATTATACATAGAAATACGCCCAGACCAGATAAAAATATTTATTTTAAGCATAAATATTTGCACCCAGCGGGAATCGAACCCGCAACCTTCTGTATTGCAGCCAAGCGTTCGCCCGACGCGCCACAGAGGTCGTCAAAAAGAAGTCAGTACTATTTTCGTGAGGGGGTAATACTTATGAGCAGTCAACTGGTTTTATCGTCTTTGGGCTGTGACTAATGCTTGTAATACTCGTAGCTCGGCGAGTTGGCGTAGTAAGTACTACGAGTCGTAACCAACTATCCTAAGTACCTACCCAAGGCGATATTTTGTCGCTGCGAAGTCGCGTTCGAACTGACATTGGAACTGACTATAACTGACTCACTTTTTCACAATCTTAAATCAAAAATGTACCTAAACGAAAAACTCGTTTAATTATTTAAAAGTGACAGCTCTATGTTTGCTTTTCCTGTGATAATTGGCAGTTCTGTGCTTACATTTTTGATCTTAGTTTTTGAAAAAGGGTACCTATAATGTCGTCAAGCCCCTCCCACTTAATTTACTGATAATGTGCGCCTAAGTAGTGGAGTCCACTAAAAAATAGGGGAACATGTAACCATATTATACACATTTCTTCTCAATTCGCGATGCTGAATTGAAATTATCTCATGTTCCTGGTTTTGATCGCGTTCCTACATTTCGGGACCTTTACGACTGCAATGCAACAATGCCGAAAGAAAATAGTAAAAGTAACGCGATTAAAATCGGAAAATTAGATAATTTCAATTATACATCGCGAAATGAATTTCATTTCAATGTATGTATATCCATAATATTACGTTAACTTACCCAAAATAAAGGGTCCAACATACAGTAGTTAAATAATATATAGGTACAATTTTATTAAACCCAAATTATCATTACATATCAATTGAATTATTGTCGAAAACACGTACCTTCGGATCGATAATGATTAATAAATAACAAAATGTTTTGCTCGGTATATCAGACGTGAAGTAGACGAATCTAGAAGTAAGTAAGTACAATGTTACGCTCAATAAGTACCTTGTGTTGACGATGACTCGCTCACACAGTGAACTTGCAGAGAGAATCGTACAATAGGTACAACATTTTCGTACAAAATCGTACAACATTACTGATGGCATATTAAAGTTTATAATATTTTGCCAACTCTAAAGCTAAAATTACGTTACGAACCTATTGGCATCCAATTTATAGCAAAAGATACAATTTTTTATTTTTTTTCAAAAAACCACGATAAACAATTGACAGCCTCTGCGGCACGTCGAACGAAGTACAATTCCCGCCGGGTGCAAGTAATTATGCATAAAAATAAATATTTGTTTCTGATGGTCTGGATTTTTTCTATGTATCGTAATATGTATGTATTTACCAAAAAAGTACCTCTGGTATGTAGTATTATATCCTTTGTCTGATACCCGTTGTTCGTTAGAGCTGTGTTTGAACACAAATAAAATAAAATTAATAACAAAAACGCATCGCAAACTGGACCTCCTTTAATTTATTAAAGGTGGTTTATTAAGATGGACTCTTCCACTGGTCCATCTCTACCGGAATTACAATACAATTTGTAACGGGTATGCCCTTTTAAGCCGAAAAGGGCTTGTTCAAGACGTCTAGGCGAACACCTTTTGTTCTACGAATTTTGAAAATTCGAACTTTTTTTTGAAAATTTTGTGGTCATGTTTCACTGAAAAACAGCTGCTTTTGAAAATAAAAGTAATTGAAGTTTTAATTGTAGTAGACCAAACTAAATGAAAGGACAACATAAGGTCAATGACCTCGAACTCTCAAAAACAGCTGATTTTCAAGTAAATTTTACACTTAAAATTTTCGAAAAGTACTTCGAATTTCCAAAAGTCGTAAAACAAATGTTGTTCGCCTAGACGTTTTAGAACAACCACCCTCTTTTGTCTTAAAAGGGCATACCCGTTACACCTTGTATAGTAATTTTCACAAAATAATTCGTAGACACATCGGTACTATTTATCTATTTGCTTCTAGTAACTGCTGCGACAGTGCTTATGTGAAATGATCACTGTAATGCATGACATTCGTTTCGTAATTTAAAATTGCGCTTAAGATTTCTATGAGTTCTTACAGAGTACCTAAACTACCCTGTTACGAATAGTTACACGATTGTTAACCACAAAGCCCTAAATAATGGTCTAATAGACTTTAACAAGTATAACAAACCAAAATGGCTGACCATTTATAAGGCCAGCCGTAAGCCAATAAAAAGAAACGAATGTTTTTGTTTGTAAATATGACCGACGGAATTATCGTGGGGCCTCGTTTTTCATCATATCAGTTGTATTTCTCTAACGGTATGCATTTTCCCTAAAAGGACTTAAGTACTAAAGTCTTATTTAATTTCTAATGAAATTTCATTAAAAAAACTGGCCTCATGTTCAGATTTACACTTTTACTATGACACCATCTAATTAATTAAATTCAAAGTATAATGATGTTGTCTGTACCACAGTTTACCTAGTAGTTGGCGGCACGGCAGTTCTGTCTATGGTTCTGTACTGTATTGAATTACGACCACACAATCATCGAAAAAACACGATGATAGGCTCTATTATCTAATTGCGGGGAGATTCCTCTAGAATTTAACTGTATACCTACCTACTGACATGTAAAAAATATATCCGGTAACGGATGACCCGTGCTTGTTGTGCTATGTTATGTATGATACATAATTATTTTATTAAAGTGCATTGCCCGAAAATTATTGAACGAATAAGAACACATTTTGAGTTATGATTAGAAATAAAAACAATAACATAAGAAGCGCTCTAAGCGCCACCTAGCGATCTTCATACTTTATCCTACTTCTTATCTTACTTTTAACTAATATTATAAACGTAAAAGTTTGTATGTATGTAAGTATCTATGTATGTATGTGAGTTTGTTACTCTTTCACGCAAAAACTACTGAACCGATTGCGATGAAACTTGGAATATACTTACTCGCGTATTGTTACTTGGGTTATTGTTACATGATAATAGTAGTACTTTTACTACTATTATCATTTAGTATTAGGGAAACGCGTACCTGTACTTCTATCATGAGTTAATATGTAAATACGTACACTGTAACATTTCGTAACGTAACAGCTCTGTGCACAAGGTCGAACTCTTAACGTTACAATGTACGTATTTACGTATTAATTCATGGTAGAGGTACAGGTACGTGTTTCACTAAAACTAAATGATAATAGGTAGTTAAGGTAACCTCGCAGGTTTTGATTTCAAGAAGGTAACACAGTTATTAATACCTATAATGGGCTTACCTTTCTCAGACAGAGTGGGCGGGCGTTAAATCAACATCTTCCAAAAAAATGTACACTAAACATTGGATTATTTTGCATAATTGAATGCCGAATTAGTCTCGTATTTGTCCTAGATTAGCCGAATTTATTCATTAAATTAGTATACTGGCCGCGCTCGGCAGTTTCACCCGTGTAAGTCCCGTTCCCGCTGGAATATCGGAACAAAAAGTTGCCTTTGTGTTATTCCAGGTTTAAAGCTATCTATATTTCAAGTTTTTTCACAATCGGTTTAGTAGTTCTTGCGTAAAAGAGTAACAAAGTCACATACAGACATAGATACACACAAACTTTGACGTTTATTATATTAGTAAAATAGTAAAATTATGCAGAGACCGAGTCCAAATGTAGTTGATTTTTGTGATAAGTAGGTGAAGGTGACTTATTTATTACTGTCGAGAGCCTAAATTTGATGCAGGGAGGTCGATTTGTTCTTTGATTTTGGTTTTCTGTTATGTCACTTATCAAAATCTATACTTTCTATACTAATATTGTAAAGTTGATGAGTTTGTTTATTTGTTTGTTTGGTTGAACGGGCTAATATCAAGATCTACTGCTCCGAATTGAAAAATTCTGTTCGTGTTTGATAGTCCATTTATCGAGCACGGCTATAGACTACGCATGAACCTGAAATTCCCGCGGGATCGGGACCTTCGCGGGTGAAACCGCGTGCCGCAGCGAGTAATTATTATAAACCCGAAAGTTTGTATGTCTGTATGTAGGTATGTGACTTTAGGCAAAACCCGCTGAACCGGTTGCGACGAAACTTTTGGAATATCATATACTTTAATTATAATTTGTAACGAGTAAGTCCTTTTAATCCGAAAGGGGGTTGTTCTAGACGTCTAGGCAAACAACTTTTGTTCTACGACTTTTGAAAACTCAAACTTTTTTTTTGACAATTTTGAGATTATGTTTCCCTGGAAAAAACAGCTGCTTTTGAAAATAAAGATAATTGGAGTTTTGATTGTAAACCATCAAACTAAATAAAATTACAACATAAGGTCAATGACCTCGAACTCTTAGAAACAGCTGATTTTCAAGTAAACTTTACACCTAAATTTTTCGAAAACTACTACGAATTTCCAAAAGTCGTAGAACAAAAGTAGTTCGCCTAGACGTCTAGAATAACCCCCTTTCGGATTAAAAGGGCTTACCCGTTACACCTTGTATATAGCTAAAGACTTGGAATAGCATACAGGCTACTTTTTATTCCGATATTCCCGCGGGAACGGGACTTACGCGGGTGAAACCGCGGGGCGCAGCTAGTAAATAATATAAATGCGAAAGATTAGATTTTGTTATAAGTTTTGATGTTTGTTTTCAATCACGCAACTACTGAACCGGTTGCGATGAAACTTGATGTGCAGAAAATTAAAGATCTGGATTAAAATATAGGCTTTTATCTCGATGTTCTATATTTCTGATTGTTTACTTACCATTTATCTATACGAGTATTATAAAGAGGAAATATTTATTTGTTTCTTTGTTACGAAAACATTGGACCGATTGCATAAAAACGACTTTATCGAGGAGAAATTTAAGCTAAAACATTCACCTTAGTTATAAGGCGTGTAACTTTTTGTAACTTGTATATAATATTACTTATTGTATAACATTAAAAAGAAAACCCGAGATTCCCACTGGAGCTGGACTTGGACTCATGAAACCGCGGGACGCAGCTAGTTTACCTAAGGTATAGGTATTTCTTGTTTTCCATTTGAAATAACAATTGACTGACTGTAAACAAACACGGGTTTAATCGTAAACACATTTTATTCAGTATTTTAATGTTTTTTTCAATTCTAAGTTCACAATGTCATATTTTGCATAACTTATTGTTTATTACCGACGTAATTTTATGCAAAAAAACAAAGGAATATTGCAAATACTCAGAGGTAAAAATATTAAATAAAATGCTAAAGTAAGTGTGTATTTTATTTATTTATTACTAGCTGCGCCCCGCGGTTTCACCCGCGGTAGTAAAAAACGCGTTATCACAGGCGCGGGCGGCCGAGCATTTCTCGAGCAGTTACACTTTTTCGTTCATTACTCAGGTTCTACTAATTGGATTCCGATGCTAAGTATACCACGACGTTCCTCCATTCATAATTAGATACCAGATTTCAATCGGATTAGTAGTTTTTATAAGGAACAGACAGAGAAACAGTACTATAAAAAAACTAAAAAGCTATATATATTTTAAAAAAACCCGACTGTGCGGTTGTAGGTAACTGAAAAGTAAATAGGCAAGCCTAGTACCATGCACCCGGCTGCATCCACCATTACAAAGGCTTAAGTTTATTTATTATTTTCAGTTACTTACCTACAACCGCAGTCGGTTTTTATTATTTAAAAGTCGGTTTTTATTTTTTTATTAATTGATTTTTAATCAGTCTGGGGTTTTTAATTATACCCGTATAGTTTTTAATAAACCCGAGTAATGAACGAAAAAGTGCAACCGCTCGAGAACCGCTCGGCCGCCCGCGCCCGTGATAAACCGTTTCCCTCTGAACACTTAGTCCGATTGCTTTATCCGACTAGTCGGACCATGTAAACTTTTTATTCCTGTTGGTTCGATTAATCGTACAACAAGGAATCGCAATTCCGCTTTGTCCGACAAATCTGATCATGTGATTTTATTTTTTCCTGTTGGTTCGATTAATCGTACTACAAGGAATCACAATTCCGCTTCGTCCGACTAATCGGACTACGTGAACGCTTTTTTCCGTGGGTTTGGTTAATCCGGCGTTTTCTCGTCGTAAGTACTAACAAACGCTAATCTATCACTATTAAAACCAACAACCCGATTAAAACCTCTTCACGAATTACAGACAGTAATAACAAAAGATTATAAAAATAGATATAAAAAAATGAATTATTAATAATAATTTGATTTGAATAAATTAATATAGATAAATTTATGGTTTAAATAAATTAGTAAATATAAAAGAGCCCAGTGTTTCATTCAACCCTTCCGATGTGCGTCCACCTTGTCGTGGTGGGAGGGCTCAGTAGCTGCAAGAGGGGCAGTGAAGCCAAGAGGCGCACGAGGTGGGAAGCCGGGCTTGCCCGGCTTCTAACCCGTAAGCCCGCGTCAGCGGGCCCGGGGGCCCTTTCCTTAAGGAGAGGCCGCGTGGAAGAAAACCACTATAAAAAATTACGAGAGGGTGCCGGGCCGTCGTGGTATTTGCCGGGGCCTGGCTGCCAACCGTAAGCCCGCGTCAGCGGGCCCGGGGGCCCTTTCCGCAAGGAGAGGCCGCGTGGAAGAAAACCACTATAAAAAATTACGAGAGGGTGCCGGGCCGTCGTGGTATTTGCCGGGGCCTGGCTGCCAACCGTAAGCTCGCGTCAGCGGGCCCGGGGGCCCTTTCCGCAAGGAGGGGCCGCGTGGAAGAAAACCACTATAAAAAATTACGAGAGGGTGCCGGGCCGTCGTGGTATTTGCCGGGGCCTGGCTGCCAACCGTAAGCCCGCGTCAGCGGGCCCGGGGGCCCTTTCCGGAAGGATGGGCCGCGTGGAAAACAACCACTATAAAAAATTACAAGAGGGTGCCGGGCCATCGTGGTATTTGCCGGGGCCTGGCTGCCAATCACCTCGGCCCTTGGTGGTGATCTCGGGGGGGATTCACCACCGGCTTTAGGGGCCCCGAGACGGCGGCGTGTCCGCGCCTCTCGGAGAGGGTATCACACTTCCCACCCTTTTTATTAAAAAAGGGTGTCTGGAAGTGTTTGTGAGAGGGGGCCGACCGCGGCCAACCGCCGTCGGGGTCAACGGTAGTATTATCAGGTCCCGTTGACCCCGACAATTGCGGCGTGAGGGACACCGTGGGTTTTTAGTGGATATACCCCTGGCAAACACCATCTAGACCAGGGGGGACCTCCACTCACCGGGCCGCTCTCCCCCGAGAGCGCCTGATGGTCTTAATCAGATTTTCCCACGAAAAAAAAAAAAAAAAAAAAAAAAAAAAAAAGTGTTTCATTCAATGTAAAACTAACCAAAAAAATACTCTACGTATTTTCAATTAAAAAACTATGGTCGGACCATGTTTTCTTAAGAACGGTAAAACTTCATAGTCCGACTCCTCATTCGAACCAACAGGAATAAAAAGTTTAGGTGATCCGATAAGTCGGACCATGTTTTCTTAACAACAGTAAAACTTCATAGTCCGACCGACTCCTCATTCGAACCAATAGGAAAAAAGTTTACATGGTCCGATTAGTCGGATAAAGCAATCGGACCAAGTGTTCAGAGGGAACCGTTTTCACTTCTGCGGGTGAAACCGCCAGGCGCAGCTAGTCTAACATATAAAATGTAACACCATCGAATAAAACACGTCACTGTCAAAAAGAATCAAAATTTGAGGGCTTTAAAATTTGGTTGGTTTCGATCGAACTTATTTGACAGATTTTATCTGAGGAATGAAAAAACGGCCCTTAATTATTAATTTATTAGCCGGATGATTTCTCCAATATTGAATAAGCTCCGTCCTGCAGTTTCACCCACGTTAGTCTCGATCCAGGAGGAATATCGGGATCAATAGGTCTATGTTGCTCCATATTTTGTGCTTAAAATTGTTATTGATGGGCCAACCAAACCCTCTTGGTTATACTGCTGCACCTAAGGTATAGTGACTTACTCAATTAATTAATATAATGTAATGACGTGACATGTTCCCCATTGTATTTATAACAATTCGTTTCTATAATAGCAATAGCTATTTAAAAATGCTCTAATTGTGATCTAACTTCTTGTGTTGTTCTAAGGTAGGTAATTGTTATGACGTAATTTGACCTCAGCCCTTGTACAGATGCAAATAACTAATGACATTATTTTTATCATTGTTTTTATTTTTTTGATCATGTTTTGTTATTTGTTAATTATTGTCATTTATTATACTGGCAATGCCTCTTTACAGCTGCAACTCTGATACTCACTTTTTTTTTAAATTCAATGATTTATGTTATTTTAAATCAATTTACACACCTACTGCTCTACAATAGTAGTTTATGCACCGAGGTACTAAAGTCCTGTCTTATATAGCGGGCGTCTTATCTTATTGAATCCAAAGCGTACGAAGGACTCTAGAGGGTTAACTCCCGAGCGCAGCGAGGGTGTTAAAAACTTAACTCCTGAGCGAAGCGAAGAAGTTATGTACCTAGAGTCCTGAGTGAAGCGTGGGATTCAAGCGCCCAAGATAAAGACAGGCTTTACTACCGAAGTGAATACTCTACTTTACACATCTACTGCGGGACAATAAAAAAGCTACAAAAATAAGCATTTAACTAACAACAAAAAATACATTAATGCAACGTATATGAAATATATTGACACCTCTATATTAATTTCTTCTATGGTTTTCGCGATTTTGCGTAATAAAACACTTTATTTATCCGGTTTTATCCTCGAAAAAGCCAGCTGTAAAGTTGGCGAAAGCTCGGTTCAAATAATGAATAAAAACGCGATAAAACCGGATAAATAAAGAGCTCTATATTAATTAAATTTAACAATGTTACATCAAAATGACGAAACCACACATCGGCCATCAGATCGAGTATTGATTGCAGCTCTGCTAGTTAATACAATACTGGAAACGGAGGCATTGTAAAGGAATAAGATAAATAAAAAACATTTAAGATGAATTTTCTTTTTATTAATTTTTCGCCAAAGAAAGGTCATGTCTTATACCTAAGTGCTTTGTACTTAAAAGATTGTTGTACTATGGTTTCATTTTACAACGCGTTATTAACAATTTATTCAGAAATAATACAGTGTTTAATGGGACATTTTCATTCAGTCTTATACTTTGAAATTTTACCAAATTTTTATTTTTACTTTTTTTTACTTTATTTGTATTCTAATCAGTGTTAGATTTGAGAATAAATTACAGTCCAACTATTTGTCGATATTTCCGTCTATTTACCTTACCATGATTGTTTCCAGGACTTGGTCTTTATCAACAACACTATCGATCGGTACAATAAAATTATTTTTTTGCAAATTTTTGCAAAAAGAATAGGTTCAATTCTTGGCAAGAGTCATGGTTTTTTCACACTAAAAATTGCCATTTTAGTTTAAATTAGGGACCTTTTTTCGCATTTTTCGCTATCTCCTATAGTTTAGAATATCCCCCTAAAAGCCCACCGAAATGGCTCACCTGTTTATATATTAATACCTAAATACCATCGACATATTTAAACTATTCTAATATTTTAAATAATATTTTGCATTGCTAATGGTCTTATGACCTTTCTCTACCCGGGCACGACCCCACCATCCCCCAAAATGCATTTAGTCCTTATAACTACATAACAAACTAACTCACATAACTTAACTATATTTACAATAATAAACTACAATGGGAGGTACTTGAAACGACTACAACAAATGGGCGACTGACTCACCGTCTCACTGCACTGGCAGTTGGCACTAGTGGCACATTCATGGGACGGCGAGGAAATTATTTTCTTAACTGACACACACATCGGTTATCGATCAAATAGTCTGTAAAATAAATGTATTTCTTAACGATTACATTAATTATTTTAATAAAACGACAATTAAACAAAATAAAATACACCAATATTAGTTACAAAATCAATAAATAATTAATTTAGATGGCATAAATTATTAAAAGGTATGTCATACTTTATCCTGTCTTTATTAGTTTGATATTTATCAATCAATATTTTTGCTAGGTGTAATATTATGTTATTGTAGTCTTTACTTACCTACCTATCCAACACATACAGCCTGGCTAGCAAAGCAGCACGAGAAACTTTTCAAATCGGATCGACAAAAGGTTCCCTCTCTTTGTGTTTCTCGTGCTGTTATCCGAGCCTGTTTTACATGCGTTGGGAAGAAAATCGAATGGCAGTTACGAAAATAGTTTCTCCACGGTCTCACAGTTCGAAGTGGACAGTGTAGTGTGACTATCAATCAGTCAACAACAAATGGCAAATTTGTTAAAATACCCACAGATGACTATGCACAATATCTGTAGGTATGTACAAATGTAGGCAGGCACAATGCGACTTGGATGAACTCATTTTGGTAATGGTTTACACTATTTCAATAGTAATATGTGGGTACTTTCAATATTCTAGCGACTGTAGTGAAATTGCATAAAGCAATATGACACTTACATCTAGACCTGTTAGTCTGTTACTTAGGCCACATTTTCAACTTGGAAAAATTTGGCAAGTATCACTTGAAAAAGTCTATGTTTATCACAAATCTTCGGCAACACTCCGTCCGTCGTCGTCACTCGACAGTTTTCACGTCACTTCGGCAATTTCCGCTCCTCTTCGGGCATCTTCGGTCGACTACGCTGTCTTCTGTTTCGTTTTAAATACAAGTTCGTTGACATGTCTCGAGATAGGCATTTCCACCATGAGGGTGAGCGGGACGGCGATGATGTAGCTGAGTGAAGCCACGCCGACTGAGTCAACAGTCTGGGAAAAGATGCAAGTTTTTACTAGGTCAATAATATTATCGATAGAGTTTTTTATGTAAAGTTAGAACAAAGTTTATGCGGCATACAATTTTTTATTAGGTCTGCTTCATTTTAAAACCATTGCACTGCACACATCTTTGAATTTTAACTTGTCACAGCTCTGGCAACTGGGTAGATGTTTAAGCCATGAACAAGTGCCGATCCTAAACTACAAAAACACACTTTCCAAATTGCATGTCTCTAGGACCAGCAGTGTGTGTTGATATATAGTTCATTCAATTAGTCAGGACTTTGAATTTTATATAGATTTATGATACTAAACTAACCACATCGAGCAGACTGGTGGAAATGGGTGCGGGTCTTGCGGCCGCGATGTACGTGTTGACGCACCAGTGCACCATCAGCACCGACAGTGACAGCCGCCCCATCGCTTGCCAGCCGCGCCACGAGAAGTACCCTCTCAGGAACCCTGGAACCGATACAGATTGCTTGGGTCACCTCTTGACCACCCATAAATGTCTCAATAGCTCGAAGTACTGATAACTAAGGAGTAAAAGTCCACGAGTGGCCACCAATATGCAATGCGAAACGGGGAGTTGAAAGACCAATACTCGGTGGACCGACGACATTGTAGCGTTTGTCATTTAATGGAGGTGGCTCGGAGGCTTATATTTTGGCAGGACGGATAAGGGCTGAGATGAAAGAGGTTTTAATAAAAAGACGCCATGAAAAGCTGTTCCAGATTGGTTATAGTCTCATGCCTATAAAACGTGGAAAATTCCACCAGTTAAGTCAAAAGTAACAGTTACAGTGACATCATAATTGATAAGACCAAAATTTCTTGGGACTTTGATACGAATTTAAGAGACAACTAAAAGGAGCAGACTATTTTTCTTAAAGACGTTGCTAGCATTCTCAGATAATCGCAATGGGCAGATACTAAAGATAAGCATGACGAAACCATTTTGAAATCTTACCAGTGATGTTGTTGCTAAGTCCGATCAAGGTGATTGCTCCGAGAAGACTGAGCACAGGTCTTTCCAATGCGACGTAAGTAGCGGTGAACTCCGGATCTTTTCGCTCTCGCACCCAGTTCCCGCCGACTATCCACGTCACGATCAGCGGCACACTTACAGTGTACATCCATCGGAACAACTGGAAGATGGAAAAAGAGCGTATACCTACACACTGCAAAAATACATGCCCCAAACATATATTTGGGACCAGCGGTTTGGGCTTTGTGTAGATTTTATACAGTTCAATCATTCAGTCAGTTGATAAATCAATCAGTTAGTCAAGTGTAGTTCCGCCAAGCACGTAGGTACACTGGTTAAAACGAATGATGTTAGGACGCTTTGATAAAGCCTAAAACTTCTCGATTGAGCAATAGTAGCCAATGTTTAATCAATACAGGCTTTGGTAAAGGTTGTAGTAGCTTACTTACCCTGTAGTCGACGGGGTTAATGCGCTTCTCCTGGAGCTCGAAGTGAACGAAGGCAGCGATGAGGCCCACGAGGCAGGCCGGCAGCGAGCCCCACGGCGCCGTATACAGCCGGTAGAACGAGGGCACGTCCTTGTACATCGTGTGCATTGTGCTGGAATATTATACACATTTTATTCATTTAACGTCCTGTTCCATCTTAGAGGAAAAAAAATAGAGAAGTGCGGGTCACTCACAGTGTAGGGTTTAGTAGTTTCCAAAATTAAACAGAGATTGCAATTTGGAAAAGTAATACTTTATCTACCTAGTATATGTAAAAAATAACCTAAAAAATATTCAAGGGAATTTGTTTGAAATTTTAATTTCTACTTCTTTCAATTACTCATACATTTGAAAAGGCTGCTCAGCCTTCTAAATTTAAGTTGTCTTTTAAACTTCATTATATTATGTATATTTTGGCTTTGAAACCCCACAATGATTTTAAAAGAGCTGTCTAATACCCCACACGAAGAAGTCAACTAGGCAAAAAAATCATCCCCCTTTTACATGTAGGAGAGGTACCCTAAAATATTTTTTTTGTTGTACTATTTTCTTGTCGTGACCAATATGTATAGGTTATGCAAAATCACAGCTTCCTAGTACGTACTAAGCATCTCTAAGCTAAGCCTCGGACAGACAGACAGACAGACATAACAAAACTATAAGGGTTTCTTGTTAACTATAAAAACCCTAAAAAGTAATAGAATATTCCAGTATATTCGCATCATATAGATTGCCGATCTGAGAAGGCAAATATTAATAGTTGCTCCCCTATCAGCTTGTCTGTCCATTGTTTTTACATGAGATAGGCTAGCATTTGACCTCAGATCGAAGGCGTAACATACTAGCCTAGAAGAAAACTATCACTCTAAACTTTAAGACACAATGTTGTAGTTAAGTGGGAATATCGTCGTAGCAGTACGTACGCATTTCATTTTGCCTGAGTTGGTATTTTTACAAACCTCGGGTAAACATGGTACATGATACTCTTCCAGTCGAAGTAGTAAGCGAGGCCTCCGTTCAGCAGACAGGAGGCCACCGTCAGCAGCGTCAGCAGAGGTATCGCCAACCGACGATGGTTCGTCAGCCATAGCGTCAGCACTGACGCCACGATGTATAGCTGCATATCTGTCGCTAAAAACCTGGAAAATGAAGAACTAATGAAAAAATTACTTGACGAGCTCGACAGTTTGACATTGCAAGTATAGCGGCATTACACAGTATTCGGATTATTTCACAATAGCAACCCGACCGGTTTCCCGCTACCATGGTTGGTACCTTATCTCCGCGCCCTTAAAGTGAGTAACTAATCTGGCAATTTGTATGCATTTTTGAACACCGTGACGTTTTAGTAATATATTTCCCTAAGTGATGGTGAAATTGCATCAAAACTTATTTGTTTGAGAGAAGTTAGCGAAGAAACAGACCGTCTAACACAGAAAGCGGACTTGTGTTATACTATGTAAATAAAGTTTAAAAACTATAACCCGACTACGTGAAAAAGGGGGTCTAAAAAGGACGACACAAATAAAAAGTCAGATAGAAATCTAGAAATGCATAGCTACAAAAATGATCAAGGGTAGAGTAATATTTGTAATAATTAATATGTTCACCAAGACACTAGACACTTTATAATATTTGTAATATTTGATACCAAACACGTGATGATAATCTTGGTTAATATTTTTTGAAGTTAGAATCTAAGATTTAAATACTTACTGTCATATTAAATGTTGATAACAAAAAATATAGGCTATGCCCTATGTGACACGCGGCCCATTATTACGAATCTTTTGACACCTCATTTATTAAAAACTACGTAAAACAGTAGTAGTTTAGGCGCTACAGTGGAACATACAAACATACATACATAGACTACCAAATACCCTTGCTTTTGGCTTCGCCGTAGTCCGGTAAAAATATACGAGTATGTCTAAATAACGAACCAGGTTTGCACCAAGCAGTGGTCATCGGCGCGGTACAGATTGTTGAGATACAGCGCGTGGGCCCAAAACTTCTGGCGGCAGGTGTTGGCTTCGGGTACTACGAGAGTGGGCCACATCGGCCCGTCCGCGGCCTGCGCCCAGAACGTCGCCGCGTAACCCACCACTAGCAGAGAAACGGGGCTTATCCTGAAACAAATGGTATAATGCTGTGAAAATGGGTAGTTTTACCAGTACTTACTGGGATACAAACAATACAAGCGATAGTACGGCCTCGAAGACCAGACAGCGGAACATTTCCGCAGCGTTGTCCACTATATCGTTACGGGACCTCCAGGGCCCATTTTACTAACCTCTCCTCTGACACTGCGTGGTTTGGTTGCAATGCCTAAATATTCATGTCTAGCCAAATTCCCTATATAAGACGCCATGGGATTGTATAATAATAGTGTGAATGTCACAGAACCACACAAACAAATGGAACCGCTCGACTTAAATTCGATTGCCTTCGCTTGCTCTATGAATCCAGCCTGAAGACAAATTACTTTTTTTTTATTCCCTGATTTATTTTATTAGCAATTTTTTGTTCGTGATTTGTTCATCATTATTTTATGGCTCTGTTTATACAGTAAGGCACTGTTATAATTATAACCCATGTCTAAACAAAATAATAAAGTTACGATACTCTTTGGCCGTCGGTCATAAAAAGCTACCAAAAGAGATTCCTTAATTCGTCCTTATTGATACGTAGACCGGTGTAGGCAATAAAAAAGACGGGTCGGATCTTGTTTCACTGCCGCGTCGCGTCGGTTTACTCTCCGTCATCTTTTAGACGAGCGTGCTACATTTCAGATCATGCCATTAATTACCACCCGGTATCATCAAGGTAATAATCAAAGTTAATCAAACGGTCATTTATATTAGGGGTTAAAGTATGAAATTGCCGATTTGTACTGAAAATCTTAATTGTTTATTTTTTAAATTTTTAACAAATTTATTTAATCAAAATAGTTGCCATTATTATCTATACATTGCTGCCATCTAATGGGAAGGTTATTAATGCTTTGCGATAGAACTCCGACGATCTAGACTGCACAAACTGTGTGAAAGCATTTTGTACTGCCTCCTGGGAAGAAAACTTCTTGTCACGTAGATAATTGTCCAAATCACGAAAAAAATGGTAGTCCGTTGGAGCAAGGTCTGGTGAATACGGAGGATGACGAATGGTTTCTAAGTGCAGTTCCTGAAGGGTCAAAATGGTTTCTCGTGCTGTGTGAGGTCTCGCGTTGTCGTGGAGCAATAATGGTGAAGATCGATTCATGAGTCGGGGCTGTTTTACTGCTAGTTTTGTCAACATGGTTCGGAGTTCGGCACAATAGACATCTGCCGTAATTGCTTGACCAGATCGAAGAAAACTATAGTGAATAACACCATGCTGAGACCACCAAACAGTTACCATTACCTTTTTATTGGTAAGTTTTGCTTTAGGACACTGTTGTGGCATTTGACCTGGGGTCAGCCATTGCATTTTTCTTTTCCGGTTATCATAAAGAATCCACTTTTCATCACATGTTACAATTCGATCCAATATTCCTTCATTTCTGTACCGGTTCAACAAGGCAACACAAGTTTCAACACGCGTTTCTTTCTGCAGATCAGTCAAATCATGAGGCACCCATTTTTCGTATTTTTTTATTTTATTGATTTGACGCAAGTGAGTCAATAAAGTGGGTAAGGTAACGTTAAACCATGCCGCTAATTCCTGGGTAGTTTGACTAGGATCGGCTTCCACTATCTCTCTTAATTCATCGTTATTCACCTGTGTGGGCGGTCTTCCTCGTGGCTCGTTCTTTAAGTCGAAATTTCCATCACGAAAGCGTTTAAACCAAAATCTCACGGTGCGTTCATTAGTAGACCCCTCTCCAAACGCAGCATTGATATTGCGGGCTGTTTCTGCCGCGTTAGTTCCGCGTCGGAACTCGTATTCAAAAATCACTCGAATTTTCGCAGTATCCATCTTTCTTGTCTAAATTGAATAACAAAAACCATTGAAAGTCGATATTCAAATGTTTCACATTTTTTAAAAAAAGAACATCACAGAAACCATATTTTGAAAAAAGTTTCATTCGAAAACCTCAAACCATGAAGATTCTATGTCAATTCAAAGAACCTATTGCAATAAAACGGCAATTTCATACTTTAACCCCTATTAGTTTATAAAAAAAATATTGAGGTTTATTCATATCGCGCATCGTTAAATCATTTTATGGTTATGATTTACGATGATTTCATATTTGTTTTTACAGATATTTAATGAAGATTGGGTCTATAAATTATTGACATACCTACATGGCCAGCAAATTATATGGAATCTTGGTACTTAATTAATTATAAGATTATATTTATATTTAATGGTCATAAAAAAACGTAAAAATCTAGTTTAAATAATGACAAGTACCAACCTAGACCTACCAATTCAAATTTTATAAATATTTACTTAATAAGGCAATTAAAAAATACACAAAAGTTATCACAAAACGCGGGATGTACTAACTATAAAGTCAACGGGTGCGATACATGACTTCGGAAAGGTCAACATTCATTTGCATAGCTAATGAGAGACATTCCGGGTAACATACCAAACCTGCCTACGAATATTAAAAAATCTAGAAAAGTTAGTTTGTTACCGAATCGCAATAACTTTATTGCCTGGACTTAATTAGGTAATAGACCTTGTATTTGATACGGCCTTACGTATTTATTGGCAAGTGGGTGGATGGCGATGTTATAGTTAACGACCTAGGCAGAAGTCCTAGATGTATCCTAATCGACGAATTTGACCTTTTTGTTAAAAATACCTCGTTAATGACTTTTACGGAAGCATTGATAGTCTACTATACAGAATCGTACCTAGAAACCCTTTTAAGAATGCAAAACGGCAGCATGTTGACCGACAGCCGCATCCTCTTCGACAGCAGCAACAGATTATAGGCGAGCAGGAAGCTAGAGATCAGCACGAAGATCATCACCACTGAAGTCCCGTTCATGAAGATCATGAACATAGGAAGATCGGCCACCTGGGGGTGAGGAAAAGGAGTTATCATAAAGTTTCGACACAGAAAGGTGAAAATAACAACCGCAATATATGTATATACATTTAAATATTAGTTCTTACAAAATAAAAATAAAAAGAATGCGGTCTAGATTCAGAAAAATGACTTAGAGTTTGATTTTAACTCAGTAGTATTTTTACATGCCTAAAAGATAATGACAGACTTGATCTTATCCCCCTTACTTATAAACGCTAACTAATGCGCTGCATAACTGTGCATCGTTTGTCTTTCACTGTCACGTGAAGTTTCAAAGTTGAAAGACAGAGACAAACGTCACATAACTTAGTCATGTGTAAATAATATTTCATAAGTAAGGGATTATGTATTTATTTTAATTTATTGACATCTTCACGTTATCATCGTTATTTATAATCTAGCTAGTATTATGTATATCGCTAGTTTACATATTATAGGTAAATAAGGTCTTACCTGTTCAACAAATCGAGGATTTTGCAGAAACAGCATGTCGTGAATGCACCCAGCATGAGTTCCTATGATCAGAAGCATCAGGAACACCCTGGAATATGGTCATTGGTCAATACTTGTTGGTCAATTCTACAATCTTGACAATTTTTACATACGTCGATGGTATTTTTGACAGTGATAGTTAAACTTGTCATATCACCCGATCTCTAGTAGTAGGAGTAATAGTGTTCCGTGCTAGTAGTCCTTTAGTATCTTCTTACTAGTCTGTGCTCTAGTCTTTTCTGGTAATTTGGTATTCAAAGCGTCTTACTGCTATGGTGATTGTAACGTTGTACATGATGTTGTAATTAAAACTTAATAAAATAAATAAAACAACACTGTTTAGGCTTAACGAATAATAAAAATATTTAATTTAACAGTAGAAGAACAAGTAAAATAAGTAAACATATAACAACGCCCTCTAATGCAGGTTAAGCATAACCTTTTATCAATATTACACATCAGAATTCACTAGATGGAGTTACGAGTATTTCAGATCAAAATCAATGTTAACTATTTTCGAAAATAAACACTCAGCGGTAAATTTATTTTGACTAGGAATACATATCATTGTTCACAATTATTTAAGCAATATTAAAATCAAATAAATTTAAAATAAAAGAATAAAAATTAATAATTTGCAAATTAAAAATTATAACTTGACACCGGCTACTATGTAAAGTCCAGAATTTTGACGTTACGAGAAAACGAAAAGATCTGTCAATACTTTCTAATTTCGCTGACGAAGGTGAAGGGATATTTTCAGATTAGATGAATCTAATAATAAATTGATTTAATCAAAGAGAATAATCGACGGAATCTATGAAAAATAACTAATTGATAATTAAAAGCCCTTCAAGGTGAGTGATCCATATTTATTTCTGAAAAATCTTAAAAGTTCGACTTTAGTTTTTCAAAGATCAAAAAAAAACGTGATGAAAAAGCTTTCTACGTTCAGCCCTCAGCATCTTGGAGCGTTTGATGTTCTTCACTGTGAATCTTGTGACCACAGAACTGATTCACTGTAAGATTTCTACTGTAAAATTGAAATATTAATCCACATTTATGACATGAGGTTGTAAAATATTGTAATCTGTAGGTACTTTCCTGCAATATCTTTAGTCTGTAATTCTGTTCTGGGAATCAACTATGTTAGACGAACGTAACTCAGCCAATGCACTTAGGAAATATTGTATAACCAAGGCATTTTGATGGTAGCGTCTAACATGGGTGTTCCGAACCTTGTTCTGTAAATGTACTGTGATTCGCAGGGTTCCTTGTCTGGGATAAAAAGACCTTGGTTGAGGACACACAAGCGTGTACCTTTTTTTTTTCTACTCGGCGTTTTAATTGGAACAACGCCCAAAAAACCATTATGAAGACACGCAAGGCCGCAGAAAGGTGTTCGATTAGAATTTATGGAGGATGAGGCCCCGGACCGTTAGCTAACCACACCTACATTGCGTATAATGCCACTCAGCTAAGTTCACTTAACTTCCTGTATGAAATCAAACATGATTAAACTCTGCTCGGACCTAAAACACCCTTATCTCATGTTCTCTTCTGAAACATTGAATCTATTTAGATTCCTTTTCCTATTATACCGTATTGAATCCACAATTACTACTGAATGAATTTGATTGTCTTACGGATTCTCAATAATTAACTTCCCCCTAAATCTACAATACTTATCCTATAAAACTTATCTTTACGGTTCTAGTAAACTAATATTACAGTCCTATACTTAATCTAATCTTAAACTAGGAACTACTGTAATAAACTAGACAATATGTACTAGAGATATGACTACTTATCTTGTTATTAAATTTAAGTCCATACTTTGACTTTCATTTTAATTTAACATATCTCAGTAAGTACATAAAATAGCAATTCAACTAGTGTTGCTACTCAAGTCGCGCACCTCGCGACATGATTTATAAATGATCATTCAGTCAGTACTTACAACAGTGAGTGAAGCAGCAAATGTGGGCATACAAATTAAAAGCAGTAAAGACATAAGATAAGTATGTCTGATGGATGATATACCCTGACGTACCTGACACCCTGAATGGGAGACAAGGCATTGATCTTCGGGTCACCATCGTCGTAAGAGGCTGTCAATCTCTGCCAGTTTGTACGAAGCGACCACAGCACCAAAAAGTTATTCTCTGGAAATCACAGCAAATTATTGTTTATTAATGGGACTGTAAAATTGGTAGTCTTGGATTGATAAATAGCGCACTGTTCAAACCACTAGCCATATGGAGTCTTAGTACAAGAAATAATAGAGAATTTGGCTGGAATAGATAAATAAGTTAGTGTTTCAATAGTGAAATTGTCACAGTAGAAAGTTTAAAACAAAAACAAGCTTCATATTTGCGAAATACGACTATACTACTCACTTTTATGATTGTCGCCAACCAGCAGATCATAACAAGTACCCACGAAGTTAGCAACAGTCAGCATAGCCACTACAGCCAAGAGCGCCCTCTGAGGCAGATCCAAGGGCTCTGGGTTCTGTTTCCTGGCGTACTCCTGAGCGTGGGTCTTGCAGTACCGCAGCCGCTGCAGCGCTAGCCGCAGCTTCCGTTTCCTGCCCCACTGCGCCCCGCAGCGCTCGAAGCGTAGGGTGGTATTACGTTCCGAGGAGGGACAGCGGTCGCTCACGCAGTACCCGCGATGGAGAAGCGTGCGGTTAAAGTGGTGAGGGTCTTCCGAGTACTCCTAGAATGAAAGATGCCGTTTCAAATGGAACATAATACAGATTTGGATGTAGCTGTTGATGAACCTACTAATAGATTCTTAAAACCAAAAGGGCATTGCATGTGGTTTTACACTTTTAAATGTGTGATTGATATTTTGTACCCCGAATTGGGCGTATTGCGGTAAACCAAAACATAAAGGCTTATCACCCCTGGTACCTTAATCAAGTGGTACGTGTGGTCCACATGGCGCGGTGGCTGGATGTGGAAGAAGCCGATACAATAACAACCCCCTGGCTTGGCGAGGCAGCTGCTGTACTCATCCAGGGGGTAGAACGTACCTTGACCAAGTGGTACGTGTGGTCCATATGACACGGCGGCTGGATGTGGAAGGATCCGAGGCAATAGACACCCCCCGATCCCGGCTTGGTGAGGCAACTGCTGTAGTCATCCAGGGGGTAGAACGTACCTTGATCAAGTGATACGTGTGGTCCACATGACGCGGCGGCTGGATGTGGAAGGATCCGAGGCAATAGACACCCCCCGGCTTGGCAAGGCAGCTGCTGTAGTCGTCCAGGTGGTAGAGACGCGGAAATCGGGCATACTCCTCATCTGGAGACCAAACACGGATTCTTAATAAAAAAAAAAACAAAAAACCCGACTGCGTAAAAAACTCGATTAAAAATACGCATAGAAACAACAAAAAAAAACAAAAAGAAAAAAACAAGCCCAGTAATTTGAAATTACGCTAAGTAATAATAGTTTTGTAATCGATACACACAGAACACATAATAAATGAGTAAAAAATGACTCACAGGCGGGACCCATTCATTTTACCAATCTAATTTTTCCAATGGGTCCCGACTGTGACTAATTTTTATTTTTTTAGTTATTTTCATTTATTGATGGTAGGTAAGTCTCGTAATCTATTCATTTCATTAGGGGGTTATAATGTACTAGCTGCGCCCCGCGGTTTCACTCGCGTAAGTTCCGTTCCCGCGTGAATAAAATGTAGCCTATGTGTTAATCCAGGTCCCCCAGCTACCTATATTCCAAGTTTCATCGCAATCGGTTCAGTAGTTTTTGCGTGAAAGAGTTACAACCTCACATACATACATACTTACTTACATACAAACTTTCGCGTTTATAATATTAGTAAGATTCTATTTCAGTTAGGGTTTAGTTATTTATTGTTTAAATTTATTATTATTCTTTTACCGTTTTTAGGTACCTAAGTGTTATTAGGCTTTTATTCAGTAGGTAGGTACAATTTATGTAAATATTTTTTTAGTTTATATCAATAAATTTCTGTCACCATCACGGCTTATACTTTGATAGTTCCAATCGTAACTACGTAACAAAAATAAAAACTTGTTCGTTAGTAATAATAAAAAGCAAGAATACCTAATTGTAAATTAACTTTAAACCGTTATATTTCCTAAACGGTTCTTTAAAATGAAAAATGGTGAAATAAACCTAATATTTATTCTTATAAAACCTATTCAACGATACCCATCTTGACATACTTTGACGATTTTGGATTTTTTAATTTTGACAATATGGCGTCTGGTTGTGACAAAAGTTAATTTGGATTACTGTCATGTCTTTAGTCACACTCGCCAGATTAAGACGAATCGATTGACGTAAGAATCATCAAAATCGGTCCACGTGTTTGGCCTCTAGAACGCCACATAGAAACATCCATACATACTTACATACATACATACCTACATACATACATACATAGACCGATAAACACATTACCCTCCTTTGCGTCGCGCAGTCGGGTAAAAATGGATGAATGAAAAATAGAACGATTAAATTATTAAATTCATTCAAAGCTATTTAAAATGATCTAAAATAATTAAGACACTTTGATAAATGATCTACCTACCTAATATCCGAGGTACCGAACACGCCACCGCACGCGCCGCCTGTCGTCACATTGTCATCATAGTGCCATAACGTTGTAATTAGAGAGATAAATCAAGCTAATATACTTGTAATAAATTATGTTTTAGGAAGATTAATTTATTTCGTGAATTCATAAACCAGTACCTCATAAGTCTATAGTAAATAATCTAACGAGGAAAGATTTATTTGTTAGTTTGTAACGAATAGGCTCCGAAACTACCAGAGCTATTCAATAAGTTCTTTAATCGATAGAAAGCTACATTATTGAGTAATATAGGCTGATTGATCCCGAAATCCCTACGGGACGACATGCGGGACGCAGCTAGTATAATAATATAAAAGTAAAATAAATTATGACACGACAATAAAACTGTTCAGTGCTTTCTAACCCCGACACATATCCATCCGACTAGGTTTTCAATCATTCAGTTCTGCTCAGGATATTTATAATTTATTTTTTTATATTATAGATCGTGTTTAAAAATAAGTTTTAAGTAGGATATTACGAGTATTATACTAAAAACTTGTTTTTAAATAGCATCATTCATTTGTATGCACTTGTCCTGTGAGACGATACAACTTAAGCGCAATCCGATATTCTAATCGGGTTGAAACTTGAAATATAAATTGTAAAGAGATATTCATATTTGATGCGAAAGTATTTTTTCATATCTCAGTCTTTCGTCAGTTTTAATACAAAAATATAGTTTCTTACCTAATTAATTCGACAAAAGGTGGGGTTAGACTTGAGCCGCGAACCTCGAGTATTCGCTTTTTTAAATCTTGCGGCGCAACGTCTTTGTGAGCGTCTCCGTCGAAAACTCAAGATAAAGTTCGGTGTAATGCTCACGGTAAGTGTCCATAGACGCCTGCGATTGCACCTTTGCTCGTTAAAATATAACCAACATGCTTCTTGATTTTTAAAATCAGGTATTAACAAAACATCCAGCAATCGTGTTCGATGTTCGAATCGAGTAAACTGAAAAACAACGAGTGCTCGAGGTTCGGCTCTAGTCTGTACTGACCTTAAGCGGGGAAAAAACTCAAGTTTTATTTGACAAGATATTATGAATATTTCTGCATTGTAATGATCATTGAATTTAAATAGGTAAGTATTCAACATATTTGAAAGTCACACTCGATTTCCTTATAGATCAAAATCAACTACCTAGGTTATGTTTGACGTACATAGTTTAAATATTTACATGAAATCTATGTTATTGAATTATTCATATATAACCACCTCTGAGCAAACCGCGAACAGACGGACAGTCAGATGGAGAATTGGACATGGCAAAACTATAAGGGCTTCTTGTTGACTACGAAACCCTAAAAAGGACAAGAAGACTGACGGATCTGACCTAAGCTTTATAATAATTTTAAGTCTATCTAATAAGCTAGACTAGGATAAGTTTTTGAGGAGGTCATCGGCCTTAATGCGTTTGTCGATCTTTTATACTAGTGAGTATAGAAACGTCAGGCACCTACAGTAAGTAGATAATTTAATGTGTTCTCGGAACGCGACCTCTAATCAGATAATAAGACACAAGAAACTCATGGGGTTGTTTAAAAAAATATGTTATTCAAATAAGTGTTAACTCCGATTTTACAAGTAAACCAAGAAGCGTAGCTAGTCTTGTAAACAGTGAATTTTTAAACGAGGAAAATGTTGAACATGCATAAATTAATCCTGCACAACTTTGCTTTAATTTTTTAAAGGTCAATGGTGCACATTTATTTTTATTGTAAGAGCTTTTTCATAATGTGACAATGTGGAAGGTCTTAAAATTATGAATTGAGGATTTTATTTAAATTAAATTCAAAAATTAAAACCTAATAATATAGTTTAGACAAAAAAGCAGGCTGTTGATAAACTCCCTCTGTCTTCGAAACTCTGCTGGTTTTATTAATATTCTCATCTAAGAAGGACTACTTCCTATGATTACTAAAATATGAAACAAATCAAAACAGGGGCATGGTCAAGGGTGATATGGATATACCTACATACCTACAACATAATATTAACGCACTTTCACAACTTTAGAATTTCGAAGAAATTTTATCATTAGCCAAATTTAATGATATCATCTTGAATATGCCCCTGATTCTCTATTTGGCCTTTTTGACACTTTATTAATGGTAGATCACCAAATAATAACATTAGGTCTAGCGTCCAAAAATCATCGAAACCAAAAAAAAAACACTGGCCTACCAACATTTTATGAGATCAAATCTTTTAAAATATAAAATCTCAATTGTTATCTAAGTGTGTTATAATAATAATCTACATCTTCTATACTAATATTATAAAGGAGTTACGTTTTTATAATGTACTAGCTGCGCCCCGCGGTTTCACCCGCGTAAGTCCCGTTCCCGTTCCCGTTCCCGTTCCCGCGGGGATTAAAAGTATCCTATGTCCTTCTCCTGGTTTTAAGCTACCTACCCACTAATTTTCAGCCAAATCGGTTCAGCCGTTCTTGAGTTATAAATGGTGTAACTAACACGACTTTCTTTTATATATATAGATGTATGGAAGTGTGTATTTTGGGGGAATCTTCGAAACTACTGGATCGATTTTAATTTAATCAAATTTAATAAATAATTTACTTGTAACATTATCGAGGCGTAACACAGGCTACTATTGATCCCGATATTTCCAAGGGATCGGGACTTAAGCGAGTAAAACTGCGGGAAGCAGCTATGGTAATTAATCTTACTTCTTACTAATATTATAAACGCGAAAGTTTGTATGTATGTATGAATGTGAGTTTGTTACTCTTTCACGCAATAACTACTGAACCGATTGCGATGAAACTTGGAATATAGGTAGCTGGATACCGATTAACATATAGGCTACTTTTTATCCCGATATTCCCGCGGGAACGGGACTTACGCGGGTGAAACCGCGGGGCGCAGCTAGTAATTACATAAGGTGCGTGGCAGTGACCGTGGCCGTGCTTTGTGCCACGCGCTGACTTTACAGAGGTCGACTGTGTTGATATTTGTAACGGTATTAATTGTGATCCGGTAGGGCTCGACGTCGATACACGATAGGTAGGTACAGAATGAAAACTCCAAAACACAACACTATGACGACAGTAAATAAATTGTTTGTTTGTATTTTACTGCATTAAGGCTTTCGTAGCTACATCTAACTAACAAATTTAGATTAGCTGGCACGGATTAGCGAGATTTAAGAGATAAAAGCTAGATTATCACGATTAGTTAGCTTGATGTAAGCACTAAATTTTTATTTTTGTTAAACCTAGTTCAAATGCGTGTAAAGTGGTTAATTTCGGGGGCATATTAATGGACGACCTCTGTGGCGCGTTGGGCGAACGCTTGGCTGCAATACAGAAGGTTGCGGGTTCGATTCCCGCTGGGTGCAAATATTTAAGCTTAAAAAATAAATATTTGCATCTGGTCTGGGCGTATTTCTATGTATAATGTGTATGTATTTACAAAAGAAAAATAAATATAAGTAGTATATCCGTTGTCTAGCCACCGTAACACAAGCTTAGCAGCTTACCACGGGGCTAGATGGCGCTGTGTGTTCGTCACAGGATTTATTTATTATTTATTTATTTACTTTAGCGTTGTCTCCAAAGCCCCGTGATCAAACATTGTAAAAAATGGGCCCCGTTTTACAATGATTTCCTGGACTTGACTTTAACTATGACGACTTGACTGTTTCGATGCAAATAATAATATTAATAATACTTGACACTGGCTAGTGTTCAAATGGAATAATCCATATAAAAGAAGAAGAAGAAGTACCTAAATATACAGGATGTATGTACGTACAGTGCATAACCCGTTTGATGACATCAGCCATGGAGCCTGTTTAAAAAAAAAAAGTTATTCGACAGTTTTAGGGAAAATTAAGAAAACAACTGTCATCGCTCTTTTGATCTCAAGATTGTTAAAAAAATACAATCTTATGTTGTATAAAATTCAACTTATCATGATTAGTCATGGACGAAACGTAGTACGAGTATTATAATGTCTTTGTGATTAATAGTTATGATAAAAAAAACCATAACGGATCTATCTACATATATTATTACAGCTGTCTACTTTGAATAACCATTTTTATTATTATTATATTATGTATATGTGTGTTCTTATAGCAAATATATGTATGTCTATGTCATGAGACTTTTACTAGACACAATGTTTGAATCGTGATGTGGAGTTTTGACGGAAACGCGTTGAGGAGATGTGTTGCAAAATTTTTATTTTTGTGAAACTTAGTTCAAATGCGTGTAAATTGTATAATTTCGGGAGCATATTAATCAATTTAGTTTCGTGAAGAATGAAGTTTAGATGTACAAGTGGAATGAAAGTTAAAATCGGTGCAAAACATGGACTTTAGCGTTGTCTCTAAAGCTCGCGTGAACCGTCATTGTAAAGAGCCACCATTTACAATGACTTCCTTGACTTTACTTTTACTACGACGACTTGACGTTGATACAAAATGCAAATAACTTGCAAAAAGTAATAAACAATACTTGACACTGGCTACTTTTCAAATGGCCATAATCTGCTCACAACGGGTACGAAATAATAATAAACCCATCCGGAAATATAAGGTCATATATCAATAACGCTACACTCTGTAAATGATGGATTACAGTTCTGCTGGCTCTACATATCGATGTAAAGTATATCGCAACATTTTACAAATACATTCTGTATAACCACGGCGCGGTTCCACCGGCAAGTCTTGCATGAAAGTATTGCGCGGAAATACGTCATACGACTTTAATGTAGGTTTTACTTGTACTTGTATACTAGTACCTAGAGAAATTCGACAATTGAGTACTAGCCCATTATCGTCATCAAACATGATGGGTAAAAAATCTGTGGTAGGTACCTACCTACTGCTGCTGTGATTATTTGATGCATGCAACTGGCACGATGTAGCTTGTAAGCCAGCCAGCACGCAATTTGAAATGAGACGTCCGGTGTGATATTTGGAGTGGAGTTGCAATACCTTATAATGGTAAATATCGTGGTATTTTCCGATGCAGGTGAGTATAAACTCTCAGCTTGGAAAGGTCAATGCCATTGGACTAATGAATTGAATTCTAGTAACAATGCTCTCTCGCCGAACGGGGATACTCGTAAGTCGAAGCCATACATCTTAATTACAATAAGGTTGACAACCTTGAAAAAGCCAACTGTAAAGTTGGCGAAAGCTCGGTTCGTTTAAAACCATGAATAAAACGCGATTCAACCCGATAAATAAAGTGTTTTATTATGCAAAATCGCGAAAACTATACAAGAAATTACAAAATTTAGTTTTTTTTACATGTAATAGGTTTGTATTTGACCACATCTAACCTGATGAGAAGCGACGATGAAGTCGACAGCGTGATTTGAACGTCAAATGAATGTGACTAGCATTTCTTAGCCAAGGATTAGCCTAGGTGTATCCTTGGCTAAGGCCTCTTCCAAATTTTTTGAATGGCTACTACCCATTCTAAATTTAAGATTTAGAGTAAGCAGTATCTTCTCGATTAATAACTCGTTTTTTTTAATGAAAAACATTATAATAAGCTCGTGACATTGAAATGTAATCTGGGATTTTACACCACAAGTTTCATTACTTATTTATTAAACAGAAAACAGGCATAATTAGTTCTCAATGGATGGGGAAAAACAAACTGAAGAATTTGTATGGCCGACTTTCATGGGAAATCTCTGAAGAAAACCCTGTGAGGACAAAGGAAACATCAATTATCTGCCGGCAAACAAATTACTATGTATGTAACTAAATAAATAGATACCTATCTTGTATCTATAGGTACAATGTACTAATTATCTCTCATGCTATAAAAAAAATTACTTGGCCGCGTCTGTTTATGTCTGTCGGCCTGTATGTAAAACTATGGTAAAACTACAATACACTTAAAAATTACGGAACGGATTTTGATGCGGTTTTCACCAAAAGATAGTCTCTGGTGGGAAGTGTCAAGTTTTTTGTTTGACACGAAGTGTCACTAGGTTAAAGTAGTCTTATTTATTTACATCTAAACTATTGTTCATAAAATAAACTAAGATTAGATTTCCTGATAACCTCACAATCATTTTTAAGGAGAAATGCAATATGTATTAAACCAGTGCATGCCAATTTCGACATACAGGAATTCCGCAGACGTACCTACCACGTCATAGCAAAAATTTGTCTAGGCTTGAGCAATTAAAAATAAGATCTCACAATTTTTCCACAATTTGTTTGTCCGACACCTACGTTTAGTATTCCGGATTCCAAAATAAGTTTATTATTTTCTCGTAATGGGTCTGGTAAGTTCTTTATATAGGTAGTCTATATATTATAAGAGTTAGTGTTTTTCCAAGACAACCGGTCTAACCCTGTCTTGCTACGATCAACATATTATAGGTACTGGTCACTGACTCACTCTGTTATTCTATTGTCTCGGATTCCGCAACCATTCTCCTATGACCGATTCGCTGTTAAACTGTTCGTCGACCGTTATATAATAAGAATTCTTTAGATATGTGCATCTGTTTGTTTGTGTCGATTAAGATGGGTTATTCCTATCCTAGTCTATTATATACCTACCACCTGCAGTTTACCTAGTAGCAGTTGGCACCTCGACGCGCTTGCCATATGAAGTTTAATAAAACTAAACTACTTTGTGCAACTTACAATCCCTTTGTAATTTGTGCTGAATCCGTAGGAGACCCAAGGTCACCGACGACATAGCTCTAGAAATAAGCAAAATAAAGTGGCAATGCGCAGGCCATAGAGCTCGAAGGCCTAATAAACATTTACTCCTTACTTATAAACGATAATTAACAGATAACTAAGTTATGTGACGTTTGTCTCTGTCTGTCAACTTTGAAACTTCATGTCACAGTAAAAGACAACCGATACATAGTTATGCAGCTGTTAACCAGCGTTTATAAGTTAGAGAGTAAAATACCTCGAGTGGCGATCACGATGCATTGCGAAAAGTGTTGTGGCCACCACAACTCGATGGACTGACGACATTAGGTACAGGGATTACAGCTGTAGATATTTATTTGGTTATATTAAAAAAGAACAATTACTTACCTTCATCTTTTTTCCATAATTTCCGAATGAAAATTAAATAGTATGGCTTATCAATAATTTATTTTGATTTTCCGTGCATTTTTAAAAACCCGCTCTAAAAGCTGAAGCTGCATGGCCACCTCTCACCACACAAACATTTTTATTCGTTTTATAACTAAAAATAGACTGGACACAAGTACCATACCTACAACCTAGCTACGCGTGTGAATATTTCAAAGGACAAGTACATAGTTTATATGAATAATTTTATTATAATTTCAATGAATTCTCCTTCATTTTTAAATAACATAAGTAAATAATTCTAATGGTTCATAATTGCAGATAATTTGAAACCGCCATTTATATTGCACATTAATTAAATTCAACGAATGATTTTACAAAGGTCGCGTCGAAATTATAAAATTATTGTATAAATAAATAGGTTATCGCAAATTATGAACATTCAAAACCTTCTCGCTTGATTTTTTTCGACAAAAACATAATTAATATCTGTTCCGGAAATGAAGCAAAACTGAAAAATATTACATTAAAAAACCAAACCTCAAAATAAAGTACGTATGTAATGTATTTTAAAATTACATACATTAAATTCAACCAAAGTCGATAAACACAGCTAGTCTACGACACCAGCTGGCATGTCCTTATGTGTATGATATATGGCAAGTAGGTATTTGCTATTTATATACACAATAGACATTTATGTAAATTTATTGTCATGTTATGATGATGTAAGGCTATCGTGGAATTCTTCATGGCATGTAAAAAATATACTAACCTATAGGTGTGGTCTACGCATACTTCGAATAGTGCCACCCTACAACAAAATACGTGTTTCTTCCTGATATGTTGGGACATATCTTTTGTTTCAGTTATCAAAATTAAAAAAGGGGCATTTGGACCCTGGTTCCAGTTTCAAAAAGAATCTTTTGCTGAAAGAATGCAAGGCGACTATATCCTAACAAACCGTTTTATATGAATCATGCTAAGGCATAGTCAGAAATCAATGTCCGTACTTTGTCTTTGATAAGAAAAAACTTTGACTTAAGACAATTTTTGGTATTTATAAAGCGATCGTCGCAACTATCCTAAACACAGATCCTAAGTTTTTGCGTAGTAAAGTCAAAGTTTTTCAAATTTAGAATGTAAACCAATCAAAAATAATGGCTTAAACTTTGCTTCTCAGTTATAAGTATGAAGTTCTTTTTATTTTATTCGTACCTTATTACATGAATTTCGCCTATAAATTCCAATACAAAGTTGATGCTTAACTTTTGGTAAGCTCAGTCTGAGCAAGTCAAAGTACGCACTATAGATTTCAGCCATAAAGCCCTGACTCGGATTAGCTTAGTCCTTAGTCACTGTTTAATAATATTTATTGTAAAGCAGAAATTGACCCAGTTAGTAGCTTATAAATGGGCTTGTTTAAAACCCGCCCTAGTTATACCATAGTCGTACCTGAAACAATATTCGACAATGTAAACAATTCAGTGCGTTCTGCGCTTTTATCGTCCCTTGACTTGACACCTCATCGAGAGATGTTCGCACATTAAATTTCGTTGTTCATCTATATATATAACTAGCTGCGCCCCGCGGTTTCACCCGCGTAACTTCCTATCCCGTAACGTTAATGATCCCTCACGTATGTCATACGAAGTGTTGCTTAACGATCATTCAAAGTACTATATAATATTTCTACCTCTAAACCAACCCTGTACCAAGTTTTATGAATATCGGGTCACCCGCTCTTATTCACCCATCACGTATGTTGTACCAAGTGTTGCTTAACCTGTGCGATCATTCAAAGTCAACCCTGTACCAAATTTCATTCATATCGGTTTACGGGTTGTTGAGTTAAAAATAGAAATACACGACTTTATTTTTCAGAGCTGCCGTCCCGCAGTTTCACTCGCGTAAGTCTCGATCCCGAGGGAATATCGGGATCAAAAGTAGCCTATGTCATATCTGAATAATAATGTAGCTTTCTATTAGTGAAAGAATTTTTGAAATCGGTCTAGAAGTTTCTGAGATTACCTCCAATATACATACATATATACATGTTACCAACGTAACCTCTTTATAATATTAATTACCAACATAAAACAAAATATTAAGAATCAAAAGTACAATGAGATATTGCAAAATAATTTTTAAAAAGCACTGCAGTTTGGTGACACAACCGTCTCGCATGGAGCCGACCGATTGAGCCGCGCGGCAGGATGCCTCACGGAGTTGACTGGCCACCCTCATCATCGTCGCCCGCTACGTGTATATGCACGCTTGGTACTTAGTAATTATTTATTGTAGAGTTATTTTAAAACTGTAATATCTCGTGAGATATTCATTGAAATCAAGTGATGTTAAGGACAATTATGTTTAAAATTAAATACTTTTAATGAATAACGTATTTATTTGGATAAGGATTAACATAATATTTACAAAATTACGTTCGGAAATAATGCATTGTTCTACAACAAATTTGATTACTCTAAAAGATGTTATATTGAGTCAACCTTAAGAGATAGACATATGCTGTCGCGGACTATTTATTAGATCCTTTTTAGAGGAAGAATTCTGTCATATACGGTTTTTATGTAACTCTGACCGTTTACTCAGCGCACGCGACAGAATCTCGGAACAGGGTAATTTTTTTCCCGTTTTTGCAATATTTTTCATGGATGCTCCGCTCCTATCAGTCGTAGCGTGATGTAATATAGCCTATAACCTTCCTCGATAAATGGACTATCATACACAAAAAGAATTTTTGAAATCGGACCGGCAGTTCCTGAGATTAGCGCGTTCAAACAAACAATCAAACAAACTCTTCAGCTTTATAATATTACTAGCTGCGCCCCGCGGTTTCACCCGCGCAAGTCGCGATCCCGCGTTGTTCGAACACCTACCTACCGCAATGCAAAAATCCACACTTAAACGGTCGCCCATTGAAGTACTGTTGAAGCCAGGCGCTACCGCGCCTGGCACGCCGCCTGGTCGTCCGTTTAAGTGTGGATTTTTGCACTGCGGTAGGTAGGTGAAGTAAGTTAAAGTTTGTATTTCGTCAGTAAGTGACGATGACGATGACGAAGGATGACGATGATGATGATGCCACTCTACATCACTTATCCTACCCCTGTGTCGATTTTCATTCATTGAATGGTTATCACCCGCGTAAGGCCCGATCCTGCGGGATTTTCGGGATCAAAAGTATCCTATGTTACTCTCCATCATTTAAACTATCCCTATGCAAATTTTCATTCAATAAATATTTTCACCCGCGTAAGTCCCGATCCCGCGGGATTTTCGGGATCAAAAGTATCCTATGATACTCTCCATCATTTAAACTATCCCTATGCAAATTTTCATCCATTAATATTATCACCCGCGTAAGTCCCGATCCCGCGGGATTTTCGGAATCAAAAGTATCCTATGTTACTCTCTATCACTTAAACTATCCTTATGCAAATTTTCATCTAAGAAATAGTTATCACCTGCGTAAGTCCCGATCCCGCGGGATTTTCGGGATCAAAAGTATCCTATGTTACTCTCCATAATTTTAACTATCCCTATGCAAATTTTCATCTAATAAATATTATCACCCGCGTAAGTCCCGATCCCGCGGGATTTTCGGGATCAAAAGTATCCTATGTTACTCTCCATCATTTAAACTATCCCTATGCAAATTTTCATCCAAATCGGTCGAGCCGTTTGACCGTGAAGAGGGAACAAACAAACAAACAAACAAACAAACAGATTTTCGGATTTATAATATTAGTAGGATTATATTATATATAAATATATAATATATATTAGTATATATAATATATTAATATTAGTATTAGTATATTAGTATTAGTATAGATTATAGTATATATAGTAAGTATAGTATAGATAGGTGTTGGCTAGTTCTAGTATTAGTGACATAGTTTCCTAAGGCCATCGTTTTGTTGTGATAACATCCGTCTCAGGAGCCCGAGGTCCGCTTTTCTACTGTTTCGTCTAATCTGATCCTGGACATCACATTTAGTGAGGCCATTTGAATGCATATCATATGCAGAGACGCGAGTTTAAAGCTCGTCGCGAGTAAATTTTTGAAGATTAAGTTTTTCTTTAATATTTCTAGTGCATATCATCCCTTACAAAGTTAAGCCAGCATTTCTTGAGTCATCCCGATAGGCCGCGGCCGGGCGGAGGAGCCATTACAAGTAAGGCATTTGTTCCCCACGTGGCCGGTTTTTAAAAGATGTGTTAAAAGCTGTAAGCGACATTCTTGCAATTTATCTGCAAAGTCTCGGACATGATCGCTGCCCCTAATGCGGGAGTTCTTGACGCAGTCTTTTCGCGTCACTGTGCACATCCAGCGCACCATCATCATCTCCATGCACGCAGTTCCTGTTTATAACTCTCAAGTATCATACAGAAGGACAGGTCTGATGATGGCTTTATACTATATACCTCTCCCTCCTATATGCTACAATCCATCGAACCGTTCAGGCTACCGAGACTGACAAATGTTATTACGATACCCACATACATACGCTCAAAAAGCACAAACCTCTTCCGGCAGTTGGGTAAAAAGCCGCTGCAGCGCTGTTAATATTGTACCGTTTATCGTAACAATGACATGACAATCGCTGCGGACTTGTTTCAACTATCGTTCTTTCTGATGCCATATCTTGGTGTCGACTAGTTTTGTGACTCCATAACTGTCAATATAACATTAATTAACACATAAAATATCTATTAGATAATTAATAGATATACATTATTGTAATTCGATCAAGTTCATTGACGTAGGTGGAGTATCCGAGATCTATAATTTATGATCAACTGTGGCCGGAATTGGAAGTTGTTACGTAGACATTGACTGTTATTGTATCACAAAGCACACAAAGCATTTAATGTACGAGTAAGATTATATTAGCGTAGCTATTTATAACACAGCGTAATAATACCGTATCTAAAGCATTATAGACGTATATTTATAATTAAATAAAAATTCGGGTCGGAGTTTTATGACGTTTTTATCAATTTTTAGATGATTCATACAGCATTGACAACTTCTAATCCATGATATTGTGATGTATGGCGCCTTAGTAGCCGAAACATTTATTGATTGAATAATTAAAACTTTATTGTACCAAAAACACTAATAACAACAAATTAGACATAGAAAAACTTGTTTGCACAACGGGCGGCCTTATTGCCTATGGGCGATCTCTTCCAGGCAACCAATGAATGGATCAGATTTTAGGAAGGACAATATTAGGTGCAGCCCAGTAAGCCTTGCTAGAAGAAAGAACAGCTTAGTAAGCTCATTTAAACGGTAGACCCACAGGTATAGGGTCACACGACGGTCCTACGGGCAAAGGTACGGTCCCACAGGCATGCGGTAATATAACACTAGCGCTCATAAGTTTTCGCAAGAAAAGGGATTGGTGCGCTGCGCGGTCGTACGCATAACCCTAGTAAAGGAAGTCGGAATGTCTAATGAACATAACCAAATACGATTACGAACAAATGTTAATTTGACTAAATGCGAATATAACCAACCGCGATTATGATCAAATGCGACCACAAACACTAATGGCTACATCACAGTTCTTGAAATCTTAAGATTCTCAAACTAAGCTTCCGTGGTTCCATATAAATAACTAGTCTAATTTATAAGGTTATTTATTTACCAAATAAAGCTAGATAACTGCCTAAAAACTTGATTTAGGTTTTCATGACCCTGTTATCTAACAAAACAACAGTTTAAGACATAATTAATTTGCATTTAGTAGTAATTTAACAGGAACTGTTACATTTTAACGAGCGGATTTAACCAGTTGGAGTAAAATCGTGATAAATATTACACTTTACATAAAGCAGCAGTTTGTTACAAGCCTGTTGCGTTTATTACATTTATTTATTGACGCGTAAAACGGACATATCGATTTAGATTTAAATGATAAACAATATTCTGACTTCCAAAAAACCGGTCAAGTGCGAGTCGCACTCACGCGACGAGGGTTCTATACGAAGGTTCCTCGTATTGTACAACTGTTGTGGGTCTGTAATTGATGACACTTGATGAAAGAAGATCAGCGTTTTTCCTCACAGGTCAGACCTAGGGGGTAGAGGTACATTAATGAAATTTTAAAGGCATTCCTAAAACACAAGATATGGATTATTCAACTAATTTACGTGATCAAAAGCCAGGGTGTTAGTATTTTCGTTTATTTTCCGCTCAATTAAAAGGTATTGTATATTAAAGTTTCACGGTCAGGGGCACCAAAACTAAAAATGGTGGCTCAATCTCTCCTAACTTAGAAGAATAGCGTAGTACTCCTAACAGTAAAACTTTAACATACAATTTCGAAAACATAGGAAAATACTTACACAATGGCTTTAGATTACGTAAATCTATTGAATAATCCATATTTCTTCTTTTAGGAATGAAACATTTTTTGTTAAAAGTTGTTAGAAGTGTCTGTAGAAATTAGCTGGTCCATTTTGAACGGTCTTCTTAAAGACTCTTTAAAAAGACAAAGACACTTAATGTACTCATTCGTGCCCATTCGAACTAGAGGCCTACTTACACTGGTTTTTAGTTTTGTAAGGGAAGATTTTTTTTTTTTATGTGTACTAAAGGACCTTGCTTTTTGCCAAATTTGTGGTTCCAGCTCAACGGGAAGTACCATTTATCTTTTCGATCCAAAAATATTAGGTAAGTAGTTCCGTTGACCTAGATTTGTAAATTTTGGTATTAGTTGACAAGTAAAGTGAGAAAAATAAAAAAAACTTTTGATTTAATTTGAAAGTGTTTCCTACACTTGGATGACTATGTTTTTAAAGAAATGCTTTCCATAAATTTGCACCCGATAGGACTTGAACCTGCACCTTTGGGAAGTCCGGCCCAATACGACGACCTCTGTGGCGCGTCGGGCGAACGCTTGGCTACAATGGAGAAGGTTGCGGGTTTGATTCCCGCTGGGCGCAAATATTTATGCTTAAAAAATAAATATTTGTATCTGGTCTGGGCGTATTTCTATGTATAATATGTATGTATTTACAAAAGAAAAATAAATATAAGTAGTATATCCGTTGTCTAGCCACCGTAACACAAGCTTAGCAGCTTACCACGGGGCTAGATGTTCGTCACAGGATTTATTATTTATTATTATTATTATTTAATACCTTAACCAATTTGGAAATAGGTACCCGTCTAGTCGAGTTGAAATTAGGGATCGCATCTCTTGTTTGTTTACTCCTTCAACGGCCTTCTTTCCAGACTGCCAGCATACATTTTCCAATTAAATTGAAATTTATACAACGTTGAGATGTCGCTTGCGATTACCTTTTGATATATTTTAAAGTGTTCGTCTTGTCTATCGCATCCCAGTTTAAATATCTCGAAAAAATAGTTTTGGGGCTCAATTATTCATATTTAAAGTACCTATAAAGTTTATTGAAAATCAGTTCAATAGCTATATGTATCTATGTAGCTTATATTTAACAAAACTAATTGCAACAACTGCAGTCGACAGAATATCTAGATATACAAAGTCATTGGAAATTTGTGAGTATTCAGTTAGAGGTAGTTCTACATGTTCAGGCAAACTGCTTAACTGCTTCTACGCCTTTTGAGAAATGAACCGTCCCTTAGGAACCTGGAATACCACATAGGTCACTTTCTTTTCGCATAAGGATTATTTTGTGCAATGACATTTTAGATTTTTACATTTATGAATTTTGCTAGGACTCTTTGCGAAAGATACATTCTGCGAAAAGAACATCTGAGACGTAACGTTTTAGAGGATATCGCGTCTAAGGTTATCCCCACAATTATTTCCGCCAATAACCCTGCAGAGTGCGTTACGTATCTGTGGGCACATATCGCTAAGGAGTCACACGGTTTTATGATAGAAATTATTCAAATTATGTAAATCGTAATCCATTATATGTTATGATTTTAATGATAAATTCAAGTTCAAACAAACAGCATTAAAGGTTAATGTCATCAGGCAAATTTGAGGGCGTTCATTATTAATTAAATATATGACCTAAAGAGATTAAACTAACCGTTAATAATAGACATTGATGGATTAAAAAATAACGGCCGTCTTTTATAATTCGCAAAATGTTTTAGGTATAGTATCAGTAGGTAAGGTCATGCATAAAAAGTGGGTACCGATCGTGTCGACCCCAAAGTTTGGGGAGGGACATTTTGGGGAAAAAGACATTCTGGGCAAGGGACATTTTGGGTCCCCCCAAATTCTCGTTCAGATTCATAATGTCCCTTACATTATGAATCTGAACGAGAATTTGGGGTTTCAGCGGACTTTGAACTTGAGAGGGATGCAAGCGGGAAGAATCTAAAAGAAGAAAGGGATAGATGCTTTTCCAATAAGCCATGCAATTGATAATAGACGCATTCCTTTTACTCAGCTTCGTTTAGGGTTCCGTATCCAAAGGGTAAAAAGGGAACCCTTTTCTGTTGCCGCTATAATAACAAATACTAAAAACAGCATAAATGAAATGGGGAATGATCGAGAGCCATTTGACTAAAAATAGGACTTAATTGTCGATCAGGAATTTCCAACTCTACTAAGAAAAACAACTATTTTTAGAAATGTTTTTTAGGTATTTAATAATAGGCATAATTAATAACTTACCTACATAAAAAATTAAAACCTTTATTTTTAGATCTTTAATTATTTTGTTATTTAATATTTAGATCTTTTGCATGGGCTGTCTAACATTAGGTTTTGCCAGGTGCGTATTTTGTCTTTAAGTATACATACTAGATTTAGAAAACTAGTTCTAATTTGTCCCATCTTGGACTTTCCAAAGATGTTATTGAGGTCGAAAATCAACTATTTATGCTTCTTAACTTTATAATCGAGGCGTGCTAACTTTTAAGCTGCGGCCGAATATACAGGAGGCTGACTTAGCGGCTAGAGCCTAGCGAGTCACCTAACTAAAACAAACGGTCAAGAAAGTTCGCGACCGGCCGCACCGAGCGCTTGACAGCCTTTTAAGGGGCCGTAGTAGGCCAGAACTGATGTTTCTAGGATGAATTACTACAAAAATTATTTGAAATAAAAGTTTTTGAAACTATATTTACTAACACGTGAATGTCGTGAAAACACGATTCCTGAAAATTTTCTCGATAGAAAAAATTCCAATAAAGTGATATTACTCAGTCAATATTGTACGAAAACTAATAAAACTTTGTATAAGAACTGAACTTAGCTCAATACAGGCAGTGAATGTTTTGAATTTTAAGAATAATATTTAGTTATCTTGAAACTAGCAATTGTTAGATTTTACGCATAAAATTTTGCAATGTCGCATCTTACGTCCTTCACTTATACATCTGAAATTCGCTGGCTTTATCCCTGTCACGCTATTAGGGTTGTATAAGCCCTTAAGCGGTATTCCATTTGCTGTAGTCGTGTAAAAATTGCAACTATATGCTACAAGGTGCGAATACACGACGACACTGACACTGACACTGAAATCACACCTGCAGACACATATAAAGAAATTCCTTAGACGAAATAAACAATATAGAGCGAAGCGAGTGACATGTCTCTGAGAAATTCTTGTACACATCAACATTTTGTTTCGAATAGTCTCGATATGTGCTATGTAGGTGGGGTTTCAGTGTCAGTGTCAATGTCGTCGTGTATTCTCACCTTCCTAGTTCTATTTTTCTTAATGTTTAACATTTTTAAGAATTGTGCATTTTGTAACTTTTTTTGCACGTTTAATTACATTTTGCATGTTGACCAGTAGGTCAAATAGTAATTAGTAAGGTAAATAGTAATTAGTAATGTAAATAGTAATTTATAATAGAAACAATTTGAAATTAAACTAATTTTCCCGGTTTTATTCGCGTTGTTTTAAGTATAATTAGAACATCGCTAGAACAGAAAAAAAATCTTCTACATCAATTACTTCGACAAATCTCAAAAACTCGTTTTAAAAAATACCGAGCAGAATAATAAAGTTATAATAAGTAGAATATCTAGGCAGCCGGTACCTTTACCCTTTACCACAATCTAGTACGTAGGTACCCATAAGTACCTATCAAGTTATAAATCCGGGTATGGATTCCCAAAGGGCGATAAAAATTAAAGATAAATCGATTTTTTATTCAATTTTGAGGTCGATTTGAAATTCAAAATTACAACCATTTCTGTTATTACGTCATAGAGACATATTATGTTCAAAACTGTGTGGTTTTGAATTAATTTAATTTTATTATAACTTGCTTCGTTTCGCTTAATACAACTTTTATTTTCTACTACCTACTGCGGGATGCAGTTTTACCAGAGTAAGTTCCGATCCCGTGGGAATATCGGGATCAAAAATATTGAGACTCTTCGATACTGTAGATTTTTTACAGTTTTTTTTACAAACTTTTTGTTACAAACAAATCTTACCTCTTTATTATATTAGTATAGATTAACTGATTTTATATATAAGTATATGAAAATTTGTTCGTAGATAAAAATAATATATAAAGTAATGTAATAGACAGACTCAAAGAAAACACCATTCATTCAGACAGTTACACGACTTATACATAAAAAGCAACACATAGTTAAAGAAGTACAAATTATAGATTCAACTATCAATTCTATTTATTTTCTGGTATCCGATTTCTTTATCGCTTTGAATACGTTGAAATATTAGATTTATGCGTAGCCCATTTAGAAGAATGATATGTTTTATAATGTGTGACAGGTGGTGATGTAGGAGTTATATTTTACCCTTTTTAGTATACCTACCTACCTAAAAATCAACAATATTGCTACCGTAATTTTAATTATTGAGGAGTTTGCTGATGAGAAGGTGGTTTCAGGTGCCCCATCAATCTGTACTTAGTTCTATTCTTTTTGGTAGAAGTCCAAAAATGAGTAATTTATTGAATTCTGGGATGCTATCCTGTCCATCATTCCGAAGATACTCATCAGATCCTTACCAAACTTTCATGGGACCATCTCGGAGCTCCCACCTTTCCATTAAAAAAAGAATCATTTCAATCGGTCAAGCCATCTTCGAGTAATCGATAAACAACTGGATTGATTAATGCGTTTTGAGAAGCATTTCCGTTCATCACTCCGAAGACCCTCATCAGATCTACATCAAATTTTGATGGGACCATTTTGGAGCTCCCACCTATCCACTAAAAAAAAATCATCTTAATCGGTCTAGCCGTCTTCGAGTAATCGGTGAACATACAAAAAAAAAAAAATTATACATACAGACGAATTGATAACCTCCTCCTTTTTTTTGAAGTCGGTTAAAAATACATTAGAATGAGAGTGTCTTACTTTCAATTCACCCTTTTGAAACTTACACGATTTTCGATAATTATCTACGAAGCGATTTAGACTCGTAGTTCTAGTAGGTACTTTCAATTCGTAGCAAAATAGGTAGGTACCTAAAATGAATGTATACATAGCAACAGACCCTAACTGAAAATCGGCGAGACATCAGAATGTCTAACGAGCAAAATACCTAAAACGCGGTAGTTTTCTAAGTATTAAATCGCCTAAATTCAAAATGTCTACCAAAGAAAAAGGCCTAAAAAGAATAAAACACTATATTTGAAACACTTTGAAAAAGAAAATTATCAATAAGAATAGGTCATAAAACAGTTAATTTACCGGGTTTATTCGCGTTATATTCATAATTTTTAAACGACCGAGCTTTCGCCAACTTTAAAGTTGGCTTTTTCAAGGTTGACTGAAATAAAGTAAAGTGAAAATGAAGTGTTTTATTATGCAAAATCTCGAAAACCATAGAAGAAATTAAGAATAGGTCAGATTACCTATGCAATCGAGCTTACATTTTGAGGCGTTCAAATTTATAGTTTTTGTCGTATTTTTTCTAAAATGGGAATTATAGTAACGTATTATTGTAGTTTAACATATTCTTTGTTTATTTATACATACCAATAAAAAAGTATAAAGAAAATAAAGACATTTTGTTCCAATTCGAGAGATCCAGTAATAAATTTTTAATTTATCTTACTCATAATTTTATTAATAAATTATTTATTTCAGACCGGACAACTTAATAGAAGTCTCTCTAATCGTTTGAAGTCTCAAATAGCCACAACGGGGTCATCCACCCTAGGTACCTTTTAACATCGACAACAAAATAAAAACCGTTTTTTTTTTCAGGTTTCAGGACCCAAATGTGTCTTCAATTTTCATTTACACTTCAACGTAAAAAAATACTGTATAAAACTGGTATCACTATCACAAAAATCATACGTAATTTTTAAAAATAAAAACCTTAAAAATCGGACATACCCGAAACATGAAGGGCTGCCTCGGCCGCAGCAAATAACACTAGCACAAATATCACAGTCATTGTTCAACCTGTCGTCCAAAACTGTCGTCTGACTGCGGTGCGTCGTCGTAGCGTCACTATTGTCGTCCACTGTCCACTGACTACTGAGCTCCGAACACTCGCTTTAATCAACCCCGTTTGTCGCGAGGACAGCTCGGCATATATTTATAAGTTTTATCGAACAAACGGGTGGTGATAAGCGTAAATCACAGTAATTTACTTAGGGTTCTGTACATTTTTTAAATAAAAACGTTACTTTAACATAAATTGTTTAAGTATGTTTATTATTCAAATAATAATAACATGTACTATTATTGTAACTAAAAATAATGAAATTTACAGACAAAAAAGCGTATTCAGATTTAAAGAAATAACGTTAAAATATACAATACATAGAACCTAAACAAAAAGCCAGCAACGGCAAAAAAGAGGTCGAAATACTAAGTGTGACCCTAGTTTTACCTGCGTTATTTCTGATTTCGAATGATTTACAAGAAAAGGCACATAAACCTTAAATCTAGGTGACTAGGTACTATGTGCGGTCGCTTAAAGCTATTCTTTATTTTAACAGACGATTTTTATTTTTATTTCAGTCATTAAATTAGCCAGGACTGTGAATTTATATTCATAAAATTATAAACACCATAACAATAATAATTGTTTGTGTAATTAAATATTACAAGAACAAGACGGAACCCTAACATGCGTACTAATGAATGCGGTAATCTGGTGAACTTGAATTGATTCATCGCAGTTGTTTCGCTAGTTCTAGCTACGAGATGCGAGGTAGGCTAGCTAGGTAGAGTCAGATATAGCGGTTTGAGCGGTCCAGTTTTGGTTTGGCACGATATCCTTTTGGGCCAAAATGTAGAATTTCTAATATGTTATACTATATGTCTCAAATTGGTAAATATCACAGAATATCCTAAAATGCAGAATTTCCCAATATGTTGGATTTCCTGAAATTTTGAATTTACCGAAATGTTAAAAAACTCTTAAAAAATCGTAAGTCAAAATTGACTCGATCGTCGTCGATTGCAGATGGTTTCACACTACTGAATAACACTTAAATATTTAGATCCAAGAGATATTCAAGTGATCATGTACCTTTGCATTGTACAAGCATCTTAAGGAAATAAATAATTTCGAATTTGAATTTGAACAATAAACACATGCAGTTAGCGCGCGAGGCGCGGGCGGTCATCGATCGACATCGACTTATCCATTTACCATCGATCGACAATCGGTCGATTGGTCTGGTAAAAACTGTCGGGCGACGTCGACTAATCCATTCTTCAGCCATAGATCAATGGCATCGGTCGCCGATCGATCGATTGATGTAGGAATCACGGTACCTCAATCCCATGTTAATTTCCAAAAACCATTTTTAGTGGATTCTAAGTGGATCCACTAAATCTGGATTTACGAAACACATTACAAAGAACACACGTTCCAAATTCCAAATCAGAATTTTGAAATGTGTTCAGCTATAATAGTCTGGACTTTGAATTGTAGTCAGTTAGTAAGTTCTGTGAAAATGTATGTATTCCATACTTTTACAAATGTAATAGTACATTTGTAAAAGTATTACTGTCTTCTTGTCTATCTTGCTTACTTCTTACTAATTATAAAACGAATAAACGAAAAAGTTTGTATGTTTGTATGTGACTTTGTTACTCTTTCACGCAAAAACTACTAAACTGATTGCGATGTTACTTGTTATGCAGATAGCTGGAGACTTTGAATAACACATAGGCTACTTTTTATCTCGATACTATCGCGAAACCGGGACTTACGGAAGGAAAGATTTATTTGTTTGTAGTGAATAGGCTCCGAAACTGCTTCACCGATTTCAATTATTCCTTCACCAATAGAAAGCTTCTGGATAGAAGTAACATAGGCCATGACATTTTTGATTGACAGTTTCTACGAGACCGGGACTTACGCGGGTGAAACCCCGGGACTCAGCTAGTACTTATATTTTGTTTGACACCCACAGTACTAGTACTACAGTGCTAACTATCTAAGCTTAGTTTGGCGTTAGATGGCTTCGTGTTCAACATCCTGCAATATTTTATTTATTTAACCCTCAAGCTTAGTGCAGGTAGAGTCCAACATTTCGGATTTATCCGCTGCAAGTCGCTCTCGTACCGGAAAAATCCAGGTTATATAGGTACTTCTTAATGCAAGTTGAACCTGAATCAAGTTATGTTAAAAAATAACAATTTACATTTTAAAAGTTCAGCTTCTAAACCGGTCATTGTTATTCGTTTTTGTTCCGAGCAAAGTCTCGATGTGCATTCTGCTATATCATTTAGCATATTTATGTTATTTTTTTATATTATTTATGTCACACAGGTATGTCGTGGCTTGAATTCACACGTGTAAGTAGAGCTACCATGCTCGTTTATCGTCGCTATGTCGTCCTTTTGTCGTTCAAAAAAATAAAGTAAATGTTAATTAAAATACCCCGACTACTTTAAAAACCACGAACAATTTAAACAATTTTTTTAAGTCTGTTTTTCTTTTTCTCTTTAATTGTTTGATGTGTTTATTATTTTTTATTTTTTTAGCTGAACGACAACGCGACGACTTATAAGACATCATGGTAGGACCCAATATCTCAATGGCTTAAGGGACGATTCTCATTAGATCCCGGGCCGTGTTGGGCCGGGCTACTTTTCTTCTATGGTATTCGCGATTTTGCATAATAATCATGAATAAAACGCGATTAAACCCGATAAATAAAGTGTTTTATCGGGCTACTTTTGTTTGTAGACAGCATTTATTTACGTCCGGACTGTCTTCATTCAAGAATAACTCGTGTCCGTCCTAGCTCGGACACGGCCCGGTCTGATGGAACCATCCCTTACTGATCTTAAAGATCCATTAAACTGATTTGAATAAAATTTAGCAAAATTTTGATGTTTTGACGTAACGTGGTAATCCCAAGTGATTACCTCAAAGCAGCATAGCATGCCTATGAAACGAAGTTAGTAACTACATGAATAATACAGATGCAATTGCCGTTCGAAACTGGGACCACGGCCAAAATTTCTCTAATTTGATAGTGGTCAACTGGGCCTACGTTAGTTTAGGTATAAGGGCCAAAAGCACCTTTTCTAATTTGATAGTTGTCAACTGGACCTACGTTACTTAGTCGTAGGGACCAAAGACATCTTCTAAAATTTGATAGTATGTCACCTGGGCCCAGGTTAGAACATTGGCTGGAGATATGGCATAAAATCCATTGATTCATTTTATTTATTTTTAGCCCATACCGTCCCAATCCAAAGCAAAGGCCTCCTTACTCTGCTTAAAAATGAAAATGTATTTCCGGTCAGGGTGTTTTTCTATGTATCATGTGTATGTGTTTACAAAATAACAAATATAATATGATGTAGTAGGTATATCCGTTGTCGAGTACTCATAGTACAAGCTTAGTGTTTAGTTTTAGGGCTAAATTGCGCTGTGTTTAACGGCATACTATCCTACTAATATTATAAAGCTGAAAGTTTTTGAGTATGTGTGTATGTTTGTTACTCAATCACGCAAAAACTACTGAACCGATTGCAATTAAACTTGGAATATAGGTAGCTGGTATTTATTTTATTTATTTATTACTAGCTGCGCCCCGCGGTTTCACCCGCGTAAGTTCCGTTCCCGCGGGAATATCGATATAAAAGTAGTGTTATTTCCGGTATCCAGCTACCTATATTCCAAGTTTCATCGCAATCAGTTCAGCAGTTTTTACGTGATTGAGTAACAAACACAACTTTAAAATATTAGTAGGAGAGGAATAGGATAGGATAGGATTTACTTAAATGGTCGAACACGTTGAAGTCTTTTGTATTAACAAAAATATTGGTGCATTTTTACGTAAAGTTAAGGTTGTTAATCATGTACGAATTAGTGAACGTATGAATGAGTGAATGAATGGATTACTACATTGGGCAAAGTGATTAATTTATCATAAAAACTTTAATGTTTACAGTATTTTGGTATTTTGTTTGTACATTATGAATATTGCTTTTTTCACGCGTTTTATTCGAACTGCGAAAAAAAGAGCAGTGATTGTTTATTATTATTATTAGTATAGTATTAATGAAACACAATATTTACCGGGTTCACTCACATCTCAGTCAACCTTGAAAAAGCTAGCTATAAAATTAGCTAAAGCTTGGTAAATTATAACAATGCCGTCTTTAAATAAAACGCGAGTTAAACCCGGTAAATATTGTGTTTCAATATGGAGAACTACAACTGTATTGCCAAATCTACTGTTAAGGTTGAGTTCAATGCTTGCGACCTACCTATTCTATAAATAAGTAGGTACGTATCTTACTAATATTATAAACGCGAAAGTTTGTATGTAAGTATGTATGTATGTATGTATGTGAGGTTGTTAATCTTTCACACAAAAACTACTGAACCGATTGCGAGGAAACTTGGAATATAGGTAGCTGGGGACCTGGATTAACACATAGGCTACTTTTTATCGATATTCCCGCGGGAACGGGACTTACGCGGGTGAAACCGCGGGGCGCAGCTAGTATTCTTTAAAAATATATTTTGTGTGTGTAGCTGTCGCTCTAATAGGTACTTACGTACTTTTACATTCCATGTAATTGTAGGTATATAATTTACTAGCCTCGCGTTGCGGTTTCACCCGTTCCTGGATTACGTTGAGTATTTATCAAAAGAAAAATATTCGTAGTAGAAACCTAAACACGACAAAGAACACAGCTTCCAAAATGCATGTTTCTAGGACCAGCGATTTCGGCTATACGTTTATACAAAGTGTAACGGGTAAGTCCTTTTAAGCCGAAAGGGGGTTGTTCTAGACATCTAGGGGAACAACTTTTGTTCTACGACTTTTTAAAAATCGACCTTTTTTAGAAAATTTTGAGGTTATGTTTCACTGAAAAAACAGCTGCTTTTGAAAATAAAGGTAATTGAAGTTTTGATTGTAGTAGACCAAACTAAATGGAAGGACAAAATAAGGTCAATGACCTCGAACTCTGAGAAACAGCTGATTTTCAAGTACACTTTACACTTAAATTTTTTTGTATATATCTTGTATATACAATTAGTCAGTCAGTCAGGACTCAGAATTTTGAATTTTATATAACATTCTACTACTTTTCCTAAGCCCTCTAGACAACTTTTTTTTTTTAAATTTATTTCCAAGTACAGACTTTTGTCCTCTCTTTCCTTATTATAAGTATAGACTACTAGGTGCAAATGCCGTTGGCATATCGGGATCAAAAGTAATATCTGTTACTCCTCGATAATGTTAGTATAGTATACGATAATCTATGAATAGGCTATTCATTACAAACAAACAAATAAATGTATCCTCTTTATAATATTTGTACAACCTAACCTTATCTAGGTCACAGTACATAAAGGAAACAGTATGGAAGCTGCACACACACAAACGTGCACACTCGTCGTGACGCGGCACTCAGTAGGTACTGACAATATCTACGCGAAACCCCCTCAGGGCTCGCCTCGTCGACGCGCATGTTTGCGTGAGTGAGCCGATTTCAAGCATTTGTAGGTAGTTTCCATACTGCTGTGCCCCAGACCCCGCCCTTCTATGTACTGTGCCTAGATATACATATATATATATATAATGTATAGATTGCCATTATAGCTGACATGTCTTGCCGACCCACGAAAATACAACTTATTTTAATGTTGTATCAATCAATGTTGCATAAATTTGCAATTTTAAAGTAAGTTCCATTATTTATTGATACCCTATTAATACAAGTTAATGAAGGATATTGATCCTATGACTAAAAGTGACCTCAAATTCCACTAATATTAGAAATGAAGTATTGATGTTTGTCTTTCAATCACGTAGAAACTACTGAACCGATTGTGATAAAACTTCGTATGCAGATAGCTGGAGATCTGGATTAACGGATACTACTTTAACCCTGATATTTCCGCGTGATCGGGCCTTACGAGAGTGAACCTACGGAATGGTGCTAGTTAAAACTATTTTTAATTAATATGCCATTTTTAAGTACCAAGATTTGTTTGCTAAAACGTATTTTAGTTGTTGTTCTAGATATTTCTTCCGTTTTCGCGATATTGAATTGAAATTAAACTTGTGCGATTAAAACCAGGAAAATTAGTTTAATTCTAGTTACCGTTTTTAGATTTATTTTAATTAATATTATTGCGTTTGGACAAAGCAAATTGGTAAACAAACATTGGTGACAGACAACAAAGCGCAGCGATCTTGATTCGTAAATAAGTTTTACATAACATATATGTAACAAGTAATGTAAATAAAAGACCGGTGCGCGCGCGCATAAACCTTACTCCGAGGATTATCACGAATAAATAATGTGTCATAATGACGTACGAACTTTAAAATATTTATTTAACAATTTGATGAACTGTTACAATTAGATCAATAAAATGCTTTGTCTTGACTGACAGATGGATCAAAGCACAGCCTAAACCGCTGATAGTATGTACAGTGCTGAAATTTAGAAAGTAAATTTATGATTGAGGCATGCGATTGCTTTTCAAAATTTCCAAGTGACCGTGACTTACGCAGCTACTTTACTATAATGGTTATTTATAACGTACGTGCCAACCACAAACTCATAATATAAAATGTTATTTTCTTCTTAAGGATACAACAATTAATATTAAAAAAATAGGTTACGTACATACATACACTCACGACAAAAACTTAACACTTCTTTTGGAAGTCGTGTAAAAAAGATCTACCCATTTTGAAGTAGTCCACACATTGTAATTATTTAGCGTTAAAATGTCTAATAAATAACGGCGGAATAATAATACGTTACTTAAATTTGAGGGCTACACACGTAATTGAACATAATTGATCCAAAGTAAGTATGGATTTTTTTTGAGGTTAATAGCTCCCTAATTGATTAAGATTCTCACAAATTAAGAGTCGCTACTCTTAATTTAATTTCAAGATTTAGCCTTAAAACTATTTTTGGCAGCAAAGCTAATAAAAACTTTGTGTTGGAATTATAATATGCAAAGTCTATGTCTGACTAATATATACTTAACAACTTTTCAAACGGAAAAGTTCCACCGTGAAGGAAAAATAAACAAGCGGTTCTTTATAAATGTAAAATAATAATGTCCTTTTGCAATCAAATGACCGACTTGAAAGTAATTTTCCACTGTTTGTGTCTAATTGTCCAGCTTATGATATAAATAACACTTGTATAAAACGACTAGCTTCCTTCATATAAGGATGATTGACATAATGTGTTTTAGATTTTAATCTTAATATTTGATATTCATACTGTCTTAATTAGAACCTGTACTAAACTAAATACTTGTAGGTACCTAGTAAGTATGCTGAGTCATACATAGCTGATTATGTACGTACTACATACATCTCAACCTATAAAAAAATTAACTAAATTGATATGAATAATTACTTTTCTGCCGTAAATCTCCGGTGTAGAATATCCGGTGTATCTCTTCTAAGTAGGTAAGATGTGATTTAAAAAATAAGCTTAAAATTAGAATTTTCAAAGTAGCTGCTCGCCCGCGACTTCAAAAAATCCGCCTAACAAATTAAAGTACACCTAGGATCTGTACTTTAATTCTACAAACCGTTTTGTAGAATTATAGTTAGCATCTAGAATTCCTATAACTTTTAAAAAGCCCAGTCTAAAAAATAGAATTTTAAAAAATCTTAAACTCAGACTCGCAAGTGCCCGTAGTCCCCGACACAAAGGCGAGTGAGGCACCGGTGGAGTTTTTAGTGGGTAAACCTATGGCCGCCTAACATCCTAGGCCATAGGGAGCCCCACACACCGCGCCCCTCTCCCCCGAGAGTGTCGTGACGGTGCATCAGGCTGCATTTTCTCCACTATAAAAAAAAAAAAAGTTTATTTTTAAACAATATATTTTAACGTGACTTGTTTTATTTACATAAACATGTTACATATTAGAATAAATAGTCAGTAATCTAGTTAAATTAGTCTTCCTACTGCCAAAACTAAACGTGAACAGTGCGTGGTTCAGTCTTAGCGGAAGAGTGCTTGTGCTCGGTCTCAAACCCCAACCGGTTCACTTTTACATATCGGATCGCCACGGAAAAGTTAGCGAGAAGGAAGTTTAACCAAAAAAATTGATTACTTTTACAATTAAGCTCTACTACTTTACCAACTCCGCAAGAAAATCGCATGGTTTTCTAAGACTGGATAGGACAGGGATAAGTCTCATTTTACTGTTTAAATTGCGTTGTTTTTATTATCTACATTGTTGCCATGCCGATCCAATTTTACGTAGCCAATTTCAGACTTCGTTTTCAAGGTGGACTAGACGAACTAGAACTTCTTTCTTCTAGAACTAACTAGGTATAAGAAAGGAGTTTTAAATAGGCTCAGGAATGTCGGATCGGCATTGCAACAATGCTGATAATAAAAACAACGCGATTAAAACTGTAAAATCTATTTTTTTCAATACAAATTGGCGAAAATAGATCAAAAATCTAACTAGTCCGGATTAGCGAGGTCTCGACATTTTGTTTTATCATTTAGCCAATCCATAGTTAGCTAATCCGGGTTAGTTAGTTCGATGTAGCTGCGCAACCCAGCCTTTATGTTTCGAAAAATGTAGGTGTCTTAAAATTGGTAAAATGATAAGCACACGTTGATGTCTTTTGTTCCTAAATTAGGAAAAACGTTGGGTAAGCGGGGACGCTAAATCTTACAAATAAATAAATTAAATTAAATAAATATTGCACCAAATTGCACAAAGCGCAATCTAGCCCCAAACTAAGCACTAGGCTTGTACTATGTTTACTAGACAACGAATATAATACATATTATACGTTTTTTTTTGTAAATACATACATATTATTACATAGAAAGACACCCAGACCAGATACAAATATTTATTTTTACAGGGTTATTCCTAATTAAAGACAGAGGTAAGTTCCTTTAGTTCTACTAGAACTGTAGAAGAAGTAAATAAATCGTACCTACAACAAAATTTGAAGCTTCATAAACCGAACGAATGCAATGGTTTGAATCTCAGTTTTGTGAATAAATCGTAAGAATGCTTTGAACCCCAGTTTAGTCCTAAAATCAGAATAACAATAATTACAAACGTCAGTTATAAATCAGATAAGTATTTTACCATGTTTAAATTTGTTTTCATGGAGCTCGATATGTCGTCAGTAATCTTCGTTTGTATCGTGAACTAGCCTATTTAAAATCCTGGACGAAATTTAAAGCCCTGTAAAATGACTAGTTAACATGGCAATTATTTTAATTGTACTTTTAAATAGTAAATAGTACATATTTGTAGTGAAAAAACAACCATGTCAATTTAAAATCGTATAAAAAATATGAATAAAGAGTAGCTGAAAATAGAGCAAAAACTTTGCTAAGCTCTAAAAAAACTAGAATAACAGTGGGCCTAAATAAATGTTATGGAAAGTTCCCAAAATTATAGTACTGGCCAGCCTACTCTTTTTGTTTACGGTAGAAGGTTTGGAGCCCGGCGGAATGTTTTGAACGAAAACTGGTATCAATAGGTGAATGCCCCGAACTAACATGGAGAATGGTATATAAAAAGTTTACTAGTATGTGCTTCCTAATTTTTGATATCATCATCATCATCATCTCAGCCCTTATCCGACCACTGCTAACGTTGGCCTCCCCCATACTTTTGGGTCTCCTCCAGACACCCAAACAGCGATCCCGAGTCGCCTCCATTATTATTGCAAACTAGCTGCGCCTTGCGGTTTTACCAGCGTAAGTCCCTAATACCGGAAATATCAGGATAGAAAGTAGCCGTGTGTTAAAGGTCTCCAGCTATTTACATAGTACCCAGTTTTATGGTAATCGATTAAGCGATTTTTACGTGATTGGTTTACAAACATACACACATTCACAAAGTTTTAGCTTTATACCAGCTTTATTAGTAGAGAATAGGATACCTTATTGATAAAATGAAGGGTTTTTTACCACAGTACTAAGTTTTATAGCGTTTTATACCTTAAGTCATGCCTTAAGGACCGTCTCCACGAGCGGTAGAATCGCGGCGATATTATCGTATTTCTATACAACGCACCGCCCCGGGCTAACATCGCCGTGTAAAGACACGTTCATAGAGATTGTATAGAAATAAGTGGCTCGACGATAATATCGACGCGATCCTAACACCCGTGGAGACGGTCCCTTAGGGCGATCTGAACTCAAGCACTAGATGAGACACGTCACTACACGAAAAAAAGATAAAAGTACTCTATAAGAGATCATAAAAAAGTGTTGTCGATTGATTCAAGTTGACTAATGAATTATAAACGGATATATTATTTAAAGTACTAAAGATAATGATGGCAAATTAAGAGGTCTTTGAACCGCTCTCCCTTGACTTCACTCAAACTTGTTCTCAGTTCAGTTCGAGTTAGTATAAACAACACCAATGCCCTATTTTTACACGACTGCCAAAGGAAGTGTTATGTTTTTGCCGTGAGTGTATGTATGCATGTATGTATGTATGTATGTATGTGACCTATTTTTGTGCCGTCGTAGGGCCTAAACGGCTGGGCTGATTTAGCTAAACAATACGTCGTTAGATTCGTCATGACCGTGAGAGTGACATGGGGTACATTAAAATAATAAATAAATAAAAATAAAGATTTAAAACGCTATAAAGCAAGATTTGTCTTGACCATAAAAACCTAGCAAAGACAACGGAACGTTACTTAAAAACTTTTCGATTTGACTTTGACGCCGAGTTTCAACTTTTGAAGGAATTTGAATGTTTGATTTGTCAGTTTGTCAGAGATAACATAAATAACAATTACTATGTTTACAATAAGTAATTAACTAAAAATTTGAAATGTCGCGCTATGGATAATGGATAGCAAGGCTAATCCGCTAGGACAAGAAACCGCCAGCCTTTGTATCACCAGTCGCGACGAAGTTTTCGGATTTGGTAATTATATTTTAAGATGGATACCTGCCTACTTCATAGCCGTCTCAGCAAAACTCAAAAAGAATAGCTATTATAATATTGAAGGCTTTTAGATAGCCTATCTTTAACCGATTTCGAGTCCTCGCTACTGGAGTATACACATCCAGAGTTAATGAGTTTCTCTGGTGTAATTGTATCTAATCTCTAATAACTAAAAAGCGTTAAATAAAAAAAATATTTAAAAAAAATAAAAAACCCGACTGCCGTTAAAACTGAAAAGTAAAAAACAAGAAGATGCCTAAAGGTAAAGAAACCTTAAAAATCGTTCGACGCATCTAGGAGCCTTAAAAAATTGTGGATGCAGTCGGGCTTAGAGACTTCTAAGAGACAAAAATAAATAAATGAGGTTAGCAATAAAATGCATATTCTATTGAGCGATGTCCAATAGTGCATATAGAGTTTATAATGTTATGGAAGAATATAATAGGTGCCTAGTTGCCTACATTATGTTATCCTATGGTTTCTTAGTTATGGTGTGCTAACATATTTTACAAAGGAAAGTAGTACTCACAAAAAGATCAACTTCAATTTTTGTAGATGACGAATTAGTAGAATATGTAAAGATAGCTTCGCCGGGGTCTTTTCCGAACTCCCATACACAATCATTTTGAGCTACAACTAGTTGTACTAATAACAAGCAGAAACATGTTACCGGAGAAAAAAGCCTACTCATACTGTTGATGATTTAATTATTAGATATCTTGTCTTATGTTAGATAGGAACTCAGGTTTCTCATTTATTTAGCGTTGGAATTGACTGAGAAACGGTTCATTGACAATTTAATAACCGTAAATGTTTTTGATTTATTTTTTATTTGGTTATTCGAAACGGTGCTGGTCTAGCGATTTTACAGTTTTACTAGGTAGATCCACATATTTACTGGGGTTTGAGTAGGGTTTTATTTAATAACGGCATTATTACGAAAGTACCGAGCTTTCGCTAACTTAAGTAAAGTTTACTTTACATTAATAATATGAAGTAATAATTTAATAAGACATCCTGATATCCCCCAGGAATATCAAGATGCCTTATTTAATAAATATAAACCTTTCTATTGAATCGCTCATCCATACAAAACGCATCAAAATTCGATCTGTAGTTTTAAATATCTAACATACAAACATACAGACAGCGGGAAGTGACTTTGTTTTATATACTACCAGCTGCGCACCGCGGTTTCACCCGTGTAAGTCCTTATCCAAAATTTAAAAATTTCTGGCATCATCATCCTTCTCCTGATCATAGCATAAACACAACAAAAAAAGAATTAGCGAAATCAGTTTAGCCGTTCACGCGTGATGCGCCGGGACCACGCTAAATATAGGGATTCATTTTTATAAATAAGAAGATGCAAAGATTAGCCCCTTTAATTATAAACGCTAATTTATGCGCTGCATAACTGTGCATCGTTTGTCTTTTACTGTCACATGATGTTTCAAAGTTGACAGACAGAGTCAAACGTTACATAACTTTGTCATGTGTAAATAATGTTTTATAAATAAGCGAGTATATCTTCAATCGGACATTTTTATTCATTTTTATAGATCAAATGTCTAATTGTTAAGATGTGTATACCTTCATTCATAACATAACGGAACGCTGTTAACATATTTTTTGTATAGATTGTGGGTTGTGGGTGACATTGCTACCTACATTTAAGTGCAAGTAACAATATTCGGTCATAAAACAATCAACAATTTTCAATGATTTTGAGTTTAGCTCGTACATACTGCTCCCTCCACTTAAGGTGCTCCCTCACCGTGAGCTTTCGATTCGACAGATTCGAGCATTACATACAGCGTGCACCTTGTGAGGCATAGGACCAAGCACCTTTAAGATTCAAGTCATTCAGTCACGTTGCAGTCTAACCTGTCTGATACATAGATACATGATACTGATACAAAAGACTAGATTTTAGCGGTTTTGTATAACATGATTAGCTACTTACTAATTCTTACCTATTTGTTTATGTTAGTTCACGTTTAGTAAATTTCTTCCGTAATCTAGCTCCAATGTATTGTTAACGTTTCGCCAATAAAAGCCATGAACATCATTGCAGTCTACTGCTGGACATAGGCCTCTCCAATTGCACGCTAACTAGATCTATTTTCGGCTTCTCGCATCCAGTTTGTGCCAGCCGTCTAGTGCAAATCGTCGCTTCAACGGCGCTCAATAGCTAAATCGTCGTTCAGCCGTTCATTTTAATTACTTTGTAGAAATACACAACAAAAAGTTTTAAAGAAAGGATACCTACTCGTTTTCTATCTAAACGTAGTCCCCACCTGGATGAAGACAAGAAAATATTATGTTGATGCCAAGAAACATATACCGGACAAGACCATGCCCTATATTTTTATTTTATTCGTTTTCTAATCGGAAAATAAATAAAATTTAGAAAAATTTGAATAAGAAAACACAAAACTTGGGGCATCATGGTCATGGCTGATATAGATTTTATGACATAACCATATCTTCTGTAGTCTTTATTTAGGGATTAAAGTTCGAAAGACAGAAATATATTTTTAGTTATATTTTAGGTATTAAATAAATGATTACAACAAACTCAATATACTGTGTTTCCATTTCATGTCCTAATTATTGCAGAATAATGGGTAAAATGCACCAAATTTCAGTATTTAAAGGAATTTCATACGAAAAGCATGCTTGTCTAGTAATATGCTCATTTAGTGGCATGTTAATTCAGTACCAGGTTTTTTTTTAAATGCCACGCGACCGTTTAATAAATCAATTAATGATCGTGCATAAACTTATTAAAACTACTATATTTAGGTAAAGTGTAACATTAAACCAGATCTCATATTATTATGGACGTACTTCAAACCTAAATTAACTTTATTTTTAAGAGGCCTTCGGATACATAATATTACCGTGCCTTCGGTGTTAAATCTACGTACATTCCTACGGATAATCAAATAAAATTCCGAAAAGGTTATTTTTATTAAAAAAAACTTCTAAATAAAATAAGGCAAGTGCGTGCCTTGTTGGGCCACGCACAGTGTAGGGTTTCGCAGTTTCCAATAACAGGAATTGCATATTTACATTTTACCGGGTCTTAATCTTAAAATAAAAAAATAAAACCCCACACGATGGGGTTAACCAGAAAAAAACATCCCCCATTTTATATGTAGGGGAGGGAAAAACGTTTACTAGGTTTCGTAGTCAACAAGAAACCCTAAAAAGGACGAAATAACCTTACCTACAGATAGTGATGCCGACTTATCTGTTTTGAATTTTGAAGTCGAGCAGTTTTACTGGGTGGATCTGGGTAATAGTTCGGCTTTAGATACCATTGGGAACATTTAGATGAGTCTGTGGTACGAGTACTGTACTATGTTGGTGAGGTTTTTTTTTGTCTTTTTATAAAGTCGATTTTCATATAAAATTAGGTCGATCGCGGTCGGTATAACGTTTAAATCAATATCAGCTCCGCAGGCCTCTTAACTACGATATTTTGTGTTTTTTACTACTTCCTGTTACATGGTGTCATGTCGTTAATGTGTCAGACCTCCGGTTGTGCGAATTTTTACCCGACTACGACAAAGTTAAAAAGAAGGGTAAAGATTTTAGCACTGACTGTTTGACTTAATGCAAACGAATCTATACAAATATTATTAAAAGAGAAAATATTTATTTGTTTGTTTATAACAATTAGGCTCTGAAAATACTGGAACGATTTTAATAAAATTCATTAAATAGGTACCTAATAAATAAATATTGCACAACATTACACACGGCGCAATCTAGCCCCTAACTAAGCACTAGGCTTGTACTATCGGTACTAGACACCGGATATACTACATAGTTTACTTTTTTTTGTAAAAGGCGGCGGCAATATGGAAATACATTGCGTCTTTGGGAGTAATATGGGCTACGTTGTATTCCGATACTTTCTCGGGAACGGGAATTGCGCGGATGTAACCACAGGGTGCAGCAATGACAGATAAATCCAAAGCAAATCTTCTTATCTTCTCATCTGAGTAAGTCACTAAGCTACTCGTAAGTAGAAATACAATTCTAAATATTTCCTAATTCATTAGGATTATATTGATTTGTACATCTTGATCACAACAAATTATTATTAAACATTTTGTCTCTGACTGTAACAAAACTTATGTTTTGGTATTCGTTGGGAATAGATTTGGTACTTAATTCATTTAGCTTTCAAAAATTTTGAACAGAAAATTGAGTTCTTGCATTCCGGTTGCATTCCTCTCGTAAGGCCGGGATACCCCAAATTACTTGAAGTCATCCATCAGTCAACATTGACTATTTGACATATTTGCTAGTTTCGCCTAGATCCGTTAGTCGCCTTTTACAACATTCACGGGAAATTGGGGTACCCTTATCCTATGCCGGAGCTACATGGCAAAGTCAAAGCAAACCATTGCTCGGTATATAATGCCAGGCAAATAAGTTATATTACTTGACTAGCTCTTAAGTTACCCACGACTTCGTTTGCGAAGTAGTGCATAACCGACTTTTCTCGTTTCAATTACTCGGGTACCGTTCTACTAATTGGATTTCGATGTAAAGTACCACAATGTTCCTAGAAAAAAGAACAATCCAATTTTGGAAACCAGATTTCAGTCGGATTAGTAGTTTTTACCTAATTGTATAAGGATCAAATAGAAAAACAGACGGACAGACATGAATTTTAAAAAATATATAATTTTTTTCTACAACTTTTCCCTTAGAAGTCCCCAAACCTACTTTTTTTTACTTCCAAGTAGGTACAGACTTTTTGTCCTCTCTTCCTTTATTATATAAAGTATAGTATAGATAAGTATAGATGCCATGTTCTCCGTGCGGTGATATGTCATTTTGTCATCGTCGCAAGCTCATCTTGTACCTACAAATGTATTCCCGAAATACAAAGATAATTGTAAGAAATATCAATCATAACTAGTTACGTACAAGGATAAATACTTATTTTATCGAAACTAGTTACGAAACAACGGTTTCGTAGACGGCTAAAAGGGTCTATTTATGTAGTCTTTTACTTATCAAGGAGAATTATATCTTATTTTCTTTGTCAAATCTGTCCGTTTCATAAACACATTACCCATCCCCTTCCTTAAGTTTTGTCAATTCATTAGTTGCCTGGAAGAAAACACCCTAAGGCCGCCCATTGTGCCACTTTAATTTTAATTTTTTCTTTGTCTATTGTAGTTTTTTCTTTTTTTGTTAATTGTGTTTTTTGGAACAATAAAGCGTTAATCAATCAATTGCACTTTATGAAATGATAATACATGATCTAAACTGCACAGGTATGTAGTATTTATTATAGTTTCGCTGACTATGGTTTTCACCGTGCGAGCTACCGTATGAGTTAGAATACAAGCTAGAGTATGAGATATCGTGCGAGCTAGAGCACGAGTCAGCCTACACACAAGTGCAAGGCAAATAAGTAAGTCATTTGTATAATTTTCTTCCCAGTGTTTTAAATGTTTACAGCAACGTACAGATGCAATATTTTTAACATTGCTGGTCAGTTATCAACAGGCGTTGACTAAATGGAAAGACTTTTTAAGCTGCGCCCCACGGTTTCACCCGCGTAAGTCCTGTTGCCGCAGGAATATCGGGATAAAATGTAGCCTATGTGTTATTCCCGGTATCCAGCTATCTATACTCCAAGTTGTATCGCAATCGGTTCAGTAGTTTATGCGTTAAAGAGTAACAAACTCGCATACATACATACATACATAAAAACTTTCGCGTTTATGATATTAGTAAGAAGTAAGATAAGATAAGATAAAACACAATTATTTACCGGTTTTTACTTGCGTTTTATTTAATAACTGCATTATTACTAATGACTGAGCTTTCGCTAACTTTACAGTTGGCTTTGTCAAAGTTGACTTAAAACCCGGTCAATATTGTGTTTTATTGTGCAAAATTGCGAAAACCTCAGACAAAATTACTTTTTAAACTTACACGACTTCTGTTTATTATTATTATTATTTATCAGTCTTTCCGCCAAAAGGCCAATTATTATTAAATAGGTAGTTAAGTAGCTGCGTTTTTCGCGCGTGTCTTGTATGTATATTATCATAATTATTATTATGTATGTATGTTTGAATATTCTTCCTCAGCCACTAATAGATTTCTTAAATTAAGGTTAATGTTAGATTCGTCTCATTTTTCCAATAGTTCATAGATAGGTGACTATATCCGTTCTCTGAGGTTCCTACCTAATATAAAAATTGAAATAAATATGCGGCAACCAGGCGCCATATTGTTAAAAAGAAAAAAACATGAAAGTGAACTGACCATGTCGAGTGGGGTATCGTTGAGTAGGTATTTTAAAACATTATATGGGTTCTTCAATCACTTTTCATTTTTTTTAATTATAACAATCCACCGAAGTAAAACCATAGAAATAGTACTACAGAGTAGGTAACTAGAAAGCTTACTTCGTTAAAAAAAAAACGGTCCGGATTGATGTAAGAGAGATCCCAGTCTGTCCTTTTTCACATTAGTGTCCGTCGCTTAGTTAGATAAGAGCAGACTAGATCCAACTGGGTTTAACAGGACCGTTTTGATATATCAAAGCAAAAACTACCACTTAAGAAAACTTGATTAAAACTGATATATTGGTACAACTCTATCTTCTTCTTATATACAAGATGTAACGGGCAAGCCCTTTTAATCCGAAAGGGGGTTGTTCTAGACGTTTAGGCGAACAACTTTTGTTCTACGACTTTTGAAAATTCGAAGTACTTTTCGAAAAATTTAGGTGTAAAGTTTACTTGAAAATCAGCTGTTTCTTAGAGTTCGAGGTCATTGACCTTATGTTGTTCTTTCATTTAGTTTGGTCTACTACAATCAAACCTTCAATTACCTTTATTTTCAAAAACAGCTGTTTTTCCAGTGAAACATAATCTCAAAATTTTCAAAAAAAAAGTTCGAATTTTCAAAAGTCGTAGAACAAAAGGTATTCGCCTAGACGTCTAGAACAACCCCCTTTCGGATTAAAATGGCTTACCTATTACATCTTGTATAATATACTGTTGATACACTTAGATACACTTAAAAACTAACTAACTAACTAACTAGCTGTGCCCTGCGGTTTCACCCGCGTAAGTCCCGTTCCCGCGAGAATAACAAGATAAAAAGTAGCCTATGAGTTATTCCCGGTATTCAGCTACCTATATTCTAAGTTTCATCGCATTCGATTCAGTATTTTTTGCGTAAAAGAGTGACAAAGTCACTTATGCAAACTTTCGCGTTTATAAAAAACGCGCGCGCTTCCGCGTTTGTTTTTATTAGCTGTAAGTTTTTGTTAATAATTTATTAAAATTTTGACTTTTATTTGTAAATTTTAATTGTAATAAAGAATTTGTATTTATTGAATTTGAATTACTAATAACTAAGTCCTTCGCGTTTATAAATAAATTATACTCGTATTATTATTAGCATCACGCTTGAACAGCTGGACCGATTCCGATAATCCTTTTTATGTTGTGTTTGTTATTCTTAGAAAAAGGGTTCTTATGTAAGAAAAATATAGTTATTCTCGCGAGATCGGGACTTACGCTGGTCAAACCGCGGGGCGAAGCTAGTACGCAATAAAAACAATGATTTAAAGTCATCTAGGAAGTACTTGTCTAAAACTTTTAACGACTGTAATTATTTACTTTAGAGGTGTGACACCTAGGCTGACTCTACAGGATGATGTAGGTTGACACACTTAGATACTACTAGCTGCGCCCCGCGGTTCCACCCGAGTAGTCATGTTCCCGCGGGAATATCGGTTTAAAAAGTAGCCTATGTGTTATTCCCAGTTCTATTATTTATTATTTTTTGGTCAGTTCGGTATTTGTCCCCTTTCGAAATTTGGACACAAATTGTACGTACACTTCTTACAAATTATAGAGTTTTTCCCACTTTTCGAAATCCTAAACTTTTGCTAATAATGTACTTTGACCACCTTATTGACCTTACGAATATTTTTTTCAGAACATGTTCTCAATGTGTCCCCTTTACGGAATCTATCTAGTGACAATTATTCCAGAGTACCAGCGATCTACATACCGAATTTCATGGTAATCGTTTAAGTGGATTTGCGTGATTAAGTAACAAACATACCCACAAACTTTCAGTTTTATCATATTAGTAAGATAGGATGAGATAATTAGCCCTATTTGGTACAGTCGAAAAGAAAACATAATCGATAGTTTGTCTTAGGTTTTCGCGATTTTGCATAATGAAACTAAATATTTAAAGGGTTATACGCGTTTATTAAACCCATATTTTGATTACACCATCACCGCCTCAACAAGAGCTACACCACAGCCATGAGATGAGTGTAACTTAACTTATCCATTGTACCCCTGGAATCCACAGAGAGAGATTACTGCATCAATCCATAGCCCAAACCTTTCTTAAAAACATGACCCAACCTTGATTAGGGAACAGTTTCATGTCTCAACTTAGTAATTCGACCTTCAGTCTTTGGTGATGTTCTTCTAAATTCTAACTTATTAAACTAGCATAATATTAACTGGCTAGATTAAATCTTTACTTTTTAAATACTTACTTAAATAACTTGTAAATCCTTGAATAATGAAAAACTTTATACCTAATTGAGTTATAACGATACTTACTTAAGGACGCGACTGATGTGAAATCCCTTCCGATGGAATGGTTTTATTCATAACCGGTATCAAATAGATCTTTAAACAATGTATTATGTTATTGTACATGATACAAGAAGTGTCCCCTTCATTTCAAAAACAATAAAAAATAACTTTAAATACCACTATTATACAGGCAAAGTTACCCCTGTTTTACAAAATAAATCAATTTCTCTTCTAAATCCTTAACCGCTATATTTTCTTATAGGCATCATAATATTAGAAAATACAATACCTAGAACCCCTTCATCGCATTTTTTCAAAATATTATTTTAATCTTCGTTAATTATTGATTTTACGAGAAATTGTAGATTTTTCACGCAATTCCATCTTGCTCATTTATATGCAATAGGACAAGGACCGTTGCTTATCATCTATCGCCGCCTTAACAACTAGAACTAATGTTGATGTAAGACTAGGTTGTTTCTTAGATTGCTATTTATACTTAACCACTTGAATACATATATATATCAGAGCGTCTCTTAAAACTCTGATATATAGGTATATATAATATACTTAACTTGCCTTAGTTACTTATTCTTAATCTAAAATAAACAACAGGTATCTGTCACATAAACATTAGACTTATTTAATACTTAATTAACATAAAATATACTCGTAGGTACTTGTCTTTATTCTCAATTCAAGATCTTTCTTTTCTTTTTCTTAGTTATGGCTTCTGTCAGCAATATAGGACAATTTAGCCAAATTCTCGTACTAATAGTGAACTACCACTATTATACTGTAATCGTTTGAAATAATTCTCAATGCGTGAAGGCTGCAGAAAAAATGGCGACGATTTTTCTCCAACCCCATGGAACATTTGTTTGTAACGTGCTAATTTCGTGTTTGGCACTGGTAATTTTATTTTCACTTCACTCGTTGAACTTCGCGTAACTAAATTGATAACATGCCGCCGAAATTAATACGAAATTTTTTGATTTCTAAAAGAGGAAATATGGATTTTGCAATAGGTTTACGTGATCTAAAGCTACTGTGTTAGTATTTTCGTTTTATTTCCGCTAAATTAAAAGATATTGTATGTTAACCTTTCACAGTTAGGAGCATTACACTATTCTCATAAGGAGAGATTGAGCCGCCATTTTTAAGTTTCGGCTCTTAACTGTGAAACTTTATTTTATTTTAATCTAGCGAAAAATAAACGAAAATTCTAACACCGTGGCTTTAGATCACGTAAATCAGTTGAATAATCTATACCTTGTGTTTTAGGAATGCCTTTAAGCAATTTACACGCAATAAAACTTGGTTTTGTAAAAATAAAAATTAAAGACGACATTCCACTAACGCGTCAAAAACAAAAGTTCAATTCTAGATCAATTAGGCTTAATTCTTAAAATAAATTTATGTGTCACTATCTATACCGGTCTTGATCTTTTATTTTGACGTTTCCCTGTCTCAACCACCCATGGAGGTAAGATTTTCTAAGTCCATTCAACCACCTGATAGGTAGGCGACAGGATGTACAACTTCACGAAACTAAATTTATTAATATGCCCCCGAAATTAAACAATTTACACGCATATTTGAACTAGGTTTCACAAATATGAAAATTTTGCAACACATCTCTTCGACGCGTTCCAGCCAAAAAAAACTCCAAATGAAAATCACACATTTCCCTAATTTTAAATTGGAATTGTCTTCTTTAAAATCAAAACTTTTTAATGATACCAAAACCAGCCAGATACAAATGGTAATTAATAGCCAAAGATATTTTATTACAAGTTCATAGATATACTACTTATAAGATGCAAAAAGTTTTTTTCCCCGACCTATTAAGACGGCGATAGATGATAATTATCGGTCCTTGTCCGATTGCATATAAATGAGGGAGATGGAATTGCATGAAAAAAATCTAAAATTTCTCGTAAAATCAATCATTAGCGAAGATTAAAATAATATTTTTATAAAATGCGATGAAGAGGTTCTAGGTATTGTATTTTCTAATGTTATGATGCCTACAAGAAAATATAGCGGTTAAAGTTTTAGAAGAAAAATTGATTTATTTTGTAAAACAGGGGTAACTTTGCCTATACAATAGTGGTATTTAAAGTTATTTTTTATTGGTTTTGAAATGATGGGGACACTTCTTGTATTATGTACAATAACATAATACATTGCTTAAAGATCTATTTGATACCGGTTATGAAGAAAAATATTTAATCGAAAGGGATTTCACATCAGTCGCGTCTTTAAGGTAAGCTATCATATGAGTTACCGTACCGTACTCATAACAAATTATACGTTCATTGTGCTATTAAGAACTATAATATACATAAATTCTACAGTGACTTATCGTCAGCTGTTAGTTATATCAATATTAATTAATTGATACATAATAATATATGATATATTAATTAATACCTGTATTTATTGACCTATAAATAAATACTATAATTTAAAAGACTATTTTATTGCTACGAGTGTGATATTATGGGAACTTACCTATGCACCAGTGGGTCGATTCTGTAAAAACATAGCATGCGACAAGCAGGCGGTGTGCATGAGCATTGCAGAAGTCGATTTGTTGCAGGAGTAAAAATAATAGCTATTCTATAATTTTGGCTGATTAACAAGGGGAGCTCTTTAAATAATTAAGTAGCCCTTAATTTTGAAGGATACTTAACCAATTAAGTAAAATAACATTTACAGAATACGAATTAACGCACATCTTCTGTACGTCGCTCGCCTGCAGTTCGCCGGCATTCCGCATGCTATGTTTTTACAGAATCGAGCCACAGGAACAATAAGGGGCGGGTTATTTAATTTGGTTGTTTTTTTTTATTAAAATGTAAACGTATTTAAAACTTAGAAATATGTTTCGCCAGGTAATAAAAAGTAAATATATTTGTTTATTTATAATTTCATTATAAAAATACAAACAAATTAAACTAAAATACAAACAAATTAAATTAAAATAAAATAAAAAAAAGTCGTAGAACAAAAGGTGTTCGCCTAGACGTCTAGAACAACCCCCTTTCGGATTAAAAGGGCTTGCCTGTTACATCTTGTATATAACTATACCTTTTATTCTGAAATGCTTGTTAGGTTTATTAAATAATTATTCATGATTCGGTTTTACTCGCGTAAGTCCCTTTCCCGCGGCAATATCGGGATGTGCCATTAGCCTATAACTAGCCTATGTTACCATGAGCCTATGCCTCGACAATGTACCTAGCTTTTTAGTTAGTGAAAGAATTTTTAAAATCAGTCTAATAAACTTTTTAAGCTCACACGATTTGTACTCATAGTAATATTTTAACCGGGTCTTACTCGCGTATTCTTACTTTAAAATTAAATAAATAAAAATAAAAAAACCTGTGACGAACACACAGCGCCATCTAGCCCCGTGGTAAGCTGCTAAGCTTGTATTACGGTAGCTAGACAACGGATATACTACTTATATTTATTTTTCTTTTCTAAATACATACATATTATACCTACATAGAAATACGCCCAGACCAGATACAAATATTTATTGTCAAGCATAAATATTTGCACGCAGCGGGAATCGAACCCGCAACCTTCTGTATTGCAGCCAAGCGTCCGCCCGACGCGCCACAGAGGTCGTCAATCGTCTTGTTACTTTAAAAATCTTGGTCGCGAGGGGACTGCAAACAAACAGTCCCCAAAATCATTGTAACATGATCGAAACGTCGAGGTAAGAGAATTTCAAAGTAACAATACGCGAGTAAGACCCGGTTACAATATTACTATCGATCTAATAGTTTCGCAAATTACCTCTAATATACATACTTATTACTTACATACATATGTTACCAACATCACCTCTTTATAACATAAGTATTTTGTATACTTTTGATCCTGAAGTTACCACGGGATCGTGACTGACGCGGGTGAAACAGCAGGGCGCAGCTAGTCCATTATAAACTATCTAGAGACACCCTGTATCGGACCGACATTATTTTTGACAAATCAATAAAAGTTAAGAAAACATTATTAAAGTATGTTTGCTTCACCAATATTTTCAACATTAACCTAACTACGACATACATAAATAAGCAGTCCTCAGAAATTAAGTGACGTTCATTGTTGAGGAAATACCTAAGTCATTACAAAGCAGTATTTAGTATAGAATTTGTAACGGGTAAGCCCTTTTAATCCGAAAGGGGGTTGTTCTAGATGTCTAGGCGAACACCTTTTGTTCTACGACTTTTGAAAATTCGAACTTTTTTTTTTTCAATTTTGAGATTGTTTCACTGAAAAAACAGCTGTTTATGAAAATAAAAATAATTGAAGGTTTGATTGTAGTAGACCAAGCTAAATGAAAAGACATAAGGTCAATGACCTCGAACTGTAAGAAACAGCTGATCTTCAAGTAAACTTTACACTTACAATTTTCGAAAAGTACTTCGAATTTCCAAAAGTCGTAGAACAAAAGTTGTTCGCCTAGACGTCTAGAACAACCCCCTTTCGGCTTAAAAGGGCTTACCCGTTACATCTTGTATACAAAGCAGCAGGCACGTATAACTTAATCACCACAACATCGCCGCAGGATTGTTAGGTTTTTCTCCGAAACTTTTCGACATTTTTTGTCGAAATTTTGAAATATTTACACATCGATTGAATAGTTCCGGTTGAAAACTGTTCAATTGAAATCCTTATCCTTACTAATATTATAAATCTAAAAGTTCATTTGTTTGTTTATTTACGGTCAAGTGGTTCGACCGATTTGAATGAAAATTTGCATAGGAATAGTGTAAGTGATGGAGAGTAACATAGGATACTTTTGATTCCGATGATCTTGCGGGATCGGGACTAACGCGGGTGAAACCGCGGGGCTCAGCTAGTATAGCTATCAGAACCTACTACCAAGCCATTTCATGTATATTCTTCTCTATGATTGGTTGAAAAAACGACATCAACTTTAAAAAGTCTTTCTTTAAATTTTAGTTGAAACTAGTTTACTATATCTTACTAATATTATAAAACGCGAAAGTTTGCATGTAGGTATGTCTGTGAGTTTGTTACTCAATCACGCAAAAACTACTGAAGCTTGAAACTTGGAATATAGGCAGCTGGAGACCTGGAATAACACATAGGTTACTTTTTATCCCGATATTCCCGCGGAAAGAGAACTTACGCAGGTAAACCGCGGGGCACTACAAGTCTTACTTCTTATCTTACTAATATTATAAACGCGAAAATTTGTATGTAGGTATGTATGTCAGTATGTGACTTTGTTACTCAATCACGCAAAAACTAACGAACCGATTGCGATGAAACTTGGAATATTGGTAGCTGGAGACCTGGAATAACACGTAGGTTACTTTTATTCTTTCATTTCTAAATGTGTATTCACAACACATTATATTGCCAGGTAGGGATAAGTTAAATTGGTCTCTTTGCAAAATTCCAACATTTTTCTGGAGAGGCCTATTTCCAGCAGTGGACTGCAACAGGCTGATGATGATGATGATGATTAAGATAAATGCTGACCCCAAGAGCACCGTGGCTGAATTGAGTGCAATTGAAAGTTGTTATTAGAATATTATATACCTAGGTACCCACTATCTATGATGATAATCTAAGTGCTGGAGTTTCCCTGAGGCCTTAACTATAGCATTCGTGGAACTATATGAAGGCTCGAATTTTGAACGGTATAATACTCGTATAGAACTGAATCACTATGATTGCATCAACAGTAGGACAGTTCTTTCACCCCATTATCAGCGCGACTCATTGCCACACGGGGATGTTATCACCAAATCAGCTCCCGACTTCCCCTGTCGCCTGGTATCGATACAGGGATGCTATCACAACATCTCCCCATATCGCAAGCTACCGGTCACACTACCACAAACTAGCGACACCCACCATCGACGATACGGTGCGGCGCTTGCAACATAGACGAGCCAGGGTTGTCAACACGGGTCTACGATAATTATTTGGTACGACTTTAGAACTTTTTTAAAGCAAACCAAAATGTTCCTTTTTGTTTTTATTGCCAAGGCATTTTAAACTTATAAATATTTTTAGCAGGGAAATATATTTCCAAAAAATCCCCATGACAGGATTCGAATCTGCGTCCTTTCGCTAACCAGGCGACTGCTATAACCACTGAGCAACATAGAAATCACGTGTCTGTTATAATGGAAACACAAAGTGTAACTGGTAAGCCCTTTTAAGCCGAAAGGGGGTTGTTTTGGACTTCTAGACGAACAACTTTTGTTCTAAGACTTTTGAAAATCCGAACTTCTTTTTTTTTTAAATTTTGAGGTTATGTTTCACTGAAAAACAGCTGCTTTTGAAAATAAAGGTAATTGAAGTTTTGATTGTAGTAGACCAAACTAAATGAAAGGACAAAATAAGGCCAATGACCTCGAACTCTGAGAAACAGCTGATTTACAAACTTTTCACTTAAATTTTTCGAAAAGTCCCTTCTTTGAATTTTCAAAAGTTGTAAAACAAAAGTTGTTCGCCTAGAAGTCCAAATCAACCCCCTTTTGGCTTAAAAGGGCTTACCCGTTACATCTTGTATATTTCCTTGCTAAAAATAGTTCTACGTTTTCAAACCAAAATGTTAAAAATACAATGTTTATACATATTAAGTAGGTACAGTCAAAATGCATATAGTTACATTTTACCGGGTCCTAATCACAGATCTTTATTTTTTTTCCCTCGCCCTGTGCTATCTTATGTAACAGAAGACAGCCACGAAGGTAAGCGTGCTACATTGTAGACTACTTCATTCAGGTGAGATAGTCTTAATACACTGACCTGTCCTTTATTAAATTTATTATTTACTGAAGCAAAATTATAACAATTACAAACTAATTGACCTTATCTCTCGCAAAAACTCAAACACACCAACATTGAATCTTTTCCATATTTCTCCATTTATTCAGGATGTTATGGATCCCGCGGGTCCACACGCGAAGTTCCAACCTCGTTGGAGTTTCGAAAAACCGTTCTTATCGAATATTATGTCTACATCATAATTATTATTATAAGGATCACTCTCTCCAAAATCCAGTTTTCTACTAATTAACGGTTTAGAATAAGTAAGTGCAAATCAGAGCGCATAAGCGGATCCCTCCCGAGAGAAATGTAACCGGGAACATCAGATGATGATGACGATGATGAGTGCAAATCGTGTAAGTTTAAAACCCTCCCACCAAGAAAAATGTCTGCGTAGTGCCAGCCCTAGTTTAGAAAGGTCCTATTATGCAAGTGGTGGTGGGTCGCGGCGCAGTAGATCCGCTGCGGCCGCTCCGGTCAGCCATGGCCGGGTCCCTCGCGTTCGTGCTCGTGCTCGCGCTCGCCGGCGAGCATCGCGTGCTCGCCACCACGCTCGCGGAGGATGAAGTTCTATATACGCTCAGTGGTACTGTGTCTTGTTTTTATATCGGATTTTGTAGTTTTTGGATAAGTATTTAAGAATTATCAATTTATGGTAAGCAGGATTAGTAAAAAGCCGGGATGTTGTGGGTTCGAATCCCGCTGAGTTACAAATAGTCTAAGAGCCCGTGAATGCCAGACCTTCGTTATTTTGTATAAGCTGAAAATTTGTCAGCGCATGCTCCCGACACAGGTAAGAACCCTTATGATGTTTGGGTTAGGTACAGCGGCATTGGCAAATAATATTACATAAGCACATAAAAGGTTTCTGGCAAGGGATTGCTACGTAGTTAAATTTCTGCCAATGATAGATAGCGTGATTTTTAATAATATTCTGAAGGTAATCAAACCTAAAAATCACATCTCATCATTTGATGTACTTTTTACACATTTTTATTACCATTTATCTGCTAAAGCCACTGCAAACCAAACTTCATAATGGTCCATCGTTCTGTTGATGTCATGCTTCCAAGAGCATGTGCTGATAAACTTTCAGCTTTTACTAAATAACAAAGGTCTAGGTTTCATGGGCTCTTGCTCTATCCGTTTCGGTGTTAGAGACAACTAACAGCTTTTCAGCCGGTAAGCACTTTGAATGAGTACTTACTTTTCGCCCCGGTAAAGTTGGTCATGCATGACAGCTTGCGAATTACGTTATCTTATTTAATTTGTTTCTTTCCCTTTGTCTCATATTTACACATTTTACTGGGTCTTAACAGCGTGAAACTTTAACTTTTTAAATTTTCCTTTCCCCGACGTTTCGATCATGTTACAATGATCTTGGTCTCGCGGGGACCATTCGACCCTTTGACCCATTTGACCCTTTGTCTCATTCAACTAAGTAGCTATAGTAAACTCTACAAACAATACTTACACTATGTACCCTTCCTTTTGGTTTCCTCGTAGTCGGGTAAAAAATTAAAAAAAAACGATCGACACAGAAAGAAAACACTATCATAAAAACAAAAGACGATCGACACAGAAAGAAAACACTATTATAAAAACAAAATACGATCGACACAGAAATAAAACACTATCATAAAAACAAAAAACGATTCGAACGAAATCTACAAAGTTAAGTTAAGACGACGCGACGCCGCCGCCGACGGAAATAAAAATTTCTATCATGTTTTTCTTTCATCTTCTCTTGGTTTTAATTTCGCTTATTCTTTTGCAACATAAAATTACAACAGTTACCTAATAAAACACTTTATTTATCCGGTTTTATCGCGTTTTTATTCATTATTTGACCCGAGCTTAAACGCGATAAAACCGGATAAATAAAGTGTTTTATTATGCAAAATCGCGAAAACCATAGAAGAAATTAACAGTTAAGTACCTACTTAAAATAATTTTAATTATAAAACACGATTTGTATCTACTCTTATCAGTCTCCAGACTATTTATTGTAATATGGTCGAAATGTCGAGGTAAGATAGGTAAAAAAAAAAACAATACTCCAGAAGTGCGAAACACGCAATTCTAGAAAAAGAAAGATAACAATTAAACAAGATCCGACTCGTCTTCTTTAGTGGCTGCCCCGGTCAACGTATCGGAATATGGACAAGTTCATTTAAATGTGATAAAAAAAGAACAAAAAAGATTTATAGCCCCAAACTAAGCACTAGGCTTGAACTATAGGTACTAGACAACGGATATACTACATAAATTATACTTTTTTTTTGAAAATACATACCTATTATACATTGACAGACATCCAGACCAGACACAAATATTTATTTTTAAGCATAAATATTTGCACCCGACGGGAATCAACCCGCAGCCTTAGCCTTTCTGCATTGCAGTCGAGCGTCCGCCCGACGCGCCATAGAGGCCGTCAAAAAACTTGTATTGTCTATAGAAGTAAAACCATAGTGCGTTATATGTCGTCTCGTGTTTAGACTTTAGATAGGTATTCCAATGAGGTCCTTTACCTAGCTATTCCATTAAGCTATGTAAATACCTAAGTTACGTTAACTTAGGTTCAAGTGCATACGTTTTGTATGTTAATATTTTGATTATTTCGTACTTAACTCTGTTATTGTCTAGTTTTTGACTGAATCATTTATTAATTAAAGATATTGGGCCCTACCATGATGTCTTAATGTCGTCGCAAAGTCGTCGCGTTGTCGTTCAGCTAAAAAAAAACAAACATAAAATAATTAAAAACAAAAAGAAAAACAAACGTCAAAAAAAAGGATTTTTTAAATTGTCTGTGGTTTTTGAAAGTAGTCGGGGTATTTTTTATTTAAAATATACTTTATTTTTTTTAATGACATAGCAACGACAAACGATCATGGTAGCGCGGATTATGTCTCCTTATACATAAAAATAAAATGAATAAACCTACTTATGTGTTTCATACAGTCATCGTTACATTTTAAATTCAATTACTCCGATAAATTAGGTGCTTAGAATTTATAATGTTTTTTTCCTAACAATAGCTTTTAAATATAAGCCGCACTAGGATGCCATGGCGACGCGACGCAGTGACGTCCCCGGCCACGCATCCTAGCAATTAATATTAAATTAAAGTATTATGTTGCTTCCAAACCGTCGCTAAGTGAGTTAGGTGTTATACATTTTACTATTAACTGCTTGGATATGTTAATATTAAAACGTAAATACGTAACCGGCGACGTCGCTATGGCATCTTAGTGAGGCAGAGATCATAAATACAGATTTTCCACACTTTAGTATATAACATTATGTGGTAAAATTATGCACATCCAGACCAGAAACTAATGCATAAGCATTATTATTCTGAATTCGTTGCTATAAGCAAAGCAAGTCTCCGGCGGGAATCAAACCAGCAACCCTACTGTGCTATGCAGTCGGGTATTCGCCCGATAGTCGTCAAATTGACAAATTTTAATCTATTCACTAGAAATAATATAAGGTTTTCCCTTAAAATATTTCTAGTGAATAGATTAAAAAAAATCATTTTCAATAACTCACTCGCGACGTGATTTGAAAATAAAAAAAAATAAAATTTTCTAGTAGATACTTATGCCTTGAGCAATAAAAAAAAAACAAATTACGAATTCTATTCATACAAAAATATAACACTTCCTTTGGCAGTCGTGTATCAATGCAGTAGATTTTGTAGATTACTGCCCAAACTGGATAGCAAGGGTTATAAATAATATATTTATGTTGGGTCAAAAAAACAAATGACAAATATTAAATGACATCGATGTCTCTAAAGGGCTTTGTCTTGACTGACTGCTGATGTGATCCATCACAGTGCAGTTTAAACACTGACAGTTCTGGGTCCAAATTTGGAAAGTGTCTTCTTTATGTGATACTAGCTGCGCCCCGTTTTACCCGCGTAAGTCCCGTTCCCGCGGAAATATCGGGATAAAAAGTAGCCTATGTGTCATTCCCGGTATCCAGTTACCTATATTTCAAGTTTCATCGCAATCGGTTCAGTAGTTTTAGCGTGAAAGAGTAATAAAGTCACATACATACGTACAAAAAACCCCACGGGATCGGGACTTATGCGAGTGACACCGTGGGACAAGTTTGTCATAATATGAATTCTAGTACCCTTGACCACCGCATCGTACTCCCACCACGACCCTTGACATTGCAGACACAATAAAGTTGGTATACTTAGTATAGAACAAGTTCTATAAAAAATAGTACATTAAAACTATCTATATTATAGTTTTAATGTATTATTTTTTACTATTTTTTGACACTCTATGTAACATTACAAATCTATATTTGCAATGTTACATAGAGTGTAACATAGAGTGGCATCGCAACATAGAGTGTAACTATGTAACATTACAAATCTATATTTGCAATGTTACATGGTGTGTGATAAAATGTCGAAGATAAGGGACATTCTAGCGTTTAATTAAGACGGGCTTTTCGGTATCAATCGCTTTGCTTCTATACAGCCATGTATAGTATAGCCCCTGGACCCTGTACTTACATGATTTGACCAAGTCCCAGGCAGGCCAAACAAACATTGCATTTTGTTGAATATAGTAGCTATTTGCATGCATCTAAAGGTGATCTGGAAAAGATCACATCATTTCAGGGCCGAACATGTAACTCTGTTATAATAAGTGAAGTTGATCTGTCTATATTACTATCTATAAGTCCCAACTCAGTCCTTGTTACATCTATCCTAAGTCCTGACTGAACTCTACAGATGATGCCTTCAGCTTTTGTAATGTAAACAGACCGGTTGTCGTGAAATGTCAATGTTCTCACGAATGTGGGTTGATTGAATAATGCTACCTAATTATATCACCGAAATGTACCCACGTAGTTACATAACTCAATTACAACGAGTATGTTTTGATTTAAACCAAAACATAACTGTTTTTCTTTGAGTTTTGAGCAGTCGTCAAATCAATCTGAGCAATGGGAACAAAACACAAAAAAAACTGGTCAAGGGCAAGTCGAATTCGGACTCGAGGGATTCCCTACCATCATCACGAAAAATAACGTTTGTTGTAAGAGAGGAATTAACATAAATATTTAGTTTATATTGTTAGAGCCCCGCGGTTTCACCCGCGTAAGTCCCGTTCCCGCGAGAATATCGGGATAAAAAGTAGTCTATGTGTTATTCCCAGTATCCAGCTACCTATATTCTAAGTTTCGTCGCAATCGGTTCAGTAGTTTTTGCGTGATTGAGGAACAAACATCTAAACATTCAAAGACACACACTTTCACATTTATAATATTAGTAGGATTAGCATTTATTGCCGCTGTAATGGCAACAGATGCTCAGTAATCGTCCCCTTTTCATCAATAGCGAGTTACAGAATATACGAGGATAGGTCTTCCCCGATCCCGTGAGTTCTAGGATTTGTAGAATATGGTCATTTTGAATGAAACTAGAGATAAATAAGATTTGTAAACTGCATATATAGAGCTCAGAAATGAGACCGTTCCTAGAACGGTAGTTTTCGTAATGTCCAAGTTGCAACGTACCACGCATGAGGAGCTCAATGGCCTACCTGCGCCCGCTCATCTTGTACAGTCATGCAGGTTAAGCAACCCCTGACTCGGTTATTAACTCAGAAGGCAAGTTAAGCAGTTCATCCCGGTCACAAATACATGGATTAACTGCTTAACGTGCTCTAATAGCAGTCATTAGATCTAGGTAGGGTAGATTAGGCCTTGCAGGCAACCTCAAAACCTAACACACTACTATACGACACTAATAACTATCGGCTATATACTAGCTGCAGTATAGCACTGTTTTTCAAGTAGATTGCGGTTCTTCGGTGTTCTACACAGTTGCCCTGCTGTCATACAAATGGTTTCCCGATATACCTGTGACCGGTCACATAAGTTGTACTGGATAAGTTATTTGACCGGCTATATGACGTCTTGTCGTAGCTCGTTTTCAGAAAGAAAACCTGCACACTTTTATTTCTTTCTAATAATGAGTATAGCCTCTCCCTGACTTCTTTTCAGTACCTAGATATAAGTCAGCTCTTAATCCTATATTTGTTCCCTCAGATGAGCAGTATTTTGAGATGCCCAGACTGTTCCACCTGGACGACTACGAGAGTTGCCTGGGTAGGCGAGGCGTGTACTGCGTCGGCAGCTTCGAGTTGATCCCGGAGGATTACAACCCACTCTACTCTATGATGCAAGTTAGTATTCTTATCTATTTAATAACTGTATCCAGAACATGCGGAAGTTTAACGTTAGCTGCATAACCACTTTCAGATACAATCTGAGTAAAAACGTACATTTTTCCAAATGGCCGATGTTCCCGGTTGCATCCCTCTCGGGAGCCCAGGGTCCGCGAAAACCGCAAAATATTTGGGGTCGACACAGTAAATAGATTTGGCATTTTTTTATGACCTCCCTGAGGAGAGGAGGTTCGCTAGTCTCTTCCAGACCCTTATAGTCTTATTTTACGACACCCACGGGAATAGAAAAGGTAGCCCTGAAAAAATACGTACCTACCACAGGATATCATTTTGACATTATCCACATTTGTTATAATATGATATAACCTCAATTAGGCATTCTTAAGTAATGATTGTTTACCAGAGTTTTCTAACGAAACAACAAATAACTGACCATTCTCTCATGCTATTCGTTACGTGTTGCCTCTCAAAACATGGCTGTGTCTAACGATGTTGCATCAGTGGGGTGAACGACCACTGCAGTGACCACTGGCCCACATTGGCCCGGCCTGGTTGGCAACCCGCAACCTTGAGCAACTCGGTCACCGAATGCCGGCCGGTTAGCCACGCCGCACCGCCGCACCGCGCCGGTGCCGGACAACCAGAGCTACTTTTACAGATACCTTGCACTTGAATTGCTTCATAATGGGAGATTTCTATAAGGAATTTTTTTGATGATGCCATAGAGATTGTTGGAGTTATTTTATTACAGAGGTCGGTAATCAAAGTTTGTCTGCCAATAACTACCACTCGTGTAGCGCTCGTTGCAGACTCGCGAACTACGTACACACTATGTTTTGGTTACTGTACTTACATCAAAGGTTACGGCTCGCTATTCAATACACGGCAGCACCTAAGTTCTAAATTGTAAAGAAGTAAATATTGTAGGGTGGAAGATTTTGTCATAATTTATAAAATGTCCTGTCTACCCACCAGAGATATTCAGCGAACTGGGTGGACCACTTCAACCACACCCGGATCCACCGCGGGCTCTGCATCAGCAGCCGATGTCCGCGGGAGTCGCCGCTCGCTCCTTCACATTCGCATGCTACATGGTGAGAAGGCGAGGTTTTTATAAAATCAGAGTTATATTCCAGATAATACCACTAATATAAAGAAAAGAAATTAAGTTTATTAGCATTTATGGTATTGAAGATATTACTTGTTTCTAAAATTTCCTGCTAAAAGTAAAAAAACTACTGAATCGATTGCGATCAAATTTGGTATGCAGATAGCTGGAGATCTGTGCCTATATGTTAGTTAACATAGGTATACTATTTATTACGATATTTCCGCATGATCAGGACTTACATACAACTTTACATAACTTAAACTCAGTTCTTAGTTTTAAACGCATTGGTTTATAAGATTATGTACCTACCTATGTGAGTTCCTGAACTTCTGCTGAGGACTAATGCTGATGCTTCCATGGGACTTGTACGAAAATCAACCGCTGATGTACAGCTACCCATAACTAGAGACTATAAGTCTTTAATATAATAATAATATGATACATAGTAGAATCAAAAGCGATGCGAAACGGAGAGTTGTAAGACCACATCCTCATACTCGACTTTGTTGCGGTTGCGGGAGGTGGCTCGGGATAGTTATTTGTGGATATGTCGTATTGGGGAGGCCTATGTTCAGCAATGGACGGATAGGTGCTGAGATGCTAATGATTCCCTCTGCCCCCAGGTTCGCGTCATGCGTGAACGCGAGCTCGATGTCTGCATACAACCTGTCCGCGCGACTGTACTCGCTGCAGTACTGCGAGTCGGGTCCAGCGGCGCCGCATCAGCCGCTGTCGCTCTCTGAGAAGTTGTTCGCGGGGTGTCTGGGGACGTTGCTGGCGTTTACTGTCATCTGCACTGTGCTCGAGATCACGCTGTCCGATCATACGAAGAAGGGTCAGTACATACTATACTTATAAACTAGCTGTTTCCCGCGGTCTAACCCAGTCCCAACCCCGTGAGAAATACAAAGAAGAGTCAATACCTACTTATAGACTAGCAGTGTCTCGTGGTTTTACCCGCATAAGTTCCAAATATGCGGGGTTGTCACAAAACCCTTTCTTAGTAGATACCTATACTACCGACCTAGATACACATAACAAAGTACCTACACACTCACCAAAATTCATGTATCTAGAACTCTAGGACCAGTGGTTTAGGCTCTGCTTTTATATTTCAGCCAGTCAGTCAATCAATCGGTCAAGACTTTTTTCATATTATGTAGGTCTGTATAGATTGGAATATTATGTACTAGTACATACTAGAGATGCATGTCTCAAACATATACCATGTTCCTTTACCGCGAAAAAAATTTAAAAAGAAGCAGCCGCGTGACTCCCGTCGAGTTCAACTCGACGTCGATTTGGGAATACGATGCTGTCAATAACGGGGTTGGAAAAAGCTACCAAGCAAGGAGCGAGCAGAAATTGTAGACGTTAAAGTCATTGACAATTTCTGCCCGCTTCTTGCGCGGTAGCTTTTTCCAATTCAGTTATCGACAGCATCGTACCTATTGCCAAATCGACGTCGAGTTGAACTTGACGGAGTTACGCGGTAGGGGCTCTGCACTACTGACAATAATTGCAGAAACTAACAATCACTGCGGGTGCTAGATAATGGGCCTTACCATGCTCGTTTGTCGTTGCTATGTCGTCCTTTTGTCGTTCAAAAATATAAAGTAAATTTTAAATAAAAAATACCACGACTACTATTAAAAACCACAGACAATTTAAAAAAATCTTTTTATTTTTTTGAAGTTTGTTTTGCTTTTTTTTTTAATTATTTAATGTGTTTTCATTATTATTTTTTTAGCTGAACGACAACGCAACGACTTCGCGACGACTTATAAGACATCATGGTAGGGCCCAAAATCGATGTAGGACGATTAGACGTCAAGAATCGTTTTTTTTTATGTATAGATTGCAGCTGTAAGAGACATTGACATTTCGATGAAACCGACATGGATTTTGAGTTTAGCTTGTACATACCGGATTAGTTTAGCACGGTCATTGTGTGGCCCGAAGCCGTCAAGCGTGTGACCTAGAGAGACTCTTTACGTAGGTAGGGGCGATCGTTTACGTCGGCGCGCGCGCAGTCGTTCTTGTAGTCAAACGATATCGAAAGTCAAAAGTCTATTACTTTCGATAGGTACCGAAACTTGTAAAATACATCACTATGAGATGTTAGATAATAAATGCGACAGTTTTTGATTAGCATCAGGCCTAAGTAGGTAGGCTTTGGTTATATTTTTCCCAATTACCTAATTTATAAGTGTAACGGTACGGTGGTGTGACTTCAAATTGTTTTCTATTGTCTATCTACCTATTGCATCTATTATTCCTATTGCAGCATAATTATTGACGAAAAATTATGCTGCAATAGGAATAATAGACGTTATAATCATAAGGTAAGATCTTCCACCGGGCAGATGGTTTTGTCCAGTGGGCAAACACCTGAAAAAGGTCTTTCATTCGATTTCTGTCGCGGAACAAACCTACAATTTTATATTTATAACATTAGGAATTGTTTTAATCAAAATGTGAATGAGTATGAATAACAAAGTTGCAGTAGTGAGTTGCGACCGGAGCGACGTCCGTGTGTCGGACGGTATGTCAGTTAGATAACGCAGGTAGCGGCGCGGGCGCGGCGATGGCGCGTGCGCACCCAGATGTTGCAACTGACGCGGACGCACCCGACGACGACATTTGATTCCCAAGCAAGCTTACCGTTCGACAAAGCCTTGTCTAGGATGTAAATATCTCCGTCCACTATACGCGGAACAGGCAAAGAGCGCCTAAGAAAGATAACTCCATAACGTGGCGAAATTCGTAGTCTGAGTCCTGGCATCCAAACCAATGTCATTAATTATTTTAAAAAAATGCTCAATTAACATCGTTCTTACGCCTATTATTCCTTGTTGTGAATATTATAAAGGTTTTATATTAGGCTCAGATACCTACATCAAATTACTCGATTAGAAAACAAACAAAATTACAAGAAGCACCTTCTCTTCTCTAATTATAAGGCTCTAGTACCTACTCTATTGTTGCGCACTGTTACAGCTACTTCAGACGTGAATTAGCCGTGCCATGTGTGAAAATGTTTGTGATACCATCCAACCAATGCTGCATGCATTGGTTGGATTACAAACACGCTACGGAAGAATAAGCAACTAGCTCCAAGACGAAAGAAGCGTTTCGGTCGGCGCTTCGGTCGGCGCTGAGTCGGCGTTTTTAATGTTCTAATCTAACACATATCATTATTATAATAACACAAGGGAAATATTGTCAAGATATTAATTGTCCAGATTTGTTATATCTGATAACAGTCGTTCGGTCAAGTTAGAGGCCTAGGGCGACCTGAAAACTCTAACACCAGGTGAGCCACCACTATACGAAAAAACATCTATTTACCTATAACTTATTTTTCTGTGTATGTGTTTTGTTTTAGTAAATAGTTTGTCTATGACTAATTGTCTATGTAAATCTATGTCTTCATTTGTGACTATGTGCCGCGCCGATAGACTACTCTACTAAACCCTTACTAAAGTGATATAAAGTTGGTTGAAAAGTTCCTTTCACCTTGTTATGTTCTACAAATATGAGACCTTTTCTAAGTATCACGAGCGCTGCGGCGCGCCAACTGCCATGTAAACTGTGGTCTCACTAAGAGGCCCTTCGAGTGATTCTTAGCAATAAAGGCAGACCATACTTAGACCATTTAGCCTCTTCTTGTCTTGTCAGGGCAAACCTTAGACGGGAATGGGCAAACGTTTTCCTTCGTGTGCTAATACTACGCAAAAAGTATACGCAATTGTATAAAATAGGCCGCGGGATGTTATTCAACATAATCTGCACTTTATACGAATTTGATCGCAGGCGGGATTGAAGCCATTCGCCGCGCGGGCCGGTTAAGCCCCCGCGGGCCGTAGTTTGCTCATCGCCTTAGACGCTCACCCAGCGCTGAATGGCGATAGAGGCAGTGATGATACTTTGTAGAGCCACGTCAAATCACGTGTCACCACATGAGGCTGTTATGTAACTGTTGCTAAATGTATTCGATTATGTATTGTAAACAATTTCGATTACTTTAAGATTTTTAGCCCTCTTAATAGATAGAAGTTCGTTTTAACGTTTGAGTACGTCTTACACGATAGAAGTCCGGTTTATTTGCACAACAAACAATATCAGAATTCAGAATGTTTTTGTCAAGAGGTTTGAGGTACCTACACAAATTAAAAGCAATTTAATCCAGCAACTTTTGGATGGAGAAGGTCATTACTGCTTGTGCAGTTGTCTGTGCTTGCTTAGTTAGTACTAATACATAATTCTACAGAATAAATAATGCATCACACTTGTACCTATTCATCTTGTCTTGTTTCTTAAGTACCTATCTGTGAGTAAAGAATATTACGAATTTGTTGATCATTAATTTCTAAAAGAATTGAAGCCAATTTAGCAGCGTTAAGTATAGGTGGGATGCATCGGCCAAAGTCGTAACGCCAAGCGGACTCGTCTGTGTTGACCGATGCAACCACTCCAGAAGACGAGGCGAATTTTGTTCCACTGCTGCCGTCTTCTTTCCCGCAACATCTTACATCTTAGACCATATCATCACTCTTTATCCAACTTATTTAAAAAAACTACGTTTTCAAAACACTCGACTTTCCTTGAATAAGTACCATATTGTATTGGCCTATAAAACTACCTGCAGCTAAAAGGGCTAGACTAAGTTCTAATAAATGTAGGTACTTCTAAGGACCTAAACTAACCGATTTTCTGCAACGTTCGGTACCTTATTGCCTCTCACATAATTAGCAAGAGTTGCAACAGTTAAGTTGTTGCGACACGGCACGGCTTACCTACGCTACTCACTGGACAGGTTTCTTCAAAGTCTAGATTCTTGGCGAAAAGTTCGCGAACGAGGAAGGATTTGAAGTAGGCTATCATTGATCTAACAAGAACTTGAACAATCATGCCAATTTTGTTTGCTTTCAAAACCATAACTCTTGATTTTAGATTCGCCGTAAACGACTAAAAATCAAGAGGTTATCAATTGCATGCTTTTTACCCGGCTGCAAGGAAAGGGTTAAGTTTTTTTGTGGCTTATGTTACCGGATTTCTCCGCTATTTGTTCGATCGCGATGATTTTTCTTTTAGAATAAATAAATAATAATAATATAAATAAATAAATTCTGTGACGAACACACAGCGCCATCTAGCCCCATGGTAAGCTGCTAAGCTTGTGTTACGATGACTAGACGACGGATATACTACTTATATTTATTTTTCTTTTGTAAATACATACATAAGTATTATACATATTAAACTTCTAGCTTATAGCTTCTAGTTGATCCCATAAGTTGATGTACTTAGATGTGATGAAAAACTTCGGAATGATGAGCAGAATAGCATTCCAGAATGCAGTAAATTACAAATTATTGGACCAATAGAATCGGAAATCAAATAAAATCTATGTATACCTAGATACATCACATATAGGTACCTACGTATTTTTGGTTTCAGGTATGCAGGTACCTGTAAATTATGTATGTATGTTCCTATGTACAAAGGTCATAGGTCTGCAATAAACTTTGTTTAAGTACTTACATAACATTGTATAAGTAGCGAATTAATATTTGATATGTAAGCTTCGGCTTACATATCAAATATTAATTCGCTACTTAAAAAAAAACTAATAATGTAATTTTTGTTTTTGTCAAAATCAGGAACGCAACCCTTTTCAGCATTTATTGCTTTCTCTTATAGTTTATGATATCCCCCTGAAAGCCGATCGAAATGGTTCACCCTGTATAATTATACGCCAATTGCCAAAGTTTTCGGATTTGGTAAGAATACCAAATCCGAAAAATTTGGTAAGAATACCAAATCCGAAAAGAGAATATAAGAGAAAGCAATAAATGCTGAAAGGGTTGCGTTCCTGATTTTGACAAAAACAAAAATGACATTATTAGTTTTTTTTTAATATATTACTAATTACCATAGCCAGGATCGCACTTTGTCTTTTTGCAAAAAAATACACACCCATATTATTGTACCTATCGATAGTCTTGCTGATAGAAACCAAATCATGGAACAAACATGGTATGCTAAATCGACAGAAATGTGTATATTTATAATGTTTGGCCGGTCAATGCATTTGAGGTAGCGATTACTTCAGTGGTTTGTTTCAATTGTCTTTCTTCTGATGGCATGTCTACTGTTTAAGTTGAAATCAATGTGGTCCTCTTATATTATAGCTCGTGTTGTCTTTTTGTCCAGGTCTGAGCTGGGCCCTGGCCTGGTCCCTGCCCGGCTGCTGGCAGGCCCTGCACGCGCCGCCACCGGCCTCGGGCTCCGACTTGCGCTCGTTTGACGGTCTGCGTGTGCTCTGCATGATGTGCGTCATCGTGGAGCATGTCGTCTGGTTGACTATACACTCCTACCTTGCTGATACTAAGGTCTTCGAACAGGTAAGTTCATAGTGGATCTTCTCATCTGAGCGATGTGTTTGTTCAGATGAGTTGCATCCTGGTTGCATCTCTCTCGGGTGCCCGGGTTTCGCTAAAACACTAAATTACTTCGGGTCGGCGCAGTGGGTAAGTCATCCATCATTGACTATACCTAATGCAAATACCTAGGTATTAATTTAAATTTGGCAATAAGTTCTTAATGGATACCAATACATAACAAAGAACACACTCTTCAAATTTCATGTCCCTAGGACCAGCGGTTTGGGCTTCGTGTTTGTGTTTATTTAGGACTTTGAATTTTATATGTGTATGTATGTTAGTCAATAAGTTATGTATTTATGAGCCTTTGTTGCCTGAAATCAATAGTTTTATTCTTATTATTTACTGTAACAAATTTAAAGTTTCCTTTTGTCTTTCTTCACATTATCCATCTACTCCAAACATCCATCTTGAAATCATCTTAATAATATTTCCGCTAAAATGGATACTTCGAGTAGATCCTAACTATACCTACCGTTTTATTATCTGATACAAAGTGAAGGGTGACATCAAGCTAACAAAGTAAGTATATAAGGTAAGTTAGGTAAATTGAGTACCTACCTACGTGGGTAAGCAAGAATACGGACATAAAATGATTTTTAAGTCATAAAACATTTATCCTCAGTGATCTCCGTCATCTGTTGACCCATAGACAACTAAATTATGCGGGACAAACAGTTTTATGCTTTTCTCGTGTCTTCATTGATGATTTACATGTTAAGGAAGACGAGAGCCAAGTTCAAGAGTGCATGGCGTCAGATGTCAAGGATGCCTTACATAAGCTGGTACTAAGGTTCTTATAACTATATGTACCTGTATAAATTCTTAATGTCTTTTCTACCTTAACATAATTTCCCCAATCGAATTCCATTAAAAATAATGACATCATAATATATTGCTAGACGTTACACACATCGCAATCTTATCGATGTAGCTTCCCTTACAAGAACTGAGCTCTGATTTGAAGATATAGATCATATATCGAAACCAGAGCTGATTTAAGTGTAACTGATTCTCAAATGTGCCTCACGGGGCTAGTGTGATAACGGCCCTTTTTCGAATGAAGCGTCATATGATAAACTGGAACAGGAGTATAGAGTGGCTGATTGTTGCAGCTCCGTCGCGCTACCGACGTGATGTTAATGGCGAACAGCACGCTGGTCGTGCAGATCTTCTTCCTCATGTCCTCGTTCTTGTTGGCCCATAAGCTGCTGAAGCAGCAGGCACGAGGGGAGCTCACCAATCCTGTCTCCACCTTCTTTGAAACCATGATCAATAGGATCATTAGGTAAGGCACTGACAAAAATGTCTTCAAATAACACCGTTTTGGTAAATGCTGGAAGTTTGTCAACCCAGCCTATTGCAAGACCGAGTTAGTCTCCTTTTTGTGTAGTGGTGTGGCTCACCTAATGTTGCGAGTTTTTCAGGTCATCGTGAGGCCTCTAACTTGACCTAACGACTGTTATCAGAGATAACAACTTGGACCAAACATGACGGCTTAATTTGTTTTCCGAAGCACGGAGAAACTTGTTTGCCACATACATCATAAGTCACTTGTCCAAATAATGACTGAACCACGTGTTGTTTAACCCGCACAATTATATCAAGGGCCTTAAAGCGGCTTCTTAAAGTGTCAATCAATATCCCCAGAATAAGTCCGTCATACTTCATAACGGTGTGGTTCGCCGGGAGCTGGTGGGAGCGGCTTGGACGCGGGCCGATGTGGGCGCCGCTCGTCAGTGAAGAGGCTGCCATTTGTCGGAAGAAATGGTGGTCGCATCTGCTTTATGTGAACAATATAGTGGACGCCAACGACAAGTGCCTTATACAGACTTGGTGAGAGTTTTTTTAAATATAGAACGCATTAGATTAATACACTTGTGACCTAACATTCTGATGCTTTCAGAAAACTGAATTATCTTTGTAAACATACCTTTAACAACCATTGGAGGCTCTTCTTCTAGAAGGTTCGTTCGTTAACTATGAAACATTAGTATCACGGTCAATGTAGAAGGTTTGTGTCCAGCAGCTACATATATTTATTCACCACAACAAAATACATAAGACCAAATTCATAAGTAGGTGCAAACAGAAAATAAATTTTATTGGGACATGAAGTTGTCGGGGTTAATTTCCAAAACAGAAAACCACAGATTTTCAGCAGTATCTATGGCGAGGAGAAAAAACTAACACTAACTTACATAACCAAGGCGAGGAGTATCACGTGTGATAAAATGGGTAGAGCACTCGCCCGGGAAGCGAGGGGAACGAGTTCGATTCTTGAATTTTAATGACGACTTTCGTTGATAATATTTCCAACTTGTGTATGACAGGTACTTAGCAGCTGACATGCAGCTGTACGCCGCCAGTTTGGCACTCACCCTCGTGTTGGTGCGTGTCGGGCGGGCAGCCGTGCCGGTGCTGGGCGCGTTGCTGATGGCATCCGTGCTGGCGCTGGCTGCGCTGGCCTATGCCTGGAGACTCGTGCCCACCTTCGTCATACACAGGCCTGAGTAAGTATAACAGGCCTGAGTAAGTATAACAGGCCTGAGTAAGTAAAGACTGAACGTAAAGAAAACAGATACGAATGGTTATATAATGTATACGTTACTTCTATACCAATATTAAGTACATTGCATCTTTGGGGGTAATAGCCGATAGAACCACACCGTCGCCGCACCAGCTGACATTAGTCGGAACAGCTCAACTCGTCAACTTCATCATCATCATCTTAACCTTTATCTGTCAACCGCTGAATACAATATGTAACAGGTATGCCCTTTTAAGCCGAAAGGGGGTTGTTCTATAAGTCTAGGCGAACAACTTTTGTTCTACGACTTTTGAAAATTTGAAGTACTTTTCGAATTTTTTTAGTGTAAAGTTTACTTGAAGATCAGCTGTTTCTTACATGTTGTCCTTTCATTTAGTTTGGTCTACTACAATCAAACCTTCAATTACCATTATTTTCAAAAGAGCAGCTGTTTTTTCAGTGAAATAACCTCAAAATTTTCAAAAAAAAAGTACGAATTTTCAAAAGTCGTAGAACAAAAGTTGTTCGCCTAGACGTCTAGAACAACCGCCTTTCGGCTTAAAAGGGCTTGCCAGTTACATCTTGTATAACCTCCACCATTCGGCACCACAAACAGCGATTCCGAGTCACCGCTATCCAACGACTCTTCGCGATCGCTACTATGTCGTCGGTCCACCGAGTAGGTGGTCTTCCAACATTTCGTTTCGCATTATATCGTGGTCGCCACTCGAGGACTTTCTAGAGTTCTTCAAGCTACATGGCCTGCCTATTGCCACTTCAGTCTGCTAATTTTGTAAGCTTCCCAACTTTGGGAACTCATTTTTTTTCCATATCAGCGTTCAGCGACTTAGGAACTAATTGTTAATAATCTATCTGATTCTGTTCAGATCAGTCCGCGTGTCGTACATGGACGAGACATCATTCAACGTACTGTACCAGTCACCGCTTGGCAACGCGCCCGGAGCACTGGCGGGGTTGTTACTGGCACACGCTCACCACCGGCTCAAGCGGGCCAGGGTCGACCTCACACAGTACAAGGTAACATACAGAACGTACATCGTTACTGGCTCTATCTTGATGAGTTGAAGTAGCTGAGTCTTTTTCTAGATCTAGACTGGGAACGAATTTAACTAGGTATGTCTTAAGCAGCAAACTCAAAATAACAGAAAATCTGACTTTTTCAGACCCTGTATTCTATTACTAAATAGACTCAACATCGCCTCGGATGTTTTTCGAAAACGATTAAGAAAATATTGATCATTTTACAAATACTTAGGTACTAACACTTCAAAAGCTCGCGAACTCTGCAAAATTACTTAAAAATGTTATACAGTTGATCGAACAACTATTATTCTCGACTACCAGATGTATAGAAAAGAAATAAAACAAACCCGCTCCCCCCTTAGGTCTTGTTCTGTTACCGTCATGGTAATTCTACACAAACCCTGTAGTTTCTTAAAAACTACTGACGTGTAAACGATTAGAAGGCACTTACTCGTTTAAGTAATACGAAGACCTACCTTGTTTAATAGGTGCTAACTGCATAAGATTCTGAAGGTGTTACATTGGCGGTTCTTTTAATAATACCTAATGTAAGTAACAAAAATTGCGTTCTAAATCTAGGTATCTATGTGTGTGCCTAAGTGAAAGCTCAGAGTTAAGTATTTAGGTTAGGCTAACACCTAGGCATTTACATTTCTAGTAATATCTAGATCCCTGCGAGCGTTAGCCGCTGTGTTGTATAACATTGTTTATGTAAGAGGCTTGTTGCATTTCACCATGTGTCTAGGTAGGTCCGGATAATTATTTGTAATTTGATGTTTATTCTGAAATCTACTTATTAGGTGCTTCTGCCTACCTACTTGGGTAATGGCAGGTGTTGTTGCAAAGTCCCTTTCTAATGAAATGAGTCAGCCTACTGAGGTGTAAATTGGAGCTGTTTATTTTAAACTTACTGTAGCTATCTGTATAGCAGAAACTACAGGCAAACCCTGTAGTCCAGGGACGGCAATTTAAGTCGAAAAAAGGGTTGTTCGAGATGTCTAGGCCATGTCTAGACAAACAATTTTTGTTTTATAACTTTTGAAATTTCTAAGAGATTGTTTCACTTAAAAAACTTTGAAATTAACCTCATTTACAAAAAAAAATCGATATTTCAAAAGTTGTTTGTTTTCTGGTTTTGATGAAGAAAACTATGCTGATGCAGGAAAATAACTCTGTAATACAAGGGCCGGGCCCAACGGATAAGCCTTGCTATCCGTGGCTGGGCCGACAAGTTCGTTTTGTTTAGTTATTTATCTTTATACCTACCTACTGTGTCTATATTTGTTTTCAGATATTCCGATGGTTCTCAATAGCGTGCGTGCCGCTTTGCGTGTGGTGGACGGCGACGTGCCCGCTGCTGGTGTCTCGTGCGGGCGGTCCGCGCGGCGCGGCGGCGGCGCTCGCCGCGCTCGAGCGCCCCGTATTCGCGTTCTTCGTGTCCGTCGCGCTGCTCGGCGCCATGCACGGCGTGCCATGTGAGTAGAGTACCTACACTACACTATACATACACCCTGTAGGTATGAGTGTTTTCACAACTGGAAGATGTCATCTTGAACTATTATTGACGAAGCTGTGCTGACGTAGTCAAATGACTAAAAAACTGGCCGACCGACTGGCTTGCCGGGCATGTATTCTCATCATCATCATCTGAGCGATGTTTCCGGTTGGATCCCTTTCGGGAGCCCGGGGTCCGCTTTCCTGCGTCTTCACTTCGCACGATTTTTGGCATTCCGTGTAGTGCGACCATTTGCACGTATTCTATACTTGACTAAAACGTTACCTACCTACCTAAAACCATATTATTCGTCTATGCTAAAACTTAATAATAAAAGTACCTAATTGTGAAGTTTTGCTAAAAGCTTTCACTCTAGGTAACTAGATAAAGCGTTTTCAAGGAAAAATTTGACAAATCTAAACCGGTACTGAATAATTTAAGTTATTTAATAAGTTCCCTGATTCCCTGACTAGCAAAATATTATTATATTCTTTATTTCACGACCTTCTATCTATACCAAACCAAAATTAATTAATTACCAACCAGAGTCGGTTGGTAATTCGCTTTATCTCGCCCTTATATCGCCTACGTTTACTCCGAGAATTCTTCTCATAAACCAATACAACTCTTTTCGATACTATACCTACCTAATTATATTGTTCGTAGTTTTTAGTCTCGGGTTTTTACAAATTAGGTAGGTACCTACCTATAGGTACTTACGTGCTTAGGTGAATTTAATTACCGCAGAACTATGTCAATATGGTCCGAACAAATACACCTTAGTTAGACATGTTTTCGACAACTAGTTCAAATATTTTGAGCTAATTTTAGCTGCTAGATCATTTGATTTAAGTGCTTTGTTCTGTACTATACGTGATCAGTGATGAGTGATGACCAATATTTGAATAGCTTATTATAAGTAATTATTAATCACGTCGCGAATAACCTTAGGATTTAGTAAATTTGTAAAATATTTGCACGTTCCGATCGTGCATGGATTTGGTTCTAGTGAATCCGCGGACAGGGTATTTTATTAGATAGGTACCTACCTATTTTTCTCGAGTTCTGTAGCAAGGAAAGGAATTAGACTTACCCAAAATCGACAGGTTTATTCGCCCTACCATGATCATTTCTCGATCTTTAATCGTCCATTCATCGCATAAAAAATAGAAGTAAGTTTAAATAACAAATATCCCGCCTGCGCCTACTTAATCTCTATATATATAAAACTCTTTGTCCTGAGTGACTGACTGAGGGATCAACGCACAGCCTAAACCGCTGGTAGTAGAGAGCTGAAATTTGGAGGGTGTGTCCGTTATGTGATGAAGGCGTCAGATAAGAGAGGATTTTCCGAAATTCCACCCCTAAAGGGGGGAAAGGGGGGAAAAACGTTTGTATGCAACTTCCAAGTCGCTTGACCTACAAACTTGAAATTTAACACATAGATTTCTGTGGGGTCGTAGATGAAGCACTAAAAAGTTTTTTTTAGAAATTCAGTCCCTAAGGGTGTTAAATTGGGGATGAAAGTTTGTATGGGAATTGGTTTACCGCTTCACCTACAATCTTAAAATTTACAACGGATATTGCTGTAGGGACGTAGGTGAAGCACTAAAAAGTTTTTTTTAGAAATTCATCCCCTAAGGGTGTTAAATTGGGGAAGAAAATCTCTATGAAAATTGGCTCACCGCTTGACCTACAAACTTGAAATTTAACACAGAAATTGCTATGTAGCCGTAGGTGAAGAACTTAAAAGTTTTTTTTAAAGTCATCCCTTAACCCTCGAAGTGTATTCTACACATACGTTAGTGTAGAATTAAAATGCGCGTGACGTGTTTTCTACACGTACCCGTGTGTAACATTAAAGTGGTCTACTTTTGTCTATGATTGTGAACGTTTCTTTTTTGCATGAAGGTAGTAATTGATGTATATACGTCAGTCCCATCATTGTTTAAGGGTGTTCAATTGGGGATAAAGGTATCTATAGCATATTTTTTTAAAATTTGTTTTCGAGTTCCAATTGCGGTTCTGGCTCTCATTTTCCGGTTCAGGGGAATCTAACCGCCCCCCGAAAAGGGGAGGGGGGACAAATTTTGGTTTAAACTTTTTATTCAAGAGAATTGGTATACATACCTACCTACAGTTTTGTACATACAGTACCCTGAACCTATCCTGATTCTATTCCGATACTATGCTGATACAGATGGTACAGATAAACAATGGTGACGGAAACTATGCTGATCCTATGCCGATTCTATGTTTAACCTAGGCTGATTCTATGTTAAACCTATGCTGAACCTTTGTTGATCCTATGCTGATCTTATGTTGAACCTATGCTGATCCAATGCTGAACCTATGCTGATCATAAGATGAGATAAGATAAAACTTTATTGTACATACCAAAAGAAACATTTACAATAAAAATATAAATAAAAAAAAACAAAAGCTGATCCGATGTCGATCCTATGCTGAACCCATGCTGATCCTATGGCGGACCTATGTTGAACCTAGGCTGATCCTATGCTGTACCTAGGCTGATCCTATGCTGAACCTATGTTGAACCTATGCTAATCCTATGTTGAACCTATGCTGATCCTATGCCGATTCTATGCTGAACCTAGGCTGATCCTATGCCGATCATATGTTGAACCTAGGTTGATCCTATGCAGAACCTATGCTGATCCTATGTTGAACCTAGGCTCAACCTATGCTGATCCTATCCTGATCCTATGCTAAACCTATCCCGATCCTAGGCTGATCCTATGCTGAACCGATGCTGATCCTATGCCGATCCAATGTTGAACCTAGGCTGAACCTATGCTGATCCTATGCCGAACCTATGCTGATCCTATGATGAACCTATGCTGATCCCATGACGATCATATGCTGATTATATGCCAATCATATGCAGATCCTATGCTGATCATAATATGCCTATTTTATGCTGATCATATTCTGATCTTATGCCGATCCTATGCTGAACCTATGCTGATCCAATGCCGATTCTATGCTGAAGCTATACAGATCCTATGCCGATCTGATTCTGATCCTATGCCGATCCCATCCTGAACCTATGCTGACCCTATGCCGATCCTATGTTGAACCTAGGCTGATCCTATGTTGATCCTATGCCGATTCTATGTTGAACCTAGGCTGATCCTATGCCTACCATATGTTGTACCTAGGCTGATAGTATGCAGAACATATAAAATAAATTATAAATAAATTATGTGACCAACACACAGCGCCATCTAGCCCCATGGTAAGCTGCTAAGCTTGTGTTACGGTGACTAGACAACGGATATATTACTTACATTTATTTATGCACGATCCTATGTTGAACCTAGGCTGATCCTATGCTGAACCTATGTTAAACCTATGCTGATCCTATGCCGATCATATCCTGATCCTATGCTGATTTTGCATCCAATTTTTGACCTTTTTATTATCTTAATCGATAGACATAATTATTGATATACAAACAGTTCTATTTCCTAAATGCGGGCGAAGCCGCGGGCAGAAGCTAGTGTTATATAAGAGATCATGGTAGGGTAGATTATCACCACAGCCTTTCTGTCCAATACCGATTATAGACAATACTTAGGCTTTCGTTATATATACTCACAGAAGTTATACCTACCTACCGACATGTCGCGCCTGCAAGACCACACTGGTAGGTAGGTACCTACAGAAGTCCGTGTACCTATACATCAAGATTTTGGTTAGATAGATGTGTGCCTATCTTACCAAAATCTCCCAAAAACCAAGATGAGAGTGTGGGATAACAGCATCTTCTGACGAGTAGTCTCGGCGAATCTTCTCGCCGTAAGTCGGTATAAGATTATTTAGACCTGTCATCATTTTAGAATTTCTAAACTAAAATTTAGGTTTACTTTAGGTAAATGAACAATAGAATTACTACCATTGTTTTTGCTCTGTTTGCCTAGGGTTACAGTGGCAGTCTTTGACGGATCGGTATAGCCCAACGGCTCAAACTAGTCCTACCGGGCTAGAAGCTTCAAGCTTCCTTAAGCGACATTCAAATTCTACCTAATTGAGACCGAGATACCCTTCGATATCGAATGCAGATTGCTTCTCCAGCGAATGTCCCTAACGTGTGTGATTGTTACAGCGGCAGTAGGAAGGATCCTGTCATGGCCTGGCTGGGCGACGTGGGCGCGGTTGTCGTTCGGCGCGCTGTTGTTACACATGCCCATCAACAAGAGTCTCGTGGCCGCACGGTTGGCGCCTACACAGATGGACCGGCAGAGCGCGGTCAGTTATACCATGTTTATGAACCTATGATAGTTCGATTTGTTTTAAAAAATTGTGGCGCTTGGCGCTTATATTTAGAGTAGTGTTACCTACAATAATTATTTTATTTGACAGCTTTATCTTTTATCTAGCTAGAGATATATAAAACAGCCTTGTTTTTCTAGTTCTAGACTTCGTTTTATTAAAGCCACGCGGCAACAGACTGAACTAGTTATTTTCCTTTACACACGATAGATGAGCGTTTGACCATTATCTTACCTAAATGGTAATTAATGATGTGGTCTGATGTCACGCTCGTCTAGAAGGAAGACGGCGATGGAAGAAGATCCGACCCGTCTTCCTTAGTGGCCGCAACGGCCTACGTGTGGGAACACTGACGAGTTCGCTTAGCGCTGCGACTTAGGGATCATCTTAAAACGGTGAACACAGTTTTAAAGTTGCTATTCTTCCATGCAGAACAAAAGGTGTCTTTATACAAAAGTAGCTCGGCTCGGACTATGTTCGGTCTATGAGAAGTAGGTATCCCTTAGGCCGGTAACAAGCTGCGGCCAAAGCCTCCATCAAGCAACCCCTTTTTGGGGCAGAGGATATCGTCGTAGCCATATTCTTTTAGATTCGGGTGCGCTTTTCCCTGTTACCTATGAGTCACCTTATTTCCTCTCAAACATTTCAGATAATAGAATGGTTCGGAGTCGCCGCCGTGTCCTACATAGCAGCTCTTCCTCTCGCCCTCATCGTGGAACTCCCGGCCCAGAGGCTCCACAAGGCGATACAAGGACTCTGGGCACGGAAGCCGACGCCGAAGGAAAACGGTGCGCAGAAGACCGACTTGTGAACGTTGAAGAAACGATTTTTCGGGGATACCATGATCTAAAAATATAGGTCTGCCATTCCGGTGTCAACAGATCATCAATCAAAATGTTAAGAACACCGTCATCTGATGACACCGGAATGGTATACCTGGCTAGCGTAATATTCGATTGTGTCATGAGGGGTACCAGTTACCACCCGGTCTCAATTAGGGGGGAAGTAGCCTATGGGACGATTCATACTGGTCTAGTGTGTGTAGTCTAGAGTGTGGCGTTGTTAAGTACACTTTGAGTAGCCTAGATTCATCCTTGGCCACAAATAGTGTAAAGTCGAAATGTCAGAATTAAACCTTATTATTTGTTGCCGATGGTATCGCGATGTTAAGATTGAAATTATACTTATTTTCCAATGCTAAATATACATACACTCACGGCACAAATAATAAAAGCAACGCGATTAAACCGGAAAAAGTTTAAAGCCTTATTCTACAATGTCGCGCAGTTTACGAATGCGTTATATCTCAGAAGTAATGTGTGAATTAAGTAATGGACCATAATTATCTTCCAAGCTTATTGTCTTGAAGATACTCCAGTAAGGCATGGCATGCTTGTGAGTTGTGACGTTCTTTTTAGGGCTGATTTTTTAAATCCCTAGAGATATCTGACAAATAAAATGTAACACCACCGATAAAAAACGTCACTATGATATTTAAAAAAAATATAAGATCAAAATTTGCAGAATTTTAAATTTGGTTGGGTTCAAACTTATTGGATAGATATACAAGATGTAACAGGTAAGCCCTTTTAATCCGAAAGGGGGTTATTCTAGACGTCTAGGCGAACAACTTTTGTTCTACGACTTTTGAAAATTCGAAGTACTTTTCGAAAAATTTAGGTGTAAAGTTTACTTGAAAATCAGCTGTTTCTTAGAGTTCGAGGTCATTGACCTTATGTTGTTCTTTCATTTAGTTTGGTCTACTACAATCGCACCTTCAATTACCTTTATTTTCAAAAACAGCTGTTTTTCCAGTGAAACATAATCTCAAAATTTAAAAAAAAAAAGTTCGAATTTTCAAAAGTCGTAGAACAAAAAGTGTTCGCCTAGACGTCTAGAACAACCCCCTTTCGGATTAAAAGGGCTTACCTGTTACATCTTGTATTTTATTTCTAGAATGGAAAATCAGGCCTTAGTAACTTATTTGTCTACTTTTGCTGACAGGGTTGAGAGATGAGATTGCAAAATAAACTCCTGAAAAAATTATCTACTTCAACGGTCCCTCTTACTGGCATCAAGACAACCTGAATGGTCTATACCGTTGGGGGATAACTTCCTTGTAAAGTTTTAGATTAACACTTTCGACTTAGAACTTTCTATTCCTAGGCTTTTAAGATTAAAGAGGGAAAAAACTATATATCTCTTTTTTTATCTGGCTACAAGGAAATCATTATGTTTTTCTTTCAATAATATCTCTTTTTACATCATTCATTTAAGCTAAGGCCAAGTTTTTCACATTAAAACTAAGCATTTTTCGAGCGGCAAACATAAATAGGTATCACATTCCTACAGCTACTATACTCTTGGACAAAACATCGCTACAAACTACTAAAACAAACTATTATATCGCGCAGTCTTTGGCCCATTATTACACAGCAATATTTTGTCCTAATAGGTTATAAGGAGGAAATGTTACAACTATGTTTAAACTAATTTTGTCTGGTATCCAGAATCAAAATTAAGTTACTTATTGTAAGCATTATTGTTATATAAAAATCCTGAATTATGTGATAATATGAATGTTAATAACTAGCTGTGCACCGCGGGTTGACCCACAAGACCTGTAAAATCAGGATTTAAAGCAGCTTCTAACCAATCATAGGAATCAACGTAAAATCCAAATCTACGTTTAGATTACTAATTTAGATTTTTGCTTTTTTGAAATTGCTCAATTATTTCTTATGTATTTTTGAGCATAAATTATTTCCATTTACCATATAGACTTCTAAGGTAATTGATCTATTTAATTATACTTTAGAAGTCTGTAGTTCAATCATAATGTTGTGTGATAGGTAGGTTAAGTTATTTTAAGTTAGTTTAGGCATTTATAAAGGTGATAACTATCTTAGTGATGGATAACAATTAATTATAGAAATATACCTAAGTGTTGTACCTAACTAAATACCAAATGGTGTGTCCACACAGCAGTTTAAAAACAGTCATTTTTTTACAAAACATCTCGTTTTATTAAACTTTGATAAATTTTAATAAAATAAGATATTTTGTTAGGAGGAAATGTTACAAAATCAAATGCCTGTGTGTATGCACCAAAATGCAAAAGAATTTGGTGTTTGATAAAAAAAAAATAACTATATTATTGTAAGTTTATATTTTGGATGTGTGTAAATATAATTTGATGGTTTATTGAAGTGTTTTATTTTATTTTAATAACTTGCAACACCCTAAGGTGTTAGTCTTATCTCACGGGAAAATCCGGATAAAAAATATGCCTGTTTTAATCCAGATCTCTGGCTACATACAATTATTCATATCAATCAGTTTAGTAGTTTTTGCGTAAACTTTACGCAGTTAAAGTAAAGGAATAACAAACATACTGACACACAAACTTTCACCTCTATAATATACGTAGTATATCTACCATTCCCTATCCCTAATCTACCATATCAAATCATGAATTGTATCTATGAAGATTTGAATTGAAAAACCATGTTAAAATGTAGTAGACTTTATTCAGTCTAAGCTTAAACATAGATTCTAAGTTCTGACTTAGGTTGCTAACTTATAATTAGCTTAGATTACTTAACCTAAATGCATTAGTGTTTGTTGATATCCATGTCTGGTAAAGGGAAAAACAGTAAAAAAAACTGGCTACTTTCTAAACGGCCATAATTATAAAAAAGTACAATCTTTTTTTAGCCCAGATTCTCGACACGCCCGCCATTACTAAATACCAACATTGCAGAAATTTAAAGTTTCGAAATTTTATTTTCAAGATTACTCTCTAGCCTTTGCCTGAATTTGATTATTACGTACGGTTCTGTAAGGTACTAATTAGGTAGATTTATATGGCAGTGAATATAAATATTGACGAATACACCCGCCATCCTGACGTCAGATTGGCGGCTCACATATTTATTGAGTTTTCTATGCGTACAGAGAGGTACTATTAATTTCTTTATTGGTAGAATTAGGTAGAATTAAGGTAGATTTGAGCCATATTAGATTCATGATAATTTGCATTTGTACACCCGCCATTCTGATGCACACTTATCAGTAGGGTTGTGACATGCTGTAGATTTCAACATGCTATGTAATAGTAATCTGCCAATGTCAATTAGCCTCAAATGGATTATTTTAGCATAGGATAACCACCTTACCAAATACAGAGCCCAACAAACGCATACCAAAACACTGCACACTGAGAGGATAGTAGTAATAATGCATTGTAAATGGTATCACTGTGGTGCTAACGTCGTGAGGGTCCAGAGCCACCCTGCCAGCCCCCACGGTGCCCTCCGCCTCTCCCACCTGCTCGACCCCGGCCAGCCGCTGGAATATACAACAAATATCATTTTAAAACTACAGCGTAACTGATTTTTTAAATAATGGGGGTTAAAGTATGAAATTGCCGTTTTATTGCAATAGGTTCTTTGAATTGACATAGAATCTTCATGGTTTGAGGTTTTCAAATGGTTTCTGTGATGTTCTTTTTTTAAAAAATGTGAAACATTTGAATATCGACTTTCAATTGTTTTTGTTATTCAATTTAGACAAGAAAGATGGATACTGCGAAAATTCGAGTGATTTTTGAATACGAGTTCCGACGCGGAACTAACGCGGCAGAAACAGCCCGCAATATCAATGCTGCGTTTGGAGAGGGGTCTACTAATGAACGCACCGTGCGATTTTGGTTTAAACGCTTTCGTGATGGAAATTTCGACTTAAAGAACGAGCCACGAGGAAGACCGCCCACACAGGTGAATAACGATGAATTAAGAGAGATAGTGGAAGCCGATCCTAGTCAAACTACCCAGGAATTAGCGGCATGGTTTAACGTTACCTTACCCACTTTATTGACTCACTTGCGTCAAATCAATAAAATAAAAAAATACGATAAATGGGTGCCTCATGATTTGACTGATCTGCAGAAAGAAACGCCTGTTGAAACTTGTGTTGCCTTGTTGAACCGGTACAGAAATGAAGGAATATTGGATCGAATTGTAACATGTGATGAAAAGTGGATTCTTTATGATAACCGGAAAAGAAAAATGCAATGGCTGACCCCAGGTCAAATGCCACAACAGTGTCCTAAAGCAAAACTTACCAATAAAAAGGTAATGGTAACTGTTTTTTGGTCTCAGCATGGTGTTATTCACTATAGTTTTCTTCGATCTGGTCAAGCAAATACGGCAGATGTCTATTGTGCCGAACTCCGAACCATGTTGACAAAACTAGCAGTAAAACAGCCCCGACTCATGAATCGATCTTCACCATTATTGCTCCACGACAACGCGAGACCTCACACAGCACGAGAAACCATTTTGACCCTTCAGGAACTGCACTTAGAAACCATTCGTCATCCTCCGTATTCACCAGACCTTGCTCCAACGGACTACCATTTTTTTCGTGATTTGGACAATTATCTACGTGACAAGAAGTTTTCTTCCCAGGAGGCAGTACAAAATGCTTTCACACAGTTTGTGCAGTCTAGATCGTCGGAGTTCTATCGCAAAGGCATTAATAACCTTCCCATTAGATGGCAGCAATGTATAGATAATAATGACAACTATTTTGATTAAATAAATTTGGTAAAAATTTTAAAAATAAACAATTAAGATTTTCAGTACAAATCGGCAATTTCATACTTTAACCCCTAATATTATTGTTGTTTTTACTACAAATATTATTTATTATTTAATATTATTTATTTCAAATATTATTTATTATTAAATAATATTTGTACCCTTTTCTATGTTTTAGTGTGTTTTTGCAGAGCTCAATATTTTACCAGTTGCAATACTGGCAAAATATTGAGCTTAATAAAACATGGTGAACAAGATACGGTCTAAATGATACCTTATTTACATAGCAGTATTATGAGATGTCATATTTCTGACTAATGAGGTTCAGCAATGATTGCTGAAGGTATGAATGGATGAATTTGAATGAATGGAATATTATTCACATATTACTTGACTTTCATAGAAATATGATGAAGAGTGATGATGACAGATAGAACAATCTGGATTACTACTTGTTAGTGAAGCCCTACAAAAACAGGCCACAATCTCACAAATAATATATCACATAATATAATCTCAAAAAGGCCGAAACATTTAATTTTTAAACCATATATGTACAAATAAGTATATGATCAAGAGTTTTGGAATGGGTCTGCTTAGGTGTTTTCACAAAATAGTAACCTATGGAAATACAATTTGCTGTTTTCCTACACTGCATAACCAGAACGGGGTTTCAGGTTAGTTCTATCAGGCGAAGGAGTTAAGGTTTCCTAGATCTAGTATATCTGGTACATATTTGTTTACAAACACAAGACTCGAACAAATCGAGCAGGTACCTACTTAAGGTTTTAGGTATCGGGTATAAACTAACCTTGTGCTCGTAAAATAGCACTTTTCCCACGTCCGGCTGTCGGTTTATTCCCTTGTCGTTTGAACATAGGGGCGTTCTTCAACATGTCCGGTAGAATCATGAAGCGGATTTTCGACCCTCTGATGTAAACGTTCTCCAGCTGGGAGACGCGTCCGTCCCTGTGAGATACAGTCACTAGCGTCATTTGGCAATTCATATTATCTTCAGCTTCGATCAATTTGCCGCGGTAAACTTCGCCGGTTATCGTCTCCAGAGTCACTACATGACCCTCAGCTTCGTGAAGTACTTTAATTGGTACACCGATAGACATCTTGGATTGTGTATTATTATAATCACTGCTATAATCACAGAATTACTCAGCAAAACACTGGATTTATTTGGATATAATTTAGGAAAATTCTATCACCCAAACAGAAAACAAAATCTTCAACCATAAACAAACAAAATCATTTGACACATAGACGAATTTGACTTTTGACGTATAAAGTGTTGCCAGTATTAAAAATTAACAACTTCCGGATAAGATTAGCCAGTTTTTAAGATCGCAAATAATCGCAAATGATCAATTATCTCGTCTGCAGTAACCGGAAAACAAATTTTGACAGTGACAATAGATCCGAACCGAAAGTGACAGCACTTTATCCATATGCCTCTGTTTACGATTTTGTTGATTGTAGGTTTTTTTTAATTTTACGAGCAAAGAAATGAGATAACTGATAAATCTGGGTCTCTGAAAGTACGACTGACTTTAAAACAGTATTTATGTGTTAATAACTGCTTATAATGGCTGTGTACGCTGCTCATTTAACTAGGACTTTGCAAGGAACTCCGTCGGTGTTTCAAGTGACTGCACAGGAGGCCCTAGGGGCTACTGTAAAGCCTGCTTTACGAAAGCTTGTAGAGGTTTGTCTTAATTAACTTATTGTAGTCGAAACCGCCTTGATAGGAACTTTAGTTATCCACAAATAGGGAATTTATTTCCTTGCGTACTTAGAACAAATTTCCCTATAAATACCTGAGAAACTACCAATGAAACTACTGTGATTTTTACTAATTACAGCAAAAAAATGATGTTGATGTTGGGATCATTTTTCTCGTGTATATTCTAGAGATGTGCAGAGGTATACTAATTAGCAATCCACTGTATTACACTATACTACTATACTGATTATTTCAGTATCTATCCAGTGCATACCCTAACAAATTGGGATGGAGCGAGCGATGGTTTGATGAAGTTTACCTCCTGTTCGATGCTTGTCTCCAGTACCACTACCTCAAGCATTATGGTGAGTGAACATTGCTGTCATATTTTCAAGACTACTCTAGGTAATAAATCCTGTAGTTAGTGGAGAAAAACATGCTGTGACAACTTCATCATCATCATCATCATCATCATCAGCCCGTTGCAGTCCACTGCTGGACATAGGCCTCTCCAATTGCACGCCACCTAGATCTATTTTCGGCTTCTCGCATCCAGTTTGTGCCAGCCGTCTTGCGCAAATCGTCGCTCCAACGTGCCTCGTGACAACTTCACTAAGTAAGAAAAGAGCAAAAGATTGTAGTTATGTACACATACTGTACACATCCATACTTCCATGCTTTGGAAGGCATTGATCCTTAGAGCAGTCATTAGGTTAAGATAGATTCCTTAGGGCAACTAGAAAACTCTAATACTAGGTGAGACACAACACTTCAGGAAAAGAGAAAGCCCTACATATAAATACCTATATTTTTTTATGTGGGATAGGCTAGCATTTGTTTTTATCTCTCCTCATCTCACCTGATAATATGCTCACCTAGAAGAAACTTATTCACTTTTGAGTAGAAGTCTTGGATAACACTTTTACAAAATTGTATCCATCTTTTGTTACTATTCTCCAGCGGCGTCGTTCTCTGAAAGTTTCTACGGCCTCATCCGAGTGCCGACCTCGATGTCTGAGTTCTGTTCGGGGCAGCGCCTCCCACCGGCGCTGGAGCGCGCGTCGCTCGCGCTATTAGTGCTGGCTCCGTACCTCACTGACAAGCTGGAGAGAGTGGTGGAGAGGTGGAGAGAAGACGAGGAGGATGGCAGACTTGGCAAGGTATCAATATACCATGGACACTGTTGGCAACATACCATAATTCCTTAAAGTTTAGAGTGTTTTTTGCAATTAAAGTTTTTTTATCTTTAGTGCTTCATAATATATTTCAGTTAGTGTATTTATTATTTAGAAAAACAAGCTTTGCTTAATTAAAGCATTCATTAGATTCGGACTTGCAATTTCCTATTTTTTAGCAGCAGGTAGAAAATATCTACCTCTCATAGCTTCAGTCTGCCAGTCTGCAAAAACGATGCACAAAAAGATTGCCTTAGATAGAACAGTCTTAAGATCTAATAATGCCATCTCCCAAGTTAAAGTCCGACTTTTATACTACAAAAACAAAAAACAATGCCTTTTTTTCCAAATCACAGGACTATTTCAGTTTTACATCAAAAAAATAACTATATTCCTTTGGCAGTCTAGCTCGGGCCGGCTCCGCGCCGCAGCTATCCGCGTATACTCAGTAGCACACCTCAGCTACTCCTTCCTCCGCCTGTACCAGCTAGCGCAGTACATGCGTGGAGTGACGCCGGCGCACTGTCCGCAGCTACGGACGCTGGGCGTGGCCTTGAGGGACGCCCCTGAGCGTGAGATTGTGAGCTGGGGGGAGGTGCTGGCGGGGATACGAAGGGGGGAACCCGAGTGAGTTTAGTTTATAAAATGTATTTATTTTATTATTACCAATGACAGTCATATTTTTATGGCTATCAGCCCTAACTGGGCTTTTACAGATATGTCAATAAGATGCAGATATATAAATAACCCTGTATAAAACTGGAAAACCTTGAAGATTCTTTTTAATTTACTCTACTCTAGTGATGGCCATATCAGATTTGGACCAAAAGATAAAACAGAAATTAATACACCTTACTAATATTATAAACACGTAAGTTTTTGTGTATGTGACTTTGTTACTCTTTCACGCAAAAACTACTGAACCGATTGCGATGAAACTTGGAATATTTTATCCGGATATTCTCGCGGGAACGGGACTTCCCGTGAAACCGCCGGGCGCAGCTATAAATAATAAAATAAAAATTGTTAGACATTACACACAACACAATCTATCCCCAGACTAAGCACTAGGCTTGTGCTTAGTCTTAGTTTGGAAAACGGATATAGTAAGTACAGTAACTCAGTTTTCTTGGTTGTGTTCCAGTGTGGTATCATTCCCACTGGTGGGTCGCGTGGTGCTGTCGTGTGTGGAATACGGAGCGTTCCTGGTGCAGTTCCTGCGGTGGTGGGAGGCGCGGCAGCTGGGTGCCGGAGGAGTGGGGACAACCACACTGCCCACACCGCCGCCGCCTGAGGTAAGCTAGGTTCCTTACTAATGTCTCACTCATCTGACCAGTGTTTCTGGTTGCATCTCTCCCAAGAGCCTAAAGTGCTGATTGATCCCATCTCTATGATTTTACCATTAAAAGACTCATCATCATCAGCCTGTTGCAGTAAACTGCTGGACATAGGCCTCTCCAATTGCACGCCACCTAGATCTATATTCGACTGCTCGCATCCAGTTTGTGCCACCCGAAACAACACAAAAGACTCATAATCTTACTCATTTGTTAAGACCATAGGAACAACACAATAATTGTGTTATTATCTAAAACCCTTGGTCACACCACGAGGAAAACTTAAATTAAATAATATTCTGTGACTGTTAAGAGACATTTAATGTCTTTACTCTAGTGGTACGCTGCAACAAAGCATTATATTATATTTTTCAAACAATTTATTTTTAATTACTTTATTGGCCTATAAATCCTAGATCAGTAACTCTAATGACCTTGACTTGACCGGGACATATAAGACCCGATGGGTAATTTAATTAGTCTTTAGGTCTACGTATGAGACCTATGAGATAAACATATGAGATTTTGAAATCTCGACTGGAACTTTTCGACACTACTTTTTGTAAATGATTACCACATAATAAGGATTAGGTACCGATTTTATCACTATTCTTGTTAATTTCAGATAAATTGATGCTAGACACACTTTCCCTAAAAGCTACATTTTTCCAAATTAAATAATCAATGTTTTTTGTTGGTGTTTTTGTTTTTCTTTCTCTTTTTTATAATGATTTTTCTCTTTGTTATTTTGAATACTATGACTGCCACTTACTGCGTTAGAGAGTGAACAAGCCCCTTTGTTGTTTACAGAAAGATGAGAAGGCAGTCCGCTACAGAAACAAATGTCCCCTCTGTATGCAGACGTGGAAAGTGCCCACTGTGCTTCCAGTGTCCGGGTGAGTTTGGAAAATAGTAGTAGTATAGTGTGATGTAATGAATTGCAGGGTCATTACATTACATCAGATAACAGGAAAAGCGGTACCTAATTCAAATTAATCTCTCATCAACCGACGCGGACGGTAGTATTTTGGGGGAAAGGAATGCCAACTCATTCTCCATACAAACATAATGGACTGTTTTCTTCCGAAATAAAGAGATTAGATGTAATATGTTTGTGACATAGAACCTTTAACAGCCACAACCGTGCCCCTATGTATTAGTCTTTCGTATTCTAGCTATAAAATTAAATACGAGATTTTCATTTTTGTGAAACCTAGTTCAAATGCGTGTAAATTGATAAAGTCTACTTAAGTGTAATGAAAGTGAAAATCGGTGCAAAACATGTACTTTAGCGTTGCCTCGAAAGCTCGAGTGAACCTTCATCGTAAAGAGCCACCATTTACAATGACTTCCTCGACTTGACTTTTACTACGACGACTAGACTATTTTGATACAAATTGCAAAATAACTGTAAAAATTAATAATACCTACTTGACATTGGCTACTTTACTAATAGCCATAATCGGTTTACAACCGAAAAGAAATAAATTAAATACCTACTATATTATTAATCAGTGCTAATGCGGTGCAAAATTGAACAACTTGCTGAATGTGTTGACAAGTATAGTAATCTACATTCCAGGTACATATTCTGCTACGTGTGTATATCTCGCTCCCTGCAATCTGCGCCGCGCTGTCCCGTGGCGGGCTGTCCCGCGCAAAGGGAGGACTTGTTGCGGCTCTACATATAGCTCACGTCACGTCACGTCTATACGTATTACAGTGAGACAAACTCAGACACCAGTGTTACCCCAATGAGTCTATTAAAGTTATAGAGACGCCATTGCAGAACAAATCATTATTGAAAGGCGGCCCAAAGTATGCTATACAACCTCATTATTTATATTCATTCACATAATTTAAAGAAGAAATAGACGAAACTATTGTTATCTCTTTCTAAAAACATAAGACTCAATGCTACTTGCATGACGTAAGAAAGAGATGTCATAATATCATTATGACATCTCATAATATTATTATGACATCTCATAGTGGTTAGAAGAGAATAATAAAACGTCAAAGTCAAAAACTTCGTTGAGTTTTTGAATAAAAAACTTTTTGAATAAATAAACTAAAATAAATAAATACAGCTTTACTTACGTATAAAATGACATATTTTTGCCAGTTTTTGGAGTATAATTCGTGCATCGCCTAAATACGCACGAAGGCATTGTTGTCTGTGAATAATGTTGTGAAAGTGAACTAAATGTACTGTGTGATAACAAGCGGGTGATCGTGACGTGAGCTGGGATGGAACTAAGACTTCTCTGGCTAGCTAGCTTGCATTTGTGTTGCCAAGAAATTTGCCCTATTACGTACCTAGAAGTTTTTACATATCTCTGTGTTACCCACTTGCATTTTCGCAAGAATGTCTCGGCAAAAAGTGGTCAATTTGTTATTTATTAAAAACAGCTGTGTAAATACGGAATTTTAAATGAAAATGTTTAAATTGAGCTAAGTTTCGGTGCCTACTAACAAGTTTTTGTGAAACTTTTGTCCTTCACTTTTTATGGTTTTGACTCAGAATTTTTATTGTTATTGTTAGGTATATCTACAGGGTTACAGAAAAAGTCGTGCTAGATCCGTTGAGGGCGTGGAGTACCCATCATTTCTGACTTATTTCACTATGAAACACCCTACCCTAAACTTAACCCTTTTTGAGATATTCGACTTTTAATTTTTTCATTGAAAATTGCCGATATTTAAGCTACTAAATTTATTTTTGTTTATTTTGTGTGTCTTATTATTATTATTATTGCATTTTGAAATGCGTAATAAGATGCTTAAAGACGTCAATCATTAAAATAGTACATTAGTTAATTGAATAGACCGTAGCAGACAAGTGAAAGTTAAGAAATAAAAAAATAAATTAGAAAGTTTATTTTTCTCTAAGGGATATCTAAAAAAAACTATATGGCAATTGTTCGGCAGATGTTTTTTAAAATATTTACGTTTCATCAGCTATCTAACGACGTATAACAATCTAGGGATTGTATTACATTTCGTGGAAAAAAGGGACGCTCCAGTAGTAGTAGTAGTTCTAACGGTACCGCGCCTATTGTCCTTCAAGTTAAGACGCACCGTGCGAGCGAGACAAGTGACGATTTATGTAGGTGCGAATGAAAGAAAAAATGTGTAGAGACCGGTTAGGGCTGTGAATACAACAAGGGGTATTGTTTTGGTTGTCAGTCAGTCTGCTTTTGTGCTTCGTACATAGTAGATGTGACATTGTATTGCTCTTTTTCTCGACTTGGCTGTGATTCTGGACTGTTTCTTCTGATTTGTGACTACTGTGCTTGTTAACCGGACTCTGATTTGTACCTGCGATACGGAAGTGTTGAAGATGACGTCCTACACACCTGAAGAATATGCTGATATGCTTATTTGTTACGGATACTGCAATTGTGTGTCTGCGCAAGCTCGCAACGAATACATAACTCGCTACCCCGGTCGTCGAGTGCCGGATGTGGCCGTTTTTGACAGAGTTTATCGAAGACTTCGTGAAACTGGCTCTGTTTTGAGACGAAATACAGACATGGGAAGACCACGAATTGACGACGAAGAACAGGACAATGAGATAGTGCAACGCTTTCGAGCGGATCCGACTACTTCCACTAATATTGTTGCCCGTGATCTGGGACTTTCGCAATGGAGAGTGTGGTTTACCGTGCACACTGCTGGCCTATACCCATACCATTATACGCCGGTACACGTTATTGAAGAAGGAGACCCCGCGAGGAGAATGGACTTTTGCAGATTTATGCTAAATGCTGATGTGGAAGACCCAGATTTTCTAAGAAATATCTTGTGGACGGATGAGTCCAAATTTGATAAAGATGGCATAACTAACTATCACAACGCCCATTACTGGGCCCCAAAAGAACTAAGGAATCCCAATAAGAAAAGAGTGAAGGGGTCCCAACGTAGATTCAGCGTGAATGTGTGGATGGGCATTATCTCCAATCATTTGATTGGACCTTACTTTCTCCCGGATAATTTAAATGGGGAAAGCTACGAAAATTTCCTGAGAGCAGACTTGAGTGATTTGCTGGATGATCTGCCACTCAACCTGATCAGGGACATGTGGTTCCAACACGATGGCTGCCCTGCCCATTTCAGAAGAAGTGTCAGAGACTGGCTGGACACAAATTATCCAAACAAATGGATAGGACGAGGTGGGCCGTTGCCATGGCCAGCAAGAAGTCCGGACATTACCCCCATGGATTTTCATGTGTGGGGGTGCATGAAAAGTCTAGTATACAGCGAGCCGAATCCAGTTTCGTCTGTGGAAGACTTAAGACAAAGGATTGTGGATGCAGCTAACAAAATGAGGACCACATTGACCACTGGAGTAGTGAAGACTGGTCTCCGTAGAAGAATGCGACAATGTATCAGAAATAGAGGCGGCCATGTTGAACATGAACTGTAAACAAGAAAAAGTTGTGTGAAAAGCTTTAATAAATAACATTTCATGCTTACCTATTGTTTTATTTTATTTTTTAGGGCTAAGTATAAATTTTCTTCTCCACTGTCGCCTATGAAACTAATTTTTTTTATAATGTATTTGAATAAAACACTTGATTATTATACCTCGTTAGATAGCTGATGAAACGTAGATATTTTAAAAAACATCTGCCGAACAATTGCCATATAGTTTTTTTTAGATATCCCTTAGAGAAAAATAAACTTTCTAATTTATTTTTTTATTTCTTAACTTTCACTTGTCTGCTACGGTCTATTCAATTAACTAATGTACTATTTTAATGATTGACGTCTTTAAGCATCTTATTACGCATGTCAAAATGCAATAATAATAATAATAAGACACACAAAATAAACAAAAATAAATTTAGTAGCTTAAATATCGGCAATTTTCAATGAAAAAATTAAAAGTCGAATATCTCAAAAAGGGTTAAGTTTAGGGTAGGGTGTTTCATAGTGAAATAAGTCAGAAATGATGGGTACTCCACGCCCTCAACGGATCTAGCACGACTTTTTCTGTAACCCTGTATATTGACTTCATGATTTGGTGTAAATTTCAACTTGCTTGCTCTACCCGTTTGTAAGTAAATTGGTGATAGACAGACGGACAAGCCACTGGTCTTATAAGGGTTTCTTTTTTTTTTCATTTACTTATATACTTCGTTCGTATAGGTATAACATCCTCGAGCTTTCGCTAATATTAGTAGGTAGGTATTTTAAAGAACTAGGAATTATTAAATAAAAAGGCTGTGGTTTTACAAACATATTTAAACATATAATTTGTGAGTATAATATTTTTTTATAAGTAGGTAAATATAAAATTGTTAAATTATATAAATGTTATAAAATAACTATGAACATAGGTGTATTTTTATTTCTTGCATTAAAAAGGAAGTAGCTAGGTACGTAATTTTTTCCTATTCTTAATATTATAAAGAGGTATAAAGACGCCATCTAGCCCCATGATAAGCTACTAAGCTTGTGTTACGGTGACTAGACAACGGATTTAATATTGATATTTATTTTTCATCAAATACATACTTATACGTTATAGTATATATTACTAAAAGTAGGTAGTAATATATATACTCTGTTGCTATCTAATATATACCAAAAACAAATATTTATTTTTAACTCTGACTGCTGACGTTAAAATAGCAAAAAAACAGAAAAATCGTAGAATAAAAATCGCAAACATACACAGTGTGTGTGTGTTTTAGCAGTCCATAGAGCATAAATATTTGATTCCGGGAATCGAATCGGCCCCAACGTGCCACATAGAGTCGTAGATAAATAGATCAACACTTTATTAAACCAAAAAAAAACTCAAATTATACAAAAAAAAAAGGCCATCGTCCCTTATCTAAGCAACCAAACTTACAAATACTCGACATCGCTCACAATAACCGAAGACAGAAACAGATGCGCGATCTGATACCCATTACCCGCTACGAGTGCAATTCGGGGGGTGTTCCTCACGTGAAGCACTGGGGTGGGGGGCTCGGAGGGGGAGACGAGAGGGAGCGGGAGGGACTCGATGTGGGAGCGGAGGGAGTCGCGGGAGGGAAACGATTGGGAGCCGTAGGAGAGGTGGCCGGGGGGAGTAGTGTGGGTAGTCCAAGGGAGGGGTGTTGCAAAGTAGCCGCCTTCGCCCTGCAATTAACAGATTAGTATAAGAACTACGTGTTTAGATCGCGTTTGTAGATAAGTTAGATAACTTTAGATTTAATATTATACCTCGATGTTTCGGGGTAAAGTGGGATAAACGAAGCTCATCACTCCAGTCTTCTCGCGACCACGCCGAAACGGAAACGGAAATTTAGATCGAAAGTTATCTACAAACGCGTTCTAGACTCGTAGTTCTAATAATAATAATGTACAGAAAAAGTGTAGGTAAGTTTAAATTCAGTTGGTCCTGACGTTTTTCTCTGATAGCAGTCGTTAGGTTAAGTTAGAGGCTTTAGTTCGACCTAAAAACTTTAACACTAGATCAGACATTCTACTATACAAAAAGAAAAAGACAGTGACGAACTGCTCCCCACTGGCGTTGACGATGGGGGTACAATACACAAGCGTTGCAATCATCGCTAGATAACCTACCTCAATTTGGAGACAGCATAGTGGTTTCCCCCGCTTGACGGTGACGATGAACAACAACTACCCACGCGCGTTGACGATGGGGGTACAATACACAAGGTTTGCAACCATCGCTAGATAACCTACTTACCTCAATATTGGAAACAGCATAGTGGTTCCCCCGCTTGACGGTGACAATGGACAACAACTCCCCACTGGCGTTGACGATGGGGGTTCCCGCGAGGTATGTGTTGTTAGACTCGAAAGTGGGGGCGCAGCGCCATATTGCAAGTTTGCCGTCGCTCGATAGAATCAGGATGCGTTTGACGCGGTTTATAAATACCTAAATAAGAAAAAATTTAAAAACCACCAAAAAAAAAGATTTGATAAAAAAGACCAAAATAACCTCTACATACAGCGCCACCGACTAATTAATCTGTTTTATCATCTGAAGTCGGGCAATTTTACTGGCTGTATGGTTCCATATTGTACTTAGTTTGGCTGCCCGACTTCAGATGATAAAACAGATTAATTAGTCGGTGGCGCTGTATGTAGAGGTTATTTTGGTCTTTTTTATCAAATCTTTTTTTTTGGTGGTTTTTAAATTTTTAAATTATTTTTTGTTCTTTTTTTAAGTCGGTTTTTTAATTTTTAAATTATTTTTTTATTTCACCCTTTTTAGTACCTACCTACCTACTTCCGACTGCCAAATAAATTAACAATACCTATTGTTACCGTAATTTTAATTATTGAGGAGTTTGCTGATGAGAAGGTGGTTTTAGGTGGCCCATCAATCTGTTCTTAGTTCTTTAGGGGTCTATTCTTTTTGGTAGAAGTCCAAAAACGAGTAATTTATTACATTCTGGGAAGCTATCCTGTCCATCATTCCGAAGATACTCATCAGATCCTGACCAAATTTTTATGGGACCACCACGGGGCTTCCGCCTTTCCATTAAAAAAAGAACCATCTCAATCGGTCAAGCCACCTTCGAGTAATCGGTGAACAAGTTAATTGAATACAGGTTTTTGAGGAGCATTCGCGGTCCTCACTTCGAAGATCCTCATCAGATCCTCACCAAATTTTTATGGGACTACCTCGGGGCTTCCACCTTTCCATTAAAAAAAGAACCATCTTAATCGGTCAAGCCACCTTCGAGTAATGGGTGAACAAGTGAATTGAATACAGGTTTTTGAGGAGCATTCCCGGTCCTCACTTCGAAGATCCTCATCAGATCCTCACCAAATTTTCATGGGACCACCTCGGGGCTTCCACCTTTCCATTAAAAAAAGAACCATCTTAATCGGTCAAGCCACCTTCGAGTAATCGGTGAACAAACATTAAAAAAAAAAAAATATATATATACGCGACGAATTGAGAACCTCCTCCTTTTTTGAAGTCGGTTAAAAAGATAGTAATAGGTGGTAAGTTAGAATGAAGTTATATTTCCAAAAACAGTTATAAAATACTCCTGTAACAATTTTGTGATATTTCAACCTTTATGTATTTTTTAACACAAAAAAATATTTAATTATTTAAGTACCTAGTTTAAATTCTCCACAAGATCTGTAAAAATCCTACGCTAGCGAATATTCGCAATATAGCTACCTATACGAGTAGGTATGTACCTATGTATGGGACTTTGTTACTACTTCACGCAAAAACGAATGAACGGATTAAATTGCGTGATATGAAAAGAAAGCTGTGAAGTTTTGAACCACTTTTGAACAAAACACTTTTATGCTGATATTCTCGCAGGGACGCGAGGTAAAACCGCGCATCTTTTAAAATGAAAGCAAAGAGGCCCCAACTTAACTATTAGGTAACTAACTATTAATCATTAAACTGTTACTTTATCACTGGTCGGCTAGTCCCCTGTGAAGCAACACCTACCTTCTCAGCAGTGTTCTCATCGATCCTAACGTACGCGAGCTCGCCGAGCGGCGCGAGCGTCTGTTCCGTGAAGATGCCGGCGTAATGGTGGGTTTTGTTCGCTAGTTCTTTGATCTGAAAACAGATATTATTGTACCTATAGCCAATAGTCAAAGGTCAAATAGGTACGAACTTATATACAAAGACCCGTGTGGGTATACGGGCCTTCGTAAGATTTAATACAAAAAAACTCAACTTAAAGTTATAAGATCCTAGTGTGGTTTTGTCACTAAAGTCATACAGGTATACTGCAGCCCATGAGTTTTTGAGTTTCTTTGTTATGTCAAAGTTTTAAGTTTTTAGTGTGAGTTATCCTAGTCCTCTTTCTAAAAGAAGTTTCTTTAGAGTTTAAACAACTGCAGCGCTGCGTCTAAAGTTTAACCGCAGCGCTGCAGTTGTTGGTTTATTAGATTTAAATAATCATATAGGTTCCTTAGGCCGACACCCACCCGTGCCGACCCACCTGTTCCTTTGCGCAACTGTGTATGTGTGTATGGGCACGGCAGAGCTATTATAGCAGGCGTACTACATGCCATCTCATGCACCGGGGATGGTGAAACCCACCACTATACCTACCCGGTCCTTAGTGCCGACCCACCTGTTCCTTAGTGCAGCTATGTATGGGCACGGCAGAGCCGTAGCTGGCGTACTTCTTGCCGTCTCGCTCATGCACCTCCGCGGGAATGGTGAAACCCACCACTAGGCCCTTGTAGTTGTCGTTTAAAACTGTCTTCATTGACATTCTGCTACACTGGAATTATATTGTAAAAATATCGTAGGAACGTTTCACAACTCAGTACCTAAGTAACTAAGTTATCCGGTGCAGGAAGACTATGTGTGATCCGCGGTTTCACCCGCTTAAGTCCCGATCCCGTGGGGATTTCGACAAACCCTTTCCTATCGGATGCCTAAATCATTCACCCTCTCCAAATTTCAGCTCTCGAGTAAGTATTATCTGTTTAATCTTTACGTTTTGATCTGTCAGTCATTCAGCATTATGAAGGTATAGAAGTATCCTACCTGTTGTTATAGGGTAAATGTACGGAGTCAGTTGGCAATGGTGATCACGTCAAAATAACAAAAACCAAACACGACCAACCGATATCCTAAGATAACTGTAGGTATACCATATCTCTGAGGTATACGCTAACATTACGTCATTTCCTTGCGCGACCTGTGACTGACTGTGTTGATCAAATTGGTAGGTAGGTATCCTATGACTATGACATCCACTTCCCAAACAAACTAATAAGTATTGATCATTACATTACTGATCGACAAAATGACCCAAAGTAAAGAACTTTTAGATTTTTGTTATTTAGAAACCTAGGTAAGTAGGTACCTACCTATTGTAAAATTGATACTTTGTAACTTAGGTCGGCCAGTTGGACATCAATTACTGCAAAACATCAAAATCATTAATTTTTCATTGGTAGAGAATTAAATCTAACAATAAGCGAAAAATACCAGAAAAATGAATCTAATAAATAAATACCTTATACCAATAGGTGTACAAAAGGAAATAAATCGATTTTTGGTAAATTATTTTTAAATTGATGTAGGTAGGTTCCTACTGCTAAGCTGTTAATTAATTAATTAACTTACTGATAGCTTAATTAATATTATATTTATAACGTATTTTTTAATTGTTGCAGGCTGCCCTTTCTCCCCAGTTCACATTAAGATAATTTCCACCTTGTATACCTATATACCGACGTATGTTATACCTACATAATGTACGTAGGTACTTACGTATTTAACGTTATTGAATGTAAATAAACACTGACTCACCTGTTAAATCCAAAAAGGTATCAAACAATTATTATTATCCACTGTTTATACTTCAAAGATTTATTTTAAGATGTTAGTCTTACAAGCGAAAGAACCGAAATGATATTAGCTTCCTTATCTGATAACTAGTGATAACAGACCTACAACCAACAGCGTTGTTTTGATAAATTTGATAAAAATATTTTTACATCACATAGGTAGAGAGTTGCACACATAGCTAATTGGATTTAATCATTTAACTAGTACAGGGCCTTTACCATGAGACGTCTTGTTGCACTTAACTCGTACATTGGACTTAGGTACTTTGGGCTCTAGATAACTTTTGCAGTAAATAAGCAATACTGATTTGATCTTGGATTTGATATGTTTGGCTTGTTAAAGTAACATTATTCATGGTTCAAATAGTTAGGTACCTACATAATTTTTTTTTAGAATGTGTCATTTACCTACCTAGGTACTTACTTATTTTCAATTGTAATAATTAATTAAATGAAAAAAAAAACCGAAATTTTGCTGCCTTTTAAGGTAAGTAGGTAGTAGGTACTGAACCCTAAAAAATATAAACAGCACAAACATTAAGAATCATGTAGATTTTGTGATGTGTAAATAAAGTTATTGAACAGGACCTAATTAAAGAACTGTTATAAGTGATAGTCACTAAGTAAAGGACGAAGTTCTATTAGTAGATACATTAGAGAAGGTAACCTACTAGAAACTGCCATTGCCACTGAACAATTGAACATTAGTTATACAAGTTATACAACTAGGTAGTTTTGTGAGACTTACCTGAGAATCCTAAGATGCACCTTCGTACATAAATGGTAAATTATATATAAAAAACTTCAAGACACTGCAGTAAATTACTCGAATTTTAAACTAACATGGTTATTTTCACTACAAATACTTATTTATTACTTAAGAATCCAGGTCTATCAATTTGTTTTTTTTACAGAGCTAGCTCCGTAAAGACGAAATATCCAGATATTTTGTCTATATTTCGTCCGATATTTCGAAATATCCAGATATTTCGTCTTTTACTTACAACTGTCTTGTAAAAAAACAACAACTTAAATAAAAATTGCACGACATGGATCATGGCATCATGGTAAATATCCCGAATATTCTTAGATTTTATTTGTAGTGTGATAAAAATCTTAGACTTGAGCACTGCCGGCTACAAGATCCAACACTGAATGACGATTATTTCCAAAGAGAATATAATCACTATGTTTTAATTATTTTGAAATACGTGGGTAATTACCAAAATGTCAGACCGAACTGGCAATACAATTTTCTAAGTGGGGTACTTTTTCAATGTTCATTAACATCTATTTTAGTTGGACATCCACATCTTAATACATTGGAAAGACTCTTCAAACTAAGGCTGAAATCTATAATCCAAATTTTAGATGTGGTAGAAATGAGAAATATCGCTACTTGGTTAATATTTTCTGAGACTATCCTAAGCTTGAGCTAAGCAAGGTTCAAAGATCGCGTTATAAACAGAGATATGTAAAAACTTCTAGATACGTAATAGGGCAAATTTCTTGGCAACACAAATCTAAGCTAACTAGCCAAAGAAGTCTTAGTTCCATCCAAGCTCACGATCGCTTTAGCAATAAAATTATGACATCTCTTTCTTACGTAATGCAAGTAGCATTGAGTCTTATGTTTTAGAAAGAGATAGCAATAGTTTCGTTGTATAGCATAGTTTGTGCCGCTTTTCAATGATGATTTGTTCTGCAATAATATGGCGTATCTCTGTAACTTTTAGACTCATTGGTTATAAATACCAAAATTGTCTTACCTAAGTCAAAAAATTTTACTTAGACAATTTTGGTATTTTGGTAAGCTTAAGTAAATCTGAGCTAAGACAAAGTACGGTCTATAGATTTCAGCCTAAATGTGCTATTTATGATTTATTTTTATTTTTTTCAGTTTAATCTGTTTGCTTATATTATGTTGAGGACATTACAGTCCTCCTCGATGACTGGAATGTGGGTGATGTCGTCCCCCTCGAAACTGGGACCGGGGACCACTTGACCCCTTTCGAATTTGATAGTAGTCAACTGGGCCCAAACACAACTCGAATTTTTTGAACCCCAATACCACATTGACTTATTATATTTTTTCTATTCGAGCCCATATTATGGCAACCTTTGGTCCTAGCATAGATTGTAGAAGAGGAGGGTAAGTTAAGTACCCTAATCTGTTTTTGTCTATGTCTGGGGAATCACCGGATCATAGCTGAGATGAGAATACAAAAAATACATTGCGTGATATAAGCGACCTTGACCTTTTAGTTAACTGCGTAGATGATGGAATACAATATAAAATGTTAGGTTAGTTTGTCGTGTAGTAAACAGGAGCGGATCACTAGTTTTTTCCAAGGAAAAATTCTGAGATTCGAAATTTGAAATAGGTTTGAAAATTTTCGAACGAAAATATATTTCCTAGGTTACGAACCCCAGGGTAAGGCCTCAGCACGTAAGTAGTACACTTACAATCTACTACATGCAAAAAACTTAGTGTATTATGTTGTTTCCACAGAACCGAACAGAAGGCGAAACTTGGTATGTAGATAACTGGAGACCTAGAATAAATCATAGGTTTCTTTTTATTCCAAATTTCCCCATTGGAACGGAACTTACGCGGGTGTAACCGCGGGATATACTGCTAGTTCAACATAAAAACACTTACTTAAGTATTAGGTAATAAACTGATCCTTCTCCATGCCAGCTATGGTAAGATTTATTTGTTCGTTAATTAAGGGATTAAAGGTACGTATCAAAAGTTCTATGTTCCACTCCATTACTTAAACTATTCCTATGCAGTGTTTCATCCAAATCGGTCAACCGTGAATAGGGAACGAACAAACTAACAATTACACAATAAATAAACTTGCAGATTTATAATATTACTTTGAATAACTTACATTACAGAATATCCACATAATTTGAAATACAGCCAACAATATTAAGCCATTATTCATAATGTCGACGTATTCGGGGACACTCGCGCTATTTTACGTAAAGAACTAACGTGACAATGACTTTAGCGCGTTTGGGACGCCAATCTTATTTACTTAGCTCCATGAATAATAGGTAACTAAGTAAGTAAAAATTATCTAAGTACAAATCATAGAACTGGACTGGTCTCTATTAGAGACTAGGAGGAAAGCGGGCTGATAGTGCAGCTTTATTGCTTTATGTTGGCCCAGGCGGCCGAGTTTCATACGTTCCTCAGTTACAACTGTTCGGAAATCTCTTCTTCTTTAATATGGCTTTTACATTCGGACATTTGCCAGTGTCTAGTATTATTATCATTTGCAAGTTATTTGTATCGAAACAGTCAAGTCGTCATAGTTAAAGTCAAGTCGAGGGAATCATTGTAAAAAGGGGGCCATTTTTTACAATCTTTGTTCACGGACCTTTGGAGACAACGCTAAAATCCATGTTTTGCTCCGATTTTCAATTTCATTTATACTTGTACTAGCTGCGCCCCGCGGTTTCACCCGCGTAAGTCTCGATCCCGTGGGAATATCGGGATAAAAAGTAGCCTATGTGTTAATCCAGGTTCCCACCTATCTATATTCCAAGTTGCAATCGGTTCAGTAGTTTTTGCGTGAAAGAGTAACAACCTCACATACATACATACTTTCGCGTTTATAATATTAGTTAGAAGTAAGATGTATGTATACCTTCACGAAACTAAAAAACACACACCTATAAAATAATAGATTCAAAATTCGAACGGTGTTGTTCTATTACCCACCATTTTTACCGTGTTTAATTTGCTCTAGAGCTCGTTAACAAAGTATAAAATGGTAAATACCTCGTTTCTATACTAGTACTATACTTAGTAACATTTTAAAGAGGAAATACCTACTTATTTGTTAGTTTGTTTGTAACAAATAGGCTCCAAAACTACGGGATCAATTTCAATAACTTTTTCACCAATAGAAAACTACATTATCGAGGAGTAACTTAGTTAGACTAAACTTTTGATCCCGATATTCCCACGAGATCGGGACTAACGCGGGTGAATCCACGGAACGCAACTAGTATCTGTTAATTATTTTTAGTGAAAACAACCACGTTTATTTAAAATCGTACCTACCTACAAAATATGACTGTAGAACGGGATATTTCTCCATGTTTTAAGTTGTTTTTTTATAGCTGAATAAAAAAGTGTACAAGCTAGTTAAAATTACTAACGAAATTTAGAGTTCCGAAAATAACCCATGGTAAACATCCCGAAATTGTGAAAGAGACAAATGGGAAGTGATTTTCTGTCGAAATAGGGTAGTAATAATTTATACTTTTTTGAAACGGCTCAGCACTCAAATATGGTTGCTAACTAAGTTTGATACTGATAGGCAATTTGCATTACATTGCTAGTTTGATGTAACGTAATAATAGGGTGAGAAGGTTAAATGCAAAACAAACCCCCCACCCCCTCCTATCATCCCGATGTCGTTTTGTGACAGAAAATTCTAATGTGCGACTAATTTTAACTTAGTATTGAATGTAATTTAATACATTTCTTAAGAGTCTTTCAGGAACTGTATACAATTCCAGGAAATGTACCTACCCATACAATTCATGTGTGTGTATTAAGTCATCTTTCAAGTAACAATATCTTACACGTCTCCTGTAAAATAATACAAATAAATTATGATACGTCAACTATAACTTCAGTGTGGTTTTGGAACGCGCCCTCCGATAAGAAGAAACCACACGAAACTAATGGGGGTGAGACTGAGTTACCACCTAGATAGATAATAGGTTACGGTTGCTTGTCTAAGTAAAAACATAAAATCAAGTAGGTAGGTTAGGTAAATTAGGTATATTTTAAACAAAACTTTATTTATTTTCTTCAATGTAACAATTAAAATTAAGTACCTACCTAAGATAAGTCTTATACTTCATTTTTTAATTGAATGCAACCATTTTGACACTACTTTCTATACAGAAAATGTCAAAAAAAAAGAAAAGTCTGAAATTAAAAAAGTACCTAGTACAAAACTAATGTCGGTTTGCATAACGAATCCTCTAAAACGTGATTAAGAATTGTCAAATATTAATAAACGTGGAGTAAGGTCGGAGTAGTGAATAAAGTATGCCCTACTTTGTCTTTTTCCGTGTCAAGAACTTTCAGAGTTGACAGACAAAAACAAATAGATTTTATCACTTTTTGTTCTCCGAACTTACTCCACGTTTATTAATAAGGCTATCAAAGTATGACGACATAAATGGCACCTTCTACTTTTGAAAATATGGACCAATGTTCAAATTTCCGTAAATAATTTTTAAATTGATTTAGTTAAATTTATTTTAATTAGTCATGTATGTGCAAGGCTCGATTCCACCACACTCGAATAAGCAAGGAATAGTAATGCTATACGCATAAATACCTAGTCTTTTGTTCGAGGGACTCTCGAGCAGAAGACTAGGTACTCTAAAAAAAAATCGATTTAAGCGGAGAATTGTTATTCTTTGCTTATTTTAGTTTGGTCAATTCAGGCCTTAAGTCCTATGCGTGGAGTCGACTTTTGACACATCCCAATTTAATCCTACTAATATTACAAAGGTGAAACTGAGAGTGTGTATTCTTTTTGCTACAACAACTAGATTCATTGACAACAACTGAACTAACTGCGATAAAACTTGGTAAGTGGGGAATAATTTGGAATAACCCATACCAAAGTTACTGTTTGTTTATCTCTCGATATTTCACAACTTGCGCGGGTGAAACCGCGGGACTCTGCTAGCTAAAAACAATGAGGTGATTATGTACTATGTAGGTACCTACATAAACTCTTTTAAAATATAATTGTAAGTACCTACAGATGTTCACTCGCTGCACACAACTTCGCACACGGGAATGGCGCCGAGAGTATCATCGTTACCAGTCATCCCAACCAAAGCATTTCGCATCGTCATTCTTTATTCGTACTGCGAGGGAATGGAATCGGTTGCTTGAGTATGTCCTCCCGGATGTCTACAACTTGGGGGTCTTCAAGTCACGAGTGAACAGAGCCCTGATTCGGTAAGGACATAGCATGCGGATGATGCGTGCCGGCGGAATCTAGGCGACGTGCAGGAGATGTACGTCATTTCGTATTCTGTTAATGTTTTTTTACTTAATTACTATTTAATTACTTAAGTAGTCTTCAAATATAAGGGCTACTTAATTATTTAAATAGCTCCCCTTGTCCCTAAGCCAGTCAGTATTAAGGAAGTTATGGAATAGCTGTTATTTTTACTCATGCGACAAATCGACTTATGCAATGCTCTTGCATCCCGCCTGCTTGTCGCATGCTATGTTTTTACAGAATCGGGCCACAGGTATCTCTCAAGTAAGCGTGTAATATCTTAGACAACTTTGTCGCTTTCCATCAGGTGAGATAGTGGTCAAACGCTTACCTACTTATCAATTATAAAAAAAAAGTATCCTACTCATGGGTCTTAACTCTGTATGTGCTACGCACTATTGCAATCGATAGGAGCAAGAGAGCTATTACGAAGACTTCGGACCCGACCAAACGTCATTAGGTAGTTGTTGTTCATTCTGGACCCATAATTCTCAATTATATTCTTTGTTTTTTTGGTCTTGAACGTATAGTAATTATTGGTCCAGAATGAACAATAACTACCTACTGACGTTTGGTCGGGTCCGAAGTTTCTGCCGAAGTTTTTTCGTATTAACTCTCCTGTATCGATGTCGCAACATGCTCACCGCTCTAATCTTACTATGATTTATGACCCGTATGCAGCGAGTGAAAAGTTGTACAATAGTAATTCAGTATAAGTACAGTTTTACAAGTACAAAGAATCATTTCAATTTATTTTCAATCGAGTCAGCATCAAAAGTCGATGCGAGGTTCAAATTTTCAAAATAGTTGTGTAGGTATCATAATGTAATTATTGTGGGGTGTCAAAGGACATTAATTCTGAAAATAGCTTTCTATCTTCTTTTTTATTTTCAGAATGTCTGTCCAGTTTTGACATCCCATACCTAATTATTATGTTGAATTGCGATTTTGAAAATGTGAATGAGGTCATCGACTTTTGATGCTGACCGTACCTTATTTAAACGTTAACATAGTCAGTATACTAATTATTTGCACTATATTTTATCACATTGCATTTATTATGAGACCTAAATTTAATAATATTAAAGCTAATTCACTAACTTTACAACTAAAGTCGCAAACAGTTTAAATATTTTTTTTAAAGAGCCCTCAAATATTGAGTAGTCTTAATTTACACAGATAACTTAACAACTTCAGTCAATTAAATACGAGAAATTTTATCTCTCTCTTTCGGAAAGGGTGAATAGCCGGGTGGAAAATCGAATTCCCATCCCTAGGGTGGAAATAATGTTTTTATTATTTTATTTTATAATCATTGTTCCAATTCCACTTTAAATTTTAACCGATTCTCAATATAAATGTTTTTTTATTCAATGCGTGTAGTATTATAATATCATCAAAGTCAAAATATATTTCTAACTTTGAGGATATTATGAAGGAAGTGAGAGCACTCAGTTTAGATGAAATACGTGACATTCAGCACTTGGCTAACAGTGTTATCGTATGACTATTGTCTGTGTCCCTTTATAAATAGCGCGTTAACGAGGACGCCTGTCCCCTATCTATAGATGAGTATGCAGTCGTCATCAGTGCCCAATACAGCCGCCGCCTGCATCAGGCGTCGCAGGCTGGTGGTACAGGGCGGAGAAGGTAAATCCCCGCACGACGCACGCGTACCCGCCGGCTCGCGGTACGACACGCGCGTGCCGCGCACGCCTGTCAACAAGACGTAGTGTCCCTGGTACGGGGAGGGAAAGCAACGCCTGGAATTATACACACGAAGATAGCGTTAGAGAGGGAGTTTCGGTGGGAACGTGACACTCAATATGTTGAGTTTTTTATTTTATTTTAATGTTTTGTTGTGAAATTGCTACACTTCGCGGTTTCACTGGCGTCTCCCCCCGAGTTCCGATTCCGCGAGAATATCTTGATTAAAACTAGCATATTACCTCTGAACCGATTACGAGGAAACCCGGTATAAACTAGGTAGGCACCTGTAGACCTGGAATAACACATAGGCTACATTGATCTTGTATGTGACTTACGCAGTAGAAACCGCGGGGAACCGATAAGGTATTTTTTTTCTTACTGCTAGTGACAAATAATGTGGCTACATACCTAAATTCAGCCATAATCCTGTTGCTAGGACACGTGTCACACACGAGTAGCCCCGAGTCTACCAGCAGTATGACGGGCCCCGACTCCGCCAGGTGCTTCACTATCCGTGCCGCGGTCACCTGGCGCTCCACCACGGGGATCCCGCAAGCGGAGGCTTGCTTGAATCTCTCATTGATCCTGCTTTGATCCTGGAAGAGAGATATTATTAGCGATAAACTTATCTATTTGATATTACAAACATGATTGTGATTCTCGTGATTCTATATACGTGATTGGCTACAATATAATCGAGTTGGTCACGACGTGCATCTAGGAGGACACACGTGAATAAAAGTGTTAAGCAATCATGGCATTATAGTAAGTGGCTAATAATGAGAATAATAGAAAAGTAACTCAATTATTATGGCCAAACGTAAAAATAGAATAAAAAAAAATTATCTCTTTTTTATCGCTCAAGGCATATTTAAACTTAAATTTAAATTACTTTCCACCCTAGGGATGGAAATGCTTTTTCCCACGTGGCTATCTACTCATGAAAAATTAAACAGAAAAGACAAAAATGGTATTCTTAAATTGATATTCATAATATTAAGATGAATTGCAAACACTTTTCTTTTGTTTGAGGTTGATTAAAAAAAAATTATAAGTGGTTTAGTTTACTTTTTTGATCTTTACTTCTCCTGTGATCAGTCTCTTCATCATTTAGCAAGATTTAAGTGTAAAGATACCTGAGTAAATGAAATGTTAATTTTACTAACTACTAATAACTCACAGTGTCGAAAATTCTTTGATAATATCTAGTGTGTCTGTGTTCCTCATTCACACCAACCATTGTTGTATAGAGTTCGTGTTTGATGCCAAACCTAAAACAGGAGCAAACCACCTTTAATACAGTTTTTAGTACACTTACTGCAGACAGCAGGTTTTCGTTAGGCGTTCTCTTTACATAGCATCATAATAGAGCCATTTCTAAGTGATTTATATTTGTAAGCACAGCTATTTATTAGTGTTCACTTACCGTTTTAACAAATAACACAAGTCTATCGTCCAAGTAGAATGCCCAAAACCTTCTCCCTCACAAATACTATCAAAGTTCTCCTGAAACTCTCTCCTCTGGTCCTCAGATAGCAGCATCATAACGCAGGTCAATCCGCAATCCCAGTCGAAGCGCTGTTTTAGCGGTGTTACTTCGTGGGTGCGAATGAACACTTCTAGAACGATAAACCAAGGTATTTATGAATAATTATGTGAATTCAGCTGATTTGTTGTAGTTTAAGATAAAGAGTAAATTAATAATAGATGGAGAGACGGTAATTTTAAGTCATAAAACTAGATTATCAGTAGAAAACAAAATGTAGAAAGCAAAAATTGTTTTTCCCCGGACGGAAGCGTTTTCCTCTTACCTTTTTTATTTGAAGGCATATTAATAATATCCCTATGAGCACTCGGACATAGTTTATACTTATATTTATACCTTTTGGTGAAACAAATTCCACGAAAGTTGAATCATCAGCTGGCCTAAAAACAAGGAGAATACGTACCAGAGGGAGGACACTTCGTAGAGTTTGACGTTTAAGAAATTGAATTTGACGTAATTGAGTTGACATTTAATTTCCAGGTTCCGGTGACAAAACATAGATGGCCAAAATGACACAGTCAGTAAAACAGACTGAGTCATTTGTTGTCAACTAATATGGGATGATTTCCATTGAGCTCAAGTATACCACTGGAAATATATTTTCCTTATAAAATGGCAAGACGACAATCTAACATTGACGACGAGAACAATGCTCTCTCTAGAGTAGTATAACGGTTACTATTTTTATAAAAACTCGGGACTCGATCGCGTTTATGCACTTTTTATAAATTTATAAATCAATTTATAATTATTTGTTTTATTTTTATATGCAAACTTAAAATCTAAACTTCCTACTACTTCTGCTGGTTGACACAAATTCACCAAGTCCTGTCTCTTTTATTAATATTGATCAATGATTATTCCTGTGACACACTCGAGGGAAGGGAAAACCCACTATCGAAAATCGATATGAATTTAAAAAAAAGTTTAAAATTATTTAAAAAAATATATATATTTTTGTCAATTATGCTGAATATTAATACAACAAAAAAGAACAAAAAAAAAAAAAAAAAAAAAACACCAAAAAAAAAAGAATTGATAAAAAAGACCAAAATAACCTCTACATACAGCGCCACCGACTAATTAATCTGTTTTATCATCTGAAGTCGGGCAATTTTACTGGCTGTATGGTTCCATATTGTACTTCGTTTGGCTGCCCGACTTCAGATGATAAAACAGATTAATTAGTCGGTGGCGCTGTATGTAGAGGTTATTTTGGTCTTTTTTATCAATTCTTTTTTTTTGGTTTTTTTTTTTTTTTTTGTTCTTTTTTGAAGTCGGTTATTTAATTTTTAAATTATTTTTTTATTTCACCCTTTTTAGTACCTACCTACCTACTTCCGACTGCCAAATAAATTAACAAAACCTATTGTTACCGTAATTTTAATTATTATTATTGAGGAGTTTGCTGATGAGAAGGTGGTTTTAGGTGGCCCATCAATCTGTTCTGAGTTCTTTAGGGGTCTATTCTTTTTGGTAGGAGTCCAAAAACGAGTAATTTATTACATTCTGGGAAGCTATCCTGTCCATCATTCCGAAGATACTCATCAGATCCTGACCAAATTTTTATGGGACCACCACAGGGCTTCCACCTTTCCATTAAAAAAAGAACCATCTCAATCGGTCAAGCCACCTTCGAGTAATCGGTGAACAAGTGAATTGAATACAGGTTTTTGAGGAGCATTCCCGGTCCTTACTTCGAAGATCCTCATCAGATCCTCACCAAATTTTTATGGGACCACCTCGGGGTTTCCACCTTTCCATTAAAAAAAGAATCATCTTAATCGGTCAAGCCACCTTCGAGTAATCGGTGAACAAGTGAATTGAATACAGGTTTTTGAGGAGCATTCCCGGTCCTCACTTTTAAGATCCTCATCAGATCCTCACAAAAATTTTATGGGACCACCTCGGGGTTTCCACCTTTCCATTAAAAAAAGAACCATCTTAATCGGTCAAGCCACCTTCGAGTAATCGGTGAACAAACATTAAAAAAAAAAAAAAAAAAAAAAAAAAAAAAAATATATACGCGACGAATTGAGAACCTCCTCCTTTTTTGAAGTCGGTTAAAAAATATCAAAATTGTCTTTAGTAGCGTGGCGGAACGTCATCATGGCTTGTTTCGCCACGCCAACAATCAGGTTACTCTAGCCTTTTGATGTTTCGCATCAAAACTATTCGAATTCACGGCTGTAGTAAAACTTCTCAAGAAGCATGATGGCCACCTAAAAAGTATCTAGCTAGAGCTTTACATCGTTTTTAGGGTTTCGTAGTCGACAAGGAACCCGTCTTCGTCAAGTCCGTCTGTCCGTCCGTCCGCGACTTTGCTCAGAGACAGTTAGTACTAAGAAGCTGAAATTTTGCATGGGTATACAATGCTACAATGTACATGTAACATGGGGATTTATTTTTTTTATTGCTTTTCCCATAGTGTTGGGTATCGTTAAATAGCTCTTATAAAATCATTGTGAGTTTTCATAAACAATTTTTCAGTTTAGGGTTCCGTTTTCGAAATATTGAGCTTTAAAGTGCTTGGAGTTTTAGTTTTTAGAGTTTTGTGTACCCCCCTCTAACAGCCAATCGTTTATACTTGGATACGTTTTAGGTATTCACAATTGTAGTAAATATAATCTGAGCTATCTTTTCAAATTTACGAGTACCTACTTGTATTTGAAAGAAATAAAAAGCAAAATTACGAACAAATTCCGTTGTTAAATATTACTTAGGTACTGGATAAGGTAAGTGTTAGTTTTAAAGACTTTCCAAATTGTAAACTCTGATGTTTTTGAAAAACATGTAATTATCGATTCAAAGTCTAAAAGAACAATAATCAATAATCGAATAGGTCTATTACCGATTAAACACTACCCCATCCTTACAAAAGACCTGTCATTGAAACATTTGACAAAGCATGAGGCAATATTTTTATTTTGGTTGTTTTCCGTATTATTTTAGTATTGTTCAGCTGTGAAAAATCCAGAAGGTGCGTCAAGTTGAGCCTCAGCTCCTTTGCCTTTCTCTTGATTCTATTTTTTGTGCTATTAGTGGTGTTTTTATTGTGAAATATGAAGTTGAGTGAAAAATTTATATTTTGACCAAAATTCTTACGTTGTGACTCAATTACCTAAATAAAGAACCTCAATTTATTAAAATCGTTTTATTTTTAATATTATTAATGCAAACTTTAAAGTTTTCCTAAATAATTTCAAGCTGAGGAGGAGGGGAGTTCTATACCCCTCCCCCTATCCCGTACCCCTCCCCCTCCGTTCCGAGAATCAACAATCAGATGTCAGTAGTTACGCTTGTTGACACAAATTCACCAAAAGAGGGCACTCTTTTTCCGTACTTATTATATTACTCTTTGATACGTACCTTTATTCTTCTTCTTTAAAATGGCTTTTTCCATTCGGACATTTGCCAGTGTCAAGTATTATCAATATTTGCAGGTTATTTGCATCGAACGAAACAGTCAAGTCGTCATAGTTAAAAGTCAAGTCGAGGGAATCATTGTAAAAAGGCGGCCATTTTTTACAATGTTTGTTCACGGAGCTTTGGAGAGAACACTAAGCTAAAGTCCATGTTTTGCACCGATTTTCACTTTTATTTTCACTTGTACACCTTCACGAAACTAAATTGATTAATATGCCCCTAAAATAAACAATTCACACGCATTTAAACTAAGTTTCACAAAAATGAAAATTTAGCAACACATCTCTTCAACGCATTCCCGCCAAAACCCCTACCTATATTGTTTATTTATTTCTTATCGGTTGTGAACCAATTATGACCATTAGGAAATTAGCCAGTGTCAATAGTATGCAAGTTATTTGCATCGAAACAGTCAAGTCGTCATAGCTATAGTCAAGTCTAGGGAATCATTTGTAAACACGGCGGCCATTTATTTACAAAGATTTTTCACGGAGCTTTGGCTTTGGAGACAACACTAAGTCCATGTTTTGCACTGATTTTCACTTTCATTCCACTTGTACACCTTCACGAAACTAAATTGATTAATATGCCCTGAAATTAAACAATTTGCACGCATTTGAACTAGGTTTCACAAAAATGAAAATTTAGCACCACATCTCCTCAACGAGTTCCCGCCAAAACTCCTTATAAATAATACTGTTTCCGACCATTCTAAGTTTGAACTGTTACCACTTATTTACGTTCCGTTACTTACCTATCCATATTTGAGTTACCAAAATGGCTGCGCCCCAGTGTGTGTCTGACAGCCTGTCTATTCAAGTAGCTTCAGTGACTCATTGCAAAACATGTAAATTTTGTTGTGTTATGATTTTACAGCTAGTAGACAAGCAATAAAACTTGATTGGATGCTTGATTAGAAGCTAAAATATTCCAAATAATTTATTTTTATGACAAATGCTTAGCCTGCGTAGAATGAAGCGTTATTTACAACAAGCACGATTATTATTTATTATTATTTCTTATCGGTTGTGAACCGATTATGGCCATTAGGAAATTAGCCAGTGTCATGTATTCTAATATATTATGCAAGTTATTTGCATCGAAACAGTCAAGTCGTCATAGTTAAAGTCAAGTCTAGGGAATCATTTGTAAACACGGCGGCCATTTACAAACAATCTTCACGGAGCCTTGGAGACAACACTAAGTTAATGTTTTGCACTGATTTTCACTTTCATTCCACTTGTACACTTTCACGAAACTAAATTGATTAATATGCCCCCGAAATTAAACAATTTGCACGCATATGAACTAGGTTTCACAAAAATGAAAATTTAGCACCACATCTCCTCAACGAGTTCCCGCCAAGACTCAACAAGCACGATGACATTGACGTTTTATAAAGCTGTCAATCGGCAGTGTTTGTTTTTGTCTAATTTGTCATTCATAGGTCTTGCTAGTTTTGTCCAACTGTGTCCAACCAAAACTTGCAAAGAAAGATGGTCTTGTATTTTTGAAGTGCTGACTGCTGCGAGATTTTTACTTAAAAACGTAGTAATGGCTGTACGTAAATCAATTTTTAAAATATTAGACACAAGACGACCTGTGCAACGCTTATGCAGGACAGCGCTGAGCACAGATTCCCAGATAAAACCACAAGAAAACCATGAGCGGCAGAAAGGACAAACTCACTTCGGTTTTCAGACCGTTGAAGAAGGAGAAAAGTGGAAAAAAGGTACGTTTCTTTGTGAGAAAACATCTAACTATCTGGCCTTGCGACTGGGATTTAATTTCATCCAGTTTACACATAATTTTCAGTTATATCACAATTTCAATTTAAATTACAATTTAATTCCAAAGACAACTGAATAAATACAATTTGCTTATCTTAGATATATTCTACAACCGAGATTTTAAAATTGTGATATAAACTAATGTTTAGTAAATAACCTATATGATACCGTTCCAGTGCATGAAGTGTTTGAAACCGTGGCAGACAAGTACGATCTGATGAACGACGTGATGTCAGCCGGCGTGCATCGCCTGTGGAAGGACATCTTCATGCAGCGCCTGGCGCCCACTCCCGGCACCAGGCTGCTAGACATGGCTGGGGGGACTGGTAATTGTAACACCTGGTTCTTTATTGTTCTACTGTTAACCAGTACATGACCTTCTTTTGCATCTAATTTTGTAGTTGGGCTTTTTGATGTTGAAATTGCAAAACTGTAAAATCACAAATTGCTGAATACAAATCGCAAACACAACTTAAGTGTTTTCAGCTGTCAAAGGGCTATGTTGCTGACAGCCTTAAGTCACTAAGAGGAACCAAAATTAGCAGGCTAACCAGAAAAATATACCTGCCAAATTGCATAATATGCAATATAGATATATATTACGTATATTCATTTACAACTATGTTTATTCCAGGTGATATAACATTCCGTTACGTCAAATACTTGCAGAGCCAGAAGTTCTCGGACACTGACCGCTCCTCGGTGACGGTGTGTGATATCAACCAGGCCATGCTGGACGTCGGGAGACTCCGAGCAGAGAGGTACACACTACCTACTAACTCCTGATTAATACAAGGTTCATAGACCATGCCTTTAAGAGAATAAAAAAAGCAAATGTGTGACATGTGTGCTGTCTTAAGCCACTCCTGAACAGGTGTATGCAACTGGGTCAATACTGCACATCACACAGGTGCAACACTGCACACGTGATGTGCATACAGCACCTGTGTTGGGATATTCTCAACCATGAGTAAACCACAGTGTGCAATTCGTAATAAATAACATAAAGATATCATAGTAATATCATTCTATGTAGGGTCTTAAATGAGAAATGAAATGGCATTGAATTTAGAAGAACTTAGTGGAAAAGGTGTTGGTCTAGTCTAGGTAGCTACCCTTACTTTTATTCTACTACTTTTATACTACTACAATAGTACGGATAAGTCCGCATAGGCAGGAGGCTTGCTTGGCGTCTAGCTAGAGGCTAGCAAGTCACCTACCTAAAACGAATGGTCAAGAATTTTCGGGACCGGCCGTACTGAGCGTTTAGCTTTGTGTATCTAACCAGAATGCAAGTTACTATGCCTATGTGGAGGTAGCCTAATGGATGTATTGATAGAAAAATCTACTCTATAAAATACTTTGTCCAAATTATTGTGTGCATCAGAATGGCGGGTGTACAAATGCAAATTATCATGAATCTAATATGGCTCAAATCTACCCTAATTCTACCTAATTCTACCAATAAAGAAATTAATAGTACCTCTCTGTACGCATAGAAAACTCAATAAATATGTGAGCCGCCATTCAAACGTCAGGATGGCGGGTGTATTCCTTTTCTGGGCGAAATATCATTCGTCAATATTTATATTCACTGCCATATAAATCTACCTAATTAGTACCTTACAGAATCGTACGTAGTAATCAAATTCAGGCAAAGACTAGAGAGTAATTTTGAAAATAAAATTTCGAAACTTTAAATTTCTGCAATGTTGGTAGGTATTTAGTAACGGCGGGCGTGTCGAGAATCTGGGCTAAAAAAAGATTGTACTTTTTTATAATTGTGGCCGTTTAGAAAGTAGCCAGTTTTAAGTATTATGTTATAATTGAATCGAATTATTCTGTTTGCCATTTGACAAGTACATTTTTAAAATAGTAGTATAATAAAATTTATACTACTATTACTATAATTTATCATTATACACTTCATTATACAATTCCTTGAAAGTGTACAAGTGTAATGAAAACCAAACGTGGACTGTCGCGATGTCTCAAACTTCATGTAAAATTCTTTGTTATTAACCGCGTTAATTATGTAACAAAATAAATATTAATTAATTACACTTACTCCACTTTCAACTACGATAACTTGGCTGTTTCTATCATGCAAATAATAATATTTGCATTATAGAAACAGCCAAGTTATCGTTATCATTTACGAAATAAAGACTATTGACTTTATAGTCAATATAGTCTTTATTTCGTAAATAAAAAATGTACTTGTCAAATGGCTAACCTAGGAGTAATTCGATTCAATTATAACAAAAAATTTAAAAACCACCAAAAAAAAAAGAATTGTTAAAAAAGACCAAAATAACCTCTACATACAGCGCCACCGACTAGTTAATCTGTTTTATCATCTGAAGTCGGGCAGCCAAACTAAGTACAATATGGAACCATACAGCCAGTAAAACTGCCCGACTTCAGATGATAAAACAGATTAACTAGTCGGTAGCGCTGTATGTAGAGGTTATTTTGGTCTTTTTTATCAATTCTTTTTTTTTTGGTGGTTTTTAAATTTTTAAATTATTTTTTGTTCTTTTTTTAAGTCGGTTTTTTAATTTTTAAATTATTTTTTTATTTCACCCTTTTTAGTACCTACCTACCTACTTCCGACTGCCAAATAAATTAACAATACCTATTGTTACCGTAATTTAATTATTGAGGAGTTTGCTGATGAGAAGGCGGTTTTAGGTGGCCCATCAATCTGTTCTTAGTTCTTTAGGGGTCTATTCTTTTTGGTAGAAGTCCAAAAACGAGTAATTTATTACATTCTGGGAAGCTATCCTGTCCATCATTCCGAAGATACTCATCAGATCCTCACCAAATTTTTATGGGACCACCACGGGGCTTCCACCTTTCCATTAAAAAAAGAACAATCTTAATCGGTCAAGCCACCTTCGAGTAATCAGTGAACAAGTGAATTGAATACAGGTTTTTGAGGAGCATTCCCGGTCCTCACTTCGAAGATCCTCATCAGATCCTCACCAAATTTTTATGGGACCACCTCGGGGCTTCCACCTTTCCATTAAAAAAAGAACAATCTTAATCGGTCAAGCCACCTTCGAGTAATCAGTGAACAAGTGAATTGAATACAGGTTTTTGAGGAGCATTCCCGGTCCTCACTTCGAAGATCCTCATCAGATCCTCACCAAATTTTTATGGGACCACCTCGGGGCTTCCACCTTTCCATTAAAAAAAGAACCATCTTAATCGGTCAAGCCACCTTCGAGTAATCGGTGAACACACAAAAAAAAAAAAATATATATATACGCGACGAATTGAGAACCTCCTCCTTTTTTGAAGTCGGTTAATAATACTTGACACTGGCTACTTTCTAAACGGCCATAATTATAAAAAAGTACAATCTTTTTTTATCACAGATTCTCGACACGCCCGCCGTTACTAAATACCAACATTGCAGAAAGGACAATGACCAAAAAAAACCCAGCGTCGATTAAAAAAACACATATACTGGTTGATAGCCCTTGAATACCAGGTAACAAATATGAAATCCATTTCACGAAATATTGTAACCACAAATGTCTGCATAGGCCTAAGTTAACTTGAGACTTCGCTTGAAAGAAAAAGTTGTTGCTCAGGTCTCAAGTTAAGTTAGGTATGTATAAAATGAAAATAAATAATTAAGAAATATTTTACTAATCAAAACCGAATTACATTTTTACGTCGTCCGTCGTCAATAGTATGAGTAAAAAGAGGGACAGATAGTGCAAGACTGACAGAGACGGGTGTATGTAGCAGGTAGATGGATCGCGCATGACGCGGCGCACACGCAGTCCTTCGTTACCTTTCGTTGTGATCTGAGCGCCAATAGCCAAAGTCAATCGAAATAAGTAAAATCGGAGTCCGTTTGAAAGCAAATAGTCGTCGTCTAGGTTTATTAGAAAGTACTGAGAAGCGCACAGACCACAACTTAATTATTTATTTTCATTTTATACATACCTAACTTAACTTGAGACCTGAGCAACAACTTGATCTTTCAAGCGAAGTCTCAAGTTAACTTAGGCCCATGCAGACATTTGTGGTTACAATATTTCGTGAAATGGATTTCATATTTGTTACCTGGTATTCAAGGGCTATTAACCAGTATATGTGTTTTTTTAATCGACGCTGGGTTTTTTCGCCATACATTTTTGGTCATTGTCCTTTAAAGTTTCGAAATTTTATTTTCAAAATTACTCTTTAGCCTTTGCCTGAATTTGATTACTACGTACGATTCTGTAAGGTACTAATTAGGTAGATTTATATGGCAGTGAATATAAATATTGACGAATGATATTTCGCCCAGAAAAGGAATACACCCGCCATCCTGACGTTTGAATGGCGGCTCACATATTTATTGAGTTTTCTATGCGTACAGAGAGGTACTATTAATTTCTTTATTGGTAGAATTAGGTAGAATTAAGGTAGATTTGAGCCATATTAGATTCATGATAATTTGCATTTGTACACCCGCCATTCTGATGCACACAAATTATTGAACTCAGATTAGGCTACACGGGGCCACCAAGTCCGGTAGACGTGAGCTGGCTGTGTGGAGACGCGGAGACCTTGTCCGCGATCCCTGACGACTCCTACACTGCTTACACCATCGCCTTTGGTATCAGGAACTGCACGCACATTGACAAGGTGCCTTTCTACTATTATGTACCATCCAACAAACTCGAATACATATCTGGAAGTAGCAATCCTTTGAAAAAAAATTCCACGCAAACGGTGGTTGCGGGGCCAACAACGATGATTCGACCGCCAGTCTGTCACTAAAGATCGTCCGCCATTGGTCGATTCAAAGGTCGATCATACGTAATACTGTACGGAACGTGTGTTCAGTATGTGCGTCTGCTGCTGTGTGACCATGGAACATGTTTTTACGAATTTATATTGAAGTTAATCTCCATTCAATTTGTTCCTCGTAGGTACCATCATTATCAGCTTCGCCCTTATCCCCCCACTGCCTCACGTAGGCCTCCCCATACAATGCCACAAACAGCGATTCCGAGCCGCCTTCATCCAACAACTCCACACGACCGCTACAATGTCGTCGGTCCACTGAGTAGGTGATCTTCTAACACGCCTTTCGCATTGCATCGTGATCGGCGCTCGAGGACTTTCACTCCTGCCCTTTTCTACTATTATACCATTGTACTTTATAAACATTTTCCTAATATGCCCATTGCCCTGTATTGGGTATTGTAGCCTGGGTCTAGGTTATTATGGCTAGTGTCCCGTTATACTCGCAAAAGGTGACCAAAATATCATCATTCATCATCTATCAGCGCAACTTGTTCCACTGCTGCCCACCTTCTAAATGTGTGTGCTATAGGTACCTTAGACCGGATACACAGCACACAGCATCTAGTGGCATAGTAGTCCAATGCTATACTATCTTACTTCTTGCTAATATTATAAACGCTAAAGTTTGCATCATGTAAGTCCGTGAGTTTGTTACTCAATCACGCAAGAACGACTGAACCGATTGCAATAAAACTTGGAATATAGGTTACTTTTTATCCCGATATTTCCGTCGGGAACGGGACTTACGCGGGTGAAACTTTAGGACGCAGCGGTATAGAACAAAGTCGTGTTAGTTTAGAAGAACGGGTAAACTGATTGGAATGAAATTTGGCACAGGATTATTAAGGGGTAGAAATAAGGTATAGGGTAGTTTAAATGATTATACAGGTTAAGCAACGCTTGGTATAACTTACGTGAACGGCTAAACAGCTAGGTAGTAAAATACAGGAGAAAAGTTTATCGTAAACTAAATTTCTTCAGGTGTTAGAGGAGGCATACAGAGTGTTAGCGCCTGGAGGAAGGTTCATGTGTCTGGAGTTCAGTCAGCTCAACAACCAGACGTTGCAGTGGTGAGTATATTGTGTTAGGTGCTACAGGAGGCATACAGAGTGCTTGTTGGTACCTTGAGGCAGGTTCATGTGTCTGGAGTTCAGTCAGCTCAAAAACCAGACGCTGCAGTGGTGAGTATATTGTGTTAGGTGTAACAGGAGGCGTACAGATTGCTGGTTGGTGCCTGGAGGCAGGTTCATGTGTCTGGAGTTCAGTCAGCCCAACAACCAGACACTGCCGTGGTGACTATATTGTGTCAGTTAGAGGAGGCGTGCAGAGTGCTGGCTGGTGTCTGGAAGCAGGTTCATGTGTCTGGAGTTCAGTCAGTTCAACAACCACACACGTTTGTTGCGTGGAGCTCCGAAGCAACAAATGTGTATGATAATGATACGGAACCCTTCGCACTTGGGTGGGTTACTCAATTTAGCGTTATAGTATTAGAGGACCTAATTGGCTTAGTTGCACCTGCCGACCTTGAGTAGTTGTGCGGGTTAAGCAACACTTGGCTCGGTAATAACTTGGATGGAGACCCGATTATTTGTGTGGCAAAATATTACTTTCTCGAGCTCCTCCGTGCTTCGGAAGGCACGTCAATTAGTTGGTCCCAGTTGTTATCACTGATGGCCTTCGTTAGGTCCACTTTGAAGCCTTTGGGAATGAAAATTAATGTGAGCCACACCACTACACGAAAAGAAGATAGTATAGCTAGGTATAATATCTAAGTTTGTTCTAACTGCCCTTGCTCCAGGGTATACGACCAGTATTCGTTCCAAGTGATCCCGGTGCTGGGGCAGCTGTTTGCTGGCCAGTGGAAGCCGTACCAGTACCTCGTCGAGAGCATTCGGCAGTTCCCGCATCAGGTAGGTACACTAGCGACGTGTGATTAGCCTTTCTCACCCGCGTCAAGTCCCGATTCCCGAAGGAATAAGTAGTATACTATACTCTACAAAAATTTACTCTATACCAAAATCATTTCAGCTGTTTAGGTGAAAACGTATGACAGACACTTTCGCATTTATAATAGTAGTAGGGTCATCCCTACAAAAACGTATATTATATAGATAATCGCATATAGTTGTTCACATTTCAATATTTTTAATGAAATTATCGACGAAACCTAACAGTTGTGCTGTTTTTAGGAGAAATTTAAGGCAATGATCGAAGAGGCTGGCTTCAGACAGGTGACGTACGAAAACCTCACGTTCGGTACTTGCGCCATACACTCAGGGTTCAAGATATAACGGTCTACCAACAGCTCAGTTAGTTATTTCATAGTTTATGTAACAGAGCACAGCTACTCGAACTAACTACTAAATCGGGATTGGCTAGCACGGATTATTAGTTACTTCTATGTGGCTGAGATAGCCAGCCTAATAGCCGTAACAGACGCTCGAATCTAGTCCTGATCGTACCGACATTAGTAACATGTGCGACTATTATGAAGCGTCGGCCAAAGAATACATAATAGTTGGTTCATTGTGACGGTACGGTGCGATGTAGGTTCGTGCATCTGGTATGGCTTTAATAGTTTGTTGTATTATAGTATGTGAGGGTTTATGTTGAATAAAATATAAAAATAAAATCTATTTTTTTTTTCTGATTTCTGTATGCTGATAAAAACTAAACTTATTTTGCGTCCGTCATTTTTATTTCGCTGAATACGAGTAGGGAAGGACCCCTCTGTGTCTCGTATTTGGGCTCAAAACGCATCGCTGTGAAGTCTTCTTGTACTATACGTGTGTCAGTGGTTTAATGTAATCAGAGTTTTAATGATATGATCCGCGCGCGATCAAAATAGGATGGAACAAAGGCATGGCATTTATTGCCTTGGCAGCCTTGCAAAGTAAATCAATAATGACTAAAGCATAATCTAGCTTCAACGTGAGTTGGCCGACGACGCTACAGCTGGCTGGCGAACCGCGCGCTTTCATTTTAAAATTGTCCCATTTTCATGTCAATCTCATCGCGCGCGGATTATATTGGTACAGGTAGAAAATAAAACCACAAACATAATATCATAACGTTTATTGTATTCATCTTACTGTGTCGGTCTACTATGGAATGGAATGCAAAAATCATCTAAATTACAATAGATCCGTAAACCTACGATATAACCAGCTCGGTTCATCTCTCTCGCTCACTCTCGCGCGCTATCTCGCCAAGCTGGAAGCATGCTATCTCTGTTAGACTAACTATGCGCCAAGCCAGTTATCGCGAGTTACCTAAGTTTGTTCCCACTCGTTCGAGTCTATGGTGTAGTTAGGGTGTTTATTGGGACGATAGCTCTGAGGTAACAAAAACCCTTGTATTAGAAATTCTTTGTCTGCATTTAGGAAATGCTTGTTTCAAACTTAATCGCGTCACCACCCGCATTTGGAATCGTCATTTTTTAAAATAACCCCTAGAATGTTACACTAAAAACAAAATTGTTAATTTGAATAAATGCTTTCATCATGCTCACGATGTTCGCAGTTGCATTCTTTTTGACAGCCCGGTTTCCTACTTTGACGTCTCCATTTTGCAGGATTTTCTGCATACCGTCTAGTAAGGCCATTTAACCGCATATCATCCGTCCGAGACGTCTTACTTTTACTACTTTAGCTCATAGTTCCAATCCCCCAATTACCCTAATGAAACATTTCTCAGTAGTAAGTAGTAAATAAGAAATTCCATAAGATTAGAAGGAGTGGAAGCAAACTGACCTAGGGACAGAGGGCGTAACATCGAAACAAAGCAGTGTTAAAGAAAAACAAGGAAATAAATCATTACGATCGAACCGAGCGTGCACTCAAAGTTATTTTAACCGGGGAGTACATTACCCGACAAGTGCCATGGATTTTAAAGTCATTTTCACAAAAAAGTTGCGTAGATACAGCGGTACCAGCAAGTCCAGCAACCTATTTGATGCTTCCAGTAACTGCTGCAAGACTGCTGTTGTGAAATTGACTCTATAATACACGCCACTAGTTTCGTAATGTAAATCCCGCTTTACTTTGCAATAATTTGAATTTCATACCCAAGATCCTCGTGATCCAATCCGAAAAAATCCATTTTTTATACAAAAGAAACTCGGAGAAAAGTGAGAAAAATATCCGTTTTTTTTATCCGGAATCCTACCATCTCCGATCCGATCCAATCCGACCGTGTCCGGTAATCCGGCGCGAGAGCCACAGTGGATGAAACAAAAGAAAAATCCTTTAATCATTCATTATATCGTAATTTACAGGTTGTCAATATTACACAATAAGTTTACAATCCACACTCGACGACTATAAAAATTGGCAAGTCAAAAATACTAGAAAAGACAATTTTGATATAGGTTAGGTATAGGTTAAATCGTCGGTGCCGAGGCTTGATTCCTCGATAATTTGAAAAGATAAAAAAAAGCATTTCATGACATTTCATTTGAGTTTGGTAGGTACTAAAATTTAATGTGAAGATTTTAAACACATTTTTCATTTTCTTAGACAAAACGCCGCAATGGAAACCTCAAGTATCAATTAATTTTAAATTAAATTGTGATTGTGACTTAATTATATAAATACAAACATTCATACGTCTAAAGGCCAACAATCATATTACAGAGACAAAATACTTCAAATATCATAAAATTGCTTTTGGAATATTTAAACACGTTTACTGCCAAAGACACGACTTAGCGTGTCATTCACAAGACAGATTGAATTAAAAAACTCTTTTCTAAGTATTTTATCTCTACACATTACATACAGAAAATACAATTCGGTAAAAACATAAAAAACTGTGGCCTGAGTGACATGGCTGTGACAAAAACATTGAAATTTTAAATACCTACACCTAAACATTTTTGTACTTAGACTAAGGTCCATGAGGTTCCCAAAAAGCGTCCTAATTACAATGAAATACACATGTCCTTATTATAATGTTTAGTGATACTAATCGCTGCGTCTGACTCCTCCCCCGGTCGGTGCGACTTGCTTCAAGCTTGTCTGTCAATCAAAGCACGTCAAGCTTCAGTCTCGCTGTGAAACACGTCAAGCCCTTCAAAACCGGGGTCCGATCCATCCGTCCGATCCGTTCCTCGTTTTGAAGATCTTAAAGTGGGTTTGCATTCTGATAGGCTAAAGTATCAGATTGCAAGCTTCATTGGTGACCATTGGTATGCACGCAACTATAGATTTATTTAATTTGTTTAGACATTTTATAAGCATGTAAAGTCAAGTACCTAAATAAAAGTGCAGGTCCTAACATGATCCTAAATCCAAGCAGGATGTTAAAGGCCTGAAAAACGGCAATGTAGAAACTGCTATTTTTACTAATATTTTAACCGGGTCTTATTCGCGTATTGTTACTTTTAGTCCTCTCGCGACCAAGATTATTGTAACATGATCGAAACGTCGAGTTGAGAGAATTTAAAAGTAACAATACGCGAATAAGACCTGGTTAAAATATAACTATAAGTACAAATAGTGTGAGTTTAAAAAGTTGACTGCTATTTTTGTGCTATTATAGGTATTTGTTTATAAAGTCAAATACAGAAACCAAAAAATTAAGAAGTAATATTATTTTTGAAGCGTGCATCCCAATATTTAAGTCACCAACAAACATCCATCCGTCCAGAAAATCCAGATAATATCCAAAATCCAAGATCCGTCCGCAAATTCCTCCACAAATCCGTACTTTATTCTCGTTTTCTCCTAAATCCGGTCCTATTTACCGTAGATCGTGTCTTATATAGCAAGTTCAGTCTTATTTAAGGGAAGTCCTGTCCTAAATACGGCAGGTCCTGTCCTATTGGATTCCTTTGTCCTTTAAGTTGGAAAGATCCATGTCCTGCAGTGATCCATTGAAATTGTCTTTTAAAATCAATTTATAAACTAGGAGGCAATGGCAGTGTTATATTTACAATGAAATTTAAATTAATTTATTTAGCTATAACTTTTAAGCCGAATTTAAAATCCGATAAAAAAACAATTTGTTTAATTCACACAAATTAAAAAAAAACAATGTTAGCGAATTTGTTTTATGGTCTCTTGACAACTGATAAGTGTTAATTTTGACTTGTGAACAACCAAAAGAATTTTTGAGGTCAAAAAACGTAAAAGAAATAAAGCTGACAAACCTAGTTCCTAGGTATAGATCCATAACAATCGGAAAGTCCTTCGCCGTAACATTAAAAGTCCTGTCCTGGTATATTTTCGTCCAAAAATCCCACGAAGTCAAATTATTTTTGTCAAAATCCTGAATCCTTTCCGAAATCCGTTAAAATTTGATCATTGCAGCGGATCCTGATCCTTCCATAACAAAATCCTGAACAAGTAACTCTTAATAGAAAAATAATGATTAGAGCAGTTTCTTTAGTAGATTCTTTAAGGAATTTTAGTTAAGAGTCTTGTTACTAGATTTATCTTTATACTACCATGCATGATTTCAGACCCACGTAGGGGTGGAACAAATAATGTATAATTATGATAATTCTAAAAAGCACTTTGTATATCTATAGACTTGTTGAGTTAGTAGATCCGCGCGCGATGAGATTGGGCTGAAAATGGGACTTTTTTGGAAGTGAGAGGCGCGTGGTTTGCCGGTCACGGCCGAACCGCGCGCGGTTACGTCGGCAAACTCGCGTTGGACCTAGCAAGTTTTTGTCATTTTTGATTTACTTTGACAGGGTTCCGCCTCATTCTCATTGCGCGCGGATTTTAATGAAAGTTAAGTATTTAAATTCCGTCAGAGACCTTACTATTGCCAGGACATTACAATAAATATTCTACAATAATGCATACGAAAGGTTTGTATGGATATTGCGATGATACTAGATATGTAGATAACTGATGGAGTCCTAGAATGAATATATAATCCTCCAGAAATAAACTTATGGGTATTATTATAAGGTATTATTATAATTTTCAAGTCTCTATGCAACATACATGCATGTCGCACATAGACCGGCCGCAAAGTTATATTGTTGATCATTATTATTATAACATGATGATGATGCATAGAAATGCGAACATTACAAAAAGTTAGGGTGGGCCGGTCCTTAATTTTTCAAACATTTTTATTGCGCTTTAAGCTCGTACGGATAGGTACGGTTATCTGGTGCTGTGACTAGCTTGCTGATTATGTAACTCTGTTGCTAACAAATCTCGATTGAAACAATTAATATTTTTTAATTTTGCGATTATGGGTATACAATTTGACAGTTGCAGACGCTAGCTTTAATTGCAATGTCAGTTTGTTTGCTACTGAAGACGTGAATACAACAATTAAAATTTTTTCAATCGCGGTTTCTTAGCTTCGGAAGTCAAATATCTGGTGCCGTGACCAGGATGAGAACAATAAGAGGAGACACTAGACACTAACCTTTAGTAGTTGCGGTCGGGAGAGCGATCTCGGGAGCGATCGGGCGAACGCGAGCGGTCGCGGTCGCGCGAGAACGAACGCCGCACCGGCGAGTACGTGGGCGAGCCGCGCCGCCGCGGTGAGTACGAGCGGGACCTGAGCGCAGCACATTGGTACTTAGCACAATACTGTATAATGTCCACCCTATGTCCTTCAATGTGTCTCAGGCACAGGTTTACTTAGTGTTATTACTAGACAATTGCCAAATCATTGGATGGCCATTCATTGAAGGAAATGTCCTTCAATGTGTGTCAATCTTGTATTCCAATAACCAGCTAGAACGATTAGCCATCTTTCTAATCGTTGTTCTTGGAATACAATAAGATCATAGTGGTAATTAACATAAATTCAGAGCATCGTCCAAAGTATCCCTTTCGTAAAATGCGTGCGTGCCTAATGGTGCTGGAGAGTATAGCAACCGTTTTCGATAGGAGACGTTTGGACGTCGAACGCTTAGGATGCTATATCATAAACTGAAATAGGAGTGTAAATTGGATGATTGCAAGAAGGCATCGCTTCTGACTAACTGATCGGGGTAAAATATAAACTTTATATCAACTGAAAAGTTATCTAAAATTTTCCAAGACAAACGATGTAGGAATTAGGAAAGTGGTTATCAATTTTCGTTTTCACAACCTTCAGCAAATTTTACCTATACAACAATTAACAGTCCAGACGCGGCGACGCGAGCTATTGCTGTTCATTCGACATGCTGCTTTTCGAAAGTTGGGGCCGCGCTGCAACCCTGCCGCCGTACCCGTATGTGTTTTGTCAGATTTCCCAAAAAGCCACTCACCTATCCCGGTCGGCGCCGTATCTGTCTCCGCCGCCACCACCACCACCACCTCCGTAATCCTCCTTCACGCGGATGTACGACACCTCACCCTGGAATATGACAAAAGACAGATTCTAATATTACTGCAGAAGAGATTGTGACAGCTACAGGCACGTGTAAAGTGCGGTGATGTATATGTTCGTGCATACAGCGTTTTCTACGGTCAAAACAAGTTACATGCTAAATGTATAGCATATGTGCAGTACATAATTATTTACAGCTCCAATCTTGACAGTGTGACACGGTGTTATCCGCGCGAGATGAGAATGGGGTGCAACCTAATGGAACTCAACCACGCGCGGTTCACTGGCTAGCCGTAGGGAAACTTGCATTGAAGCTTGCATTTTATTGGTCATTTTGATTTTAACAAGGTTTCATCGCACTCAGATAAATGTACATTGTACATGTATGTACATCAAGCCACATGTTTAGTGAGACTCAGGTTTTAGTCCCGCCTTTATAATCCAAGTACAAACCTCATGGCTCCTGAAGCGCGAGTCGTCCAGCTTCTTGATGGCGTACTTCATGTCCTCATGGCGGAGGAACTCCACCACCCCGGTGCCGTCTTTGAACGTGTCCGCGAAGCACACGTCGCCCGCCTCGCGCATGTGGTCCTTCAGGTCCTGAAGTACGAAAAATACAAGTTACAAAAGATGAGTGGGATAAACTCTTTGGTTCTTCAACCAAATTGGAATAATCATAGAATCGCTATATGTTACAGCAATTCTATGCATAAATCGTCTTTTGTTCAGGTGACTCTTGAGCTATTATGATATAATATAGCGATTTTGAAAATCTGAATGTGGTGATTAACTTTTCATGGTTGCCATACTTAGAGGTGCTTTTAGGTACAAAATAAGTAGGCAGTTGTTGCCAGTGGGATTAATTGCCAAATAAAAATACAATATAAAATAAAATCCCACGTTTTTAAATGTCCTAAAAAGAGTAAGATTACCATGTGGGGCCAAATGACGGGCCACTTAAAAAAACGTGGGGTTTTAAGTGTTCAAGATTTTAGTGACCCCTCGTGTCCAGGTCTCCAGCTACCTATATTCCCAAGTTTCATCGCAATCCGTTCAATAGATTTTGTAACAAAGTAACAGTAACAAAGTCGCATACATACAAACTTTCGCGTTTATATTATTAGTGAGTTTTTATTCTCGTGTCCATTTGATTGTGCTTGTGGAAAGTTGAAAGTAGCTTTAGGTTGCATCATCATCTGGTTCTGTACTATTCCCAAAGTTTTAGCCCGCTAGCTAGACGGGAAGAGCCTTAAATTGAAGTTGCAAAATTCCACCGGACTAACAAACAAAAAAAGTGACAGTACAAAATCGTGGGAAAATTAGGTCGAAGGGGCACAGGTTCGAATCCTGTCATGGGAAATTTATGAAAATATATATCCTTGAAAATTTGTTTCCTTAGTTAAAATTAGGACTTATGTTATGGTGGAGGAATTATGGAGGTTATTACGCACAATACATCATGGTGTGAAGTTGCCATGGCAGTGGAGACTTTTGTCACTCTAACTTTGTTATTACGCCCCAATTTATAAGTGATTTTATTTAGTATTTAGCTATGAGTTATAAACTAGGCCCCCTTACTTATAAACGATGATTTACAGATGACCAAGTTATGTGACATTTGTCTCTGTCAACTTTGAAGCTTCAAGTCACAGTAAAAGACGATCGATATAGATATGCAACTTGTAACCAGCGATTATAAGTAAGGGGTAGTTAGATACAGGAAAGGGGTGCTGCTATTAATATTACAACGAACCTGCCAAGATCCAGAAGGCGGTAGGCCGGTCACCATGACCCTGTACTCGGATCGTCGCGCTGGAGGCCCGCGGGCCGGCGGACGCGCCCCGAAGCGGTCCTGCTGCGCCCGACCGCGGCCACCTCCACCGCCGCCGCGCGGGAACTCCACGCGCAGCCGGTACCCGTCGTAGTCATACCCGTCACGCGCGCGCACCGCGTCCTCCGCATCTCTGAGATATACCAACATTGATTACACAAATAAAATTTTCAAATTCAAATGATTTGTTAACATAGTTGAGTCTCCTCGTGACCAAGACCATTGTAACATGGTTGTTATTATCTCACTATCGCTACTTGGTTCCTTTTGTATTAGTAGATTCACATGCATGTTGGCCCTGTGTGTGTACATGAACTTATTCAAACAAGTAAACGTCTTTTTAACTTGCCAGCAAGCCCAAAAAGCTAAAGTTCTAGAATAACTTATGAGCTGGTTTTGCAAGAGTGAAGATTTATGTGAGTAAAATTATTCATTAGGCCTGTATGAACTATTTAAGTAAAGTACCTAATTGTTTTAGATGCCTCCGCAAGACATTTATCATTATGTACATTTTGGAAACAGCCTTTGTATTGTTTAACCTCGCTTGGTCGTACTTGTGTAGTTAAAATAATAAATGATAAGTGAGCACAAATGGCATATTTTCTTATCTATAATGAATGACGTAGCTTTCGAGCATTGGATTGTATAAATACCAACATTAACGTAATTAGATTGAAATTTTAATGAACGCACGATACGAAAACAAGTTGAATTCCTTGTCCGACGCAAGTCATAGCCACGCCAATCCGTCCACAACAATGATTGTTTTGTTTTACGAACATTCTTATGTAAAAATAAACATGTCTCTGGGCTAAACTCACCTCGGATCCTCAAATTCAACGAAGGCAAAAGGCGGTCCTTTCCTGTTCTTCAAGTCGACGAATGTGACTTTCCCGAATTTGTAAAATAGATCTTGAATGTCCTTTGTCCTTATGTCTGGAGGAAGGTTTCCAACATATATCCTACACTCGTTGCGATTGCTACTGCTTCCGCCGGACATTTTGTGTGAATTTCACTAGATAAAATACGATTTAAATGTAAAAACAATACGCCTTTTACAAATCAGTCGGCGTTTCAACAGTTTCCAAATCAATATGGCTGACGGCAGCCGGACGATCACGAATGGCGGTATGGTAGATTTGGTAGAGAATGGTAGATTTTGGATAAGGTGGATGATAATGTTGCTAGCACCATTCAAATGTTATTTACAAAAAACTAAAAATAGCAGTCATTTTTTAATCATAAACATAACATTAAAAACCAATTCGTTTTAGATTATTCCTATTATGATGACGTCTTAAATTATTTATGTTTTTGCATAATATTACGCAAGATAGCGCAATTGAGTACTTATTTTGACAAATAAATTTTCACATTTTATTACATATTGCCCTGTGGATTTCTTCTTCTTCTTCTTTATTAAAATGGCTTTTCCTTTAGGACATTTGCCAGTGTCGAGTATTATCAATATTTGCAAGTTATTTGCATTGAACAAAACAGTCTAGTCGTCATAGATAAAGTCTTCTTCTTCCTTAAAATGGCTTTTCCTTTCGGATATTTGCCAGTGTCAAGTATTATCAATATTGGCAGGTTATTTGCATCGAACGAAACAGTCAAGTCGTCATAGTTAAAGTCAAGTCGAGGGAATCATTGTAAAAAGGGGGCCATTTTTTACAATGTTTGTTCACGAAGCTTTGGAGACAACACTAAGCTAAAGTCCATGTTTTGCACCGATTTTCACTTTTATTTCCACTTGTACACCTTCACGAAACTAAATTGATTAATATGCCCCCGAAATTAAACATTTTACACGCATTTAAACTAAGTTTCACAAAAATGAAAATTTAGCAACACATCTCCTTAACGCATTCCCGCCAAAAACTCCTGTGGATTTAATAGTTTTTATTTAGTTCTTCTTCTTCTTCTTTTTTAAAATGGCTTTTCCATTCGAATATTTGCCAGTGTCAAGTATTATCAATATTTACAGAGTCTTGGCGGGAACTCGTTGAGGAGATGTGGTGCTAAATTTTCATTTTTGTGAAACCTAGTTCATATGCGTGCAAATTGTTTAATTTCGGGGGCATATTAATCAATTTAGTTTCGTGAAGGTGTACAAGTGGAATGAAAGTGAAAATCGGTGCAAAACATTGACTTAGTGTTGTCTCCAAGGCTCCGTGAAGATTGTTTGTAAATGGCCGCCGTGTTTACAAATGATTCCCTAGACTTGACTTTAACTATGACGACTTGACTGTTTCGATGCAAATAACTTGCATAATATATTAGAATACATGACACTGGCTAATTTCCTAATGGCCATAATCGGTTCACAACCGATAAGAAATAAAATAAAAAGTTATTTGAAAGTGCCGTCTCCAAGGCTCCGTGAAGATTGTTTGTAAATGGCCGCCGCGTTTACAAATGATTCCCTAGACTTGACTTTAACTATGACGACTTGACTGTTTCGATGCAAATAACTTGCATAATAAATTTGAAAACATGACACTGGCTAATTTCCTAATGGCCATAATCGGTACACAACCGATGAGAAATAAAAAAAATAAAGTTATTTGCATTGAACGAAACAGTCAAGTGGTCATAGTTAAAGTCAAGTCAAGGGAATCATTGTAAAAAGGGTGCCATTTTTTACAATGTTTGTTCACGGAGCTTTGGAGACAACACTACGCTATAGTCCATGTTTTGCACCGATTTTCACTTTTATTTACACTTGTACACCTTCACAAAACTAAATTAATTTATATGCCCCCGAAATTAAACAATTTAGACGCATTTGAACTAAGTTTCACAAAAAATGAAAATTTAGCAACCCATCTCCTCAACGCATTCCCGCCAAATGTCGTACAAATCCAGATACTGATTCAATTAATTTATCATCACAAAATAAAATAAAATCAAAATAACAGAACAAAATATTGACAAATGAAAATAATAATAAAAATCTTAAAAATAATGTAAATGTCAAGTCATGTCAATAATAAAATAATTAGAAATTCGAAAATAAATCAGGCGTCAATAAGGACAATAGGACATCCGTTATTACGACTGATCTATCTTCTACAACAATGTCCTATTACGGGCAATCAGTCTTGTCCGCAATTATCCTCAAGACAGTGTTGGTGCTGCCCCACACTCCACGCACCAGAGTTGCACACCTCTTGCGCATAATGGCGTGAAAACAGTCGTTGCGCGCTGCCGCAAACATCTCCGATACACTGCAGTAACGGGGCAACCCCCCGCTGTTAAATTGGACACAGAGGGCTTTGCAGGTCCTTTACGAATAGTCAGACCACAGGCTTCACGTATACAGAGCTTTGAATAGAGTGACTTTTACTGCATCCGAGCACCTCGCAAACCTACGAGCCGACATATTCTCGCCCTCCTTGACAAAGCCATCTTTTCAACATCGGCTTGGTCTCTGAGATCAGTAGTTACTATATTATACCCAATAAGTCTATTAAAGTTATAGAGACGCCATTGCAGAACAAATCATTATTGAAAAGCGGCACAAAGTATGCTTTGTGCCGCGTATTCATTCACATAATTTAAAGAAGAAATAGGCAAAACTATTGTTATCTCTTTCTAAAACATAAGACTCAATGCTACTTGCATGACGTAAGAAAGCGGTTAGGAGAGAATGATAAAACGTCAACGTCAAAAACTTCGTTGAGTTTTTGGAAAAAAACTTTTTCAAAAAATAAACTAAAATAAATAAATACAGCTTTACTTACGAATAAAATGAAATATTTTTGCCAGTTTTTGGAGTATAATTCGTGCATCGCCTAAATACCAACGAAGGCATTGTTGTCTGTGAATAATGTTGTGAAAGTGAACTAAATGTACTGTGTTAACAAGCGGGTGATCGTGACGTGAACAGGGATGGAACTAAGACTTCTTTGGCTAGCTAGCTTAGATTTGTGTCGCCAAGAAATTCACCCTATTACGTATCTAGAAGTTTTTACATATCTCTGATTATATCTAGGTATTTAAATTAATCCACCCTCTCCAGATTAACTCTATTCAAACGCACAGATGGCACAGTCTCTTGGCATCTAGCGTTGACCTTCTCGAAAACCATGCACTGACTTTTCTTTACATTACGTAGGTTGTACATTATTAATTACAATTAATTTCAATTTTTTTCAACGTATTGAGACTAAGGGCTTCTTCACACGTACCATAACCACACCACGTCACAACAAAAAATGCTGTCATGCAGTGGTTACCACTGCAAAATGACGACTGCAAAATGTGGTACGTGAACGTTCATTTTCAATAAGTACAAAATATACGCCCGCCGCGTGGTGTGGTAGTGGCGTACCACAACTCCGCAGATTCGTTAGGGTTTCTTCACACGTATACATGGTGAAGACGCCCGCCCTAACGAATCTGCGGGATACAACTCGTATGTTTTTGGCTCCTAGACTAGAACAACCTGTATTTATTTCACGATCTGTCAACACTCCTTTGTCCGAATCTGACGTCAGGATATATAAATGGTGTATTTTTATCGATCGGCAACACTTTTTATTTTTCTTGCCAGGTTTTAACCCATAAAATCTTCTAAATAGCATTTAAAAAATCACGTTAAAAATTGCATGGCTTTGATCATCTTTTGCAAAGTTTAATTTTCGGCGTAAAGTTTCGTTTCATTATAAAAATATTATGCTCATTCAAGCAAGAAAATATGAAAACTTTTTTTTAAGGCCTTGGCTGCAAAGAAACTGAAACATCAATATTTTTATTTTTTTGAATTTAGAACGCCCTCTAGCGCACTTCAAAGCAATCTTGAAAGAAGCGTGTGAAAGAATCCTCTAGAAAGTAGGCATTGAATCTCCGGCAATCAAAATCCTTACGTGAGAATTTGTTAATTTCCCTGAAGAAAAAGTGAGTAATTTCTCTATTTATTTATTTTGTAGTGCCTGTGCTGTCCTGCTTGATCATTATTTAGTGAAATTCTTCATATTTTAACTCTTTTCTAAATATGGTGGCCGTATATTCGAAGGCGTAGCATTTGGGTTGTAAAAATATTCGCGAAAATGTGCTGCAAATGGATTTATTGATTAAACTGCAAAGTTTCTATGGTAATTATAAGGTTCATGATAAAATATTGCAATATTTATCGAGTCTTGTTTGTCATTGTGCGTTCTTCATTTTTTTCCGTAAAAATAATTGATGACGGGTATTACCGCTAGTGCTTCTGTTCGAATAATTACGAAGAAGCCTGTTCAAAAGGACCAGGAAAGCAGGTAACGTTAACATTCACGTTAGGGTGAAAATTTCGCATTGCGCTAATCATCCCTTGGAAAAGGCTTCACCCCCCGATCGTTCGGGCGCGCATCCCCCGTTTCCCGCCTGACCTTTAATGGTAGCTATTTATAGCGTGTTATTGATAATAAACAATCGATGTGGCTCTTTCATGCGTAGAAAATTTATCTGATGAAATGCGGCGGAGTCAAATCTAGGTATAAATACATACAAAGTACCCTAGATAACCCCTTATCGCTATATTATCGGTCAATTGGCACCAAGTCCTAAGAAATTAAGAAAACATAATTTCTAAGCAGCAGAATATTCTGCTGCTGACAGTTCTTCATCATCACAGATGGTCAGTTAGATGCAATGGAACCCGTTGGTCTATTGGTAGATGCTTGGTGTTTCTCACCCATTAACATTGAGAAAATAGGCCCAAAAATGTGATCATTGATCTCACCTTGTGACAAGAACTGTCTAATTCCGGGTAAATATCAGCCACAATCACAAAAACTCTAAAATGGGTACATCTCTTATCAATATTGATAACAAGATAGGCACCTAGTACCTACTAGCTAAACCTATTGATAATGATAACTTTACATCTATTGTGTACAAACTATGCTCAGTTTATACACTTAAAACCCTTGCTGTTCAATCTGATCTAATTTCTGCAATGTTTATCAGAATATCCAAAATACCGTACCTAGCCAATTATTTGTACTGAAAAATTCAAGGAAAATCATACCATTTTCTAAATAACGTTCAAACAAAAAAATAACAGATTAAAGATAGTTGCCAATTCCCTGATTGGTTAACTCTCAATCAATAATTATTGATGAAGCGTAAACCAATCAGAAAATTGGCTCGAAACAAAATAGGAAGCACAACATGCCATAAAACGATTGACAGCCAATTTTTTCATTCAAATGCATTTAATCAAACCTTGTCAATGGTACAATGAAATAGTTTGGCCAATTATCTGATAATTTGGCCTTGCTCTTGGCCAAATATGTTCTCTGACCTCAGATGGACAGAATAAACTACAGGTAACTTGAGTAGTAAACAGTCATTTTTTGTTTAGTCCAATAGCAGTCAAGATGTGTGATCGCAAAGCCGTTATCAAGAATGCTGACATGAGTGAGGAGATGCAGCAGGATGCTGTGGACTGTGCAACGCAGGCTCTCGAAAAGTTCAACATTGAAAAGGTAACTGTTTTCACATTATCTATGTGAGAGACTCTAGTACCTAGGCAAGTTTTTAGCCAAAATAATGAAAATTGCTTAAAAATAATAATTTGTTCAATCATTTACTACAATCAAATTCCTTACCAAATGCTGTAAATTTTACAGAAAATTGTTAATCTAAATTAAAATGGCACTGCACTTGACAGTAAAGTTATCAAACTAAACTGTTAGTTACTAATTGTTGTTACAATGTTCTCACGGTGCTATTATTGTGGTTTTCCTTGGCTGTGGTTTACTTATCTCTAAAACCATTTCATATTTTAAAGATACTTTGTATAAAAATACATGGTACTTTCAACCTCTAAGTACCTACTCTCCTACAGTCTGCCATTCCCATGGGAATAGTTTCATAATTAATTGCAACATGTTTTGTTTGACCTTTATCACAGTGTGGACTGTGTGTGTGCCTGATACGTTTTCTTGAGTATCAGAAAGTTGAAGAGTCAGGTAAGTGATATATGAGTGGGTAGCCAGTAAATGAATGAATGTATAAATTCTTCCAGAGGGTTGGGGATAGGCTAGGCCTGAAATGTCCCTTTAAACGATTGCTCTTTAGCATCTTATCTAAAATGGGTAATAAATTACTTGAGACGACTAAGAACTATATACCAATTTCATTTTAATTTTTTTATTATGGTTTACCTACTAATTTAATAGATCCTTCTTTTCGCATAGTGGTGTGGTCACCTAGTATTAGAGTTTTCAGGTGGTCTTGAGACCTCTAACATGACCTAACTGCTATCAGAGATAACAACCGGGAACATTTGCTGCAACAAAGCACAGAGTAATTGAGTAATAGGCTACACTAATAGCTGTATTCATCAACAACCCTATGTGTGACTTAATGCTCTTGTGAGTGAGACTGATAATCAACATCATTGAAAATATGACAAACGTCAAGTCCACAAGGGTTGTTTGTAAATATACAGACTAAAGTATATTTAGGAGTACTGTAAAGTAATATATGCGTGTATGTTCCAGGACATCGCAGCGTTCATAAAGAAGGAGTTTGACAAGAAATACAACCCGACGTGGCACTGCATCGTGGGCCGCAACTTCGGTTCCTATGTGACGCACGAGACGCGCCATTTTATCTACTTCTATCTGGGGCAGGTGGCCATACTTCTGTTCAAGAGTGGGTAAATCCTCTCACCGGATACATTCCAACCTACCAGCAACATGAGCGAGCGATGAGTGAACGATGTGTGTGTTTGTGACTGTGACTGTGCCGGCCGGCCTGCTCCTCCACTGATAGACTAGACCAGCCAGCACTATACACGCACTGTGTATTTATATTTAAATTTTGGTTAATTCCTAGACTTATTATTATATACCTAGCATAGCGTAAAGTCATGTTAGTACCTAACTAAATTTATTGTTTTTGTTAACATTCACTGGAGATATTTTCAATACTTCTATTATTAAACTTTCTTACAAACCATTTTGTTGTCTCTTTTAGTTAGTTCTAAGGTATTATTCTAGTAGCAAGTTGTCATAAAACGTAAAATCGTCAATTTTTTGAAATAGACTTTCGCATCTCGTTATTTTCGCAACTGGTCTTTTCGCAAATCTTAATCCGGACCTAACCGACTTTTAGGTCCGGATTATGATTTGCGAAAAGACCAGTCCAGTCTGTGACCAGTCGCGAAAATTACGAGTTGAGCAAACGTGACGAATTTGCATTAATGACGACTTGCTACTAATATCCCAAAATGTCCAGCGGGTGCAATTTGTCCAAATCCCAGAATGTCCATATTCCAAAATGTCCAAATCCCAGAATGTCCAAATCCCAAAATGTCTAAATCCCAGAAAGTCCATGTTCCTACATGTCCAAATCCCAGTATGTCCATGTCCCAAAAAGTCTATGTCCCAGAATATGTCCATATCTCAGAATCTTTTCCTTCTTTTCCTTTTCCTTTTCTAGGACTTAGAAAATTTTAGTAAAAAAAAAGACTGCAATGAAACTAGTTGCCTAGAGTCGATAGTTTTCGAGATATTAAAGTTTTATGTTTGACAGCTGTCATCCGGAATGATCTCGAAGAGCTCTACCACTTTTGCAAAGAAGCTAGTTGCCTAGAGTCGATAGTTTTCGAGATATTGAAGTTTTATGTTTGACAGCTGTCATCCGGAATGAGGATATCGAAGAGGTCTATCACTTATGCTAAATTGTTCGTAGTGTGATGTTATATAGCCTTAATAGATGGTCCATTTATCGAGATGGACTATCAAAGAGAAGAAGAATTTTTCAACTCGGACCAGTAGTTCCTGAGGTTGGCGCGTTCAAACAAACAAACTATTCAGCTTCATAATATCTACACTAAGATACGATTAAGTATAAGATTTTCCTAGATTGTTCTGGGGTTAATTATTCATAAGATTGTTCTAAAGCTAGTTTTTGTTTTGTTTTGCTATACTTACTTATTTGTCTCATTGCGCCCCATTATTTTTGTTAGGTAAAATCTGGGTAAAATAGTAAAGTTTATTTCAGTACAAAAATTTACTTAAACTAATATACACATAATATACAAGGTACAAGGTGTAACGGGTAAGCCCTTTTAAGCCAAAAAGGGGTAGTTCTAGACGTCTAGGCGAACAACTTTTGTTCTACAACTTTTTAAAATTCGAAGTAGTTTTTGAAAATTTTAAGTTTAAAGTTTACTTGAAAATCAGCTGTTTCTCAGAGTTTGAGGTCATTGACCTTATCTTGTCCCTTCATTTAGGTTAGTCGACAACAATCGAAACTGCAATTACGTTTATTTTCAAAAGCAGCTGTCTTTTTTAGTAAACCATAACCTCAAAATTTTAAAAAAATATTCGAATTTTCCAAAGTCGTAGAACAAAAGTTGTTTGCCTAGATGTCTTAAACAACCCCCTTTCGGCTTAAAAGGGCATGCCCGTTATATTTTGTATATTTCTAAAACAAAAATCCTTTTATTCGTTTCATTGTGCCCCACTGTCCCTACAGCAGGTAGGTACTTACGTAGGTCTAACTTACATCCACCCAGTCAATTAGTGAGTAGGTAGGTACTCTAGGTACCTAATCGTTATGACCTAGTTTTATTTTCCAAAACCTACCTAACCAGGCATATCGTGCCTTATTCTTCAGTACTAGCTGCGCCCCGCGGTTTTACCCGCGGAAGTGAAAAACGCGTTATCACGGGCGCGGGCGGCCTAGCGGTTATCGAGCGGTTGCACTTTTTCGTTCATTACTCGGGTTCTACTAATTGGATTTCAATGCAAAGTATTACACGACCTTCCTCGAAAATAGAACTATCTATTATTGAAAACTAGATTTCAATCAGACTAGTAGTTTTTAATTGTATGAGGAACAAACATGGAAACAGACAGACAGACATACATTTTTAAGATTATATAATTTTGTTCTACTACTTATCCTAACTTCTCTAGACCAGTTTTTTTTAATTTACTTCCAATTACTTACAGACTTTTTGTCCTCTTTTCCTTTATTATAAGTATGTATAGTATAGAAAACCTACCTAACCAACCTTATCATGCCTTATTCAGTATTCTACGTAGGTAGAAACCTATCTAAGCCGTATCGTGTCTTTTATGCTTACCTACTATATATAACTTTATAGGTACCTACCTACACTACCTAGTAATATCTATCTGCCATCAATGTACCTACATTAAATTTATATAGGTACCTACCTAGTACATCTATAATATCTTAACCAATATTTTAAAGGAAAAATTCATCTTCAAAAATTCACTTGCGGCGAGATTTGAACTCGCGTCCCTGGATCAGTTCAGTACCCCAGTGCCTAAACCGCTCGGCCACGCAAGTTGCCTCGCTAGTTCGGAATGAATAATTGAAGTGAATTTTTGAAGACGAATTTTTCTTTAAAATATTTCTAGTAAATATGCCTTGAGCAATAAAAAAAAATGAAATCTTAACCAATATTAAAAAGAGGAAAGATACTTATAATATATCTGTTTGTTGTTATTGAATAGGCTCTGAAACTAAAGGCCCGATTTAAAATTCTATTATAATAATAAATTTATTTACACACCTCTACTGCTCTACAAAGTTACTTTATTTGACCAAAAAGGTTAACGTAAAGCGACTCTTTATTCCCTAGGTGCATAAAGTGCTCATTATGCACCTAGGGCATAAAGTAATTTAAATTTGGAACTAAGGTTCTGGTAGCATACGGCCATTTCGAACTGGCCACCTAGACATTAACACATAAAAAAAATAAAAACTGGGCTATTTTTTTCTATTTTCATGGACGGAAGGGTAAAGCAAAAAGTTTTGGTTAGTATAAAGCCCCAACTTTTTTTTTCATCAGCTAAGGCCGATGTGTGGTTTCGTCATTTTGATGTAACATTGTTAAATTTAATTAATATAGAGCTGTCAATATATTTCATATACGTTGCATTAATCTATTTTTATGTTGTTAGTTAAATGCTTATTTTTGTAGCCCTTTTATTGTCTCGCAGTAGATGTGTAAAGTAAAGTATTCACCTCGGTACTAAAGTCTGTCTTTATCTTGGGCGCTTGAATCCCACGCTTCACTCAGGACTCTAGGTACATAACTCCTTCGCTTCGCTCAGGAGTTAAGTTTTTAACACCCTCGCTGCGCTCGGGAGTTAACCCTCTAGAGTCCTTCGTACGCTTTGGATTCAATATGACGCCCGCTATATAAGACAGGACTTTAGTACCTCGGTGCATAAACTACTATTATTTCAGGCTACAAAGGCCCATAAATATATACCTTAAAGACTAATTTAACATAGGTATTTTATAATAAAATGAATGTGTTAATAGATAGCATTAGATAGATAGATTATATAAAGCTACATTATCGAGGACTGCCCAGCAGCCCAACACATAGTAAGTTTGTACTTGTTATCCTGATATTCCCGTGGTTTTGGGAATTACGTGGGTGAAACCGCGGGACCCAGCTAGTATGTATATATTACGTAGAGGTACATAGTGTAGGTACCTACAACATACTACAAATAGGTACATTATTCTGCCCTACCATGATCCTTTGTCGTTGTTTTGTCGGCCTTTAGTCGCTCAAAAAAATAAAAGTAAATTTTAAATAAAACACTTTATTTATCCGGTTTTATCGCGTTTTTATTCATTATTTGACCCGAGCTTTCGCCAACTTTACAGTTGGCTTTTTCAAGGTTGACTGAGTAAATTTTAAATAAAAAATACCTCGACTACTTTTAAAAACTACATATTGCTTTTTGACGTTGGTTTGTTTTTTATTTTTCATTATTTGATGTAATTTTTAATTTATTTTGTTGATCGATGTAGCGGCGACTTAGCGACGACTTATAATAATATAAGAGAACATGGTACGGCGGATATGTACCTACATAGTACTACCTACCTATATTGAATTACCTGCCTCAGTGAAATACGATCGCGGCAAGGGCAATGGGCAATAAGGACCTACTTTATGAATATTTCAACCAGGGTAGGTGACATACGGGGGGTACGCATGCACGTCAGATGTAAGTTCATTCACCACACGTTGCCGATTACAGAGCTAATTCGGATAGGTACTTTGTAATTAACAAAGGCAGCGTGTGAAGGGAAGTGTTCGTTTTCACTGGCCTGACAAAATTGCAAAAACCCATAAACAAAATCACTTCAGCATTTACTGAAAGAGTCTTTTTGGATATAAATGTAAGTGGCAAGAAGAGAGAAACAATTTCTTTGAAATCAGATACCTATATTCTATTCCTTCTAAAAAAAAAGATGGCAACCGATCTATAGGCAACGTGTGTATGGCATGGTCAATTACACTCTGTGCGTAGACCTTTCGTGAGCGAGTCCGAATAGCATTTTGCCGGTATTTTAAATTAATTGATACCTAGTGGGTAACTATTTGTTTATTTAGGTCTTTGACTGTGGTTCATAAAGAAAACAACATAATCATTATTAGGTAGGTATATAGGTACTGCATGGTAAATGATATAAGCAATGGCCAATGACTTTTGATAAGTGGCAAACCTAAGGTTTAGGAAGTCCTTATACCTAAACCTCAGGGCAAAATGTTGGATTCGAGGCTTCCGTACCCACCGTTTTAAAATGGAACACTTTTATTAAGACTCCACTGTCTGTTTGAATGTTTTATTAACATACTTCTCTCGGCCTCTGTGGCGCGTCGGGCGGACGCTCGACTGCAATGCAGAAGGTTGCGGGTTCGATTCCCGTCAGGTCCAAATATTTATACTTAAAAATAAATATTTGTATCTGGTCTGGGTGTCTTTCTGTGTATAATATGAATGTGTTTACAAAAAAAAAGTATAATATGTAGTATCTCCGTTGTCTAGTACCCATAGTCCAATTCTAGCTTAGTTTAGGGCTAGATTGCGCTGTGTGTAATGTAGTGAAACATTCAATTATTTATTTCATTAAAGATTGTTTTAGGCTAAATCGCTGTAGATGCTAAGACTCAATCCAGTTTTTACCCTAGGAAGAGTTCCTAACGTTCCTATTCCGAAGTGATGTCACACCGGAACGTTAGGAATTTCAATCCCAATGACCAATGTCTAATGACCAATAATACGTGCTCGACTATCGGAATTGTAACCAAAAGACGATCGAAATAAAAACCAAGGATGATACAAATAACAAAACAATCGGAATGCCTAACGTTCTTTTAAAAGCAAAAACCAATCTTAAATTTAGATATTATTTTTAAATCAAGGTGTAAAGTTTCAATAGTCTACATTGGTTCTGCATAGTTGGTAACTATATAGGCTACTATCTCGGTATCGACACAACTTGTAAATAAACTATGAACTAGCACAATAGCACATAGTTCTTTTAAAAGCAAAAAACAATCTTCAATTCAGATATTATTATTAAATCAAGGTGTAAATAAAACACTTTATTCATCGGGTTTAATCGCGTTTTATTCATGGTTTTAAACGAACCGAGCTTTCGGCAACTTTACAGTTCGCTTTTTTTCAAGGTTGACTGAGATGTAATTTGCCTATTTTAGCATTCTAAAAAGTAACAGTAAACATATCGCTTCTGGCCTTTTGGCTAAGATCAAAGTGTACCGCCTCATAATTATTTGTAACAAAACGTTCCGGTGTACGCAGACTATAGAGTTATTTGTAATAGTTTTCAATTCAAATTGTAATTATTTTTATTTCTAGCTAGCTCAAAAAACAACCATGGCTTCGTGAAACCATGAATAAAACGCGATTAAACCCGATGACTAAAGGGTTTTATTATGCAAAATTTTGAAAACCATAGAAAAAATTATCAAGGTGTAAAGTTTAAATAGAGTCTGCATTGATTCTGCATAGTTGGTAACTAGGCTACTATCTCGGTATCGACACAACTTGTAAATAAACTATGAACTAGCACAAACCCATAATCGTTTTGTGGATCAAACTTCTGAGTTGGGTAGTTAAGTACCTACCTACTACCTACCTATGATGGGGTTGATTCGCAGTGGATACTTTTTATAGAAATAACTAGGTATGTAGATGAAGATGTCCGGCTTAGAATATATACTTAGATTAATTAACTAGGTTTTCTTATTTAGGTTTTTCTATGAATTTGGACAAAAATAAAAGCAAATTACCTATTAGTTCAATTTCAATGTTTAACATAAAGTCACAATGGAATTGGCAATCTTATCGTTTTTTCGTATAGCTACGTCAACCAATGAACTCGGAGCCTAACTCCTTTCGAGGACGCACCTATCAAACCTTTATGGTGGGAAGGTGAATTGTAAAAGTCACTGGTTGAATGAAGAGAAAAATCGAGCTACAAAATTAAAAATAAATGGAAATATTTTTAATTTTTTCCTCATGATACGTAAGTAATTTAATGATTCTTATTAAAATGTAAACTCTTTGCGATATAAAAATAAGTATCTACTGATCATGGAATTAAGAAGTACATACTACGTAGAATACTTTGCACGTACTTGTCTGAATAGTGGCAAGCGTGCGAAAGGGACAACGAAAGATAAAGCCCCTGTCGAGACTTTTTGTATTTGGAACAAGTTATCTTATATTTAATTTTACTTAACACCCATTAAAAAGAGTTCAATTTTGTATGACAAAGTTTTTGCAATAAATCTTCAGTTGTAGTAGGTCCTATACTCTTATACCTCTTATTTCTATGCTACTGATATACCTACGTAGGTACTTAGGTATTTTTGGTGCCTTAATAAAATCAACCCTATAATCGTGCTCCTACTAATTGCTATTTCGTCTACTAACCCACAAATAAGTGCCTACAATGTTGAAAATTTCATGTAATTAATGGTAGCGGCCAATTATTACAATGTTAGGTAAATAATTTCTACAAATATATACCTATACCTACCTACTTGGTTTTGGTTGAGACAAATTAGCTTTTAGACACGACAGTCTACGTTTTTGGAGGTTTTCCTATTTAATTATGCCGTAAGGGGACACAATTAGGCTTCTATATTTAGAGTTGGCATGGAACTTAAAGTACTAGGTAAGTATACATTTTACGTCAGTGCGATCCCAAATAATACTCAGGTACCTACTTGTGACCAACTTGTGACCATACTTTTCGATTACAAATTCCTTTCATCTATTAATAACCCTTTGTAGTCCAAAAAGGGTTCAGCTAGCAATATTCAACTCTAAAAGTGACTGGTGGAGCAATCTTGCGGGAATATCGTGATCAAAAGTAGCATAATGTTACTCCTCGATAATGTACCTACCTAGCTTTGTATTGGTGATAGAATTTATAAAATTGGTCCAGTGATTTCGGATACTAGGTACCCCCAATATACCTACATACTTACATAACATGTTACCAACGTTACCTCTTGGTTACCTCTATAAAATTATTAGTAAAGATAGGCTGCCGCTAATAAAGAGTTTTTGATAATTGCCGTGGGATCGGGAGTTATTCGCACAGTTAGTGACGCAGCGTGATGCACCTAGTCTATACTAATATAATAAAGAGGAAAAATTTGTTTGTTTGGCTCTGGAACTACCTACCTACTTGAACGATTATAAAAAATCGAGTAGGTATATAACATAGGCTTTCCCATGGGATCGGGACTTACACAAGTGAAACGACGGAATACAGTTAGTAAAATATACGAGAAGAATCCCTAATTCGTTTTATTCGGTTATGAGACTTGTAACGCCATCTGTCGTCAAATAGCATAGGTAAAAATGGCTTCATTTTGTTGATATTCCCACGGGATCGCACCCATCACACATTACCGTAGGGCGTAGCTCGGATAATCGACTAAATCCACATACTAAATCAGTAGGTACCTACTAGTAGGTACCAGTACCTACCTACGCCCTCGGCCGAAAAGACGAACAAATTCAGTCCTCTTAATTTCAAGAAGCAGCATAAGTAAGTACAACCGATCACATATTACGGTACAACGGTACAATGTACAACTTGTAACAGGCCTAATTTACTTTACAAAACTAGTGTCATGCATTTTAAAAAGTCAATTTCACAAAAGCAGATTCGTAGCAGTTACCTGCTAGAAGCAATTTTATCACAAAAGATTTTTTTTTGTGAAAATGTCTGTAAATTGCATGTCAAGTTCAACTGTAGGGTGCAGAATAATGAAAATATATTTTTTCAAAAACTAGATTTTTACCTACCTACGTTACAAAACAATTAATTAAAACGGGGAACCCATGTGAACTAGATAATTGCAAACCACATCCTCAACCGCCATTTTGCTCACGATACCAAATATCCTTATTAATTTAGTTTTATCATATCGTGTGCACTTTACATAATATAAATTGTGTGTAAAATGTGGAATTACTCACAGTTGAGCCGTGACCCCACGGCTTGCTAACTTACTTTAGTTTAGGTTACCTTTTAGGGTACCTAGTTTTAGTTTTTGTTTTGCTTTGGGGAGTTTAGTTTTGGTGAGTTTACCAAGTTGTTTATTGTTTTTTTTATTCGTTTTTTTTAAATTATTGATACGATTTTGAGTTGTAAAATAGTCGAAATTAAAAGTAAAAATCGCGCGATTAGGACACGGCTATAAATAGTTACGTGTTCCAAAAGTGTTAGTTTAAAAAATAGCAGTATTTAAGTAACCTAATAGGTAGTGCTTGTTTTAAATGATTTCTCATAAATTTAAGTTCATACCTATCTGAGACTTCTAAATATTTAAAAAAGTTAGTAAATGACAAGTAGAAACATATAATTGACGGTGTTTCGTACCTATCTAACCTTCTTCGTAGAGGTGTCAAGATGTCTGAGCAAGAAGCAAAGAAGAATTTGCTGCTGTTCTTCACGCGGCCGCAGGAACCATGCTTCATGACCAAGGGGGAGGAGAATGTCTCCTTCCAGATACCTGATAACTTCTACGTGAGTATTGTGACACATATATCTATTTTGATCATCTTTTTAAAATATCGTTGGGCAGAATCAGCATTAAAAGTCGATGATCATCATCACAGTCAAAATTGCTAAACGAAATAAATGTGGGGTGTCGAAACAGGACAACCATTATGAAAAGCTGTTTGTCTGGTTTTGATCCCACATTTGTTTTGTAAAGCGATTATGTTGGTATAAGTATTGAGAATCTGTATGTGGTTATGTACTTTTGATGGTCCGTATTTTGACTTTACTAAGCAAGAACTTTGACTTAAGACAATTTTTGGTATTTATAAAGTGATCTTCGCAACTATCCCAAGTTTTTGCTTAGTAAAGTCGAAGTTTTTCAAATTTAGAATGGTAACCAATTAAAAAAATGACCTTTGCTTCTCTGTTATGAATTATGATATGACTCATGAAGTTCTTTTTATTTAATTTGTTAGTATTACATAATGAATTTCGGCTATAAATTCCAATTCAAAGTTTATGCTTAGTTTTTGCTAAGCTCAGTCTGAGCAAAGTTAAAGTACGCACTATAGATTTCAGCCTTAGGGAACGATGCATATTTTAAAGATTAAATTTTGCATGAAATTACTAACCGTTAGTACGCTTTAGTGATATCAAACATAATTATTAACAAGTACTGAAACGTCATTGAAATAAATTTAAATTTGCACTTCAGTCCTTTTCCGACTGTACCTACTTAAATCTACTTTTAGTTTTGAGGACGTCCATAAGTCTCTATCTAGTCTAAACTAGGAGTTCGCCTCGAACTGAGACCTCACGACCCCCTATATCCCCACCCCCCTACTGATCCGGCTCATCTTCAAACTCATAAATTCTATTGATCTAAACTACGCGCATACTAAAATTCATGAAGATCGGAGCTACGATACTCAAGTTATCGTCGAACAAACATACAAAGATACAAGCGCCAGGCCCGTCTACACTGGATTATCACATACCGTCTACACACAATTATACCTTTAGAAAACCTTTAGATGTTAAGTACTTTAAATGAATTTAGCATTGTTATTTTCCTGTTTGGCTGTTTGTTAGGTAGGTACATACCTACTTAGTTTAAAATTGAAACATTTATAATTTGTGGTTAATATATTTTAAGCATTTAAAACATTGTTGTAACTTAGGTAACTATGCTGAATGCCTGAAACAAATGCCTAATTGTAACGATACTAGTACAAATACGAAGTAACTATCATAAGTATAAATTATAACGTTTTAGTATAAAAAGAAATATACCCCTACTCTTTCTAACAAAAGCTTACTTTAAGCTAACGCTAACAGTTTGACAAATTATCAGCCGATAATTTGGGCACTTTAGCGAACCCCGGGCTCCCGAGAGGCATGGAAACGGGAACATTGCTTAGATGAGTACGTAGTAATGTAGCCCCAACTTATCTTTATTCCTAGCCGGACAAATACAAGGAAGTAAGCAGCACTCTCTCTGACCGGTTCGGCGGCACAGCGCAGAAGACGGTACCTATCCGGAACATCGCACTGCCCAACATCGCGCTGCCTCTAGAGCTGCCGTTCAATGCGCAATTCTCGCTGTTTGTGCCCAAGCACCGGCAGATGGCGGGCCGACTCATTGACATCTTTATGGGTGAGTTACTTCTACTATAATAGGTAAGTACCATCAGAGAGGGCAGACTGCAGGAGTAAGTTACTACCGCTCTTGCGCTAGTGCGTAGTGTGTTAGCTTTTGGGAACAAGATCTGTCCATAACCAATCCCAGACGGCACTCTTCTGAGCGCCTGACGGTACAGCAGACCCTGTTAATATGCCGGAAGGTAAATAAATAAATAATAAATCCTGTGACGAACACACAGCGCCATCTAGCCCCGTGGTAAGCTGCTAAGCTTGTGTTACGGTGGCCAGACAACGGATATACTACTTATATTTATTTTTCTTTTGTAAATACATACATATTATACATAGAAATACGCCCAGACCAGATACAAATATTTATTTTTAAGCATAAATATTTGCACCCAGCGGGAATCGAACCCGCAACCTTCTGTATTGCAGCCAAGCGTTCGCCCGACGCGCCACAGAGGTGGGTGCTATGAGTGGATACTTAAATACGTGAATTGTAACGTTAACAGTTTGGCCTTGTGCACAGTAGCGCTTCCGCTTTGCGTGTTCCTTGCTGGTCGAGCCAATGCCCAAACTGCCTAAACGGTTAATGTTACAGTATACGTGTATGCATATCACTCATAGTAGGGATTGAGATTACATTTATTACTAACGTAGTAAGTGATAGTAAGCAGTAACGCTCCTAAAATATACATTTTCATTTATATTTGCTAAAATGCTTTAACTTGATTATTGCGGTTTCAACACCACCAATATTCATAAATGGTTATTTTGGACCTGATACTTATATATTCTGTACCCTTAGTGTGAAATTTTTTGTTATATAAAACGCGAACATGGTTAAGTTAAAGCATATTTTGTATGAAACTGATAACTTCGATATCGTCCGCTAGGGACGCTTTTTGAGTTTCCATACAAAATACGCTTAACTTAACCATCACGTTCGCGTTTTTTTTTACGACAAAACTCACACTACGGGTTCTGTGTTCTGTGCTTAGTCAAAGTTTTATTACCTGTCGCTACTGGGCGTCAGATGGCGTAACTATATTTTAAAAACATTTTGCTTTAAGTATTGTAGATTTCTATTCTGTTTTAAAGATCAATAATTCGACACCTTGTAAGGGGAATAAGGATTAAGTAGTTTTTCCGCTTTTTGTTTCTGTCTGTCAACTTTGAAAATTCTTGTCACGGAAAAAGACAAAGCATGTTCTCACTACTCTGGCCTTATTATCCTTTTATTAATAAGGCTAATGTGTTGAGGTTTAGCCAGACCTCTTCCTCAGGGATAGACATGCTATAAATACCGGGGTAGGTATAAAAAAATAGTTTAATTTCCATATGTTGTTTTACAGGAATGCGGGATGTGGACGATTTGTTATCGATGTGTTCATACTGCCAGCTACGAGTCAACCCGTACCTCTTCAACTACTGTCTCTCTGTCGCCATGTTGCACAGGTAAATACTAAAGCATCATTATAATACTATACTATTGTATAGTATTGTATAGTACTATACTATTGTACTGTAATGTAAAATAATACTCATTATAACACTAGCAACGCTCCGCGGTTTCACCCGGGTAAGTTCCAATCCCGCGGCAATATTGGTATAAAAAGCCTATGTGTTATTCCAGTCTCCAGCTACCTATATTTCAAGTTTCATCGCAATCGGTTCAGTAGTTTTTGCGTGATTAAGTAACCAACACAAATACCTCACACTCACAAACTTAGGATTTATTTAATTTTAATTAACAGGACGATTTTGGCCCTGCAGTAAGAGTCCATGATAACCCCATTATGTAGTACATCCGTTGTTTAGTACCCTAGTACAAGACTAGTGTTTAGTTTTGGCCGAGATTGCGTTGTGTATAATATGGTGCAATAAGTGTTATCCACGGACCATGTATTATCTTATTTACATTTTACTGGGTCTTAATCGCATATTAAGACCCGATAAAATTTAAATATGTTAAAAAATCGTGTAAATTTAAAAACTATGCATGTGTTATACTCGTATTATCTATCTTTCTATCAGACCCGACACGAAGGACCTCGGCGGTCAGATCCCGACGTTCGCGGAGACCTTCCCCGACAAGTTCGTCGACCCCAAGGTCTTCCGGAAGGCGAGGGAGGCCACTTCTACTGTCACCAACAGCGGACAGAGGGTGAGCGAGGAAACTATAACAATCATTTTTAAAATGACCAGTGACCCCCGGTTTCACCCCGAAAAACCCTGTAGGGTTATTACTGTAGTCAGAGAGAGTTCGGTCTAAAACCGAAGATCGGCTGGACATGCCTGTCACTGTCTTATTGAATCGCGATGAACGAGTTAGAGATATCTTTTCCGACATCGGATTCAGCCCTAACATCTCTAAATACCCCTAATGATCTCGAGGGAACATTCACTCTATATTTTTTTTTTTCTAGGACTAGCGGTTAGAGCTCTGCGTTGAGTTGAATTTAGTTATTATATTATTAAGTATGAAATTGCCGATTTGTACTGAAAATCTTAATTGTTTATTTTTTAAATTTTTAACAAATTTATTTAATCAAAATAGTTGCCATTATTATCTATACATTGCTGCCATCTAATGGGAAGGTTATTAATGCCTTTGCGATAGAACTCCGACGATCTAGACTGCACAAACTGTGTGAAAGCATTTTGTACTGCCTCCTGGGAAGAAAACTTCTTGTCACGTAGATAATTGTCCAAATCACGAAAAAAATGGTAGTCCGTTGGAGCAAGGTCTGGTGAATACGGAGGATGACGAATGGTTTCTAAGTGCAGTTCCTGAAGGGTCAAAATGGTTTCTCGTGCTGTCTCGCGTTGTCGTGGAGCAATAATGATGAAGATCGATTCATGAGTCGGGGCTGTTTTACTGCTAGTTTTGTCAACATGGTTCGGAGTTCGGCACAATAGACATCTGCCGTAATTGCTTGACCAGATCGAAGAAAACTATAGTGAATAACACCATGCTGAGACCACCAAACAGTTACCATTACCTTTTTATTGGTAAGTTTTGCTTTAGGACACTGTTGTGGCATTTGACCTGGGGTGAGCCATTGCATTTTTCTTTTCCGGTTATCATAAAGAATCCACTTTTCATGTTACAATTCGATCCAATATTCCTTCATTTCTGTTCCGGTTCAACAAGGCAACACAAGTTTCAACACGCGTTTCTTTCTGCAGATCAGTCAAATCATGAGGCACCCATTTTTCGTATTTATTTATTTTATTGATTTGACGCAAGTGAGTCAATAAAGTGGGTAAGGTAACGTTAAACCATGCCGCTAATTCCTGGGTAGTTTGACTAGGATCGGCTTCCACTATCTCTCTTAATTCATCGTTATTCACCTGTGTGGGCGGTCTTCCTCGTGGCTTGTTCTTTAAGTCGAAATTTCCATCACGAAAGCGTTTAAACCAAAATCGCACGGTGCGTTCATTAGTAGACCCCTCTCCAAACGCAGCATTGTATGGCGGGCTGTTTCTGCCGCGTTAGTTCCGCGTCGGAACTCGTATTCAAAAATCACTCGAATTTTCGCAGTATCCATCTTTCTTGTCTAAATTGAATAACAAAAACAATTGAAAGTCGATATTCAAATGTTTCACATTTTATAAAAAAAGAACATCACAGAAACCATTTGAAAAAAGTTTTATTCGAAAACCTCAAACCATGAAGATTCTATGTCAATTCAAAGAACCTATTGCAATAAAACGGCAATTTCATACTTTAACCCCTATTATTTACAGCCGAATACAGAAACTCCACTCCAAATTTGAGTTCTACTTAAAAAGTTAAGCAGTTCTCAAACTCGATAATTCCTATAGTGTTTTTATATTTAAAAGCTGCTCAATTATTTAAATATACCTACCCTTCAAATTTAAGTGATGTTTCTGTATTAGGTTATTAGTCTGTCAATCAGTCAATCAATAGGTAATAGTTAGAATATTGAATTTATATGTATTGATAGATTATTATAGCTGCGCCTCGCGGCCTTGTCCGCTGAAGTCAAACTAGGTATACCTACTACTTTTTCAACGTCTGTTATAGTACTCTACGTTCTTCAACAATGCAACATTTTATATAAAGAGTCAAGTTTGGCCTCGAAAAGCGCACACCCAACAGTTTTTCATCGGTATTATGTTGTTTTGTTAGCGACTCTTTGCGTGAGGTTCTTAAACCTGCTACATTGATTTCTGTGACAGTAGCCCAGTAGCCGCCACACGAGGATCATAAATTATAGCTGCATGTGTATACTCACTCACGCACACTTTTCGAGTTCACAAATTCTTCAGAGGTCACATCATTATTTACCATATTCGTTTAAAACAATCATGCTCTGCAATTATTGATGTCGATATATGTAGCTACTCGTATTTCACTCAAATACACGCAACTGTAATTTAACTGGAATTGCTTGGGAGTTGCACAGTTAAATTTATCATCTTTAACTCCATTGTGCCACATATACTGACTAGCTCGTACTTTTTGACCCTCACCAGCAATTGGTCCATATCAAAAGTTGAGCTTCTTGTCTTTCTTTTCCCTGCATTTGTTCTTTGTTCAAAGCTATTTAAGGTCAGCGCGGGATGCCTTTTTTATCCATTGTTCTCTGTTTAACGTCATCGTATCGTTAACACAAAATGCCCCTCACACAATCCATTCACATTTTATTAAGCCTTCCTCTTCCTTTATGCGCCCCTATAAAGGTTAAGATCGCAACTGTTTTCTATAGACACATGTGTCTCCAAACAGCTTAAAAACACCATAAAAGCGAGAGTTAATCGAGCATGACCCAACATATTGTCATTACCTGAATGCTCACAGGATGAAAATCGCTTAAGGCTTCTAACTTGACCTAACGACTGGTAGCAAAGATAATAACCAGGAACAACTTACGTGCCTTCCGAAACGCATAAATTTTCGCGACCAAATTAAAATCGCTCAATAGGTTGATTAAGCAAAATGCTATAATTCTTTCATCAGATGCCCATAACCATCCCAGTGAACTACACTGCCTCGGAATCTGACCCGGAACAGCGCTGTGCATACTTCCGCGAAGACCTCGGCATCAACCTTCACCACTGGCACTGGCATCTCGTCTACCCGTTCGATGCTGCCGATGTTGCCATTGTGAGGAAGGACAGACGAGGAGAGCTGTTCTACTACATGCACCAACAGATCATTGCTAGGTATTTAATACTTATAAATAACCAATTACTTCTTCATTTTAATTTCACATTTATCGTCAGCTAGTTAGAATCAGCAGTAATTGTGTTCTGTAATAGATCAAATTTAAATGAATTTGTCTAGGGCGGTCTTATAGAATAGTTTTATAGCCTAAATGCTCCGCTTTAAACTCATACCACGAATAACATTTGAAATGATAAATAATTCAAACATTTTCTAAACGTCGACAGTATGACAAAAAGTTTCCTTAATATACTTCTTTTCGTGTTGTGGTGTGGCTTACCTACAGTTGAGGTCGCCGTAGGACCTAAATTGATCTAACAACCAACTGCTCAAGGTCTCCTATTTACACAAGTAATGCAGATAATGTTTTGCTCGTAGATACAACATAGAGCGCATGTGCAACGGTCTCCGACAGGTGTCGCGCTACAAGGACTTCTCGCAGCCCATCGAGGAGGGATACTTCCCCAAGCTAGACTCTCAGGTCGCTAGCCGCGCCTGGCCTCCCAGGTGAGGACATAGGAATATTAGAATATTTCACAGTATTAGTGCTTAAGTGGCAATAGGCAGGCCTGCCCATTGCGGTGCGGTGACTACAATGCAATGCGAAACAGAGTGTTGGAATATCACCTAACTGGTGGAGCGACGACATTGGAGCGATCGCTGGGAGTCGTTGGATGGAGGTAGCTCTCGATCGCTATTAGTGGCGTCATAAGGGGGAGGCTTCAGGGGGAGGCTATCTTCAGCTGTGGTTAAGGGCTGAGATGATGATGATGGCAGTATTTCAAACCTGAGAATAAATATATCAAGAGAAGCATGCAGTAGTTTTTTATGCTGTGTCTTTGTTTGAATGTATAGGTTCAAGAACACTGCTATCAAGAACTTGGACCGTCCTGTAGATCTGATCAAGCAGGATGTGTCGGAACTGGTCATTTGGCGAGACCGCTTCTTGGCTGCTATTGAAAACCAGTCCATCATGCTGGTGAGTGAATATGATTGTTACATAATAATATGTTTATGTACGCCATGATACCTAACAACCAGTTTAAATCACAGAGAAAAGAGTTTTATACTTTCCAAGTAATAATGTTAATCAAGCACGTAACGAATTTATAATAAAAAATATTTCAGCCGAATGGCCGTCAACTCCCACTGGATGAGACCACCGGCATCGATCACCTCGGCAACCTGATGGAGTCCTCCATCATCAGCAAGAACCGCGGTTACTACGGGGATCTCCACAACATGGGCCATGTCTTCATATCCTACTGCCACGACCCTGACCACAGACATCTTGTAAGTAGACCTCCACAACATGGGTCATGTCTTCATATCCTACTGCCACGACCCTGACCACAGACATCTTGTAAGTATACCTCCACAACATGGGTCATGTCGTCATATCCTACTGCCACGACCCTGACCACAGACATCTTTGTAAGTAGACCTCCACAACATGGGTCATGTCGTCATATCCTACTGCCACGATCCTGACCACAGACATCTTGTAAGTAGACCTCCACAACATGGGTCATGTCGTCATATCCTACTGCCACGACCCTGACCACAGACATCTTTGTAAGTAGACCTCCACAACATGGGTCATGTCGTCATATCCTACTGCCACGACCCTGACCACAGACATCTTGTAAGTAGACCTCCACAACATGGGTCATGTCGTCATATCCTACTGCCACGACCCTGACCATAGATATCTGGTGAGTAGATATCCAAAATATGGACCATGTCTTCACATCCTAACGTTGTCGTTCAAGACGAAGCGTCTCCGTAATCCTAATCTGTCTTATTCAATGAGGACATGTTTAGGTTTATGATTAATCACATTTCAAGTTATTTGTTATCCATCTATTTTTTAATGTCTCTTCTACCCCTGTGGTATTTTAAAGCCTTGTAGTATCATTTCTGACATCTCCAAAATATTCCGTTTATTGTGTGCCGATTACCTTTGGCTATAGATACTCTGCCTACTTTCTAGCAGTGATGGGGCCGATACCAAAAACAGTGACCAACTGACGAGCATTGTTCAATAATAACTGTATTTTCCAGGAACAATTCGGCGTGATGGGAGACTCGTCGACCGCCATGCGCGACCCAGTCTTCTACCGCTGGCACGCGTACATCGACGATATCTTCCATCTGTACAAGGCCAAGCTCCCTCCTTATCCAAATGATAAGGTAAGAAAGATTCTGTCGTGAAAAGATTGGAAGATGAGAGTATTAGTATGTGCATCAGCTGCTAGGATTAGGTAACCCTATTTATCTACATTGTTTGCAAATAGGTTACTACCTATTAGCAAACAATGTAGATGCTGAAAGAATGCTTTGATGATATTATAGGTTAAAATAATTATTAGTTGTATTTTGGAGTCGTTTAGTGTCTTGAAATCTTTATTAAAAAAACGCGTAACCTTGCTGCTTATGCTAGAATTTCCGATGGCTTGCAATGTTAATCTTCTTCTTCTGGTCTTGTAGTGGTGTGTCTCACCTAGTGTTAGAGTTTTCAGATCGCCCTAAGGCCTCTAACTTGACCGAACGACTGCTATCAGAGATAACAACCGGGACCAACTGCTTAACGTGCCTTTCGAAGCAAGGAGTAGTTCGATAAAGTGGTTTTCTGCTTTACAAATGGTCGGTCACCTATTGAAGTAATGACCGCGCCAAGCGTTGCTTAACCCGTACGACCATTCATGGTCGACAAAGAGCTCATCAAAATACCCAAGGTAGTTTCGGACTGGACTGATATAGCGACGTGTTTTCAGTTGGACTTCCCCGGTATCCGCTGCTCCGGAATCAGCATCGAGGGTCCGAGCGGCTCCAATAGCCTGAACACTCTGTGGCAACAGAGCATGGTGGACCTTGGACGAGGACTGGACTTCTCCCCGCGAGGTTCCGTCCTCGCGAGGTTCACGCACTTGAACCACACTGACTATACTTATGTGTAAGTTATTTAATGCTTATTTTTGTTAGACTATTATTTCGTATTTCGTAATTTATTTATTGCATTTCTACTAGAAATATTTGAAAGGAAAAATACATCTTCAAAAATGTACTCGAGGTGAGGTTTGAAATCGCGCCTCCAGATCAGTACAGTAGTAAAGTGAGCGCGAGTACTTAGATGATAAGACGACAATAGCGGGATAATTTCCACCTAACTTTCCTAGTGGTTGCATCGGCCTACCCGGACTATACCGCTTGGAATATTGATCAAAACCTTCCACCAAATGATTGTTCTTTTAGCACCAGAGCCCATGTGTGATATAACTAATTTGGACGGGACCTAAAATCCCCAAAAAACTTTCTCGTTTATGCATCTTCAGGCGGGATTACAGGCTGAATAAAAAGTTTTGATATTCATTTTTGTTTGGCTTGTAGTGGTCATAAAAAAACATCCAGATTAATTCTAAAACTACAAGTCTGTAATTTATTATTACTGTTTCCGCCAAGTATTATCCTCGTGAGAACATTATTGTGGCCACCGACGGATTTACATACAATTCGCTTCTGTAAACATTAAGTTTTGTAACAATCCATGCTTATTCAGGCAAGGAGAGTTCTGGAACCGATCGTTGGACCATGTTATTTTAGAATTTTACAGTTTCAATTAGTTCTTAGATTTTAAATGATTTTGAAACAATTTACTATGCCTAAAGTAACGATATCTTATTAGTGGAGCGAAAATATATTATTTTCGTGGTAATAACCCACATACTTCTTACAGATAGACATGCTTATTACTGTAACGAAACTATATTGTTTTCGTGCTGATACCTGCATACTTCTTAGACTCGATTCGACAAAATTGAAATAAGCAATGTATATTCACTCTAAGTACGAATAAATAATCTTTTGTTTGAGAGAATCTGCGGGCTGTTCTATCGAAAAAAGTACGTATCATGTGGAGAATTACTATTTGTTGCTTATTCTAGTTCAAACCAATAGCAGCATGTGTGTACGCATTTTGCAAGAAATTAACTTATTTCGTAATTTGTTTTTTTTTATTACTCAAGGCATAAAAATGCCAATAAACAAATAAACAATAAACAAATCAGGGGACGACAAGGGGAGTTGGTAGGGCATTCGAATACTGATCGGAGGCGCGAGTTCAAACCTCCCTCGCCATGAGTGGATTTTTGACGATGTATTTTTCCTTTGAAACATTTTTGAGTAGAAATTAACTTGGTCATTTTTGCCGTTGATATTCCAGAATCGAAGTAAACAACACGACAGGTCAATCAGTGATGGGCACCGTTCGTATATTCATGGCGCCGACTCACAACGAAGATGGACAGGCTTTCAGCTTTGATGAACAGAGGAAACTGATGATCGAGATGGACAAGTTCACTGCACCATGTGAGTACTTTATATTCAGGCCAGTGGGTTTTGTTGAAGCTTTCATCGATTGGAAAACGTCGATTATGAAAATAATTATTCAGATTTATGGTAATAGAACATATCGGACATTTACTCGTAGCAATGTAACCTTTCCACTAAATTGACTTCAATTATGTTTATTTGAACGTTTCAAAGGGCGGTGTTGGTCTAGTGGTATACGGGACTTTCATTCTGAAATTCGTGGTTTTGAATCCCGGCTGATTGCACACCAATGTCTTTTTCTTTAAGATAAAATCAAGTGCGCTTTTAACGTCGCTCTTACGGTGAAGGAAAACTTCGTGAGGAAACCCACTGCTTAAAAGCCTTATAGGGCTAGTTGCGGAAACACACAGTAAAAACGTTAACTTTGAATGTTTCAGTAAATGCCGGTACGTCCACCATCCGTCAAGCCAGCACCAAGTCGTCTGTGACGATCCCATACGAGCGCACATTCCGGGACCAATCGCTGCGCCCCGGCGATCCGGGCTCGACCGAGGCGGCCGAGTTCGACTTCTGCGGCTGTGGGTGGCCGCATCACATGCTGGTGCCCAAGGGGACCACCCAGGGGTATCCCATGGTGCTGTTCGTCATGATCTCCAACTGGGCCGATGACCATGTTAGTACAATCTTCTTTTTTTAGAATACACTTCTAAGTAAATTACTTACTCTGCTAGCTCAGTGACCCGAAGTGGATTTTGGTCTCCGAAACGAGAGTCTTACATCGATCCCTGTCTTGTGCTAATTTTTGCCAATTGTTGGTTTGAAGTTCGCACTGGTCAGATTCCACGGTGACTTTCTAGCGATCCCCAAATTGTTGGATCAGTCTAAATAAATCAATTTACGTGTAAAACTTTACGTGATATTCATATCTATTTGCACTGGTTAGGCTTGGCTGGCTTATAATATGGGCGTTACAAGATCGAATAAAAATCGATATTCAGTTGAGCATTTACATAGTCAGTTGAATCTCCTAAAGCATAATGCTACTATGCTCTGCTCTAACTTATCACCTTTTCCACCAGATTGAACAGAACCTAGTGGGCAAGTGCAACGACGCGGCATCGTTCTGCGGCATCCGGGACCGGAAGTACCCGGACAAGCGCCCCATGGGCTTCCCGTTCGACCGCCCCGCGCCGGTCGACACTCTGTCCGACTTCCTCACTCCCAACATGACCACCCGGCAGGTGCAGGTCAGGTTCACTGACAGGACTGTTGCTAGAGGACAGCAGTAATAAGGGCCTTCAGTCTCAAGCTTCAAACCACAAGCCTAGATTCCTCAAGACACATTTCTAAATCATCAATCTTCAAACCTGAAGTCTACATTCCTCAAGTCAATTTACTCAACCCTCAATCTTCAAACTTGAAGTCTAGTTTCCTCAAGTCACATTTCTTAACCCTCAATCTTCATACCTCAAGCCTACATTCCTCAAGTCATATTGCTCAGTCCTCAACCTCGGAATTTTAAATTAATCTTCAAAATGCCGGATGCTGTTCTCAACATGAAATCAAGACCAGCAGGGCTACTTTAATGCTACAAAAAAAGAAAGAAAATCAGTTATCCAGATAGAAAATCTGTCATTGTAGTAATCATCATCCGTCCGAAAATTAAAAAAACCCTAAACAAAAGTAAGCCTCCAATTCATGACTACCGTGAAAAAAATCTAATTTTCCTCACGGTAGTTAATACAAAATGTATTTCACAACCTGAGGGATAAGACGGGTGTTTTCAGTTTCAAGCGTCTGTGTAGGTACTTTTTAATTGAAATTTTCATTTTTTTCTATCTACGTACAATGGCATTTTACTTGGATTTTCGATAATTTTAATCAACACTTGGCATTGTTTAAAGGATTCTGATCTATTATAATAAGTTAAGTTTAAGTGGGTCTTCTTATTTTTAAGTAATTGTAAATATTTGTACATAATGTAGAATATTCCACAGACTGATTATATCTAGCCTTTCAAAATGTCTTTGTTTTATTGTACTAACCTCCTCTCCTTAGTTTCTCCTCTAAACTAGTAAAAATTGAAGACCAAAAGTAGATGTATCTATTAAAAAAAATGATGTATTTTTTTAAACCGCCTTTAAAAAGCACAAAATTACCTCACCTGTATACAGTGTCACCGACTTATCTGCTATTTCATCTGAAGTCGGGCAGCTAAACTACAAAAAGCATCCACCCAGTAAAACAGCAGTAATTATAAGGTTAACTGTGATTATACTAGTTTGATTCATCTGACTTCACCTGTCTTTTATGACCGTGCAGGCAATAATAGGGTAACAATGTTTTCGTGATTTGAATACCAATAGAGTGACCATCGATCTGCGGATCACAGAGCATTGTGCACTGAGGTCGCGGCCTACTGATGACACTCTCCGTTTAGGAAAAACTAGGACTGGTTTTTGTGGTTTTTAAGAAGATAAAGCAGAAAAAATAATGTTAGATATTTTTTTAAATAAAAACAGCTGAACGTGGGCCCGTTCAGTTTCATTTAAAATTCTCAACTGTATTACAAAATTAGGTTATGCTTTGGAGGTGTTGTGCTTTTTGGCAAAATTATCAACAATTGTTTAACTATTTTCGAAGCTAATTAAGGGGACATATTTTTAAAAAGTTAATATTGTGCTATTAAACCAAAAGTAAGTACCCTCAAATCCCCAACCACCGACCGTCTCAACGGTCAACTTTAACTTTTAACTTTTTTGATTATTAGATTTTTTTCTATGTTGGGATATCATGCATGCATTTAATAAGTAACATACCTACAGTAACACGACCTGTACATACCTAATGTACTTTATTATTATTATTTATTAGGAAGAAGTAAACAAAGAGTTGTTCTTTTTAAAATAAATGTATGAGTTTTTTGGTAACATTTTTCAATCTAAGATTTTGTAATTTTATAGTTAAATTAGATATTTAGTTTCCAAAGAAAACCCCCTCACTCAGAGTCACCCTACACCACTCGCACCGTACGATTGGCCGTCACCCAGCCAATCCCGTACGCACCACAAGCCGTGCGGTCTCAGATGTGCGCGGGCGCATCTCGATTGTTGTCGCTGCTCGCTCTACGGCGCAGACGCAAGCGGCTCGAGCGGTTCGCGCGGTTTCTTGGGTTAAAGAGAAGTGCGTGAAAATGAAGCGGTTTCTGATCATTTTGGTGGTAAGAGATTTTCAACCTCGTTAATTTACACGGTAGAATCTAACTAATGCCCCACCCCCTTACCTTAGTCAGAGATTTGTTTTTACTCGACTGCAAAGAAAGGGTTATGTTTTTCACGCGTTTGTTTATATAGTAGAGATGTAGCACGCATATATAGAGAAAGAGGTATTATAGTATGTCGGTACTTTACTGTAACTTTATTGCGTCAATAGTAAAAATACTGTAGATTGATTTCTTTATTATGTAACCCGCAGAGAAACCCCATGAGTGTCTTGTATCTTCTTTTTATTGGAGGTCGTGTCAGACACGGTAGTTTGCTGACCTTTTTAAAACCATAATCTGAAAGTCTAATCAATAAATGACGTTTGAGCCTAAACCGCCCTAGGGGCATGTAATTTGGAGAGTGTTTTTTTTTGCAATGTGTAGGTATATCTACTCAGAAAGGATTTTTCGGGATTCTTACTGAATCGGGACTTACGTAATTATAACCGCGGGAGGCTGCTTTTAGGTAAAATAATCCTAAAATCATCTAAACATGAGTAAAAATGTCAATGACTGAAAGCCAGTGTCTCGGAATTTCTGACTCAGTTACTGGGTACATGAAAATGGGATGGATATATTATCTATAGTGCAAGTCAAGTGCAAGTCGGACTTGGCCACCATTACGTATTAATATAATAATAAATTGCAGTACCTTAAATACAATCCTTAAACACAACCTCCTCAACGCAATTTATTTTTACCTTTGGCCAATATATCACTAGATGGCGATAGTAGTAAAAACAAATCACGCAATAGTTGTGCTTTTAAAATTTGTACATCTTGTTTGTTGTATGGGATATAAGTATTTGTTTTATTTGGTTTTAGTATTTGTTGGTACAGCAGGCAATAGAAATACATCATTTGCGAAAATCAACGGTTCATGACATACAGCCTAGTTATCACGGTCCATGACATACAGCCGTTGACGGACAAACGGATAGTAAAAGTATATAGGTCTCGTTTTTATCCTTTGGGTAAGGAACTGAACCAAAAATGATCGACTGAATGACAGACGCTTTTCTATAATTTGATTTTTCTATAATTTGATCAGATATAACCACTCTATTATGATAGATATAGGTACTATGAGTAGGCGTAGGAATCGTTTTATTCGCTATCAATAATTCTAGTTCTGTAGTAAGGTCATTGCCGAGTGACCATTTCGGTCAATGACATTGTTCTTTACTTACTACTAATTTAGTATTAAATGCGAAAATTTGCTTGATTGTCGAACGGTCTCCTCGTGACCTAGATTGTTTTAACATAGTCGAAATGTAAGAAAATTAAGAATAATAAACATTTAAGATCCAGTAGAATGTATGTATATAACATTGTTAACAAACGAATTTTAAAAGTCTCAATTTTAACTATCCTGCAAAAGCTGTGCTGCTGTTAAAAGGGGAGAAGGCAGCTTCAAAGAGCTTTAATCTAAAGTTATTTATTCCTATGGACGGACCTTGCATGTGTTCAAATGAATCTACTTTGGTATCTAGTACACACTCGTTCCTAAAACAGACGTCTTTCTCCACCGTAAGGTGGGTACTGACCGTTGCGTCGCGTCGTTCAGAGGTGTAATGTAACATGTTACACGGCGAGCAACGAGTCACTACATGCGTACTGGTGTAACATGTTACATTACACCTCGTAACTTCGGTCAGTACCTTACTATTTATTATTTATTTATTTTTACAACAAACACTTTCAGACTAACAGCATTTAAACACCAAAACGTCTGAAAGCCATTATACCATAAGCCATTATACTAAGCCCAGATACAACTACTGTTCCTTATAAGGACACCGACACTCCCTATACACCTGGATAAATCCAGGTGGAGACATGCTGCAGAACCCCCCGTTGTATCTGGGTTAAGAGTAACCCTTTATAAACGACCATCGAAATTTGTCCAGCCTTTACCTTTCGCTATTCAAGCGAATTTTCGCATTTATTGGAATCAACGCAGAACCCAAACAGAGCCAAGCCAGCAATGTCTATGGATCCAGAGATATAAGATTTGGAGAGTGAGTTTTTTGCCACAAATTTTATAATTAAATGGATTTTCCTAAATTAATAACGCTGGTGAAACCGTGGGACGTTGTAATGTTCAATATAATTTAGGTAAGTAATGTGAGCAAGATAAATCCAAACTTGTTTCGCAAATAAAAACAGAAGACAGATAAAAATTGTAAAAGAAATTCTCTACCGGTTCGACTACTTGAAATTAAAATGGCAAATGAGTGAAAGTTAATTTAATGTGAATAACGTGTGCTAAGTTCCAGCGTGCGGTTTCACCCGAGAAACTCCTGATCCTGTAGGAAAATCGGGATAAAAAGTAGCCGCAGGGCATTTTCCCTTTACCGCGTGCTGGCCGGAACCACAGTACATAGAAAGGCCGGAATGCCAATGGTAGACAATTTTATAACAAGCCAACATTATATTTTGAAGTTTAAATGTCATTCATCGAAAAATCTTAGCAATTAGAATTGTTATGTGATGCTCTACAGAAACCCCAACATTCGTTTTGCTGTTGTTATTCCATTTTTACAGAAGGCCTAAAAATATTGTCAGCGCTTCTAAAATACACACCAAATACCTAACAATAAAAAAACCAACAAAAATTTTTTTTTTTTAATTTTCTGTGGTTTTTAAAAGTAGTTGGTACCCCACTACTTTTAAAAACCACAGAAACATTTAAATATACCTACCGATATATTTAAATTTAAAATTTACTTTATTTTTTTGAGCGACAAAAGGACGACAAAGCAACGACAAACGATTATGGTAGGGCGGAATATCTCAAAGGCGCAATATGTATTTTGAGCTGCAGGTTGAATTTGTTGAATTTTGATGTTAATGTTAATAATATTATGGAACAAATTCTATCAATGTTCGCAGCAATTGTTGGCAATTTTTTTGCAAAAAATCGGTAACTTTTAAAGAAAAGCTTTAGATAGTTTAGCAAATTTTCCAAAAAATGTTAAACCAATTTCGATAAAAATGTAACAAGCTGAGGAAATGTTGGCTAATTTTAGATAGATAGATAGATTAATACTTTATTTGCACAACCAACAATTACAATTAGCGTAGGTACATCAAAAGGAAGACAAGTACACAGAAAGCTTAAAGGAAAACGTTGTTAAAAGTAAAATGGGAGACCTTATCGCTCATTATAAAACTATGCTCTTTACCATAAAATGGAGCTATCCAATTAGGTATACTATTTATGTGGTTGTCAAAGTAGATGGGTTTCAGTGGGTAGGTATATCTTCGGTCGCTCTCCGTACCTTAGCCAGATTAAAAATACCATGCATTTTTCCAAGTTCCATTCACAGTGTGTAGGGCACCACTTAACCTCACCTTAACCAACCTCCATCGACCTTCACCTTAAGTGAAATCCCATTGACTCATAATGTATGCTTGCAGCGACATATTTGGTACCGCAATCGGATGAGTAATTTTCAACCAATCAGCATCGCGAAAAAACGAAGAAAAAATATAATAATCAAGTACTTGGATCACTTTGTATCTATCTGGGAACAGGTTGCCGGGAAAAATCGCACTACACGGTTTAAGGTGTAGAACGGTCGCCTAAATAACTGATTCTGGATCCTGATTCCAAACTAACAGTTTTTTTCCCGGCGAGGTTGGACTCCGCAACATTCTACATTATAGCCGTGGTTCCACTCGACACACCGCAGGGACCTTCAAATTTTGGCACTCCCTTAGTAGGAACGCTTGTAAATAAGCACCGTATGAGTGGCCCACTAATAATTTGACACTAATGCGATCAATGACAAGCAAAGTACGTCAATGATCACAAAATGTGTCATTGTCACTAAAGTATCAAAACTACGTGAGCGGGGTACAGAGCGCCGGCATTGGCATCAAGGATCAAGATGTGTTGGGGATATCCGATTTTGGTAGAGGAAAGGCCTTATGTTTATAATTTACATACCTATAAGTGTTTTTTTGGGTTTTATATGGTTTATTTCCAAAGTAGGTACCTAGAGTACCTACCTACCTATAACCACAAAGCCTTTGGAGTTATCAAGTTTTAGAGTAATCTAAAGTAGCTTTCAAATCGGCCAAATTTCTATTCATTTATTCATTAAGAACTTGTATATAATAGGTACTATTATTAAATAGTCTTGAAACTCGTGCACGTTTCTCTAACAAAATCGTCAGCTTAAAGCATCGTTAGATGTTAACCCGATGACCCGGTAAAATGTAACTCTCGTTTATTTCACGAAAACAGTTCTTTTATTTTTTTATTCTATTATTTTAAATGATAATAAATTATTTAAAAAAATAAAAGAAACCAATGAGGTTTGTAATTAATGTTATACTACTTAGGTATCTCATCAACGACGTCTATCATATAAGCTAAAAAATAAGTCTTTAATTAGATTGAAATGAATGACTTGAATTAGATTAGTCAAGGTTTGTAATGAATGTTATACTTATTATCGTCTGGAGGACAAATAATATCTCAGTTAACGATTCAGTCGAATATATTTTAGTTTTACTTCTTATCTTTTTATGATTACAATGGATTCATGAACCTTTTTCTACTCGAGATCACAATGACATCGCAGGATGACCAACCAAAGACAGAAGTGTTACCACATTACTAAAAAAAATAAAAGTATTGCTATTCTTTGATACATAATCGATACTGACATTCGATAATCGACTAACATGAACAATATTTAAATGAATTTACTAATAATGATAATTAACGTATACATTGATACAGAATTATTAAATTAATGAGAGTTGTGATTATATTAAGGGTTGATTTAGGATAGGGTGTTGGGCGTGGTTGTTAACACTCGGCCATCCTGTATCTGCGGTTGCGTCCCGCGCCGCATCAGCATTTTTGTGTTGTCCCAACTCTAGAACATTAAGAAAAAAAATACAGCAGTATTATGTATTACCTATGTTAGATAAACGATTATGGAATGAAATACATGTTATAATGTTTGATAAGTTGATATTCTTTCTTTCGTTTTATTTTGTACACCATTTAGGTCAACTTAGGCATACAGAGTTGTTAGTATTATATTGTTATCGTAATCACAGTCACCCAGCTATATTTATACTGTACGCCATCAGAGATTGGGAAACCACACAGTCACATAGATATTTTTATATGTGTATAAATTTATCAATCACACAGTCACATAGTATTAATCACATAGTCACATAGTAGGTATAAATCACACAGTCACATAGTATAAATCACACAGTTACTATAGATAGGTTTATGCTATACGCCATCAGCATGGAAACCATACACACAGTTTCAGTTAGTCACACAGTTTTAATATATATTTTAAATAATAGCATATACAGCTTTAGTAAACAAAACACAGTGACAGATAATATTTTATTTATGTTAAAGTCACTAACTTTGTGTAACTAGATCACACAGTTTTATATTTTGAGTTTGAAACTATGCTAATTTTTTTCTTCTTTGATAACATCAACCTAAATTTAAATTCGAAATAACAAAATATGTATTTGTTTGTAAAATAATTAATTTTTCAAAATTAGTAATCAAGCACCATTTATGTTCTTAGTTATTAAGGTAACCAACAAAAAGTTATTAACTTTCTAAGAGGTCAATTAAATCATCCCTATCTATGTCATGATCACTACCTGAACTATCATTATTATCAGACATGATTGCGTTATACGGCCTAAGACTTTCACCTGGTACTACGGCACTAAACTTTTTGTAACCTTTCATGCCTTTTATACTTATAATAGTGTAACGATCAATGGAATGATCAGCTTTGCAAATTTTGTATGGTCCAGTATATAGGCCACTTAGTTTTTTAGTCACTCTAGCTGTATTGTCCCTAGCGATCCCGCCTTTCCATAAAACGAGTTGTCCTTGATTATATTTTACACACTTTTTATGCTTACGGTCAAATCTATCTTTCATCAGTGTCATATTTCTGTCAATTCGTAACTTAGCGGTTTCCCTTCGTCTCTCTAGTTCCTGCTTTTGTGATTCAGCATTACTCTCTTCGCTAATTCTATACCCCGATAATCTACTATTTTCATGCCCGAACATGAGTTTAAAAGGGGAAAATCCAGTGGTGGCATTGCAAGTATTATTGATGCCCCAAACTACATCCGATAACTTTTCGTCCCAAGTGCATTCGCTTTCAGACATAGTATTTAGACCGTCTAACAGTGTCCTATTTACGCGTTCGACCTGTCCATTTGAACGAGGGCTTGCTATTGCATTTAGAACATGTTTGAATTGTAATTCTTCAGAAAATTGTTTAAAGTATCGACTAGTAAATGCTTTTCCTCTATCTGTGATGATTCTTTTTGGGTTGCCAAACTGATTTATTACATCTTTAAGTAACGTAATGGTTTCTATTGAATTACAGGTCTTGGCTGGCTTAGCGAATACGAATTTCGTAAAAGAATCTATTATTACTAAGACATATACGTTACCTTTTCTCGTCTTCACGAAGGGACCTAGATGATCAGCATGTAATGTGTGCATCGGAATAGGTTCTTTCCTAATTGGGTGTAATTCACCTTCAGTCCTACCATAATTACCTTTAGAATATGCACAAGATAAACAGGAATTTATGTATTTACGAATGAATCTAGTCATACCAGAAAACCAAAACTGTTCTTTGATAGATTTTTCGCAGCGGTCGAACCCAGGATGTCCTACTTGATCATGGTATTTTTGAAGTAATCCATATTTTCCTAATTTAGGGATGACAAACCTATCACCGGCCACAGTTTTTCTGTATAATACGTCATCTTTTATGCAAAAATTAGATACAATGTCGCGGTTCGAGGTTTCAGCTCGAAGTTGAGTTAGTAAATTTTGAATATTTTCATCTTGCATTTGTAGAGTTAGTAGCCAATCAGAATTTTCTATTAATAATATATTGCTACATATGGGATTTCTGCTTAAGGCATCGACGTGCTTCATCTTATGACCAGGTCTATACTCTATTTGTATATCAAAATCTTGGATAGTGAGCCACCAACGGGCGATGCGAGGAATGAGGTCTTTTTTTGTTAACGTAGTGCGTAACGCTGCACAGTCGGTTACGACTTTGACAGGGATCCCTACTAGATATATACGGAATCGCTTTAGAGACTCTACCACTGCCAATGTTTCTAACTCGTAGCTGTGGTAGAAACTCTCTTCCTTGCTTGTTACCCTACTAAAATACGCTATCGGTTTTAAATTGTCGTCATCCTGATACTGCATTAAAATCCCACCTAGACCTAATCGACTTGCGTCGGTATGAAGCTCTGTTTTGGCGTCTTTATTATAAATTCCTAATACAGGCCGTTGCGTCAGTTTTTGTTTTAGTGTCTGAAATGCGTATTCCTGTTCATCTGCCCAAACCCAAGCAGACTTCTTTTTGGTTAGTTCCGTTATTGGTCTCGCTATTTCTGCAAAACTTCTGACAAACTTTCGAAAGTACGAAGCCAATCCAATAAACTGACGTACTTCGTGAACGTTACGAGGGCGTTTATACTGAGCAACACAATTGATCTTTGCCTGGCCAGGTTGGATAGTACCAGCGGTGATCTCATGACCTAAATAGTTTGCACTCTTTTTAAGAAACGAACATTTATTTAAATTTAATTTAAGATTAGCGTCTGTTAGTAATTGTAAAACCATCTCTAGTAAATCAATTCCGGCTTTTACAGAAATCGTAGGTAACATAACGTCGTCCAAATACAGCGCTATATTTTCGTTTAGCTTTCCCAGTACCATCTTTATTAATCTTGAGAATACCGCTGGTGCATTTGCCAAACCAAATGGCATCTTTAAATATTCATATTGTCCAGAAGGTGTAATAAATGCAGTTTTGCTTATAGAATCTTTAGCCATAGGTACTTGATGATAACCTTGAGCAAGGTCAAGTGTAGTAAAGTACATTTTACCACTCAACTTAGCAACCTGGTCTTCTACATGCGGTAGAGGAAAACGATCTTTTAAAGTACGCTCATTAAGAGCCCTGTAGTCTACGCAAAGTCTGTAGTCGTCATTTTTCTTTTTTACTAACACCACAGGACTTGCGTAGTCCGAACGAGATTCTCTTACAATGCCAGCACCAAGAAGATCCTGTACCTTATTATTTACTATTTCAGTTTCCTTGTAAGAGAGCCTATATGGTTTGAAATATACGGGCTGACTAGTAGTTGTGCGAATATTCATCTCTATCAAGTCTGTGCAGCCTAAATCTTTAGTATTTCTTGCAAATGAATGATTAAATTTGTTTAATAGTTTTAGTAAACAATGCTGGTCTTGTTCACTTAGTTCCCCAACATCTATATCGTTTATATTTATTGTATTTGATTTAACTGAGGATATATTGTTAATTGTATATATATTGCTATTATTTATTTTACTCTCTTCTATCGATTCTGCCCTTGTAATTAACCTATTTGCCGACCAAATTATGTCTTCGTAACCAACATTAAAAACTTTGAGAATATTATGATTGAGTGCTATGATTGCCTGTGGTATGAGATATGCTGAATTTCCTAACTCAAAATAAACTTGGTTACTTAAAAATGCTGTTTTATTATTATTATTATTGATATTTCCCACAATTACTTCGATGTACGCTTCGCTTTGTTTTGGTAATTTGACATTTTGTTTTAGATAAACAGGAAATTTGTCCACACAGTCTATATTTTCAAGACGAATATCACTAAGTATGCTTGTCAAACTTAAAGCGGGTAGAAAGGTCACACAGTTTGATGTCGTAACGAGGCTTACATTATTCTGATTGATCATGGGCTGTCCTACAATTAAATCAATGTCTGACAAATTGCAATCGGTTACTTCAACATCACCACTGATACATAATCCGTCAATAGTGACATATACTTTAGCAGTGCCTAAAGATCGAGTACATAAACCACCAAAACCTTTCATAAATGTTACAGATGGATATAAGATAAGTTTTAACTTACTAGCTTGTGTAGATGTAATAATATTCAACTGACTACCTGTGTCTATATACGCGATCATCTGGCAACCATTCACATGTACTACCTTTTTATATAAATCTTGGAATATCTTGTAAGTAATGTGAAGAATACGGCTCACCTTTTCTTGTTGTTGTGATGAGGAAGCCCCAAACCAACAGTTTGCTGTAGCGTGTCCAGTGCGCTGGCAAGTTCCACATCGTTGCAGTGATCTACACTCTCGTGCTTCGTGTCCTGGTCGGCGGCAAGCGTAACAGACCTTTGGTAGAGTTTGCTGGCGAGCCGTTGAAGACTTAGTAGCAATAGGTGTAGTTGCTTGGACGTTGCCGCGCCTCCATATTGATTTATTCGACATTGCAGCAGCTTCTACAGTTTTATAGTCTTCTAGTGATGACAGGTATCCAAAATATAGCTGTTGAGGCGTTGAGCACTGGAACGCCTTAGCGTTCGCTCTTATTTCTTGCGGTAAACCTCTAATAATACATGAAATTGCGTCTTCTCCTTGTATCTGGCACCTCTTCAGTAGTGCCATTTTAGTGTGAAAGTATTTAGTCATGGTTTCCGAATCGGATTTCGTTCTGGCTAGCATTTCTTCTAAGCGATCAACAAAATCCGTCGATCGAGGAAAAGCGGTGCGTAATGCATCTTTCCATTCGTTCCAAGAGAGATCATAGTCTTCTAAATCGTCATACCATTCTCTGGCGGAACTTCGAAGTCGTATTTGCATCACAAATTGATGGTCTCGATTGGCCCAACCGTACACATCTCCCAATTGGTCAATTTTATGAAGCCATGTAATAACGTTACAGTTTTTGTCGTCTGGGCGGAATTTTGGTATTATTTCGGCGTCCATAGCTGTTATACGGCATTTTTTCGGTACAGGTACCACCGACTCATCCGCAGAAGAAAAAAAAATATCGTCTTGACGCGTAGAATTCGTTGAAGAATCGTTGAAAGTCCGTTTTTTCTTTCCGAGGCCATTTTTGTACGGGCCGGACATTTTGCTTATCCCACTTCTGAAATATTATCGTCTGGAGGACAAATAATATCTCAGTTAACGATTCAGTCGAATATATTTTAGTTTTACTTCTTATCTTTTTATGATTACAATGGATTCATGAACCTTTTTCTACTCGAGATCACAATGACATCGCAGGATGACCAACCAAAGACAGAAGTGTTACCACATTACTAAAAAAAATAAAAGTATTGCTATTCTTTGATACATAATCGATACTGACATTCGATAATCGACTAACATGAACAATATTTAAATGAATTTACTAATAATGATAATTAACGTATACATTGATACAGAATTATTAAATTAATGAGAGTTGTGATTATATTAAGGGTTGATTTAGGATAGGGTGTTGGGCGTGGTTGTTAACATACTACTATAGGTATCTCATCAACGACGTCTATCATATAAGCTAAAAAATAAGTCTTTAATTAAGTAGATTGAAATGAATGACTTGAATTAGATTAGTCAAGGTTTGTAATGAATGTTATACTACTATAGGTATTTCATCAACGACGTCTATCATATAAGCTAAAAAATAAGTCTTTAATTAGATTGAAATGAATGACTTGAATTAGATTAGTCAAGGTTTGTAATGAATGTTATACTACTATAGGTATCTCATCAACGACGTCTATCATATAAGCTAAAAAATAAGTCTTTAATTAGATTGAAATGAATGACTTGAATTAGATTAGTCAAGGTTTGTAATGATGTTATACTACTATAGGTATCTCATCAACGACGTCTATCATATAAGCTAAAAAATAAGTCTTTAATTAAGTAGATTGAAATGAATGACTTGAATTAGATTAGTCAAGGTTTGTAATGAATGTTATACTACTATATGTATCTCATCAACAACGTCTATCATATAAGCTAAAAAATAAGTCTTTAATTAGATTGAAATGAATGACTTAAATTAGATTAGTCATCAGTTTAAAAATTTTTTGGTAAAAAAGTATTTATGAATTATGATGTGGTTCCGGATATCGCCTTCCGATGAGAAGAATCCACAAGAATCTAATGGCACGCAGTTTATCCAGTAGGGGCAGCCTGAACAGCCTCTTAGGCTGAAATCGACTTTGCTCAGACTGAGCTTATCAAAAACTAAGCATAAACTTTGAATTGGAATTTATAGTCGAATTCATTTTGTAATATACGAATAAAATTTGTAGTCATAACAGAGAAGCAAAGTTTAGGTCATTATTTTTAATTGGTTAACATTCTAAATTTGAAAAACTTTGACTTTACGAAGTAAAAACTTTGGATAGTTGCGAAGATCGCTTTATACATAACAAAAATTGTTGTAAGTCCAAGTTTTTACTTAGCAATGTCAAAGTAGGGACTGTAAATTTAAGCCTTACAGTTGCCCAGCTTTGATATTTTGATTCCTGTGACCGGTCACACAGGTTGTAGAAAAGTCACTTATGTACAACACAAGATACGTTTCCTGCAATATTAAACGTTTCATTTTTTTCATTTTCTTATTTATGGATTTCTGTCAACAATATAGGACAATTTAGCCAGTTTCACGTACCAATAGTGTACTACCATTATTTTACTGTAATCGTTGGAAATAATTTTCAAATAAAGGCTACAGAAAAAATGGCGACGATTTTTCTCCAACCCCATGGAACATTTGTTTGTAACGTGCTAATTTCATGTTTGGCACTGGTATTTTTATTTTCACTACACTCATTGAACTTCGCGTAACTAAATTGATAACATGCCGCCAAAATTAAACAATTTACACGCAATAAAACTAAGTTTTGCAAAAATAAAAATTCAGGACAACGTTCCACTAACGCGTCAAAAACAAATGCCAATATACGTTTCCTACAGGAAAGGTCACATAAGGCGTAGGAAGGAGTCTTGGCGGGAACTCGTTTAGGAAATGTGGTGCTAAATTTTTATTTTGTGAAACCTAGTTCATATGCTTGCAAATTGTTTAATTTCGGGGGCATATTAATCAATTTAGTTTCGTGAAGGTGTACAAGTGGAATGAAAGTGAAAATCGGTGCAAAATATTGACTTAGTGTTGTCTCCAAGGCTCCGTGAAGATTGTTTGTAAATGGCCGCCGTGTTTACAAATGATTCCCTAGACTTGACTTTAACTATGACGACTTGACTGTTTCGATGCAAATAATTTGCATAATATATTAAAATACATGACACTGGCTAATTTCCTAATGGCCATAATCGGTTCACAACCGATAAGAAATAGAAATAGGTGTAGGAAATGTAAAAAAATTGACGCATGATTTGCATGACAGATTTTAGAAAACAAACAAGTTTACATATTAATTACTTCTTATCTTAACCTACTTTGGTCACCGAATATTAATATTTGTGCACCGCCATCAATTCATCAATTCACTAATTAATTCAGAAATATGAGCCATAAAATTATAATAACGAGTCGGCACCGTCCCTAGAGGCTACTTAAACGAACTAAGCTAGATGTTTCAATTGCTATCACGTACATAAGATGCTTGTTTATTATCCGATGACGCAAAATGCGGTTATGTTTGACGTAAATAATATAAATGTAGGTAGGTAGGTACATCATTAATTGATTTGCTAGCACCGTGGTTTATTGGTTGCCTGGAAGAGATCAAGAGGCGCCAAAGTTGCCTATTGTGCTACACAAGATTTAAGTTTTTCACGGTTATATTTGTCTACTAAGTACAAATATTTTAAAGGAAAAATTCATCTTAAAAAGTACACGTGAGTGAACTTTTGAAGATTAATAATTTTTTCCTTAAAATATTACTAGTTTATGCCTTGAGCAATAAAAACAAATTACGAAATATATTCATATAGTTAAAGTTTTGGTACAATAAAGTATTTCTTTACATTTTATTTAGGTTTTTAATTTTAAGCCTAAAGTGAAACTCAATTTTGACACAAAAGTCAATGCAATCAAATGATACAAATGCAATAATTCGTTATTTACTAACTAGTGCGGTTTCGGTACTATTAATGAGACTTATAATTATGTAAGTATATTTGCGTAGGTATATAAACAAAAAAGTAATAAGTATATTAGCGTATTTTTTTAGTTTTGCTACTTGACGTTAGATGGCGCTACTGTAATGCTGTAATGCAAAATTATTTAAAGATATAGTTAATTTCACAATTTTACCAACCTCTATTGTATGTGATATATACTTAGATGAACTTCTCTTTTTATTGCAGGTATCCCACGCGTGGGCCCGCAGCCTCCCCGAAGACTCCGTGGTAAGCGACTACACGACGGGCACTTTGAACGTCTACTCACAGATCGCTACCAACCTCGCTGAGCGGATCACACAGCCTATCTACAGGTTTTTGTAACTAAATATCTATCCGTAATGTAAAATTATTATTTCTTATCAGTTGTGAACCGATTACGGCTATTTGGAAAGTAGCCAGTGTCTTTTTGCAATTTGCATTAAAACAAAAAGTCAAGTTGTCGTAGTAAAAGTTAAGAAAGTCATTGTAAATGGTGGCTCTTTACAATGACGGTTCACCCGAGCTTTGGAGACAACGCTAAAGCCCATGTGTTGAATCGATTTTCAATTTATTACTCTTGTACACCTTCACGAAACTAAATTGATAATGTGCCCCCGAAATTAAACAATTTACACGCATTTGAACTGGGTTTCACAAAAATGAAAATTTAGCAACACATCTCCTCACCGTGTTTCCGCCAAAACTTCCAATTCATTTTTATTTACAATTTTGTAGTAATTTTTCTCACTTCATTCGCCATTGATGAGTTTTGCTGAAATTTTACAAACTCCTTTCAAACATTAGAAGGTTTTGCTATTTATTTAGGTACGAGTATGTATTTAATTGATTTTTCTTTTTTTTTCGCGATCTTGATATCCGTTAAACAGGAGGTGTGGAAAGACATAAAAACGTTGGAAATTGAAAAATGCTAAATATAATAAAAGCAACGTGATTAAAGACGAAAAATGAGTTTAATTTCATTCTATTCAATGTGTTATATACATTTGTAACTTTATATTTATATTTTTACATTCAGGTTCTTCGGTGTAAATTCCACTACAACCACGAAACGTCCCTTCGCACACATAGAACTGCTGGAGCCGGAACCGGAAAACACTACCAAAGACAGGGAAGAACTCTCCCCAGAGGCCCGGAACAAACCAGACAAGAAACCCGAAAAAATTACCTTGTATAACAACTATTTACCTGTAAAGACAAACCAGGTAGGTTTTCCTGTTTACTAAGGTATATGTAGGAGGCTTGCTTAGCGCCTGGAGGGTAGCGAGTTGCCTAGCGAGTAACTTAGCGAGTTACGTGCCATAAAACCCCCCTACCGCGTAACTCCCATCGAGTTCAACTCAACGTCGTTTTGGGAATACGATGCTTTCGATAACGAGGTTAAAAAAAGCTACCGCGCAAGGAGCGAGCGGAAATTGTCGACGTTAAAGCTTTTCAGACCTTGCGCAATAGCTATAGGGGGGGGGGGGCTGTTTGTTAACTTCGATGCACTAGCTAGGCGCGAAGCGCTCGGTGCAGCCAGTCGAGAACATTATAGTTAGTTATTTGCTAGGTGACTCGCCAGGCTCTAGTCCTAAGCTAGCCGCCTGCCTATGCGTCCGTAGCCATAAACCGGTTTTGATGTAGTTTTCCATTGGTTGTTACATTACAATACAAATAATACAATTACAAACAATAAAGCTTTTCCATTTCCAGGAAAACACTGTCAAAGCACCGGACATACCGGAAAAAATAACTCTCTTCACTGAGAGCCAGAAACTTGAAGCCAACGATACGATATCGAGCAACGAAATCGACGACTTTGACATCGATATCGAGGACGAAAACGACCAGGAGAGTGCTCGGGGACCATTCGTGTATTTCCTGGAACTGTTAGGGAGTATCATACAGCTGCTTTGGGGAGGGTTTCTGGCCATATTTAAACCTGCTCCAAGCGATTCTGATAGATAAGTAAAAATAAATATGAAATTACTTACATCCATTATGTAGTCATGTCAAAGTCAAAGTCAACATTATTTATTTCCATAGGATGATTGTATTATACAAGCTTAGATACGTTTAAATCTAAAGATTTTAGGCTGAGGACTACTTAAATGATTGAGCAGCTTCCAAAACAATTTTAGGTTTGAGAGCTTAATTGTTTTGAGAGCTTAAAGTCACGCGAAATAAAACCAAATACAGAAAAGCCACTTGAAATTTGATATTAAAATTTGAGGTACTCAAATAGCAGCTTCTAAAGAAGACCGTTCAAAATGGACCAGCTATGTTCCACAGTTTTCATTTTGCACTTCAAACAACTTTTAATACAAAATGTTTTTATTCCTAAAAGAAGGTACATGAATTATTCAATAGGTTTACGTGCTCTAAAGCCACTGTGTTAGTATTTTTGTTTTATTTCCGTTAAATTATAAGATATTAATTAAAGTTTCACAGTTAAGAGCACTACACTATTCTCATAAGTTAGGAGAGATTGAGCCGCCATTTTTAGGTTTGGTGCTCCTGACCGTGAAACTTTAACTAACAAAATATTTTTCATCACATCTATTCGAAAAGAGCTAATCCAATCCCTGTAAACTAGGCTGGAACTAGCTCTTTGCTGGCGCTCACGCTAACTCGCCGGCAAAACGTTTTGCCTTCCTCTTAGCAGGGATTTTACTTTTCCGGCTACTGATTGGCCGGGGGAATTTAAATTTGGAACGTGTATATTTGTAAAAAGTTTCAATCACCAAAGAGTTCCAATAGAAATAGAAGAGGAATACACTAGGTAGAACAGGAGTAGAATGGGAGTAGACTAATAGTAGAGTAGGAGACTCGGAATAGACAAGGTAATAGTCTTGGAATAGACTAGTAATAGTTTTTGAAACATTTGGGTTAACAAGTTAAATGTACTCATTTTCTCATAGAGGGCGATGAAAAGTAGAATGTCGACCTCAGGAGCAAATACTATTTTAGCTCGAGTGAGGTACTTTGAATCCCTCGATTCGCTCAGGATTCTACTCAAGAATCCTTCGCTTTACTCTGGATTCAAAAAACACTCTCGCCGTAAAAATAGTCTTCTCTCCCTTGGTATACAATCTACTATTAATCTATAAAATAAATGAAAATACTAACACCGTAGCTTTAGATCACGTAGATCAGTTGAATAATCCATATCTTGTGTTTTAAGAATGCCTTTAATATTTCATTAATGTACCTCTACCCCCTAGGTCTGAGTTTTAAGGAAAAACGCCGATCTTTTTTGAACTAGGTAGTAGTTATGTCAATTTAGCGAGTTCGAGAGCTATTTTATTATTTAGGTTGAAATCAAACTTTGAGTAGCGCTTCTGTGTTTAGTCGTAAGACTTGTGTAAATATGAAATGATGTGTTGCAATCATAGAGGTATCAAATACAGATCCACTAGTGTTATTTCGAAAAAGTTTACGTTTCGTAGTTTATGTTTTGTAAAAACCCCGCTGTTTCACCTGAATAAGTTTCGATCTCGTGGAAATATCGGGTTAAATATCAATTCATGCTACTCTCAATGATTAAATATATCAAACATCACGTTTCATCAAAATCGGTTCATCTGTTCTGGAGAATACCTTTAACAAACATTCACGTAAACTTATACTATTTAAAATGACTGTAGGTTTAGATAAAAATCTAAGTCCTAAATTAGGTATTTAACGATAGTGCCAGACTTTATTCTAAAGTTGTTAAGGATACTATTAGTGTTATACCTAGTTTAAGTTCAAGAAATAACCCTTCTTTTGGGTAAATTAGAGGCTACATGTAACTTTAATGAAGATTAAAAAAATGAGTTTTTCATTCACAAACGTTTAGTAAACCTACTTTAATCATTTCGTCATGTTTGTCTACCTGAAGGCGGGACGTCACAAATCCCTGGTTTTTCGTCAGTACGATCTCATGTCTTCGGCTTAAACCCCCTTTCGGCTTAAAAGGGCATACCCGTTACACCATATATTTAATACTAGGTGGATTCATAGTCAAGTCAAAAGTTATTGTCAGTCAAACACCTATGAAGTAAAGGTATTAATAGTAGTAGATAGTTAAGCAAAGTTGTAAATAACTCAGTCATCTATTATTTATTTGTGTGAATAATTAAAAATACATATATTATAATATAATAATAATAAACAATATTGTTTGTTTGTTTGTTTTGGTTACCTATCCAAAGAAAATCGTCTCTTTTGTGAGTTTCTGTGGGTTTCTCACATTTTCATTGGCGTTAATATCTTTCACTTAAAAGAGCAAGACAAACCTTAAACCAAGCATATAATAATAGCATGCAATTTGTAACGGGTAAGTCCTTGTAATCCGAAAGGGGGTTGTTCTAGACGTCTAGGCAAACAACTTTTGTTCTACGACTTTTGAAAATTCAAAGCTTTTTTTTGAAAATTTTGTGATTATGTTTCACTGAAAAAACAGCTGCTTTGAAAATAAAGTTAATTGAAGTTTTGATTGTAAACCATCAAACTAAATAAAACACAACATAAGGTCAATGACCTCGAACTCTCAGAAACAGCTGATTTTCAAGTAAACTTTACACCTAAATTTTTCGAAAAGTACTTCGAATTTCCAAAAGTCGTAGAACAAAAGTTGTTCGCCTAGACGTCTAGAACAACCCCTTTCGGATTAAAAGGACTTACCCGTTACACCTTGTATTAATGAGGCTGTAAATTGTTTTTGTTTCTGCTTTATTCTTCACTAGCAGCGAGCGCCCCGCGCCCGCGAAACGTAAGTCGCGATCCCTTAGAAATATCGGGGAAAAAAGTAGCCTATGGGTTATTCCAGGTCTTCAGCTACCTATATTCTAAGTTTCATCACAATCGGTTAAGTAGTTTTTTGCGTAAAAGAGTAACAATGTCACATATGTCTGTATGTGCAAACAAACTTTCGCGTTTATAATAAATAAGAATTAATGGTTGTCAGCGTACTCAATTACGGTGACGGTTTACTAGACCGGGCCGTGTCCGAACTAAGCTACTTCTGTATAAAGACAGCTTATATATTTATATATATTATATACATTTGTCGAACCGCTAACGATAGATAAACTTTTGACACAAAAACCATCAGAATTGTAGAGATTTCCCTGGATCAAACCGTATGACTTACTTAACTAATTTTGCCTATAAGTACTTATACCTATTATATACCCTGTCCCAGAATCTTAGATCAAAAGGGAATTAGAACTGGTAATACCAAAGAAAAAAGTAAACGAAGAGCTGTCTCTTTCAAATAAATGTAGGTATGAGTTTTTTATCTACATTTTTGATCTAAGGCTGAAATCTATAGTGCGTAGGTACTTTGACTTTGCTCAGACAGAGCTTAACAAACAACAACAACTAAGCATATACTTTGAATTAGAATTTATAAACGAAATTAATTTTGTAATACACGAATTAAAAAATATATAGTCATAACAGCGAGAAGCTAAGTTTAGGCTGCTGTAGTTTAGGTCATTAGTTTTGATTGGTTTACACTCTAAATTTGAAAAACTTCAACTTTACTAAGCAAAAACTTTAGATAGTTGCGGAGATCGGTTTATAAATACTAAATAAAAATTGTCTCAAGTCAAAGTTTTTGCTTAGCAAAGTCAAAGAACGGACTATGGATTTCAGCCTTAAGATTCTGGGACAGGATAAATACACAACATCTCAATGCTTATATCTCAAAATGGCCTAAATAACATACCCAGCTATCGCGACCATCAAAACTGACGGACCATAACCGACGCTTTAGATCCATCGTCATATATACTTCCACTTTTACTTTAGACGCTACGATGTGATATCAGATGGTTACGATTGTCATACGAAGGTTTATGTTTGAAGTAATGGCATATACCGTGATGTTGTGAACTTTAATAGTGCTTTCAAACGTTTTACTAGTCCTTGGGACGATGGTTTTACTTTGTCCCACAATCTATATCTGTGAAATGCTTTGTCTTGAGTGACTGACTGATAAATCAACGTATAGTTTAAACCGCTGATGTTAGAGAGATGAAATTTGGAGGGTGTGTCCTTTATGCGATGTAGGCATCCGATAACAAAGGGTTCTTAGAAATTTCAACGGGTTTCGGAAATATCAACCCTCTTTTACCCACTATTCTACATGGCTCACCCAACGTCAGAGTAAACCTTAGATATTCTATGCATTTAACTGTACTATTATTTCTGACATATTAATGCCGTTACAATCAGATAGGTCACAAAGTCACAGAGTAAGATCAAGTTAAAGTACTTATCTGAGAGTTAGGTCAAGTTAAAGTACCTACTTTGGGCGACCTGAAAACTATAACACTGGGTTAGACCAGACACACCACTAAAGAAGAAGACTGTATTTTACAACCCTATTCATTAAGTATTACGTTTTTAAAAGAAATAATTAATACATAAGTACTTTCCAAGGGCCAATTACAAAAAGCTTTGTAAAACTTTAATCTATTCATCAAAAATGAAACAACTTCTAGTAATCTTTGATCCGTTCTATTCGACCGTTAAAATTAATTTGTTTCAATACAGCCCCCCTCATCCTACTTTACTTAAGACTAGTGGCGAACCGATGGAACATTTTAAGCCGAAAGTCGAAACCGATCACAGTCTTTATTTTGTTTCAGTCACAGTAACAAGATATAGAAACTGTTTTTATTGAAACAGTTTCCATGTCTTGTTACTGTTACTTTCCCTACTGAAAGAGTCAAAACAAGACTCTTTTACTAAGATTTCACTAATAAAATACTTTATTATACGCCAACTTTACAGTTGGCTTTTTCAAGGGTGACACCTGAAACCACCACCACCTGATGTCAACCTTGAAAAAGCCAACTGTAAAAATGGCGAGAGCTCGGTTCGTTTAAAACAATTAATAAAAACGCGATTCAACCGGATAAACAAAGTGTTTTGTTATGCAAAATCGCGAAAACCATAGAAGATTTCACTGTCCGTCTGTCTGTTTGTCACTAGACTGTGAGACACAAGAATCGTGACATACAGATATACAGGTGATGTATTTCAGTTGCCACAATAACAACAAGTACTAAAAATATATATCTACCAATAGACCAAATACCTCTCTTAACCGACCGAATCTAGATCCTTTTGCCCGATCCCGAAACAGAAACTTCGTTAAGTCACTACATTAAATTGAATTACACCCCCCAAATATCTCAAATAACTACGCCACGCAACCTTGTCGCAGTAAAAGCTGATCACAATCCCGAATTGAATCGTTTGAACATTATGTGAGACTTAATGTGAAATGGTTCCTCAGTTTATGTCGGAATTCGGAAGGTTTTTTTCTTCTATTATTTAATATCCAAATGGGACGTCTCAAAGAAAAGTAATTTGTTATATTTAATTCTTTATTTGAGCATTTAATATTAAAATTATGTAGTTATTTTAATAGGTACTTACAATGAAAATCGATAAATATATAGTCGTTTTGTACGAGATCTAAATAAATGACTTTTTTTAATTCAAAATACAAACCTAAATAAATAAAATATTTCTTAATATTAACGTAGGATATTATGAAAAATATGGCATGATGTGACAACCCTATGGTTTTTTCTACACCCCTAAAAACGCACTTGAGTGTAACGAGACAAATTAGCGAATCAGATTCATTTTTCGCACGCATACATTGTAACAGAAACCTGTAGGGTTGTCAATACTAATAGTTTTTATTTTGTTTAATTAAATAGGTAAAAATAAATATATCCGCTTATTCAATTATAAATAATACATAATTAACTTATAGGCTAAATCCAACACGATGCAAATGTCTTTCATCTTCTATCGTGGATGAGTTTCTAGACTCTTTTCGCATTCGTTTATAAACAAATTCATGCTTCATGAACTGTCCGAAATTGTGATTTCTAGTTAAAAAAAAACAGCCGTACAGTACAGGCTGTTATAGCAAGGCAACATTACAGCCAAAATTGCTAAACTCCTCTTTTTTGGCCTTATAACCATATCGCGGTATTATATATGAATTGTTTTCTACATCAACCCAAGAAACCCATCCACAATCCACCCCTACACTCCTAATACTTATACACAAGTGGCTGAAGGTATCTGATTTCGGAAGACATCTTGGACTCGTCTCGTCCCAGCTCGTCCACCATCTCCTTGGCGCGGTTGTTCGCGTACTCGTGGTTACAGTCGTGTCGCTCCACCATCTTGGCGAGGGCAGTGCGGAGTTGTGCGCGCGCGCCGCCTGATGAAGACTCTACTAGGACTTTCATCACGTCCGGAGAGAAACCCTGGGGGAAAATAACGGAGGTTAACTCACGGTAAAAACCCTTTTAGCTTCAATAATAAACGTTTTACTCAAGCTTAGAATAATGTTACCACTTTTTGTTTTTGTCTGTCGACTTGGAAAGTTTTTCTCATGGAAAATGGCATGTTCTTAGTACCCCTTACTCCACGTTTATTTAAAAGGGTTAAAATGAGTTTATCGTAGCTTTTGCACATTGTAAGGCATACTATATTGTAAATATTCAAAAATACCATTATGAAAATATCTTATTGAATAAAACTATTTTTACTCTGACTTGTCGTTCTAGACACTGGGTTTAGCCTAATAATTGGACCATTGGACTTGATTTTATATGACAAAGGTTTCCTCGAAATGTTTTCCAGGGTTCTTCGAAATTTTTTCTTCAAAACAAATGCACGGTCGGCGGGGTTTTGAAACCAATAGAATAACACCTTGTCACAAGCATCTACCTAAACATCTACCTACCCAAACGTTTTCAAACAACATAACATCTGAAACCAAAATGTAATTGGCTCTTGAAGGTATTATGGAATCACAGAATTATCTGTTTTATATTTTTCATTTCTAAGTACCTACCAACTTCTATAATAAATTATTCTGCACGCAAGACTTGAATACCTTATTCTTTAAAATAAAAAGAAACTCACAAATATTTCGGCTAGAAATAAATATTCTCGTCATACTTTACATGTCGTAAATCAGTTGAGAGGGTCTCGGAATGAAAGGTCGGAGTTTATTCATGTTTTTCCCCAAGATTAATTTTTATTTTACGACGGATTCTGTAATTAAATATTTGTAAACTGGAGGTTTAAGTATTTCGGTTCTTTGATCTTTAATGTTTTGAGCTAGTACCTAAATGGTTTTACAACAAGGGACTTGACATTTTATAGACATTTTGGCGTACAGGTTTATTGAAATGTTGACTTTGGAACGTACTTCGGGCTTGTCGGTCTTTTATCGGACAAATTTCAGAGAGTGTGTCACGAAACTGCACCATTTTGTTTTACCATCTCCCTTCTAACATCGGACATCCAGGGAAACTGACAAGCGGCACCGTTTCATGGTAGAAGTACCATCACCCGAAATAAGCGTTTCGCATTGTCATTCTTTATTCGTACTGCGGCGGAATGGAATCGGTTGCCTGAATATGTCTTCCCGGATGTCTACAACTTGAGGGTCTTCAAGTCACGAGTGAACAGGTATTTCCTAGGTAAGCGTGTAACATCTTATAGACCACATTTTCGTTTTCCATCAGGTGAGATAGTGGTCAAATACTTATCTATCAATGATAAAAAAAACCTACACGCGTACCTACCGATAGACGTGAAAATATACTCAGATAATAGAAGGAATTACTAAAGGAGCTTATTGTCCTGCACCTGCCATTATTGAATGGACGTATGGGTTAATCAATACTTGGCGTTGTCATTACTTAGATGGGTGATCGTGTATGTATGTGAGAAAAAAAACTAGAGCTTCTCCGTGCTTCGAAAGTCAAGGTTAAGCACATCGGTCCAGGTTGTAATTTCCGAAAGCAATAATAAGGTCAATTATAAGGATTTAGGGCGATCTGACAAATACACCAATAAACGAAAAGAAGGAGAACAACAATAGTAGATTGTTACACAAGGGATGAAGGTCAAGCATTTAACCTCAAATGTATTTTTAAATTTCAGACTATAATCTGACGTTTTAGTTTCTTGTAATTCACAGTTTTTCTACAGAAAGAAGTGTCAAATGGTTGCATTAATTAAAAAATGAAGTTTACTTTCCAGCCTAGGGATGAAATAAGCCACTTTCAACCCGCCTATCTACCCATGAAAGTAAAAATTTCCGAACAGGAGAGATGAAAAAAAAACTTACACTATAGTCAGAGAGTTTCTGCTGCTTGGCGTCTCTGCTGAGGAGGTCGTAGAGCAGCAACAGGCGGAGGTTGGAGGAGGAGAGCTTGGCCTTGGAGGTGGCTGCACCCCCCGCACCCCCCGCGCGGGACCACACGTCCACCAGCCGCGGGTCCGACGGGTCCCGAGACATCTTGATCATCTCCCGGACGTCCTCGGAGAGATACTACACACATGTGAAAAACACAATTACTTCATATTACTATAGTAAATGTTTGGTAAATTGATTTTTGTTGCTCTAGGCAACAAATTCTAATAATTCTAAAAGAAACATTTCATCGGAAAACTACATCTTCAAAAACATGAGATGAAGATGATGATGACGTTTTTCTTGTGTTTCGTCGCGAGTGAATTTTTGAAGATAGTTTTTCTTTAACATATTTCTACTACTTAAATTAAGTGCCTCTACTATTTTTATGTCCCGGATGGACCAACTGTAGACACCTCTAGCACATTTAATGTACACAGATATTTAATAATTTATTTGATTCTTTGAATATCAAAGTCTAAATAATATTTCTAATCACTTTACCCACACTTTACTCACAAAAAAACCGTACTCGGCAGGATTAAAACCTGTGACTACTGGAGATCCGAACCAACGCGTTAAACCGCTTCGCTACAAGTAGAAAGGCAGACTATTATCCAGACTCCATTGAGTCTAAGTAAAAGTGTCCCACTTTTACCCTTAGGGTACAGAACTCTAACAAAAGAAAATCACCTGCAGATTCTCATCGTCGACTTCCTCCACAGTGAACCCGTCGGATCTGCTGGAGATCTTGACATCAAAGTGCGGCGGCAGCAATCGCTCAGCGTTAGGGCTGGGTTCCACTAGTGGCTTGACTTCCTCGTGGTACACCGCCAGGAACGGGTCTTCGGATCTAGTATCTTGGGGACCTGGAGCCGGGGGGAAATAAGGCTGATGGTCAATTCACATAATGTTATTTGGAGGTACGATTGAATGAATGACTGAATAACGACTGAATAAATTCTTTATTTACACACCAAATACAAATTACAATACGTACAAAGAAAACAAACACAACTTAAAAACAATGGGAGGCCTAATTGCTTAAAGCGATCTCTTCCCGGCAACCATTTGATGGACAAAAAGTCAAGATAGGTGAAAGGTAAGGTGTTGGGTAGGGTGCGATTAGGAGAGTTTTCTGTCATCCATCAGTGGAGCCTATCAGTCTGGTATGACATTTTCACATTGTGCTTTGTTCTGTTTTCGCGATGTTGGATTTAAATTTGTTTTTGATCTTCAGTATCGGACTGAAGTTCTCTGAATACCTCTACAGATTGACAAACTGGGCTAATTACAGAATCTACGTGTAATTTGCTTACGTGTAAATGATGTACGGCCAGTCAAAACGTCGGCAAGTTCGCGTTGTTACTTTTTCATTCAATTTACAAAGTTCCATTCCATTCTGGCCATTCATTTTGACCGCCTCTGTAGCGCAGCGGGCGGAGCTCGGATTGCAACGCAGAAGGTTGCGGGTTCGATTCCCGCCGGGAACAAATATTTCTGCTGACCATGGTTGTTTTCTATGTATAATATGTATGTATTTCCAAAAAAAACTATAGTATGTAGTACCCATAGTACAAGCCTAGTGCTTAGTTTGGGGCTAGATAGCGCTGTGTGTTATGTCGTGCAATATTTATTTATTTATTTATTCTGATCACATGCTAATTACATTATATCTACCCACCTAGTACAGTATACTGCGCGTTGTACATAGGAAGCAGGAAGTCCCGAGACTGGAACCTGTTGATGAAGGGCCTTGGGGGTGAGAAAGGGGCGTAGATACCAGGTCTGTGGAACGGTGTCGTCATATCCGGTCTGGAACACAGAATAAAATCCATTCATATACATAACTAGCAGCGCCCGCGGTTGCACTCGTGTAAGTCCCGCTCCCGTAGCCGCGTACGAGCAGTACAAAAAGAATATAATCACTACGTTTGCGTCGTACTTCAGTGCACGCGACAGAAGCTCGGTAAAGGGGCATTTTTTCCGATTTTGCCTATTTACGTAAAAAATAAAGATCTTGTCAACTTTTTACCAAACGGGGTAAAAAGGGGGAATGGCGATTACCGTGGATTCAGGAATTATGCGGGTAAAGCCGCGGCGTTTATAACTACGTATAGCCCATCTATACCCAAGATATCGACGCGGCATGGCAGTAAGTAAAAAAGACTTCATCAAACTACAACAACAGCTATTTACAAAGCACAACCTCTTAGAAGTAGTAAAACCAGTCCACCATCCGCTAGTCGGCTTGGAAGTTGTCACATACGGCCAGGAAGTCGAAGTCGGCCGGGTAGTGGTCGAAGTCGGGCGGGGAGTGGTCGAGGTCACGCGGGAAGTGGTCGCGGCCGGGCGGGAAGTGCTGGGTATTGGCGTGGAGTCCACCGCTTCGAACGCCATCTGGTCAGTGAGGTGGGAGATGATCTGCATTGCCACGGGGAGGTAGGAGTCGGACAGCTGGACCTGCTGCTTCGCTGGGAACACCTGGAAGGATAAGTAATTGGTTATAGAGCCTATTGACCCGTTCTTTCCTCTGGACATGGCTGACTAGCCTGGAAAGGTGGTTATAGATGCTAGGCTCCACCTAAAATAGTCCCGGCGCCATAAAATCATAGATCAAAAGTTGCTTGCGCTGTATAGACGCTGAGCGGGATTCAAACCATCAACACATATTTACTCAATCCGGGATTACAGACAAACCAATTAGACCACCGGTGTCGGTGACTCACACGCCGAATCTTTGCATCTGTATTTCTACTACTACAACCTATCACTCAATGACAACTTCAACTACAACTCTGTCGTTAAAATAGCCGATAAAAGATGAAATCTCAGTATAATTTCTTACTGATTCATCTTCACCTTGTTTGTGTTTAACCACTAATGGAGTCCATTAGCCCACATCGAGATGTTAATTGTATGATTGATTGCCTTTCGGATTAAATAAATAGGTTTTTCGTTTAACGTAGATCTGGGATTAGTGGCGGTTTCTGTAGAGATGACAAATGTATATCTAACTCGTAGATTTAAATAATAAAGTAGGCTACAAAAGTGAGAACAAACCCGTGGAATTCTTATAGCCGTAACCGACGATTCAACCGCACCGCCGCACTAGTGACATTATAATAACAATGTGCGACTATTAAGACGAATTCTGTGGCATTCACCTCCAGAAAACATTATTAAAGTCGGTACAATATGACGGTACGGTGCGGGTTCGATCGTCTGTTACAAGAATGCATTTTAAAGTCCTAAGGTTTTACCTAACTTGAAAGTTTGCAGTCAAATTCCATAGGTAGTTAAAAGTAATATTTAGTACAACAATAGATAATTTGCATACATTGAATGTATGGCGAATGACTAAAACCTATCTCAAAGTGAAACTTTAGTGGGTAAAAGTATTTAAACAATATTTTATTATGTACATGTGTTTTCACTTACCGCACCGAGCATCCCACTCAGAGCTAGCAGAAAAAGGATCTTCTGTCTCATCATGCTACTGAAATACAAATACAGTGGATAAATAAAATATAGTACTTTACAAATTGAGTACCTAATAATATTATAAAAATGTGAAAACTTGTGTGTAAGTAAGTATTAAAGAAAGTAAGTAAGTAAACGAGTATGTGTGTTATTCTTTCACGCAAAAATTACATTGATTGCGATGAAGCTGGAGACAATATGCGGATTAAAACGTATAAGCCACTTTTTAAGTGACTTCAAAAAAAAAGAGGAGGTTCTCAATTCGTCGCGTTTATATTTTAATTTATGCCGTTACTCCCACGGGATCGAAATTTACGCAGGTGAAACCGTGGGTCGCAAGTAGTAATACTATAAAATCCGAATTCAGAAATCTTCTGGGTTATAGTACGTAACAAAGTAGGAGGAGTAAAATTATGGTGTAAAAAAAGAGTTTGAAAGTAAATAATATCGCTTAAAATGGTTCACACATTTTTCGTTGACGCCAATAACTTCTGTCATTAACTTTTACAAAAACAGAAAATGCATTTGATAATAAAACGACACATATATTTACAATTTTTAAATTAAATAAATCGTTAACGATTCAACGGGGTAATGCCGCCAGTGTGATGGGCTCTTTTGGACTCAATGGTCATTCATCTTAGATTATTTATATTGTTATTTATCTGTGTGGTATTTATTTCTTGTGTAAGAATTTAGTTTACCTGTCTTTAATACAACATAATTTCTTCTATGGTTTTCGCGATTTTGCATAATAAAACACTTTATTTATCCGGTTTTATCGCGTTTTTATTCATTATTTGACCCGAGCTTTCGCCAACTTTACAGTTGGCTTTTTCAAGGTTGACTGAGATGTTTAATACAACAAACAAATAAATCTTAATACTATAGAATTAAACTAAAACATTTTCTCTAAGTAGCCTTTTTGTAATCCAGACATTACACTACGACGTTTTGCCTACATGGTCATTCTGTAACGAAGTCATTTTGTTTATTCTGACTTTTAACAATATAGACGTTATGATCCAAACCTATTGTTTGGCTGTACGTCGAATGCACGATTTGTGTGAAAACAAAACTTGTACACAAAAAAAAACACAATTTTATCTAACTAAGCTAGAGTAATTGGCTAAATGATTTCATTGTTTTGACTCAGCCAAGAGTTTACAGATAAACAAACATCCCATAACTTCCCAATTTATGATATTAGAAGATTATTCTAACAGAATAAATACGCTTGTTTGTTTGTATAGTAAATTGGCTGGCGTTTATAAAACGGAGGTAGTTGAGACACGTGGTTTTCCTTAATACCTTGGTAGGAAGAATTAATAGTTAAAGAAGTTATATTACTAAAACTAGAATGCTCACTTAGAACTTAAAAGTCATCCGCTACATTGAGCATGCTGTCCCTTTCTAGAAAGGGACAGCATGCTTCAATTTAGCGTTATGTCTCTTTCTAATAGTGTTATTAGAAAAGGACTGCATGCTCAATATAGCGGTAGACTTTGTAGTTCTAGTAATATAACTTCATTGGTAATAGTATGAACACTTGCCCGATTTCTGAAAACTAATTTTGACATGTCATGTCATGAATGTGTCAAATTTCTTACAATTCCCTACAACTTCCTACTTCCTTAACTTTCCTTCCTATACTTTAATTAGCTTTCTGTTGTTAACATTGTTTTAGCTTTTGGATTTCCAAATAAATTAATAATTTCATGTATTACCTGTGAAATTTGTATGAAAGGCGGATAAGAAGCGGCGAGTCGCCAAATACTATTAAAAATGTGCTTATAAGTTATCCTCTAAGAAAATTTTAAGAAAATGGAGTTAAATAAAATTGTATTAGAGCATATCCGTAAATACCCACGAGGCTACGCGTTCTCTGTGCTTTTTATTAAATCACCTAAAAAACCGAACAATTTATTTTTTTGTATTCCTGACATTTCAGGGAAAATTTCTATTTGGAAAAAATGGTTTCAAAACAGTAGTATTTCTGTAAAAATAACACTGTAGATGGCGCCAAACTCGAAAAATAAGAATAAATTCAACCCTGTCGCTTGAGCTCGCTTGGCAACTGCGCCAAGCGAGCGAGTTTTGAAATATTTTTTTCCAAATACAAATTTTCCCTGAAATGTCAGGAATACAAACAAATTAAATGTTCGGATTATTCGGTTTATTTATTCGGTTAGCCATGTGACAAGTCACGCAGGGAGTATTGAATTTTGAACCAAAATACCATTTTTTTACTCAGACGATTTGAACAGACTATTTCTTCCTTCCTTTGTTAGTATATATACCGGAGAAGGTCACGTGACATTTCGGCCGTGAACTGAGTTGACTTTATCCACACACTATACTCTCGTTACGAGGTAAGTAGTTAGAGTATGTACCTATACCTATTGATTTCGTCCGATAAATTCTGATAACATCGTAAATCGTGCCGTTTTGTGGACCTCTCTCGTAAAACGTAATTGGTTCTGATTGATTTTATGTTATTATTATAAAAATGTGCAGTGATTTTGCGTATTTTTCACAGTTTTATAGCAAGACTAGCAGTTTTCTATGGTTCAACCCGCGTAAGATCTCGGGGTGTTTACTAAAAATCCTTTCTTAGTGGATACCTACTACCACAAAGAACACACACTCCAAATGCCATGTTCCTAGGATTGGGGTCTGCGTTGATTGAATATTCACTTATACAGTCAGTCAATCAGTCAGGACTTTTAATCAATACTCTATACTTATAATAAAGGAAGAGAGGACAAAAAGTCTGTACTTGGAAGTAAATAAAAAAAAAAGTTGTCTAGAGGATTTAGAAAAAGTAGTAGAACAAAACTATTTAATTTTTTAAATTCTTGTCTGTCTGTCTGTTTGTTTCTCTGTATGTTCCTTATACAATTAAAAACTACTAATCCGATTGCAATCTGGTTTCTAATATTTGATAGTTATATTTTCGAGGAACGTCGTCGTGGTATACTTTGCATCGAAATCCAATTTGTAGAACCCGAGTAAAGAACGAAAAAGTGCAACCGCTCGAGAACCGCTCGGCCGCTCGCGCCCGTGATAACGCGTTTTTCACTTCCGCAGGTGAAACCGCGGGGCGCAGCTAGTATATAATATAGTTTTTTTTCCTGACGTTATTATGACTCTTAAATCAGGTCATACTCTACCTACTTACTTATCATCAAATAGGCCTTAGAAAACTAAGGCGGATTTTAGATTTCCTGTGAAAATTGACAGGAAATCTATTTTGGTAAAGGTACGAACTATTTAACCTTTTTCTTCTAAGATCATTATTTACTAGATTATTACAGTCGTCTAGTGTAAAAGATTCCTAAACCTCCATAACGTCAATAAATAAAACCTAGAAAGGGTACCTACATAGTCATAAAGCTGGCGATATCGTCTATTAAATTTTATAGTTATACCCTTGCTGTAAAAATCTGAGACTGTAAACTTTACAGAGACCAAGTTAGTACAATGTTGCTGTAATATGTGTATTTATTGCTGTAAACCGTGATTACATCGTAAGCGAAGCGTTATGAATATTTATTTGTTATTTTATATAGGATTTGTGACACCAATTGATTGCACGGACGACTCACTCGACGCATACTTATCACTCGTGTAGTTTAATGTGAGTCCTGGACTCGAATCGAGTTGTAAGCCATAGTACTGACCAGGATCTACTAAAAAAGCATGAGTTCTAGCCTTTCTACAGCTTGAATTTGAAACAACGACATTTGTACTTTGATGATCTGCTATTCTCTGCTAACATTTAAATGCCAGTTAGAAGTCGCAAACACCAGAACTATTTCTAAAAAGTATCAGGAACTTGAGAACTAAGTTGTATTTAATTAGAACTAAAATAATTTGATTTGATCTGCTGAAAAGAACCGCGCAGTTAACAGAGCATTTTTTCAATTTATTTTTAAGGCAGAAACGCCACAACTATTTTTAATAAATATCAGGAACTATAATATAGAACTCGACTGCATGCGAATAGAACTCACATTATTTTTTGATCTGCTGGACAATGCTCTGCTTAGTTCACAAACATCTACATACCTTTTGGTTTCTTGACGGTTCAGAAAATCAAAAATGTTACAGATATTAATTACTGTGTCCATTGGGGTTATTTTGTGATAATATGCCTAACTTTGTGACACCCCACTTTATGACAATCAACATGAGACTTGTCATAAAATATTTTATTATGCACTCGTTAAATGATCCTTTAAACAAAAAACTAATTATTTGTTTCGATGTCAGTTGTGAAACAAACATATTATTTATAAAAAACTTGTCACAAAGTATCCCCAGTTTGTCACAAAGTAGGTATCCGCTATTTACCAACTACAACTAAAATTAAGTACTAAAACTGTGAAAAGCGTGAAAATCTTATGGAACTTTAAAAGTATGGCACTATGACTATGACACACTAGCAGCACCTTGCGGTTCGATTTCGTGGGAATCTTGGGATAAAAAGTGCTCTGTGTGTTAATTCAGACCAGCTATTTGCATACCAACTATCATCGCAATCGATTCTATAGTTCTTTGCGTGAAGGTGTACCTACACACAAATATTTATAACAGTAGGATGTAATGAAATAAAAGTCATAACACTTCTTTGGCCTTGGTCGGGTAAACAGCAAAACAAGCTAGGTACCTAGTCATTTAATCGAACCAATACATACAATATCCTGAAGTCCCGTTGGTTTAGGTTCGGGTACCGCGGTCTAGATACAAATTGAGTCTTAGAACCGGGTCTTGACTAACGGTAAGCACTAGATTTATATGCCGCTTGCTTTGTTTGCCTGTAATAACATGGTAGGGTGAGATAGCGGGAGAAATTGTTGCTGGAGGCTTTGTAGTGATTAGATTTTGTACCTAGAATTTGACTAAAATTTGTACGTATGATTTTTATTCGTGGGTTGTGTGTTTGCGGATTTTATTGTGTTTTCCTTTTACAACTTTTACGAACTTATTTTAAAAGAAAGATTTCGGAGATTTGAGTGTTTTTTTTAATTTAAGAAAATTTGATAATTACCTATGAGAGTTAAGGGGTCATTGAGCTTTTATTTAGTTTGAACTTCTACAATCCAAATATTAATTGCCTTTTTTTTCAATAAACAGTTTTTTTTTCAGTAAAAGATAACAAAGAGTCGTGTAACAAAAAATGTTTGCCTGGACGTGTAAAACAACTTATCAAGCAGCTGTTTCATAAGCTCCAACACCCTGATGTATATTTTTAGAAGCAAAATTTAGGACATTATAATGATATTATTCAAAACCGTGTCGGAGGTAGGTAAGTAAGTATTCAAATGAGGCAATTTGATTAAATTCGAAACAATATTTTAAACTCGTGAACCCTTTCAAATTGATTCCGAACATCCGTAATGAAGTAATAAAACTTGTAATGGACGAAATTATGGCAACCCTAACGATGATATTTAAATACAAATACCTATAGAGATAAAGAAATAAATATTAAGTACTTAATAAAAATTGCAGAACGTTGCATACCTACAGCGCAATCAAGAACCAAATTAAGCACTGGGCTTGTTCTATATGTAGGTAAGTAGGTACTACATAGCGGATTTACAAACTATTTTTTGCCTAAGTACATGTAATTAAGATACCTATCGAAAACACTCAGAACCAACCTATTTAAGCTGACCACACACGAAGAATCATATTTGATCAGCTAAAATACTTATCCCGGTGGGAGTATCAAATATCTGCGTGGCATTGTGAGTAAACAGCTGTTACCGGTTTGATTCCCGTAACGTAGGTAATCATAGCCCCCTTGCAGTCGAACAACGTCACGAACACGAAAGTCACTGAATGTACATTAAGTACTTATAGCTAGTTTGTAGCGTGCGAGTTACTGCCCAGCCATAGTTGGGGTCTCGCGGCGTTCTTACTGGTGCCCATCTTTGTTTCAAAGTTTCCTCGGGCCTGACACATGACTCATGACCCATGGGCTTATCAAAGCCCGTTTTTAGATAACAGGTAAGTTTGCATACAATAAATATAAAGCTATTACTCTAGCTACATGTCCATTATGTTCTATGTTCACCAATCCAGTGTAGGCTCCCGTGGCGTCTTACTGCCTACCAGCTCATCTTTAGCAGTTAGACAGGCAGTAAGACGTAATTCTACTTATTTGTAGTACGAAATATCACTTGACTATTTCATAAAATACTACGTATTGATTTCATTATAGGATTTAATTAATTACTTAATTACTCTATGTAAGGCATTTGACATGTAAATTTTTAATTTACGAAAAAAAACTATTGACTATCTAAAGTCTATTATATCTATAGCAGTAGAATAAGCAGTAAGCCGTAATTTTACTGCCTAATCCCTAATTTGTACCATCGTAGGGCAGGGAGGCCCGTGACAAATTAGCGTGCTAACAAAAATAAAGTGATCTCTACGGCTCTTACTATTATAAATATCTTGGTACCCAACACGACCCGAATAAACCATCCCGTGATGAGTAGGTAATTGAGGAATTTATCCTGATACTCAACTTGGGGAATTTTATAATATAAAACCCATCACGAGTTGAATGTTGAGTTTATTTTTTGAATGTAAAATATCGTTTTTTTTTTATTCATTTTGATGTACTTATTCTATCAATGTGTCAATGTCTCAAAAATGCTTTAGCCCAGTTCAATTTTTGTTTCGATAACTGATCTGTAATGTTTGGTGTTTTACAAGAAATCCTTGAGCTTGAACTGTGTAGGTAATTGAGAAACTATCAAAAATTGTTTAACAGTTTTCAATAAGAACTGAAAAAGCTTTGAGACCTTAGATTAGGTAAGTGAATCCTTTGTTGTATAAAAAAATAACATTGCACAAATAAAACATAGAGCTAATTATAAAAGCGGTATAATGGGCGGGCTTTATCGCCAAAAGAGATCTTTTTCAGACAATCTATAAATGAACAAGAATTGTAGTAAGGTACGTGGTTATTTTAGTGATGAAATATGTGTCCTGGTAGGATGTGAACCCATGACCAGCAGTTATATACTTGCAGTTTTCACTGTAAGTGCTACACTACCTCGAGAACTTTTTAAGCCGTTTGTATGGGTTATCGTTGTGAATTGCTTATCTATGGAATTTCAACGAATGCTTTGACTTTCCCCCTTTCTTTGTTACCACTAAGCTTCACTTAAATATTACTTAAGATGGGTGGACTATAAATGGCCACTCTAACGAGTAAACACTTTTCTCTAGTTTATTTACTGGATAAATGAATTAAACAAATTATTAATTATTACCTACTTTGTTTAATTGTGCACCGTATTTTTTTTTACCCTAACTTTGAACACTATTTATTAAAAATGTAAGTTTTATTTAGCTCTTACAAAGCAGCTTCTGCAAATGGCTTATCATAGAACACGGCTCCAAACAAGGCCAATTATACATCAGTCGATAAACTTAAAATTAGAGTTGCAACATTAACTATATCTGCTTTTACTAAAACTACACAACTACATAACTTTAAATATTTAAAAGGATAAATCATCTTTTGAAAATTCATTAGCGGCGAGGTTTAAACTCGCGCCTCTGTGTCAGTACTCTAGCGCTCTAACCAACTAAGCTACACGAGCTCCCACCTCAAGAATATGAATGTTTCCCCTGTCTACTATTTTAGACTAAGGCTCGATTGAGACGCCATCTACAGTATCACTTTCCAGTGATTTACCTATTACATGAAGTTAACGACTAAGAATACTTGTTAAAAAAAAATAATTTAAAAATTAAAAAACCGACTTCAAAAAAGAACAAAAAAAAATAAAAATTTAAAAACCACCAAAAAAAAGGAATTGATAAAAAAGACCAAAATAACCTCTACATACAGCGCCACCGACTAATTAATCTGTTTTATCATCTGAAGTCGGGCAATATTACTGGCTGTATGGTTCCATATTGTACTTCGTTTGGCTGCCCGACTTCAGATGATAAAACAGATTAATTAGTCGGTGGCGCTGTATGTAGAGGTTATTTTGGTCTTTTTTATCAATTCCTTTTTTTTGGTGGTTTTTAAATTTTTATTTTTTTTTGTTCTTTTTTGAAGTCGGTTTTTTAATTTTTAAATTATTTTTTTATTTCACCCTTTTTAGTACCTACCTACCTACTTCCGACTGCCAAATAAATTAACAATACCTATTGTTACCGTAATTTTAATTATTGAGGAGTTTGCTGATGAGAAGGTGGTTTTAGGTGGCCCATCAATCTGTTCTGAGTTCTTTAGGGGTCTATTCTTTTTGGTAGGAGTCCAAAAACGAGTAATTTATTACATTCTGGGAAGCTATCCTGTCCATCATTCCGAAGATACTCATCAGATCCTGACCAAATTTTTATGGGACCACCACAGGGCTTCCACCTTTCCACTAAAAAAAGAACCATCTCAATCGGTCAAGCCACCTTCGAGTAATCGGTGAACAAGTGAATTGAATACAGGTTTTTGAGGAGCATTCCCGGTCCTTACTTCGAAGATCCTCATCAGATCCTCACCAAATTTTTATGGGACCACCTCGGGGCTTCCACCTTTCCATTAAAAAAAGAACCATCTTAATCGGTCAAGCCACCTTCGAGTAATCGGTGAACAAGTGAATTGAATACAGGTTTTTGAGGAGCATTCCCGGTCCTCACTTCTAAGATCCTCATCAGATCCTCACAAAATTTTTATGGGACCACCTCGGGGTTTCCACCTTTCCATTAAAAAAAGAACTATCTTAATCGGTCAAGCCACCTTCGAGTAATCGGTGAACAAACATAAAAAAAAAAAAAAAAAAAAAAAAAATATATATATACGCGACGAATTGAGAACCTCCTCCTTTTTTGAAGTCGGTTAAAAACTGTGTTTTTTTCATTAGTAGGTATCTTAAACATATTCTTATACGACAATTCACAGTAAAAAGTTATGAAATAATAATAATAGGTTATTGATAGGATAACAATTGTAACGTCGAAGACCGAAGCCTACGAACAAAGCGTTGGACCACAGTGCCACAATAGCGGCGCGATCGACTCGCCGCCGAGTTTGTGGCCTCGAGTTTGATGGATGTTAGTGTGTCGTAGAAGGAATATGTCTTTATATGTACGACTTTTTAATAGTTGCCTCTCAAAAGAGCGTGGCCTTCCATGATCCACCTACTTTATTATCTAGGCACATGTCAGCTCACTTCAAGCTTACATAACTACTCCCCCAGTGTCTCCTAACTATGTGCAATGTGCATGACAAACTCGACTTAAAAACAATACTTGTAGCTTCCTCTTAAAACACATAGACGGTCAGAAAGGGGGATAGCGAAGTCTTAGAATAGGGTTCTGTTTTTAACCTTTGGGTATAGAACTCTATCTATATAGTATTTGTGTCGTGGATGGATGTAACAGATAATATATTATATCACGAAAGTTGCGATAGCCTAGAGCTCATCTTAATGATCACATAGTATTTAATCTAAAGCACCGTTAGATTTAAAACCGTAATCGTTTAAACATATAATCAAATAAAGTCAATCTATTGAATAATTAATTTAAAATAATAACACACAAATCAAACTTTCATTTAATGCCGCACGATGCTTTTAAAAATATATCAAAATCCGATAATCTAGTTATTAAAATTAGATACCTACATAATACATACCTACTTACTTAGTAAATTATTTAATTAAGTACCGACCTAAGTAAATAGTAATATAGGAAGGTATTTCATTATCATTATATTTTAAAAGAGTGAGTAAACGTATTTCTCCACTCATCGAGCATTTATAAACACGCCATTTCTATCCCTTAACACATTATCCGATTCCAGTATACTTTTAGTGTAATTAATTATTACATAATAACATCATAACCTTTTTGGTTTTTCAGTTTAACAAAAACATAAAAATAAAGTCACATTAGGGAAGGTCCCAATAAAAATGTTCTTATAATTTATTTTATCATTATTGTACCCGTTATTACACTATTTTTTAAAGCTTGTGTTCTTAAAAGTCCAAGCTTTTAATGAAAAAGTATAAGTGACTAAAGATTAGGTATCGCTCACCTGTACCAGTACTAAGACAGTCGATACAAAGTCCGCGCGTGCGTCGATGCGCGGGCGCCGGTAAACACTGCCTGCGCAGCATCCCAGGCCGAGTCGACGACCGAGCTTGGAAAAATATCTGTATAGAGATGATCGTCACATTGGGTCGGTAGTTTCAAGTTACTTGCTTACTTGCTCACGATTTGGGGCTTATATTTGCAGCATCATTATAATAATGGGATTGTAGTGCTCCAATATATAAACATCGCAAACGACGAATGAAAAATTGAAAACACACACATTTGACGTTCACCTATTATAGTCGTAAGTAATTAAGACGCGACGCAACATAATGGTGGCCATAATTCTAATTTATAGACAACGTAAACCTTAACCGTAGTATATCTAGGATAGCGGCTATTCCTTGAATCAAGTCAGGATAAAATGTAACAGCATACTTGTATGCATACAGACATGTAATAAATATTATTATTTATTATTATTATAACTTTGGGTCCAGATCGCGTTAGTACATGTTATTTAAAATTGAAATTACCTCGACGTTTTAAATTTAATAAAAAACATGCACAAACGCGATCCAGACCCAAAGCTCTAATAATTATAAAGAATGAATAAATGAATAAATTCATTCTTGTATACGCCATAATAAAATAGCGCATTTTTTTATTTTCATGGCTACAATAAGTGAAATATAGTAATAGTACTATTACTTTGAGTTTGAAGCAAGTTCGAGATGTACTTATATCAACTTAAGTAAGAGGGAAAAAGACAGCTGTTAAATTATAATGTTTGTTTTGATTTACCATTTTGTTAGAACAAGGCGATTCTTAGGCTATATTTCTCTGTATTTAGATAGGAACTTAAACCTTGCTATCGAAAAGCAAGTCGTTTCGAAAACAAGTTTCGTATTACCATCTCCGTGTATATATTGTGTAAGGATCAACAGTGTAAAGGCGGTACGTTGACCCTGATCATTATTTAGTATTCAGGTAAAATTTCGTCGTATTAGAAGTGCTGACAAACATGTCCATAGATTCGTACGCTTATTCCGAAATTAAACAGAAAACATTCCGTCACATAATACCCTAAAGTGATCCGTTTCGGAGATATAGGCCTTTGAAGTTTTAAAAAAGGAAACTGTTTAAAAGTTCTATCTAGCCTTTGACGTTTTTACATTTTAGTCCTTGAATAACTTTGTTCCGTGACGGCTTAGAAGCATAGTTCGAAGGCAAAGATTGTTTGGTTTGACGTCTTCTTTCGATTGGTAAACGAATCCAACTGCGACATACGGTTTTATATAACTTTCATACCTTTCAGACTTCATAGACACATATCTCCAAAACGAGTCACTATAAGATACATGTGATGGAAATAACATTACATCACATAATATTATGTATCCTATATCCTTATAGGTTTCATCCAGCTACAAGAAATTGAAAAAAAATCAAGATGGCGGACATCGACTAACTATGCCAAGGCATGGATTTAAGTTCTTCTGTAGCTACAAAGGCTTGATTCGAACAAGGTAGAGTAGACAACAGGAAACACATAATCAAGTAACAAACATTTATGTTAAATATAAACATTTGTCCACGGCGGGAATCGAACCCGCAACCTTCTGCATCGGAGCCGAAGAATCGCTCGATTCGCTACTTGGACCGTCGTAAGTACGTACCAGAATTTAGTCTAATATACGAACAGGAAAATGATAAGAGTTTTCTGTACCTTCTTAGAAATAAAACAAAAAATATGTTATACCTTTCGTAAGTACTTATCACATAACGTTTATTTACAGAAATTATGCTACATCGTAGGGTTAATACAACAATTGTACTGTGTTTATCTAAATATGGCTAAAAGCCGGGCACGTATTCTAAAACTAAATGTTTCATCAAAGCGTTGTGTCTAATTTTACCGGGTCTTAATTGCATAATTATTATTATTTATAATCTTACCTCTACTTTTCAACCATCTTACAATGGCCTTGATCGCGAGGATGACTGCAATTAATAAGAACCGGTAAAATGTAACTGTGTTTCCAAATATTGTCGAAAAGTTTTCGGGAAAAATCTAAGGATGAAGGCTTTGTAGAGCGTGCCCTCAACAATGCCTTGTCATTGTAACATTTTACAGAATACGTTCCCAGTTCTAAATCTTTGAAGTTGGTAATGCTGTATGTGCTGAGCAAGCTTTATCCTATATAAATACACCCAACCATTACGCGCCCTAACTAGATAAATATGAATAATTGTAGTTTGTACAACTTTAAACTATCTGTTCTACATCCATTTAATTTCTATTTACAGTCTCGTCCCTTATGGTCGTGTTTGTGATGATGGAAGTGCGGATGATGATCGTAATCATCACCATATTCATCATAATCATTATCATTGTCTTTATCATCATCATCTTCAGCACTAGCTTCATTCAAACTCTTGTAAATTTCAAGGATTTCTTTCTGAATATCTTCTCTGTTGAACCAATTGTCGATATCACCTGACGCTTCAAAATCAGGGTCGGTGTCTTCTTTAAAACTGCGGTAGAATTTGTCAATTTCCTTCCTAACTTGTCTGTTTATATTGTTCCTGTTATACCAACTGTGAAGACCATCTACTAGTCCCTTTTTCATGCTAAATATATATGATTTTATTCCATCGATAAATCTTTTAAAACCAATATTATTCTGTTGCGATTCGACTTGAGTGTTGTAGTTGGGCAAGAAATTTGGTATTAACATTTGATCATCGAATTCTCCTTTGATTTGTACGTAGCTGAACGAATTCTTTTTCAGTTTACTTTTTTCTGTACTATCTTTGTCTTCGGGAGTTTCAGTAACTTCAGGGACAGTGTGACCAGTGTTAATATTTGTGTTATTACCTAAATTTAGAGGTGTATTAATGCTATAAGTAGGATCTATGGGTGATAGAGTTCGATCATCAGGGCGATCTATAATGGCCTCTGTTACTTCGTACGGGGTTTTATCTTCGACTGGCTTGTTTAAATTAGCCTGTGTGAGACCATCGTTTGTGTTTGTCTGTGTCTGTATGTCTACATTGATTGATTGTGTTTGTTGTGTGTTCGCATTGTTGGAGGTCGATTGGGGTCGTGGTTGTGAGGCGATTGGTGCTGCTAACAGTAACTGAAACAATACAGAATAAAACAAAAATGTAAACTGTTTTAAAAATAGACTTAACCTCCCTACATACTGTCCAGCGACTTATCGGTTATACGAGTGTAAGCTAAATTTGGGAGTTCTACGAGATGGTCCCAGAATGTTCTTTTTACTTATGTAATTTTTAATTCAATGTTCACTGCCATAAAATTTTCAAGATTCAATTAAAGGTACAGAAGGTACCAAATTATCAAAATAGTAACCGTTACTTTAATCTTTGAGGAGATTTCTAATCAAAAGGTGGTTCCAGGTGTTTCATCAACCTCTACTTAGTTTTTGAGGTAAATTTTATTGGTAGAAGTTTAAAAATCAGCAATTTACAGCATTCTGGGATACCTAATTTCAATTTCAAGAACGACAACGCGACGACTTTGCGACGACTTATAAGACATCATGGCCATTTATTCCAAAACAGGTAACGAAAACCATTTTTCTTTTTTCCGTCCATAAATAATCCCAAGGGCAACAAATTATTCAATTCAGTTTTACGAGAGGTATGAATCTTAAGGAACCCTTTAACAAGCGGACCAAAAAGAAAACAATAAAAACCTAATATTAACATAAACAAAAAAAATAAAAACTCACCGCACAAAGGAAAAAGTCCCACATTGTTCAAATCTAAATTTAGCTTAAACTGCTTTGGTTAAGTACTTTTATTTAGATTAAAAATGTGTTTAATACACGTCTTCACAAGATATATGTTACTTTAACTCTACTTAAATCGAACTTCAGCCACCTGAATGATACTGGATTTATTCATAAACATAAAATACCTACTAATGTTATAAAAGAGTATACACTTTCTTTTTATTTTTATTATCGTGTTACAATTTTTTTTTGCCTTAGTGAATTTAAATTGAACATAATTTATGATAACAATAATTAGTGCACAATTGTATACCAATATAATATGAGAAAGGTAATAATCTCTTCACTTTACGTTTGACCAATATCTTTTAAATGTTTATTAAATTACAGGATTATCTATTTATTAATTCATCTTCTAGTCAAATTTCTTAATAATTAAACAAGGACAAATTAAAATCACAACAGTAGTTCTTTCCAAATCAACACAGTAGTTCTTTTCAAAGCCAACTAATTTGTCTAATGATTCTGTTAACACTTTAAGTATGTTATATCTCTATACGAACTCAAATCGTAATTAATGGCAGTGAAAACGCTTTGCTCTGTCAACGTAACACGCGAAACTAGATCGGTTACGCCATGGATGGGCGAAAATCTGCGGGTAATTAAAGCAAGTACACTCTTGTATTGTGATATTTGATTGAGGAAGAACTGTTTTTATAGGGCCTGACTTTTTGTGAGGTAAAGGAGCGTGTACATTATTTGACGGCATTATGAAGTGGTCATTTGCAGATGTGAATATTTTACGAAATGGTCATTTGTCATTGAGGTCATAAATGCCGAAGATACATACATCGTGAAGAAACTCACGGCTTAAAATCACGCACAAATGCCCAATAGTAGGGCTATAATTGCGGAAACACACAGTTAAAACTTTAACTTTTTACATACACCATATAATAAGTAACACGCTCGGGAACATTGGATCGGCTTGCAACAGTGCTGATAATAAAACCAACGCGATTAAAACCGCAAAATTAGTTTTATTTCAATACAAAATCGCGAACACTGAAGAATAATCTAAGAACACACGCTCTCTAAATTTCAGATCTTTACTATCAGAGGTTTAGGCTGTGTGTTGATAAATCAGTCAGTGAGTCAGAAAAGACTAAGCATCTTATAGATCTTGTTTCCACCTGCGTAAGTCCCAATATTATTTAATATACATATTATATGAGAGAAAAAAAAAGTTACTTAAGCAATTATTATTGTAGTCGGTTCTTTAGCATGAGTCAGTAGATCTGCGGTCGAAAAGACGCCCGTGGATGAGGATATCGATGTGAGTCAGGCTTCTTCGGACGTCAATATTGTTATTGTAAGTTTTAACTTAGTTACATTTTACCGGGTCTTAATCGCGTATTATTGTTTATTTTATTATATTATTTCGACGTCTTAATTATGTTACAATAGTCTTGAGTGCGAGTATGGTGCGAGTCATTTTATTCAGTTCACGAAAAGTAACGTGGCTTTATATAAATTAAAACTTATAGCTTTCCCTGCCGTCGAAATAATAATAGAAAAAAGGAACCAATTTTTTATTGTGTCTAGGTGGCCTAAAGGATTTTTGGCGGGAATGCGTTAAGGAGATGTGTTGCTAAATTTTCATGTTTGTGAAGCTTAGTTCAAATGCGTGTAAATTGTTTCATTTCGGGGGCATATAGTCTTTGAGGTGGCTAGTTCAATCATTTTGACTTATTATTAATTTTTATCGGTTGTGAACGGATTATGCCCATTTGGAAAGTATAACCAGTATTAATTTTTGCAAGTTATTTGCAATTTGCATCTATACAGTCCAGTCAATTTCTTTTGTAATAATAATTTGTAATTATGTCACAATGGCTTTTAGACGTTTTAGTGTTTAAATGCTGTGAGTCTTGAAAGTGTTTGTGAAATAAATATTAAATAATAATAATAAGTCGTCGTAGTAAAAGTCAAGTCAAGGAAGTCATTGTAAATGGTGGCTCTTTACAATGACAGTTCACGCAAGTTTTGGAGACAAGGCTAAAGTCCATGTTTTACACCGTTTTTCAGTTTCATTACACTTGTACACCTTCACGAAACTAAATAGATTAATATGACCCCGAAATTAAACAATTTACACGCATTTGAACTAGGTAGGTTTCACAAAAATGAAAATTTAGTTTTATGGTTTCTTTCTACTTGAAAAAAAAAACGTTCCAACAACGTTGGTTTTTTGACCATAGTTAAAATTGTAGCGCCGTGGTACATGTGTGATAGTAGTTTATGCACCGAGGTACTAAAGTCCTGTCTTATATAGTGGGCGTCAATCAATTGAATCCAAAGCGAACGAAGGACTCTAGAGGGTTAACTCCTGAGCGCAGCGAGAGTGTTAAAAACTTATGTACAGAGTGAAGCGTGGTATTCAAGCGCCTAAGATAAAGACAGGCTTTAGTACCGAGGTGAATACTCTACTTTACACATCTACTGCGAGACAATAAAAGGGCTACAAAAATAAGCATTTAACTAACAACAAAACAATAGATTAATGCAACGTATATGAAATATATAGAGCTGTCACTCTATATTAATTAAATTTAACAATGTTACATTAAAATGACGAAACCACACATCGGCCTTAGCTGATGAAAAATAAAGTTGGGGCTTTATACTAACCAAAACTTTTTGCTTTACCCTTTCGTCCGTGAAAATAGAAAAAAATTGCCCAGTTTTTATTTTTTTTATGTGTTATGTCTAGGTGGCCAGCATAGACTTAGGAATTATGTGGCCAGTTCGAAATGGCCGTATGCTACCAGAACTTTAGTTCCACATTTAAATTACTTTATGCCCTAGGTGCATAATGAGCACTTTATGCACCTAGGGAATAAAGACTCGCTTTACGTCGACCTTTTTGGTCAAATAAAGTAACTTTGTAGAGCAGTAGGTGTGTAAACTTTATTTATAAAACTTTTCCTTATATTTCGTTCAGAAGTTAATTATCGAATTAAAATAATAGATACAAGATCAAAGTCCGGGGAAACACTAACTACAAAGGTAGCTCGGTTCAATTAAAAAATCGGACTTTTTTTAGGAATAAGGTAACTATTTCCTTATAGAGGTTTGCGGAGAGATTGAATTGGTAGAAATCGTAAGGCACTTAACTTTACGGTGTATGTATGCATTGTGTGTGTCCCAATCTACTTTGTAGTTCATATTATTATGTCAAAATAGCAACTAGATAGACTAGGAGTTCGCCCCGAACTGAGACCTCACGACCACCTAATTTTAACAGTGTTCAAACGTTTCAAATGCCTCAAATTTTTCAGCTAGTCTTAGTTACTTGAAGGTATCAACGCGATTATGAGTTTCATTAATAATTATTGATTCCTTGGTCTAACTCACCCATCTCAAAGTACGAAAGAAATGGACTACGACAACTTTTTAATAAGTGCTCAATAATATAGTCATGTTATTTTTTCCCTAAATTTTGGTAATGATAATGTTAATAAATATAACCAATTGTTTTATAAAAATATTTTTTTATACCTACCTATCTAAACAAAACGTGGTCCATCTCTCTAGGAATTGCCATAAAATATATCAAAACGGTCCTGCAGAAAAACATGCTCACCCTATGTTCCTGAAAGGATGGTAGACTCTCTTTTATAACATCAAACGGGACCGTTTTTGCGACAAAGTTCGCTTTCTTAATGTTTCTTTTTCTGTGAAAAATACGGGTCCGAGTGAGGTAAGGTCAAGAGTCAATCTCAAGTAAAAATAAACTCCACTGTTAGTTTTTTTATTCAACTTAGTTCAATAGTTCTTAAGCGGTCGTTACGCTATGCGATTTGCTGACTTCCTTGGTGCGGCCATTACATAGTTGGGTTACCTGGGGGGCAATTCGGTAAGGACATAGCATGCGAAATGCCGGCGGAGTGCAGGCGATGCAGAAGATGTACGTTATTTGGTATTCTACAAACAGTCCAAAGGCCACAATAGCTATGCTGCCAATCTCCGATAGGCCCGCTGTCTCTGCGATGATTTGTAACTAAAAATAAATTTCTTGAGCAGCGCTCTTTTGATGCACGTCAAGGCTTATCTCTATTAGCAGTCGTCAAATTAGAGGCCTTAGGGCGACATGAAAACTGTAACACAAGGTGAGATACATAAGTAAAAGATGACCGCACAAATCGGAAGAAAATGTCGATAATATGTAACTATATGTGACATGTAGATGTGAAAAAATATTAGAGTCAAGATAGCGGGACCAACTCTTCAATATTAAAACTTTAAATTGTCAGATTTAGTACCGCAAATTGGTATTATTTGGTAAGTCAGTTAAAAAAATTGGAACCTCTTTAGTTTAAAAAATATTTAACAAAAACCCTGGTCCCGCCATATTGACTTCAATATGGCAGGACCAGGGTTTTTATAAAGTTTTAATATTAGAGAGTTGGTCCTGCCATCTTGACGCTAATGAAAAAATGCTTGCAAATCGAACGGTGTAACGACAAATTTAACTCAATCGTCTATCTGTTGGTAAATCAAGTAAGTTATAGAGTTTTTATTTTTGTAACATAAAAACTGGCTAAGGTTTGTTAACAAAATCTTTCCGGACAAATTCTTATATCCGGCTAATAATGAAGGCTAAATATTTTGTTTAAAATAGATACTTACAACTAGTTGCGCTCCACGGTTTCACCCGCGTAAGTCCCGATCCCGCGGGAATATCTGAATAAAAAGTACCTCAAAATAAAAATACTATTATGGCAATCCAGATATCTTCATGTAATCGATTCAGTATTTCATGCGTGAAGGAGTTAGAAACATCCAGCCCTACTGTTCACTTACTTATATGTATATCTTTATAATATTACTAGGATTTTCAATAGACATTTGAATATTCTACTAAGTGTCCAAAATGTATAAATTTTATACAAAGTGTTTCGGAGACGGCAATATGAGCCAAAACGAGCTTGTTCTACGACTTTTGGAAATATACATGTGTACTTCTGAGAAATAACTGATTTTTTGCATTGGCACTGATTAAATTTAGTCACTTTATCAGAGATCGCTTTTAGCGATAAGACCGCCCATTGTACCTTTATTATAATTAGCTGTAAATATTTGTTTATGTAATTTGTTTAGTATTTTTTTGGAACAATAAAGTTTTATCCAATCTAAAAGTAATTTTCGGTAAATGAAACTTTCGCTAAATGCCCTTTCTCAGAAAGACACTTTCGCGAAATGTAACTTGCACGGAATATCACTTACGCAAAATATTATTTTGATAGGAGTGTACGAAAACCTTTATAGAATGAATTAGTAAATTGAAACTTTTGTCTGTCGCTCAACACTGAACAGTCTATTTATTATTTCTTTCACCATTTGAGTCGACATTGTTTGAAAGAGAGCAATCTGTCTCGGCGTTGTATTTCACTACGCCTTACAAAGATGTACAAAATAAACCCAGACAAATAGAGAAAACCATTTCTTTTATTAAACTTACAGCTTATAGAGTGCTAAAACGATTAAGCAGTGCTTAAAATCAAAAAACCTCTAACTATTTTAAAATTTAGAAGCTACGCAATAATTTAAATTACCCCTAAAAGTAGCGTTTCTGTTTGTGCCAGTCGTTTCTGTATTCGTCTGTTACATAAATATAAAAAACCGGTCAAGTACGGAATTCGCCCACGAAGAGTTCCGTACCATTGTCGCAATTAATTGCGAACCCTAGAATTATGCAATTTTGGTTGCCATGGCAACAGTGCACAAACAAATAATATCCATGTTCGAAGAGGTTAGAATAAAAATCACGTGTGTTGAAAAGGGAACTCCCCTTAAATATTTGTTTTTATTTTGCTATCACGGTTCATGAGATACAGCCTGGTGACAGACGGACAATCCCGTTTTTACCCTTTGCTTTGGGTACGGAACCCTAAAAAAGTAAGTAAGTTAAGTAGTACAGCATTGTCCAATAGTCAATAGTCAAATAGTTTATTTCATTTAAAACGTGTACCTACACAATACGTGAACATGATCATTGATCACCTTGATACGTCAACTCTTCTATTTAATGTACTACTTTCAGAATGCCCCTTCCGATCAGAAGAACTCATGGGAAATCGAAATACGATCGAAACAAATCGACATTACTTATATTATTTTTCAAACTTAAAAATAATTCAGATGTTCCTCTATTTACACAAAGATATTATTTTATATCATTGACGCCTTACAATCAACTTTCTTCAATTGTCTTTTTGTTATGTTGCTCAGAAAATAATGCCAGGCGATTTAATTTCGTTTTGGTATCAGATACTTATTACATTATTTTTTGTGGTAATAAAGTTACCTACTAAGATAACCACCGCAATGATGTTGCGGAAATTGACAATAAGATGAACTTTAGTTTGCCATTACTTAAAAAAAAACAAAAGCTCCGCCAACAATCGACCCTCGAAATTCAATTTTCGAATCAAAACACCTGAATAGACCCAACCAGCCAGACCATGCATGGCCAGACCCATATACCACATGGGTAACTATGACAACAAAGCAGCGCGCGCACTCAGTCCCGGCAACACCTTCGTAGGGACCGGTCGCGTCCTTCGCGAAAACATACGAAAACAAGCATTGTTTTGACAGCTCCAACTGACAGTTTCTTTGACATTTTGACAGTAAATTGCAGGGAGGTTAGTGTTAAATGGTCGCATGTCGGAAGAAATCAGATGCAGGGCGTCCACAGTAAGTAGAAAAGCCTTGCCCTAGAGAGTTCATTTTTACATGTTTTATACGGAACATCTGGCACGGATAGGTATGGGTTTAGGTATTTTACTGTCTCGGTAATTTTCCTGTAATCCTGTTGATGAGTTAGCGAAGAGAATGCACAACGTATCTATACAAGTACATATAATACCTACATCTTTATTGTAACACTCCAAAATTAAATTACAATAAATATAGAAGAAAAAAACAACATAAACATTTTTTTATCTAAGTGGCATTCAAAGCAATCTCTTCCAGGCAAACTTTGGTTGGATACAATGTGTATCGGAAAGGGTAACAAAGACAAAGTCGTAGAACGAAATTAAAGTTTTTCTAGACGTCTAGGGCAACCGCCTTTCGGATTGTACCTATGTTACCCTTGCGAAAATATTAGTATATGGTATAGATATTAATTAATAGACTTTACGTTTGTACTACGGTGCAAAAAATAATGGAACAAAATCTTTGTTCTGTTGTCCTTTCAGTGGAGATAAAAGTTTTTTTTAATATTTAGAACGGTTTTTGTTCATAGAACAAACCTGTTCTTATCTAAAACAATTTATAAAGTCTTAATGTATATATGTTGGTAATCTCAAGAACTACTAAATTGATTTTAATGATATTTGATAAAAAGATACATTATCAACATAAGACACACTTTATACTGTTATTTTCACCGGATGGAACTTACGGGTGAAACTGCGGAGTACAGCTAGTACATAATAAAATATAAACTATTGGAGGCGGCACGGCGCGGCGTTCCCAATGAAAGCATAGAAGTAGATAAGTAACTAAGTAGGTAGGTATAATAAAATAACTACACCAACGCTGTTATACAGTATGTTTCGATGACAGTAATTTTCCACGAAACACACTGAACCTACAACAATTTTGGATAAAAAAGTTCCTCTTCATAACAACTCCTTTTGGCTTAAATTACCGTCCCCGAAACACCTTGTGGGGGTTCACTTCTTTTCATTTTAAAATTAGATATACCTACCACAATCCTGAAATATATATTTCAGGATATATTTTTAAAGGGTATATTTGTAAGTCAGAATATATTTAATAATTCCTGTCGGGTGCGAAATTTTTGGAAAGCATTTCTTTAAGTATATATTTTATAATATATAGGATACAGCTGCTACAAAAATAAAGCTGAGCACGGCGGGAACCGACCCCGCGTCCTTGATACTCACAGGCAAACTGCGCAAAAGCCACAGGTCTATTGCTATTTATTTACTAACCTTACCCTCATTTCAGTTGTAGAGGTGTGCCCGCTTGTTTGAGAACGCGTATAACTTATTCGATGTAGCGTTTCGTAGAATATCGGTTCCCTATATAATCCGCCCTACCATGATCGTTTCTCGTTGCTTTGTCGTCTTTTTAATAAATAAAGTAAATTTTAAATAAAAATACTCCCAACTACTTAAAAAATCATAGATGATTACAAACATATATTTTAATTTTAAGCTGTTTTTTTAGCGTAACGAAGATTTATAAAAAATAGATCATGGAAGGGCGGAATGGTTCTTAACACAATCGTTTCTCGTTTTGCTAATAAAACGGCTGCTAATTAAATAAATTATTCTTAATTTAAAAAAACACCCCGCCCCGTTCCTTTTTTTATACTTTGAGGTTTTCTTAATTTTTTTTTTTTTTAGCTAGAAGATTTCCGTTCTAGAGTCTAGGACATAAATCTTCCTGCTACACCTCTACAACTAAATTCACCTCAACAATTATTTTATTTATTTTTATTTCAACATATTATTTTATATCAAGATTGTTGAGAAGGTGAATTCTTTACTAAGTATTTTCTTTTCTTCTTGGTCATGTGCAGATATGGCCATTTGGGAATTAGCCAGTGTCAAGTATTTTATAATTTTTACAAATTATTTGCAGATACAAAAAAAATATCGAGCCGTGGAAGTTGTTGTAAAATGGCGGCTAACTTTACAACATCTGTATAAGTATAACCTAATAAGCTAGAGCTTTATTGTAATCAAGTGTTACATTTACAAAACTGTACTATAATTATTAAACAAGAAACAAAACAATAAAAAAAAGTTAAAAGCTAAAATTAAAACTAAATATAAAGTTAAAATTAAATATGACCTATAAATAAGCTAGATAATAGTGGGAAATCCCATGTATGTATGGCTCTGGTTTTCATTTTACAGTTATATTATGCACCGGTTACAAGGTAGTAATTTACACACCATTGGCTTGAAGCCAGCCGTGAAGTGCCCGAGTATAAGCTAGAGATATCGAGTAATATCTAGAGAGAGTCTAGGCCTACAATAAGAATATAATTATTACCCAAAGGGTACCAACGGGAAATATTTACAAAGATTCCACTGTCCCTGTGTCTGTCAATAACCTGTATCTCATGAACCGTGATAGCTAGACTGGTTTTGTATCTGCAAATATTATTTTTATTGATTAAGTGGGTTGTGGTTTTACAAATAATTTAGAACTTTTAACATAGATCCCTCTAGACTGGACTAGAATGTGGGGATACAAAGCCAATTGCTCGCACCTCAAACCGCGCTCGTGTTGGTACCTACAACAGACAGACGTAACGTAATAAGAACAAAACTCTCGGTATACTTTGACGAGATAGCGCGCAAACGATCAGAGGAAACGGGAGCAATCGAACGCTTGTCGTCGCTTGATAGATAGGTAGGGGAATATGGGACCATGATGTGGGTACCTTTTTTACACGACTGCCCAAGAAAGTGTTATGTTTTTGCCGTGAGTATGTGTATGTTTGTGACCTATTTTTGTGCCGTCGAAGGGCCTAAACGGCTCGGCCGATTTAGATAAACGATACGTACGTTAGATTCGTCATGTATGACCGTATGAGTTACATACTATAAACGCTAATTTTTAAGGTTCCTAGATGCGTCGATTGAATTTAAAGGTTTCTTTAACTTTAGGTATTCCTAAGATACGAGATCATAGGAATAGCCGAATTAGACCAGCTTGACTATGACTGATTCACCCCAAGACGAATGGTTGTTCATCTTGTTTTTTTTGACCTTTCGAAAACTAGTTATTACGCCACACGATGGAGTTTAGTCCCAGTGGTTAAACTCACAGAGCAGATCTATATAATCTGCTTTTTACTCCCATTTAAAAATAAAGCCCCTGGCGTAATTGGGTAATGCCGCCGCGTCTCTATGTTACAAAGTGACGCCATCTATTGACCACTGTTAATTGATTGACAAAGCTTCTATGACCACGCCCATTTGATGACGTAAAAAGCTTACTTATGCCCGGTTTGTAAAGTCTGTTTGTCGGTGGTTTATCTATTCGTTAACGCTACTGGTTCGATAACTAGCGTCAATGCGTTTCCGAACAGCGGAGTGACAGTGACAGCTTGTCACATGCATAGAAAAACGGAGACAGATAACTGGAGTTTATCTCAAGGATAATATCTTTATTGAATCAATAGATAGTGAGAGCTTATGTCAGATGTTCAGAAACCGGTCTTTAAAAGTGTCACGAAACCTACCTGTTATGGGCAGGTCCTCTTAGTATATGGTCTGTGGTTAAACTTATCCATCTTTTCTTGCGGGATCGGACTACGCAGGTAATACCGCTGGGCGTAGATGTGGTTTATATAGATTTACCCTGAGGCCAACCGATAATTGAACGGATTTTCAGGTATGTTTTTTAATTGATATGACAAATCCAAGCACGGATTCGTTTTGCCTACAAAAGACAAAATATAATTTTACCCTGAGGCTAATTGTCGTGAGGATTTTTAGTTTTGTTTATAATAACTTTTAATTGACATGACAATTCCAAGCTTTTATTCCTTTATTACCAAAAAAATAAAAGTATTATTTTGAGCTAAGTATTGGAAATGTTGTATTTACCTTTAGGTATATTTTCTAATTTGATTTAGATTGCTTTAAGCATGATTTGTACTAGAAATATTATATCAAAAATACACTAGTGGCGTGGTTTGAATTCGCATCTCTGGATCAGTATCACAGCGTTTTAACATGTTCTAATTAACTAGACTACGGGAGTTCCCACTCCGAGCGAATTTAAGATTAATTATGTTTCCCTGTCTACTTTTTTCTACTTAATACGTCTTGATGCCGTGAAAATATTAGGATAAAAAGTAACCTATGTACCAATCTAGATCTTCAGTTAAGTATCTGTATAACTAGTTACATCGCAATCTGTTTAATAGATTTTGCGTCGTCATTTTTTAAAATCGACATTAGTAAGGTGTAGGTATGCTAACTCTGAAAGAGTAACAAACATAAACTTTTACACAAAAAAATAATAATTTAAAAATTAAAGAACCGACTTCAAAAAGAAACAAAAAATAATTTAAAATACAACTAAAAAAATAGAATTGATAAAAATGACCAAAATAACCTCCACATATACCTATGTGTTCCACTGTACCCAGTGCCACCGACTAATTAATCTGTTTTATCATCTGAAGTCGGGCAGCCAAACTAAGAACCAACCAGTAAAACTGCCCGACTTCAGTTGATAAAACAGATTATTTAGTCGGTGGCACTGGGTACAGTGGTACACATAGGTATATTTGGAGGTTATTTTGGTCATTTTTATCAATTCTTTTTTTTTTGGTTGTATTTTAAATTCGGCTGTGTTATTCACGTAGCGCAGCCAGTCCCAAGCCTGGATAAAGGAGGAGGGTTCGTCGTGAGGCTAACCACCTAACACGGTAAAAAAAACCATGGTTGTGAAGTCCAATACAAGAAAAAACACCGGATCGCTCAACACTCGACAACCTAAGCATGATTTAAAGGACAAACGATTTCGCCTGCGATATGGTACCTGGAATGTGCAAACGATGCTCCAGTGTGGTAAAACGGAACAAATTGGGAATGTACTCAAAGAGTACAAATTGGATGTAGTGGCGCTTCAGGAAACTAGATGGGAGGGAAACGGCTTCATCAGAAAACAAGATTACACCATCTATTACAGTGGAGCAGAAAAACAGGGTCTTTACGGTACTGGCTTCATTGTAAGTAATAAGTTGAATTCCTGCGTCCTGGCCTTTGAGCATTACGATGAGCGTCTGTGCAAGCTGAGAGTTAAAGGTCGCCTTTACAACACAACGTTCGTTTGTGCCTACGCCCCTACTGAAGACGCTAAAGATGACATTAAAGGGGAATTCTATGAACACCTGCAAAATATCTGCGACAGAATTCCCAAGCACGACGAGCTAGTTGTCCTGGGCGACTTTAACGCCAAGGTTGGCACAGAGGAGAGCTTTGCGGCAGTCGCTGGGAAGTACTCGCTTCACGAAGAGTCTAATGATAACGGGGAAAGACTGTGTTACTTTGCCGCTGCACACGATCTATTCATCTGCGGGACTAAATTTCCCCATAAAGACATTCACAAATATACATGGCGAGTCCCAGGATCTCAAAAGTTCAACCAAATTGATCATGTGCTCGTCTCCAACAGAAGGCTGTCTAATGTTCAGGATGTAAGAACCTACAGGGGTGCCAACTGTGACTCAGATCATTTTCTCGTTATTGTGTCAGCAAAGCAGAAGTCCAGCAGAATACAAAACAGGGGCGAGAGAAGAATCAAATGGGACGCAGATAAACTTAAGAACGATGATGCTGTTCTTGTAAACTACAGGCAGGCGGTCGCAGCGGGGTTGGCGAAATCGAGCCCTGCGGTGGATGTCAACTGCGAGTGGCAGGTCATCAAGAACAGTGTCACAGAGGCTACCCGGGAAACTATAGGTGAAAAACCGAGGGCTAGGCCGGAGGAGTGGCTTGACGATGAATACCAACAGGCTCTCGAAAGAAAAAACGAAGCAAGGGTCAAGTTTCTCCAAACCAAGACAGATCACTATGAGAATCTATATAAGGAGATGAGGAACATCAGTAGAAAGCTAGCTCGTAAAAAAAAACGCCAATTGGAAAACAAGAAAGTCAAGGAGCTAGACGATTTTCGGCAAAAACATCATACTCGTGCCTTCTATAAGAGAGTAAATGATCTTCGCCGAGGATATCAGCCAAGAACCTGCTCCTGCCGTGATCGATCGGGACTCGTGATCGTTGATAAGAATGAGGTTGTAAACAGATGGCAGGAGCACTTCTCTGAATTACTCAATGTCAGTGCCTCCGACAATACGGACCAACCGAGCCCCGCCGTTTACTACGACGTCGAGGAGGAGCTCAGGCCACCGTCCAAGCAGGAAGTGCAAAGGTGCATCAGACGCCTTAGCAACAACAAAGCACCAGGAATTGACACCCTTACGCCGGAACTGCTTAAATACGGAGGACCAGCTCTTGAAGATAGACTATTCCATCTTGTCACCTTGATATGGCAACAGGAGAAAATGCCTGATGAGTGGCACATGGGCATCATTGTGCCAATTTTTAAGAAGGGGGATAAGGATGTCTGTGCCAACTACAGGGGAATTACCATCCTCCCCGCGGCATATAAAGTGTTCTCAAGCGTGCTGTACCACCGCCTATTACAGTACGCGGAAGGCATACTGGGCGAGTATCAATGTGGATTTCGACCTGATCGCTCAACTGTTGACCAAATTCACCTGGTCAGACAAACTCTCGAGAAAGCCTTTGAATATGACATAGACTTGCATCACATCTTTGTGGACTTCAAGCAAGCTTTCGATAGCGTCCATCGCAAGAATGTGCTCCAGAGTATGTTGGTTTTGGGTGTACCCAGCAAACTCGTTCGACTTATCGAAACCACTATGAAGGAATCTAAATCAGTGGTAGCGGTACAGAACGAGCTATCAGAGCCGTTCGGTGTGCGCTCAGGAGTCAAGCAAGGTGACGCTCTCTCAGCCATTGTGTTCAACTTGGCACTGGAAGCCGTAACACAGCAGCTAAATCTCACGGGACTGATAGACTACAACACATCGCAAATAGCTGCGTACGCTGACGATATAGTCATTACTAGCAGATCAAAAACCAGCATGATCCGGCATTGTGGGAATTTGGAGGCTGAATCAAAGAAGTTTGGTCTTCAGATCAATGCCTCTAAAATGAAGTACCTAATGACTAGCAGGAAGCCAACCCAGCCGGGAGATGTACGTGTTGGAGACCTATCGATTGAAGGAGTGAACAGCTTCAAATACCTAGGAGTTAACATCAACGCCCTGAACGCGATGGAAGCGGAAATAAAGACCAGGCTTGCAGCAGGAAATAGATGCTTTTTTGCCTGTAGGAAGATGCTCAGCTCTAAGCTACTGTCCACCCAGTCTAAACTTTCCATATATAAAAGCATAATCCGACCTGTGGTGACTTACGCATGCGAAACCTGGACGCTGACTAGTAAGGATGAGCTGAAGCTAGCAGTTTTCGAACGGACCATACTGCGTAGGATCTTCGGACCGATGAGAGACGATGATGGCCTCTATCGACCTAGAATGAACCATGAACTGGATGCTCTCATCGGCGCCGAAACCATTATCAGATACTGCAGGTCACAGCGGATGAGATGGGCAGGGCACTTGGAGAGGATGGATGAAGGCAGAGCGGTGAAAACTATCTCTAGCTGGACTCCTCAACAAAAACGTCCAAGAGGCCGACCTAAGAAGCGCTGGAGAGACTGTGTGGAGGAAGACCTCAGGCGAATGGGGAAGCTAACATCCTGGAGGAAGACGGCGAGTGATCGGGCGAAATGGAGAAGGATTGTGGAGGAGGCCAAGACCCACAAAGGGTTGTAGCGCCACAGGAAGAAGAAGAAGAAGTATTTTAAATTATTTTTTGTTTCTTTTTGAAGTCGGTTCTTTAATTTTTAAATTATTTTTTTATTTTACCCTTTTTAGTATACCTACCTACCTAAAAATCAACAATATTGTTACTGTAATTTTAATTATTGAGGAGTTTGCTGATGAGAAGATGGTTTCAGGTGCCCCATCAATCTGTACTTAGTGCTTTAGGGGTCTATTCTTTTTGGTTGAAGTCCAAAAATGAGTAATTTATTGAATTCTGGGATGCTATCCTGTCCATGATTCCGAAGATACTCATCAGATCCTTACCAACCCTTCATGGGATCACCTCGGAGCTTCCACCTTTTCATTAAAAAAGAATCATTTCAATCGGTCAAGCCATCTTCGAGTAATCGATAAACAACTGGATTGATTAATGCGTTTTGAGGAGCATTTCCGTTCATCACTCCGAAGACCCTCATCAGATCCACATCAATTTTTTATGGGACCATCTTGGAGCTCCCACCTATCCATTAAAAAAAGAATCATCTTAATCGGTCAAGCCGTCTTCGAGTAATCGGTGAACATACAAAAAAAAAAAATTATACATACAGACGAATTGATAACCTCCTCCTTTTTTTTAAGTCGGTTAAAAAAGAGCGCTTTCGTCTAACACAGGCAATTATTTGCTTAAAACGCGATTTCGATCAATAAATTGCTATGTTTGTATTAGGTTGATGAAAATATTTTTTTATTTAAAAATATATTTTATTGCACAACTTGAAGTTTTATAATGAAACACAATATTTATCGGGTTTTACTCAAGTTTTATTCAATAACGTCATTATTATTAACGACTGAGCTTTCGCCAACTTTACAGATAGCTTTTTCAAGTTTGACGAGATGTAATTCGTCTATTTAAATAGACTAATTACATCGTCTACAGTAATTAAATAGAACGCGAGTAAAACCCGGTAAATATTGTGTTTTATTATGCAAAATCGCGAAAACCTTAGACAAAATTTGAAGTTTTATGCCTAAACATACCTAGATCTCAATGACGCAATCACTTTGTGAAAAAGTTTTACCAAAAGAAAGTCACGTAAGTTCCTATCCTAATAATAGACCAAGAAACTAGACTAAACAAGGACAAGAAAAAACTGTATCTTTTAATTGTTGTTGTAGTCCTATATTTACGGCTTATTCCGGGCTGGATGTTTTTGTATAATGAATGATGCCGTAACCTCCGGCTTAATACATATTTATCGTTTCGTCTGTCCGTATTAGCCGAACGTACCATACATACGTAATGTATATACCTAACAATACTTAAAGATGTAGGTATGTTAGTATATGAAAATAGTGTTCAAAATAAGGGATTATTGTCAGAACGGGGAAAGTTGGGGCGGGTACGGGCTAGACCATAATATGCAAAATGAAAGCTGTCTACCTACAAAAGTTGCCCGGCCCTGCCCCGTCCCGTTCTAATGTAAATCATCCTAAATATGATGTTCTAAAAGGGGTAGTTTTAGACGTCTAGCAAATTACTTTTGAGCTACGACTATTGAAAATTCGATCTGTTTTTTTTTAAATTTTGAGCTTATGTTTATTCTACAGTCGGACTCGAAGACACATCTTGGAGTTAATATGTTTCAGTTCAGTAAAATCGTTTTTTTAAGATGTCGATAAAAAGTTAGTCACTTACCTCCTCACTTATAAACGCTAATTAATGCGCTGCATAACCGTGCATCGTTTGTTTTTTACTGTCACACGAAGTTTCAAAGTTGACAGACACATACAAACGTCACATAACCTCGGCCTGTGTAAATAATCTATATCTTTATATATAAAAGAAAGTCGTGTTAGTTACACTATTTATAACTCAAGAACGGCTGAACCGATTTGGCTGAAAATTGGTAGGGAGGTAGCTTAGAACCAGGAGAAGGACATAGAATACTTTTAATCCCAACATTCCCGCGGGCACGGGAAAGGAACTTACGCGGGTGAAACCGCGGGGCGCAGCTAGTATTTTATAAGTAAGGGAGTTACACGTCTAGATACATGTTCTTTGAGATTACGTTACCCTTCGCTGAAACACATTGTATAATAACTAGAATACGGGACCTACTACCACAGTTTGCGTAGTAGTTGGCGGCTCTACTTCCAACATGTGATCAACATGTTGATTGTATATGTATGTTTGTGTATTGTGTACACATATTATGCATATACATCAAATGTATGTATACATATTAATACGTCTTAGCTAATAGTTTGATAAATGATAATTGCTGCTTTGGTAGACCCAAAGCAGCAATTATCATTTATCAAACTATTCGCGCAGTTCAATATTTTAAGTTTTATGTGACTTTTGTGTAAGTAACTTGAATTCCTAAGTACAACTCGTAAAAGGAATATGTTAAACTCCTAATACTCGCAATTCCTACCTTATTATGGTTCTTGAGTATTCATTTCTTATCGGATGCCTATATCATGTAAAGAACACACTCTCCTTCCAGCTCTCGACCATCAGCGGTTTGTCCACCAGTCAGTCAGTCAGACAGACAGAGCCTTTTATAGATTTAAATGTCACATTGCAAGGCAAGGGCCTATCTGCTCGCAATATAATATAAGTGCCCGTATTGTCTTAGTACCCCTCATTGACTTGTAGGAAAATTGTCTTTAAAAACCATCTACTTACTTAAAAAAAATGAATGTGCTGCTTTTCATCCCGGCATTTTCCACATCCGTATTCACAAACGACCCTATGCTCAATGTCTTAATGCTTTGTCTTGCTCTTGTAAGTGATAATTAACGTCAGTGAAATGGGTCGTATGTGAATACGGGCCTTAATATAATTCGGCGTAAATTACCTACAATTTACATTAAATAAATATAAAATAGGCGTTGATAGTCATAGCCGATCATCTGACCCAATTCTATTACCATAACTTTGTAAATGTATCCAGGTGCTTACTGTAATACTTGTAATGATCGTTATTCTAAGCAGATCTCCCTTGGCGAGGTGAGGTGAGGTTTGCGGGCACGTTGTCTTCGAATAAATTTACATCTACTTTATCTCGTTTGATTGAGTTATTGTAAATTAGTTCCCAAGTACGAAGATTATTATAATAAATCTCTAGGGCACAGACGGTTTTTTGGACGGGAAGTTCGTGACTGGTGATCTTACTGTACCTTACCAGTCCCTATTCCTACTGAAATGCGTTTGGATAGTACACTTATAAGAAAACAAAATAGTGAATAAATTATGTGAACATCACGCAGCGCCATCTAGCTCCATGGTACGCATGATGAGGGTTTATTAAGACAGCAGTTGGTTTTTAAAAAGTATAAATCATCAAAAGTTAAAGATGGCAGTTCCTTGCTACGACATAGACTAGAAACTGATGCGAGACTCAAATATCTCGGTAAGCCCCCATGAGTTTTTTTTGATTTCTTCTTATCGGAAAGCACGTTCCGAAACCACAATTAAGTCCTAATTTTAAGACATTTAAAAAATATGACATCCTGACATCTCCTTTAATATATAAAAATATTTTTAGCATTGAGTATTCTTTGGGCACAACACAAGTACGCGTACTTAAAGCACAAAAGAGGTGTATCCGTGTCATTTTTAATCTGCAGCAAACCGATTCGTGTAAGAAATACTACAGATTGCACAATCTCCTAACGGTGCCCTCACTATACATATACGAGGTGGCTGTATTCGTTCGTAAGCACTTTGCATATTTTGGAAGTTGTCCGCCAGGCAGTAGACGTGCAGGTGACCTTCACGCTCATGAATCAAAGACCCAACTAATGCAAAGTAATGTGTTCTGTATGGCACCAACCATCTATAATAAAATACCACGATCCATCAGAAACTGCAGTAGTCTGCAAAGCTTTAAATATAGCCTCCACAAATTTCTAGGGAATAAAGTTTTTTATAAGATTGATCACTTTCTTAATGACAAATCTGTTGGGTATACTTAATATTATTATCTAATTTTAATGATAATTATTTGATTTATAGCTTTAATTTATTTGACATATTATGTAGTAAATGAATGACATTACAAATATCTAACAAACTAACTAATATTGACATTATTATGAATAATTCTCCTGATTTGTATTCTTACCTTATAAGTTGACTGTATACCTATTATGGTGGGCCTAGAGGACATCATATTTTATTTTTATAACACCTATTGTAATTTTACCTAGTGCAAGCAGTTGTGAATAAATGAATTGAATTGAATTGAATTGCATTATTTGTACAGCGCTATCCCGTATGCCGTTAAATTACGCCAGTTACCTTGAAGTTTTAACCGTGTGTTTGTGCAACTAACCCTATAACTGGACTGTTTTTAAGTAATGTGTTTCCTCACTATTTTAATGAAGAATAGTATATGGAATAGTCTATAGAATTTCGGATCCACGACCTTTGGAATGAAAGTCGCGGTAACTACTTACCACTAGACCAATACCGCTTTTCAAGAGCGGCAGTTACCTTATTTGTACTAAATTAAATTTTTGGAAAGAAGTAAAACTTTTATCTCCGATGAAATTTTCGAAGAATTAAGTTTGAAATAATTTTATTAACAAGTTTTAAATTGTGGCTTTGGCGATGTTTTCTTTGTTATACTTTGTTTTAGGATTTAATTTGTTTAATGAACAGAGTTCTAATATTTATTGTTGGTTTTACGCCTACTTCTTAAGTATCAAATTAAATTTACATGCTGCCTTATACACTACTGCGACCCGTGGTTTAACTCGCGAATTAGGTACAGATCCCGCTGGAAAATCAGGATAGAAACGTAGTCTATGTCTTTACCCAAAGGTCCCGGCCATCTTTATTCGGATTTATCAAAACCGGTTTAGCGTTTCACACGTGTAAACGTTACGGACTTTTTTATAAAGTTAGTACAAATAGATACACAGACAGACACTTGAACATAGTAGAACGTACCTCTTTTTTTTACACTGGGTGGCGCTTCGGCCTAAAACTACTATGACGTAAGTTCGACGCTCACAAACTTACGGTCTAAATTCCATTTCATGCCTATTTATGGACACTTAGTTTTAAACCAAAATCATTTAGAAAATAATGTAGAAAATAAAATGTTCTTTAATATATTTTCTATTCGGACAAAATTGAATTACAGACCTTATCGCAATACCATAAGGTATAAATTAGATTACGTTTGTGTTGTAACAGGATAAGGTTGGCACGTCCTTTCGACACAATGACATGATACGGGGTGGATTTTCTTTGTGGACTTGTTTTTGCAGAGCTATTTATTACTTGAGTATTGTTTGAAGGACACCTCAAACAACTATATCTACTAAAACACCTACCACACGTGTTACGGAGACTGGTGTACTTTAAAAAAAAAAAAAAAAAAACCGACTGCCGTTAAAACTGAAAAGTAAAAAACAAGAAGATACCTAAAGGTAAAGAAACCGTAAAAATCGTTCGACGCATCTAGGAGCCTTAAAAAATGGTGGATGGAGTCGAGTGGGACTTCAACACAATTTGGTGTTATTATACTTTACCTTTAAAAGGTGGCCCACCCGACTGCATCCACCATTTTTTAAGGCTCCTAGATGCGTCGAACGATTTTTACGGTTTCTTTACCTTTAGGTATCTTCATGTTTTTTACTTTTCAGTTTTAACGGCAGTCGGGTTTTTAATTTTTTTTTTATATTTTTTTTATTTAACGCTTTTTAGTTATTAGTGATTAGATACAATTGCACCAGAGAAACTCCTTAACTCTGGATGTGTATACTCCTGTACCAAGGACTCGAAATCAGTTAAAGGTAGGCTATCTAAAAGCCTTCAATATAATAATAGCTATTCCTTTTGAGTTTTGCTGAGATGCCTATGAAGTAGGCAGGTATTCATCTTAAAATATAATCACCAAATCCGAAAACGTCGTCGCGTCTGGTGATACAAGGGCTGGCGGTTTTTACCCTTGCTATCCATTATCCATAGCGCGACATTTAAAATTTTTAGTAATTACTTATTGTAAACATAGTAGGTAATTGTTATTTTTTTTTATTTATTTTTTTCTTCTTTTGGCCCCGGATTCTCGAGATGCCATTTGTCGAGTAGTTTTTTTCCTTGTATAAAATTTTCAGTTTTCTTGGCCGTGGACAAATTTGGGCCGAGCAGTTATTTATTATAATTATTAATTATAAGTAAAATTAGGGAAGCAAATTATTTACAAATATGTACAAGAACACGGAATTTGGAAAGGAAAGGGTCAGGACAGCAGATTGGTCTGGATGAGATAAGAAAAATTATATGTACATATATATAAATTAATAAATGTTAATATGGGTTAAATATATATACAAATCAATCAGAGTTTGATGTTATTTTCATTAATAAACCTAGATAAGATTTTAAATATGGATGGATCTAAGGAAGTTAACAGGCAGGAAACATTAATTGGAAATTCTACACCAATGGAAGCTAAATCATTGTGAAGTTGATTTATGTTATTTAAATGACATCCAAGAAATATGTGATTGATATCAGCATCATCGTGACCACATTCGCAAGCCGGACTATCACTAACACCAATCCTGGTCAAAAAGGCTGGGCTACAAATGTGGCCGAGCCGAGCTCTGATCAGGATTGAAGTCGAAACTTTATCCAACTTGATTTTATTGAACCAAGGTTTTCTACATGTTTTACCTTGAATAGAAAAGTAATATTTTCCCTTATTCAGAGCACTCTCAATCCACGCCCTATCCCAGGTATTTTTAAGATTAATAGTCGGCAAATTTTGTAAATCATGAGGGAAGTTATGGTAAGGATTTATATCACCACAGTTAATGGCATCTTTTGCCAATAAGTCTGCTTTTTCGTTTCCAATTATTCCAGCATGGCCAGGAATCCATGCGAGTGTAACCGAATATTCCTTTTCAAAACATTTTAATAATTTACACCGGATATTAGAAATAATTGGAAAATGATTACGAGATTTAAAAGGATATCTTTGTAAGGCAGCTAATGAACTTTTTGAATCAGTAAAGATGACAGTTTTATTGAGTTTGAATAGCAGGATATATTCAACAGATTTGAGGATTCCTAAACATTCCCCTGTAAATACAGACGACTCAGGTGGCATTTTAATCTTTTGGACAATATTATATTGTTGGTGGTATACTCCTATACCAACGCATCCATCCACTGAGACCTTTGATGCATCACAAAAGATGAAATGTGCATTTGTCCATTTAGAATTTACGGAAATTTTAAATTCCTCATGAGCATTCAAAGTTTGTTTATCAACGTCTATGTTATCAATTACGTCTGGAGTTAATGTCAGCGCTTCATATGGAGCACTGAACAAAGGCAGGTGGTGAGGGGAACGGAAGGTTGGTGATTGAATGGATAAATAATTTTGCATACTTATTACTAAACAAGGTAATGCTTTATGAGTCCAATACTGGAGGTGAGTAAATTGCATCAGTTTATCAATTTTTTTAACTAATGGATGACTAGAAAGTTGAAGGGCACGATAGAAAAATCTATCACACAAAAGCTGTCTTCTAAGATTTAGAGGAGGATCAGCACATTCCACGAGTAGGGCATTTATGGGACTTGATTTCATGGCTCCTGTGACGACTCTCAAAGCCTTTGACTGAATGACATCCATACTCCGCATGGCATAATTGTTATTTATGTTATCTCTGACAAACTGACAAATCAAGCTTAGAATAATTACAAAGTCCGCAAAAAAGTGACCATTAGAAAACACTTTTCATACGCGGATTGTTTTCGCATGCGAATATTATATTCTTGTGCGAAAATTCAGAAATACCAAACCAGTTTTCGTGCTAAGCCATAAATTGAAAAAAAAAACATTATTAAGACAAGACAACCGAGCCGCAGCCGATTGACATAGACCTACTTTAACGACTTCCTGTAGTTTTAATAATTATTATATTTAAATTATCATCGCAAACTTTATCAGTTAATATTAATAGTCGATAATTTACGAAAGAATAAAACATATCGTTTGATTAAACAATGTTGCGCGTTTTTCCGGATTTTATGGTCAAGACAAATCTTGCTTTATAGCGTTTTAAATCTTTATTTTTATTTATTTATTATTTTAATGTACCCTATGTCACTCTCACGGTCATGACGAATCTAATGACGTATCGTTTATCGAAATCGGCCCAGCCGTTTAGGCCCTACGACGGCACAAAAATAGGTCACATACATACATACATACATACATACACTCACGGCAAAAACATAACACTTCCTTTGGCAGTCGTGTAAAAATAGGTAGGTAATGTAAGGTAATGAAAAACTCATATGAAAGCGACATCTCTTTGTTTACTTTTTCCTTTGACAATTGACAGTTCTATGTTTACATTTTTGATCTAAGATTCTGAAACAGGGTACGTTTAAATAAATTAGTCTCAAATAGTCTTAATTCTAGAAATTTGACTAAGGTTCTAGAAATGTTATTTAGGGTTAAAGGTCCAAAGTTTATAATAATTAACCACAACAACCGACAAATGGTTACAGTTTGACGAAATTTCTAGGTTTTTCTTAAATGCCCATAATTTTGAAACTGCATGGGATAGATTTTTTTCTGTTTTTTCTCAGGATGGTTACAATCAATCCTGTCACCCTGTTTCAGCTTGACGTTGAGTTCTGGGACACCCTGTATATTTATTCTTCTTTATCCGCGGTTTCACCCGCGGAAGTGAAAATCACGTTTTCAGTTATCACGGGCGCGGGGCGGCCGAGCGATTCTCGAGCGGTTGCACTTATTCGTTCATTACTCGGGGTCTACTAATTGGATTTGACCTTCCTCGAAAATAGAACTATCCAATATTGAAAACCAGATTTCAATCGGATTAGTAGCTTTTAATTGTCTAAGAAACAGACGAACAGACATGAATTTTAAAAATTATAAAATTTGTTCTACTACTTATTCTAAGTCCCCTAGACCACTCTTTTTTAAATTTACTTTCAAGAACAGACTTTTTGTTCTCTCTTCCTTTATTATAAGTATAGATAAATATAGATATAGATATAGAATAGATACCGTTTTATATTCTTCTAATACAGAAAACTTCGTTGTCAGTATTTACATAATTTAGAATAATTGTGTGTACTTACGGAAATAGAATATAGGTCGCTATAATTAGGTACTGGTTTACAAATGTTGTGGTCGAAGATACAAAATACCTCTATATACAGAGTTTCCGACGATGACCATACAAGCCGAAAACTTATTCATCCCTATTAATAAACGTGGAGTTAGGTCAGAGTGGTGAGAACATGCTTTGTCTTTTTACGGAATAACTACTCCGAATTTATTCCCTTTTTATTAATAAGGGTACTCGAGCGGTGTATAACATTCAGCGCCCAAAGTTCGTCCTCAGCATGTAAATAAAGCAAAAAAAAAGAAATCCTTCAGCGCTGATTTTCAGAATATCCCAACCTTGTTGAGGTACGTGGTTGATTTACCTACCTCTGTGTTTGCCATAGCCCACGCCACGTTTAACCGTTGCGGTCTAGTCATCTAAATAGGTACACTGTAGGTATTCTCACTCAGTTTCTAGGCTTAGCGTAGGTGTGAGCATGAATAGATAACTATAATTGAAGCAATCAGCACGAATTATTGCACTAGGCTCGCGACAAACTGACAATAAAAGTCGTGCGACATAATATGTGGCGTGAACCTTTAGAACAAAGTTATATATAAGTATAAAAAAAAACTTTAATTCTGAACAAAATAACCTCATCTTCATACTGTGCCACTGACTTCTGTATTCTGAAGTGCGGCAGCTTATCTACAATCTGGATCTACCCTGTAAAACTGCTTGGCCATTTTCTGCGAGGCAGGTATTCGCTTAATGCGCCACAGAGGCGCTTTAATTATGTTATTTTAAATTATATACTTGGCTTGTATACAATTATTAGTCTAAAAACCTAAACCCTGCAGGGTAGCAGACTGGTTTATCTCAATTTCTCAGAGCCTCGCTCGTTCGTCGCTGTAAATAACCCTATTCATTTGCAATTGAATAGGATTTCATTTTCTCTTTCGAATGCTGAATAAAATGTCACACTGGATCCGTTGTGTACGTTAGTAGGTACCTTAACATGTCAGTTAGGATTATTATAGGTCAAAGATAAGGCTCTGGACAAACTGGCGAGAATGATCACGAAAACAGAGCACGACTTTACAAATAATAGTTTCAGCGTCCCCTCAGCATTGTTAGTTTTTTGTCCAAAATAAGGTTAAAGAATTTGTGGAAATTTTGTAAGAAATTACTATCACTTCAAAATAATTAGTTATCAAAATTTTCAAAAAAATGTTTAATAACTAAAAATGCTGAGGCGTTGCTGGAACCTTTAAAATTAAACTCATTTTTGTGTATTAATCGCATGGTGTTTATTATTTTTAGCAATGTTTCGATGGTCAACGTTTTATAGCGACAAAAACAACCAACAACGATTGGCTCAGCAATTGTTTGTTGGATTACAACAATTGCCAAACCATTTTTTAATTAAATCTAGCATTGCTGAGGCGATGTTGAGACTTTTTAGTTACAGAATACATTCCCAGGACTTTACTATTAATATTTATTTTAGTATATCCGAAAATTTGGGTGGCTAACAACTACTTTCTGGAGATCCTTCGTGCTTCGGAAGGCACGTTAAGCAGTTGATCCCGGTTGTTATCTCTGATATCAGTCGTTGGGTCAAGTTAAAGGCCTTTGGGATATCTCAAAACACTATGTTAGCCATATCACTACACGAAAAGAAGAAGAAAATGTATATCCTACCTACCACCAATAATGAAGTTTTCATACTTTATATCACTGTAGGTCGAAACTCGAGGCAACTCGTAAATAAAGACGACAAAGTTGTGACAGAGTGCAGTCTTAACTTATTACTTGGAAGGGAACTTTAGCCGTAAATTGTTAATATTAAGTCGGTAAATAACATTTATTTTCAAATGCAAAATATTTTATAAGCTGGTCGATGTGATTGATTGAATTAATTTTCGGGAAACTTTTTTGTTTGTTACGATAATTTTGTAATATAGCGCGAGGGATCTTGTTGTTAGGGGTGTTTTCTTCAGCAACTACGTCCTATGCGATGTATATCTATATATACATACACAATCAATCAATACTTATAATAAAATCGTAACTTAGCGATGTCTGTTTTTTAAAGATATTTTGTAAAAACTATTTTTAGGGGTATATACTAACGTAACAGACCCCATTTTTGTGTTGAACTTTTGTCTGTTTCTCCGTTTGTCTGTGTGTTTCTGCGCGCTAATCTCGGAAACGGCTGGACCGATTTCAATTAAATTTGGCATGCAGCTTAAGACTTCGATTAACTTTTAATCCGCGGACATCAAGTCCGGATATCATTAAAAAGGGGTTTCCGGAATTTCCACAGATTCGACTGGAATATGGTCGTTTTAAATTGATCCAGTATCTTCGGAGTGAATGGTAAGAAATGCTCATCAAAATCACATAAATAGATCACTTAAATTGTTCCGATAGATGTAACAGCGTTGTTCGCGTCGCGACTATTAAATTCGAGTTCAGCTTTCGAAACTATGAGGCAGTGGCAGCTATCTACCCTGAAACTAGTGTTGAATAAACAATCCGAACGTCAGCCTGTTTTAATTGTGGCGTTAACGAACAATGCCTGGGTGTTCGTTCAGTCAGAGACACGCTCGTTCACGCGTGATTGACAAACAAGGCTCGTTGCTAGGTTACCGGAGGGTATTGGAGGAGGCAGAGATGAAAGCAAATCTTAAGGAAATATTAGAGTAGGTAATTCGGATTTGGGAGGTATTTGCTTCTCTGTATACTAGGTACAGAGAACAGAGTGTTTAGTAGAGTATGTGGTGGTTATATTAATACACGGACTACCGTGTATTCTCTCTCTTCTTCTGAGTCGTCATTTTTATTGCCGAAGGTCGTGTCTAGGATGAATTGTCGATCACTCAGTGTACCATGCTTCTCCACAATTTCCTGTCCTCGGCCGCCTTAAAAATTTTTGGCAATTGGTTGTTAGACATGGTAGAATACTCTTACAAAAACCGACTTTACACACCTACTGATCTACAAAGTTACTTTATTTGACCAAAAAGGTCAACGTAAAGCGAGTCTTTATTCTCAAGGAGCATAAAGTACTCATTATACACCTAGGGCATAAAGTAATTTAAATCTGTAACTTAGGTTCTGGTAGCATACGGCCATTTCGAACTGGCCACCTAGACATAACACATAAAAAAAAATGAAAAACTATAGCCTAGTTTTACATTTTTTTTTATGTGATATGTTTTTATTTCGAAGGAAGGGTAAGGCAAAAAGTTTTAGTTAAATAAAGCCCCAACTTTTTTTTTCATCGGCTTAGGCCGATGTTGTGTTTCGTAATTTTGATGTAACATTGTCAAATTTAATTAATATAGAGCTGTAATATATTTCATACACGTAGCATTAATCTATTGTTTTGTTGTTAGTTAAATGCTTATTTTTGTAGCTCTTGTATTGTCTCGCAGTAGATGTGTAAAGTAGAGTATTCACCTCGGTAATAAAGCCTGTCTTTATCTTGGGCGCTTGAATCCCACGCTTCACTTAGGACTCTTGGTACATAACTCCTCCGCTTCGCTCAGGAGTTAACTTTTTAACACCCTCGCTGCGCTCGGGAGTTAACTCTCTAGAGTCCTTCGCACGCTTTGGATTCAATATGATGCCCGCTAAATAAGACAGGGATTTAGTACCTCGGTGCATAAACTACTATTAAAAAGTATAATATACCCTCACCTACATATAGTGCGACCGACTAATCTGTTATGTAATCTGAAGTCGGGCAGCCAAAGTACAATCCATTCACCCAGTGAAATGCCCGACTTTCATCCTTTTTAGTGCGCTTTCGACTGCCACTATAAAATCATCAAAATTGTGACCATAACTTTAACCATTGTGGAGTTTTTTGAGGAGACGAGAAATAACCATTGCGATTTCACATCACATAATATAAACACACAGAAGTCAGTTAAAAGTGGTGCATATTTCTACTCATAGTGATACTGGTAATACAACTAATCCTCATAGTGATACTGGTAATTCAAAAGCTTAACGATTTAAGTTTACAGATAAATCGTAAAGACCTGTCATAGTACGAGAAAGCTACGCGTCGTGTGTCACAACTCAAATTATCATTTGATTAGCAGATTGCGTGCCTAGACGTAGGCTAGACTAGACTAGACATTATTATGTAGGTAGATACAGCTACATACGTCTTTAACTATATTAAATATAGAGCTTGATCAATCACCTTTCAGATACTTTTTCGATTATCGCTGTTATTGAGGCTCCAAAAGCGAAAGGTTTTTTTTATAATCGATAGATGAGTGTTTGACTTTAATCTGGTGATGGTAAATGCGGATTTGGTCTAAGATGTAACATACTCATCTAGAAGATACGAAAACAGTACTAGAACAGGATCCGATCTGTCTTCGACATCCGGTCGACATATCGTAACACGGAGCAGTCAAGATCGTTTGCAGAGAGCTTAAAATATCTTACACTAATTATTACTTTTTATTATAAACGCGGAAGTTTTTAAGTAACGTAAGAATGTTTGTAAGATATTTCTTCACGCCAACTACTGAATCAGTAAGAAAGTAGTACTGATTACTGAACCCATCGTGATGTAACTTGAATTAAAAACATTGATTCGGGATTGAGCCTTTTTCTTTTCGTTTTAATGGTGTCTCTCCCCTAGTGTTGGAGTTGTCCTAAAGGCCTCTAACTTGAACTAACGATTACTATCAGAGAAGCACGGAGCACAATAAATGATCTATGCCACAAATATTATCGGTCACCCATCCAAGTAATCACCACGCCAAGCGTTGCTTAACCCGCTTGTCTGTACCATATCGGCAGGCACAACTGGGCTATGAAAATCTTCTATGGGATTGCGTGAAACCACAGGGATGTGCTAGTAATAATAATACCTACACTTTATTTATCGGGTTGAACCGCGTTTTATTCATGGTTTTGAACAAACCGAGCTTTCGCCATTTACAGTTAGCTTTTTCAAGGTTGACTGAGATGTAATTTGTCTATTTTAACATTCTAAAAAGTTACAGTAAACTACCGCCTCATAATTATTTGTAACAAAACGTTCCAGTGTACGCAGACTATAGAGATATTGTAATAGTTTTCAATTTAAATTATAATTATTTTTATCTATAGCTAGCTCAAAAAACTACCATGGCTTCGGAAGTGTTTTATTATGCAAAATTGCGAAAACCATAAAAGAAATTATAAAAATACCTAGTTTGAAATACTGATCTGCTCATTGTAAAATATTATATAACCTTAATAAAGAGCGTCCTTTCTTTCTGTACGACATTCTTAACAGTATTCTTTATAATGTCACCTCAACGATTTTCGAGCTTTATTTATTATCTGTGGTTCCAATCATTTGGAAACTTTTTGGCGGGAAAGCAGAAATGTCACGTTCATTTCTCTTTGCTTTTTTTTCTCTTTGTGTGGCAAAAATGGTTTATTAGAGCGAGGCGAATTCGATTTTTTATTTAGATTTTTTCTTTGTGAAATGAAATTTTTGAAATACCAACGAATATGGTAAAAAAACAAGACGAATATGGCATAAATTGTTTTTACTTATATTCCTACAGACTGTCAAGAAAATGTTAGTAGGTATATGTATTATTGTTGATTTTTAACTATTTTTTAATGGTGTTGTTCTTATGAAAATTATCTTAGGAATTGTTCAACGCCCGAGGTTGAACCCGTTGACGTCTACCCGTAAGCAGGAGATAATATCGGGATAAAAAGTAACCTATGTTTTAATCTCTTTTAATCCAGATTTCCAGCTATCCAAGTTTCATCGCAAACGGTTTCGTAGTTTTGCGTAATTGAAACACAAACAAACATCTAAACTTTTAGATTTATAATATTAGTAGGATGACCTCTATCATATAATTCCACTTAGGTGCCTATACCAACATGCATGTAGTCAAATACCTAGTCTCCCAAATCTATCGACCTCATTAAAACTTCAACTTCGCCACTTCTACCCGTGCAAGGTAAAATATACTCTATTCTTAAAGCTATAAGGTACATCATAACTGTCAGGTTTAATGAAATTTTCTGCTTCAAGAGGTTTTAAATCTATTTGAGTTAGAAAGAACCAGATTTTATTTCAAGGATGGAGCCTATCTAGAAATTTAGTTTCAAAAACCGGCCAAGTGCAAGTCAAAGGAGGGGATGAAGGGTTACTTATCATTATAAAAATAAATACATTTGTATTACAGTGACAGTGGAGTCTTAGTAAAAAGGTTATAATTCTTTGGAATTTTAAAAATGCTTTTCAGATTTTAGTAGCATTCAAACAAGGGACTCTTTGATTATGATGATCCATCAATACATGAGTTTAGGTTTAGAGGCGACTGATTTAGAAAAAAAAACTGAAAGTAAACTAAAATAATATTTTACTGAAACTTTTTATTAAATATCTTTGATCCTGGCTTATCTATTATTATCGGCGTAGAGGTCGGTCGGTTTGTGTGTAGGTACCTATATTGTATTATGTATAATATACAATTGATATTTATGTAAGGGATTTGTTTTGGATTGGAAGCGTAGATGTGGTCGGTAGATATACTATAGCTGTGCATCTCGGTTTTACTTACACAGATATACAATTTAGGAAACCTTTTCAAAATGTGAGTTCAATCGTTATATAAACGTTTTGAAAAAAAAATGTAAGTATACGTACTTACCCAAAGTGGTTTATTCCAGTTTGTTCACCTGCAAGATATCACCTGGGTGAAGGAAGTGGCAATTTTAGTAACTGTATAAATCAGATTTTCATCTATGAATCATTTCACCCAAGTGAACTTAATCGATTATAAGCAAAGGACCTTTGTTAACCTTGGAATTGATTTTCCTATGTGAATGAAGACGATTTTTTTATCTTGGCGACACTCACATACAATACTTATAAACAATTTCAAATAAACAGATGATTAATGTTGGTTGTTAGGGTGCCTAGAACTAAGACATCATTTGCCAAAAGATTTCGTAGGTTTGCATTTCAATTTTTATATGAAAAAGCCCTCAAATACTGCGACTTGTCGTGCTTGCTTTATGGTGGTAAAGAGAGGGTTAAAAGATGGCTGCTAACACTGGACTATGACGAAACAGAGAGTCTTTTTGTCATTGTGGTATAATTTGGCGGATATATGTGTATTTCATTGTCACCATTGTTCATTTATTTACTTACATTTATATGTCTTTTACAAATTTCTCCTTTACAGACTTCCTTTGTAAATTTTTAAATTTGGATGCACAGTGCACACACACCAATACTCAAAAATAATCTGCAGCATGCATTTGTCCTTGCGGTTTGGAGTTTGTTTGTTTCTTGTTTTATAATATTTGTTTACATTTTTAGTTTTGTAATGTAATCTATTTGATACTCTGGTTGGGCCTCAACTTGTGTAATCCTGGTTTCCCGCGACTCAGGCTTGCCCTTGTGCGGGGGCCAAAAGTAATTAAGTACCTAATGTTTTTTAAGTGTTTTTGGTAAATAAATTTTTATTATTATTATTATTTGTTATTACCATTTTGGATTCTCGGGGCTATGGAGCACCCGGACCTTTGGAAGGCGTGCGTGGGGCCGAAGCCAACACGTAGAGGCCCGTTTTAGTAACATTTTAATTTCAAAATATGTGATGGGCACCAAACCGGCAATTATCCCTGTCTGCACTATAAAATGCAGCCAAGGACAACCCCCGGGTCGGATAGAACTATGAATAAACTACGGGTGAAAACTACTTGGGCTATGGAATTGGGTTGGTAGTGGATCGGGTATTGGGGGGAACTATGGGAAATATGGCGCCTGCCGTCCCAATGTTCAACAAACACGTAAAAATGGCAGACGGAGACTCGCCAACTCACAAACTGGGCCATCCTAATTAAGCCGAGCAAATTACAGCCAGGGGGCAACAGGGGCGTGAGAGGCTAAAGGATGGAGGGGCCTCACTGGATTTTAAACCATCCTAGGTCGAGATCCTGTGGAGCGGGCCAACTTATCACTGACGTGAGGTGTCCATCCTCCGAGCATTTCTGCTCTCGCGACTCCACTCTGACCGGCCGGTGAAGGCAAGCCAAAGGCGGGGGACCGCTTCCTCGTCAGTGTTCACTCCGACCAGCCAACTAAGGCAAGCCGGAGGTGAGGAACAGTGACTTCCCCCTGGAGCACTTGGGAACCCGCGGGGTCGCTACTCCCCGACACCTCGCCTCAAGGTGCCCTGCGGGCTTATTATTATTATTAAATATTTCCTTAATTAAACCACTAAGATTTTTGTTATATTTTAAAGTGTTTCCTACATTTGGATGACTATACTTAAAGAAATGCTTTCCAAAAATCGGGTCGGGTGCGAAATTTTTGGTATTTCTTTAAGTATAAACCACCAAGAAACAAATAATTGTGTAAATCATACTCATATCTTACTAAACGGGATTTAAGAGATATTAATAAAAGAGATTTCTTAATATGTATATCTTATGAGGAAGTTAACTCCAATAAACCTATTAGCTAACATTGACATAGAACACAAATATAGAATTCTGTCCATCATATATCGTAATTGAGATACTTACTTTTATTAAGGAGGACTGGAAATCTTGGGAGCTTCGGCCGGTGCTTGTTACTACCGGTTTAAGTCGTAGCCAAGTTACCAATTTACCATTAGGTGAGATAGTGGTCAAAGGGTCAACCACCTATCTATATTGTGTAAAAAAAAACATAAATCCATCGAAATACCTACAAACAAAAGGTGATCAAAAGAGAAATAAAAGTAGACAGTTTTTGTAGAAAACAAAATACGATCAAAACGGTAACCAAATAATATGGAAATAACTATTACTATTCGTAGAGTCGTTGTCGAGCGAAATCCTAACCACATCTTACCTAATATCGGCGCTTCCCCCTCCTCAATCAACAAACCAGATAAATCTCCAGTTTCCTGCACAATTTCGAAAGACACAGCCTTATTAAAATCTTAGTGAATCCAATTAAACTAAGGTAAACCGCGTTCAAACCGTCCGTTTATACTGAGCTTATTCCAACGGATTCCGATCCGAATAACCTATAATTGAAAACCATTCAAAAGAAAACTTAGTGCCTGTCGAAACGAGAACTAGCGATCGCTGTGGCAGACGGGCGCTACTGGTTTGAAATACTGCTTGGTCGATTATAATAAATGAATTGAACTGTGTTTCCTGAAAGAAATACAGTTCAATTACAGTTTAAGTCCATGAAGGAAACTATTTTATGAAAATATATCTTATTCTAAAATAGTTTCCTTTACGCGTTCACTGTTCGTATTTTTATGTTTGTTATATAGAAAACCAACTTTAGGTACTTAAGCTAGACTTATAAATTATACTTGATGGTTAGACAGCCAATTATAGGTTTTCCTATTCGTACAGTGAAATTATTCATACTCTGTGTGAATGCAAGTAGTAAGGTAGTTTTAAATACTGAACGTTTGATCTTTTATATCGTGGCGATTAGTGCGGAGAGTATATTTTGGCGTATTTGTATATAGATGCAAGATTATAATATAAACTTAAAAGGTACGTATGTAAGTTGTCCGCTCCCAGTCTTATAGGTCTCTTGGCCAAACAAAGGTTACCTGGAGAGATCACTTTGAGCGTTAAAGCCGCCTTTTGTTCCATCTAGATTTAAGATGTTGTTCATGTTTGTTTTTTTAATTATTATACAATTTACAATTAAACTCATACTATATTCCCTTATGTCCTATTATCCGTGTATGGTTAATTTGTCGGCTCGATCGTATCTTAACTGTTCAATATTGCTGGATGGTCTTTGATAAAAATTATCTGATAAGCGAGTGACATCGATATTGGTTAATTTTTTAAATAGATACATATCTATTGGAATTGTACTGCGTCAATTACTTTACATTGTTTATTTACGTTTTATTTAATTGTATGGGTGACGCGTATATAGCCCGTTTGGCGTAATACATTTAATTACAAATATTGCAGGACGTTGCACATAGCGCAATCTAGCCTTAATCTAAGCATATATGCTTGTACTATGGGTACTGGACAGATATTACTAAGACAAATATTAAGAAACTATCTGCCGTTCACAAACGAAACGTTGTTAGTGATCAATTGATAAATTAACATCAGCGAAAATGTGACAAAATTTTTGCCTACGCAAAGCGTCGGTTGGTAATACCGCTGTAAAGTTCTAAAACTGAAAAATAACCGAAAAATTTTAATACAACATCGCGAACACAGAAGAAAAATCTATTTTATTTTATTATAAAAATAATACAGTAAGTTACTGTAACTATTATACTAAGTATTAGGTATCTATACTAACCGGTGAGGTCGCAACGCTACAAAGTGCGACTAACCCTTTGAGCAGTGCTCACAAGTGATTCCCCGAGCTTCAGCTCAGCTCAAGTGTTGGAATCTCGCCAACGTGTTATTTCACAACGTTATAAATTGTAAATAACTGCTTCTATACCTACATCGAGGTTAAATTGGTTTTAAAAGCTTACTTTCAGAAGATTTATCTGTTACTTAGGCGTAATAAGGTAAAATGGCGCGGCGATTATAAATCCAGAAAAAGGAAAGAATTAATGTCTGATAAGTTTTATATAAGTGATATTATGATATGATATTTATTTATTAATATGAATCTTAAGTAAGTCATAAGTGTAGTGTAGTGTAGTGTATTATAGTTAATTGATTAAGTTCAAAAAATGAACAAATTACGACTAGTTACATTTTACCGGGTCTTAATCGCGTATTTTTATTTATAGTTATCCTCCTCGCAACCAAGACACATCGTAACATAGTTGAGACGTCGAGTTAAGAAAATAAATAGTAATATGCGATAAAGACTCAGTAAAACGTTACTGTATGAATGTTAACAAATCTACCTTGAAAAGTTGTCTGTAAAGACTCCGAAATGTCGGAATGGCATTACAACAATGCTGATACTAAAAACAACGCGATTAAAACCGAAAAATTATTTAAATACAACTTGCGAAATCTAAAGAAAAAACGAAATCGTGTGAATTTTAAAGTTTACAGTTTTCAGTCTGTAGCCATTGAGAAATAACAGGGCTATAGTTACCCTCCCAGTCGAGTGTAGCGTTTGATGTGCAAGGCCAAGGGGCAACCTTTACCTGGCCGCCGGCGGCGACCTTCGCAGCTTTGTGCTGATAGATAACGTGGTCGAGGGGATCAATTAACACGGACCTAAATATGTAACATGACGATTAAAGGGTTTAATTTACACCAACTGGTTTATTCCAGTTTGATCACTTGGGTGATACCCCTAGGAGAAGTAATACCTTTTCAACCATATTTAACTTATATTTCCATAAAACTAAACGTTTAACGCCTGTCAGTTTTTAGGCTGTATATATTGAGAAATAATATAGCTCTAGTTACCCTCCCAGTCGAGTGTAGCGTTAAATGTGCAAGGCCAAGGGGCAAACTTAACTCGGCCACCGGCGGCGGCGTCGCAGCTTTCCTTCGCAGCTTTGTGCTGATAGATGACGTGGTCGAGTGGATCAATTAACATTGGGTATAAATGTGTAACATGATGACTAAAGGGTTTAATTTATATCGACTAGTTTAGTCCACTTTGTTCACCTAATAGTCGGTATACCTGGTGAGTGGGTAAGTGTTAACATTCTTTACCTAGGAAATTTCGCTCTTGGAATAAACCCCTACCTATTCTTCGTTCGTTAACAGATTCTTGAGCTAAGGATGGTTCGTTCGTTTGAGTAGGACGTAAAATCTGACGGCCTCTGTGGCGCATCAGGCAAATGTTACAAAACGCAGGAGGTTGCTGATTCATAAATGCCTGTTTCTGGTTCTAGGTGTTTTGTTTGAGCATGTATCATTGTACATGTATTTACACAAAAAAGAGTATTGCATGTATATCCGTTGTCTGTTACCCATGGTAAAAGCCTAGTTGCTTAGTTTAGGGATAGATTACGCTATGTGAAACGTCCTTTAACATTTTTTTATTTATATTTTCTACAATACAAATACCGAAACCGGTCCATGCATTAGTTGGAAAGCAAGCTAAGTGGACTTAAATTGAGATGGACGTATTTTAGCGTTATCTAAGGATTTTCTTCCCTTGAGCTTTCTAATGTTTTGTAGCGAGATGTTTACGAAACTTACCTACGCATTTTTTTGGTAACGTTTTGTTATGTTTAAGAACAATAAATTGAGCCTAATTTAGATTTCAAAACTAGTTTCGTGCATTTTATAGAATAATTTTTATTATTTTCACAAACAGATAATTGTACTGCTGTGGCTAGACATTTCTTTACCTTAACCAAGACCACTATTCAGCAGTGGACGGATAAAAGCTGAGATGATGATGATGATGGTACCAAATTCTAAGTCAAAACCATTAGTGGCATAGGCAGCTATAAATACCTTATACACTTCCTTCTCAAATGAAACTGCAAAGTTGATTTGCTCTACCAAGATACATAATCCAATTGTCTTCCTTTGAAGGCTCGTAGAGAACAAAGGGCATGTGAGAACAAATTGAGGGTAAATCAACAACAACGTTATACTTTCCTTTTCCGCAGTCACGTACATCATTTCGAAGGATCTTTCTATTTATACGTCCGGACAAATTGGTAAGACACTCTGTTAAGCCGAGACAGGGCTGGATGGAAATAATATATTAAAACAACACGAGATAGATAATAGATAGATATAAATTAATATTGCAGGCCGTTACATACAGCGCAATCTTGGAGGATATCTTGTAGTAATATACTCTAAGAGCGCAATCTATAGCATGTTTTTTTTTTAATTTCAGACTATTATACTTAAAGAAATGCTTTCCAAAAATTTCGCACCCGACAGGACTTGAACCTGCATCTCTGGGAATCCGTTCCAGCGCCTTTCCAATTTGGCCACGGATGCATGTTCAATCGAGTCGAAATTAAGGATTGCATTTCTTATTGTTTTTACGTTTTTGGAGGCACGTTTTTCAGACTATTATCTGACGTTTCAATTCCTTGTACATATTTGTCATTTTCTCTTCAGAAAGAAGTGTCAAATCGTAGTCTACAATTAAAAAACTAGCAATTTATAGCTCAGTATTCCTAAAGAGGGAACCTAAAAAGAAAAATGGATTTTGAATACCCACAATGATTTAAAAAGAACTATCTGACGATACCCCACACGATGGGATAAACAAGAAAAAAAAACATCCCCCATTTTACATTTGAGGTGAGTGGTGACCCTATAAACGTTTTATTGTACTGTTTTCTTGCCGTGATCAATATGTATGCTGTTGCAAAATTACAGCTTTTTAGTACTAAGTCGCGGACAAACGGACAAGAGGACGGACATGACAAAACTATAAGGATTTCTTGTTGACTACGAAACCCTAAAAACTAAATTTAGCCCCAAACTAAGGCCCTTATTCACAAACGACCCCATGCATGGAAACAACTTTTGATTTACTTCCACTGACGTTGATAGGTGTGGATTTTGATTAGGACAAAGGCTACTTTTCAGGCCCGCGGGGCTCAGTTATTCCGTATATTTACACCAATATGTAAAATAACAATTATTTCGGACGACAAAAATGGTTGTTTTTGATAAAAACAGTTGATTTTGTGGGTTCCCAGCCTCTTGAAAGTACAGGCGTACCGAACTCCGTTGAAAACAAATTAAAAAATGGTAAATAAATAATATTTGTATTAGGATACAAATTAATTACACAATTTAAGGTACATATTTGCCCTAAAGCTCATTATAATGTCAATGCTTTTGTACATTTATCTTTACAACGCCCTGGGCACGTATTATTTCGAATTATATTACATTAAAAAGTCTCGGCTATTTTCAATTACTTTCAAAAACTTACTTAGGTATAAAGATGCCTCGTCACTTCACCGCGAGCATTCGCGTGTAATTTAATGTTCCAGATTCAAAATCACATTCAGCGAGCACCTTGTAAATCGAATTTATAATAATACATTACAAGTAAATACTCGTGGTGAAGTCGCACCATTATGTCTCACCTATTTGAAAAAAAAAATGCTGTTACTTGTCTACCGGCCTTGATAGCCCTAAACTAAGGCTTGTACTGACTGTGGGTACATAGGTATTATATATAGTGCATTTTTTTTGGAAATGATTCATTACAAAACACTCAGAACAAGAAACAAACATTTACGGTCAGCATAAATACTTGTCCCTGACGGGAATCGAACCCGCAACCTTCCCACCCGCATTATAATCCCCCGTTAAAAGCTAGCCATTTCCGGAGACTAACAGACAAGACCGCCGGATGAAGCACTAATCTTAAGTGCTAAGACGATCCTTAGCTAAGTGATGTCGGCTTATAGCCTCCGTAAATACATGTCAACAGATTCTACTGGAATTTAACATGGTTCAGGCTTTAAATTCTTCAACTGGCTGTCCAGTTGATGGATTCCCAAAGTACGAAATACAATTTGGAATGAAAGTTGGGTAACTACTACCATTAAACGAACAACGCCAACTATTGAAACATCGCCTCAGCATTGCTATTTTTTCCGAAAACGGATTTTTTAGTTTTGTTAAAGCCGTTGAAGTGTTGGTAATTTTTTGAAATATTACCACGACCTTTGAAGACCTCTGTGTCGCGTCGGGCGAACGCTTGGCTGTAATGCAGAAGGTTGTGGGTTCGACTCCCGCTGGGTGCAAATATTTATGCTTAAAAATAAATATTTGTATCTGGTCTGGGTGTATTTCTATGTAATAATATGTATGTATTTACAAAAGAAAAATAAATATAAGTAGTATAACCGTTGTCTAGTCACCGTAACACAAACTTTGCAGCTTACCATGGGGCTAGATGGCGCTGTGTGTTGGTCACAGAATTTATTTATTTATTTATTGTTTAATAACGTTACAAACTATTTAGTATTTACTATATTTAGGTTTATTTCGTGAACAAGCCAGTTGAAATAACCCGTGAAATATCGAGCTCTTTAGAAAATAAATTAAAACATGGTAAATACTTCGATTTAATGATAATATTTGTTAGTAATTTTGCAAAAAATTATTTATTCGTAGTATTTGAATGCTTTAGCGGCACTGCGAAACTTCCAAAAAATGATAAACTGGTTTTAGAAAAATCTACCAATGCTGAGGCAATGTTGAGACGTTTTAGATACAGAATTCGTGCCCATGTTCAAGGGTAGACTGAGGTGTACTAGTTTCTATTCAAATCACATACCGACAACTCAAGATAAAACTTAACAAAGGTCTGAAAAACAATTCAATCTGAATACTATTCTCCCTCTTCAACGTCAGGTTGACAGTCGTAAAGCCCTCACGGGGCCCTGAAGCCCCGAGGGCCTTGAGGCCTTAAAAAGGTCAGCCCATCAAAACATCTCATCCAATTTAGATCTGTAGCCAGCTAGTTCCGTAAGATAATGTTGGATTCCTTAATTCTGATTATAGTTTTGACAAATACCAGCTGTGCTCCGCACTGTTTAAAGTAAGTTCCCATACCGCAGGAATCCTACTATATATTCCTATCCTACTAATATTATAAAGCTGAAAGTTTGTGAGTATGTGTGTATGTTTGTTACTCAATCACGTAAAAACTACTGAACCGATTGCGATGAAACTTAGAATATAAGTAGTTGGATACCGGGAATAACACAAAGGCTACTTTTTATTCCGATAATCCCGCGGGATCGGGGCTTACGTGGGTAAAACTGCCGGGCGCAGCTAGCATCGGTATAAAACGTAGCCTGTGTATTTATTTAGATGTCCAGCTATGTGTGAACTAAGTATCATGGCAATCGGTTTGGTAGTTTTTGCTTAAAAGAGTAACAAATATACTTTTTTACTTTGTTACCTACGGACCTGTATCCCGCATTTTGACCCGCAAAATGATTATTATAAATAAAGCAATGCGATTAAACCATAATAATAAATTTTATTTAAAGAACTTCTTTGACCGTATTCTTAGATTTTCTGAGTGTCAACAAAACAGTCTAAAGCCGGCTAAAAAGGAAAAGTAAAAAAAGTAGTTTTCGAAACACGATTAAATGTCTTCTTCCTTTTTCTAGATTACCGTGTACATCTCAGACCATATCGTAGGTAACTTACTGTCATTTGAGATAATGTTGATACGCTCATATATTGTGTTTAAAACAAAAGCAAATCAAAACTTTCTAAGCAGTTAGTCCCGGTTGTTATCTCGGGTTGTTCGGTGGGTGTCATGTTCGATTATATTCATAATTTGCTTTAGTCATGTTCGACTCTAGTCATGTTCAACCCTAGTCATGTTCTACCCTAGCTCTGATAGCATAGTCGGTAAGTCAAGTTAGAAGCCTTAGGGCGATCTTATAACTCGGCGCTCGCGAAATATCAAGCGTGCGACCTTATGTCAATTTCATACAAAAAAATCTGTCGATTGGCGATTTCGTTATTCGATAAGAATGTTGGCTAGGGCTGCTGGTGAGGCACATCACTACACGAAATGAAGAAGAAGCAAACATGAAATTCGCCGAAAAGTTAGGTCTTCTATTCAGAAATGACTACTCTGTAAATTATATTACAAGACTAACCGATGCGGCCCGAGTGGCGAGTAGGTACGCCAGTATAAATAGCGTTCTTTTATCGATTCGTTTCGGACCCATCATTCGACTTGTTGCACTCACACAGCTATTCAAGTTTTTTACATTCAGTTTTAATAGGTGTTAAGTGTTTTTCAATATGCTGAAGCTACATTAGCAGGCGAATATTCGTGTCGCATTGTCGCGACAAAAATATTGTGTTTGGGGCTGCGTAGATCGTGCAACCATCTACCCGCCCACATAAATCGTGTAAACACGAATATTCGCCGTAGCTCGCTAATGTCGCCAAAGCATTTATCAAAGAAACAAAAAAAAATTGTTTCGGACATACCCTCAATTTCAAATTATAAAGAAATAGCGTATATAGATTTAAACCGACTTTCCAAAAAGGAGGAGGTTTGAATCTTCTTCTTTTCGTGTAGTGGTGTGGCTCACCTGGTGTTAGAGTTTTTCAGATCGCCTTAAGGCCTCTAACTTGACCTTTTTTTTTTTTTTTTTTTTTCGTGGGAAAATCTGATTAAGACCATCAGGCGCTCTCGGGGGAGAGCGGCCCGGTGAGTGGAGGTCCCCCCTGGTATAGATGGTGTTTGCCAGGGGTATATCCACTAAAAACCCACGGTGTCCCTCACGCCGCAATTGTCGGGGTCAACGGGACCTGTATAATACTACCGTTGACCCCGACGGCGGTTGGCCGCGGTCAGCCCCCTCTCACAAACACTTCCAGACACCCTTTTTTAATAAAAAGGGTGGGAAATGCAATACCCTCTCCGAGAGGCGCGGACACGCCGCCGTCTCCGCGCCTCTCCGAGAGGCGCGGACACGCCGCCGTCTCGGGGCCCCTAAAGCCGGTGGTGAATCCCCCCCGAGATCACCACCAAGGGCCGAGGTGTTGGCAGCCAGGCCCCGGCAAATACCACGATGGCCCGGCACCCTCTTGTAATTTTTTATAGTGGTTGTTTTCCACGCGGCCCATCCTTGCGGAAAGGGCCCCCGGGCCCGCTGACGCGGGCTTACGGTTGGCAGCCCAATCCAGTCAATGACTAGTAATAACTAACTACTTTTAATGACTAGTAAGTTACGAAAAGTAACAGGACCATTCCAGTCATGACTAGTGAGTCACGGACTGTCACATGACCATTACAGCCACGACTAGTCAGTCACGAACAGTCACATGATCCTTCCAGTCACGACTAATAAGTCACGTACAGTCACATGACCATTCCAATCAAATGACTTTATTAGTCAGTCATAGGTCACAAAGTCGCTACAATATACTCCAAGCTTACAGCATCATAAGGCATGTTGATAGTAAAAGCGGTGCCAATAATACTAATTACAACAGTTGTCGTACAAGCTCGGCACAGCTATTTCACCCTTGTTTACTATTCTCTACGTCAAAGATGGGGGTTTACTAGCCCCTCCCCCTCGTCCCCCTCGGCGGCCCGGAGCTTAACGTAGTTGTAAGTAGTTTCAGGGCTTTACAGCTAATGGTGAAAAAAGTGAAGTGTAAATGTGTGTACGCTGATCTTTTGATCGGCCGGGAAGTGTATAAAGAGTTGATTTTTCTTTGTTGTTGCAATGTCGTAAAGAGTTTTTTTAATATACAGAGCTATTTTATTACCATAAACAACCGTTCAGTGGGAAGTTTGCTACATCAAAACGGTATTTTTTTCTTAAATCACCGTCCCTATATTTTTTGTATATCTATATATTTTAGGAATATATTTTTTGTATTTCAACTAACATTCAAAGAAACTCTCTTACATTTATAACCATTGAAAAGTGGCCTATAAAAATATAACTTAGAATCAAATTGCAGACACAAATAAAACCCACTGGCTAGTTAAGTTAAGTTATAATATCATCGTAGATGTGAAAATTTGTGGTAAACCAGTTAGGGGGTTAACTTAGACCCTAACTTATCTAAGTTGATGTTCCTAAGTAACTTACCTAACGTGTGAAGGAGGCGTTAGGTGGCCTAGACTAGACTGAAGTCAATATAAGTCTAATGGAGTACTTTAGTTCTTAATTATTAGCTATCTATACACTAAGGATATAGAGGCGTACAAATTTTTACTTAGCTAGAATAATGATATATTTTTTTAATATATTAATTTTTTTTTGTTACAACTATAAACTAAACTGTTAAAACTGTAAACTGTAGTTTGAATCGCTGCGAGCAGTAAAATGCAGTCGGTAAATGGCGATTAACCCCCTTACTTATAAACGCCGGTTAACAGCTGCATAGCTATGTATCGTTTGTCATTTACTGTGACATGAAGATTCAAAGTTGACAGACAGAGACAAATGTCACATAACTTGGTCATCGGTTAATCATTGTTTAGTAAGGGAGTAAAACGTCAAAAGCATAATTAACGTTACCACAGTGATTGTTAACAACTGTCTTTCTTTTGATGTTATATCTATTGATAAGGGCCTGTTGGAGTACCAAGTAAAATTCCTTTGTCTTGGACGACGCCAAACAGCAGAATGCTAGATTAGTTGATATAATATATTATAAATAATAACATTTTTTATATTTTAGAATTTTTAACCAAATACATCCTTTATAAATGTAATACCTACGATTTTACTTTTCTTTTTTACAAATAAAAGTCCAATGTTCTCAGTAAACCGAGGTAAAACTACAAAAAAAATTGTTTGTTTTTCTAAGTTATTTTAAAAGAACGAAGTTGCTTATATCGTGTTTTTAATTAAATGTTTCCGCATTAGGTGATTTGAACAACGACATACATTTTTATCCGACCAAATAATGAGTTTACGATTACCATTAATCAAGCAAAGGTCGATTTCGGAAATTCCAACGACAACCTCGCCTTAAGATTAAGATTAAAGCCTAGTACAGTCATATAAATCAGTTCATCATTGATTTAATTTCATTACACCGGCTTTGATATTTATTTCGCGTGATAATGAAATATGTCTAAGACCTCACCTCTAATACTATTAACATAATAATATCTTAATGGCAGGAGGTATCCAACAACTTCTTACAGAGAATTTAATGCAGACAACACTGCATTAAATTCTGTGTAAGAAATGAAAATGTTCTTTCTCGGTAACATCGTTGATTAAAATAACACGGAGTTGTCGGATGTAATGTAATCCTCTACATCTAATACAATTAACTGTCCGTCTGTTCGTTCATTACAACTTAGTTACACGAGAGCTTTGCAGGCGCTGCAGGGTACTATTCTCAGGTTACCAAGGCTTGTAATTTAGTTAAGACGTTTTATTGACACTTCTTTAAATTTAATTACTTTAATTTCTTCTATGGTTTTCGCGATTTTGCATAATAAAACACTTTATTTATCCGGTTGAATCGCGTCTTTATTCATTGTTTTAAACGAACCGAGCTGAATCAAATTTTAAAATTAGACAAATTATACCTCAGTCAACCTTGAAAAATCCAACTGTATAGTTGGCGAAAGCTCGGTTCGTTTAAAACAATAAATAAAGACGCGATTCAACCGGATAAATAAAGTATTTTATTTAATCACTTTTAAAATGGATTCTACATTGGACCTTTTTCAGGTCCAATTTTTTTGGACCACTTTTACAGATCATAACACAAATTTCAAAATAGTTATAGGTTGACTAGACTGGGAGGGTGGTATAGGTGCTGGGCAATCTTACTCCACCTGACAATGGCACTACAGCGCCATAAATAGTATGGATTACAAGTTGCTTGCGCTGTATAAATCATGTAATATTAGATGAAAAGCCAATTAATTTTATTATTATAGGTACCTATATGTTGTCAAAACAGGACAGTGATTCTGAAAATAACTCTCTATCTTCTATTTTTAAAACGTTTTGGGCCACTTCTGCATTGAACATCTTTTAGGACTATAAAATCAGTTCAGGCTTGAGTGAAGCAGTCGCCGCGAGCTAGTGCAAGTCAAACCCCAACACCGTGACGTGTTCGATCGACTCACCGAATACCTTAATAGTACTTACTTTGCAGAGATAAAGTTTTCTCATTCTTACCCGACGACGCGGAGAGCGGTGGGGTTATAAACTACTTACCTATATCATTTCATTTTCTATCTTCTTCTATACAAGATGTAACACGTAAGCCCTTTTAATCCGAAAGGGGGTTGTTCTAGACGTCTAGGCGAACACCTTTTGTTCTACGACTTTTGAAAATTCGAACTTTTTTTTGAAAATTTGAGATTATGTTTCACTGGAAAAACAGCTGTTTTTGAAAATAAAGGTAATTGAAGGTTTGATTGTAGTAGACCAAACTAAATGAAAGAACAACATAAGCTCAATGACCTCGAACTCTAAGAAACAGCTGATTTTCAAGTAAACTTTACACCTAAATTTTTCGAAAAGTACTTCGAATTTTCAAAAGTCGTAGAACAAAAGTTGTTCGCCTAAACGTCTAGAACAACCCCCTTTCGGATTAAAAGGGCTTACCTGTTACATCTTGTATAGAAGACAGTATTAAGTATAGAGTATAGAGGAGGAGGAGGGGGGGTGTGGAGTATTTTAAGTATATACCTATTTAAAATACGTGTACTAAAGGAATAAAGGACAAAAAGTCTGTAGGTACTTGGAAGTAAATTAAAAAAAAAAAACTTTTTAAATTCATGTCTGTCTGTCTGTTTGTCTGTTTCTCTGTCAGTTCCTTATACAATTAAAAACTACTAATTCGATTGAAATCTAATTTCCAATATTGTAAAACGTCAAAAACGTCAAAAGCATAATTAACGTTACCACAGTGATTGTTAACAACTGTCTTTCTTTTGATGTTATATCTATTGATAAGGGCCTGTTGGAGTACCAAGTAAAATTCCTTTGCCTTGGACGACGCCAAACAGCAGAATGCTAGATTAGTTGATATAATATATTATAAATAATAACATTTTTTATATTTTAGAATTTTTAACCAAATACATCCTTTATAAATGTAATACCTACGATTTTACTTTTCTATTTTCGAGGAACGTCGTGCATCGAAATCCAAGTAGTAGAATCCGAGTAATTAATGATAAAGTAAATCGCTCGAGAACCGCTCGACCGCCGCCCGCGCCCGTAATAACGCGTTTTTCACTTCCGCGGGTGAAACCGCGAGGCGCAGCTAGTCTTAATAACTGCGTCCTGCGGTTTCATTCATGTAAGACCCGATTCAGTGGGAATAATGGGATCCAAGTCAAAGGCAAAATAATTTTACACAAAGTAACGTCAATTTATTAACAGAATTGTTGCAATGCCGTACCAACGAACGTGCCTTTGCAGACATAATCCTCAGGGTAGGTTGGGATGTAATGAATGATGTAATATGGGTTTTATTTCAATAGAAAATTTCGAAACTAGAAGATCGTTTTGAATGGTTTAGTATTGATTAAAAATTTACCTTTATTATAAACGATGATTGAGAGATGAGTTAGTTATGTCACATTTGTCTCTGTCTGTCAATTTTGAAGCTTTATGTGACAGTAAAAGACAAACGAAACATAGTTTATGCAGCTGTTAATCATCGTTTATAAGTTAGAAGTTAATGTGTCTTTGGAACGGAGTCTCTAACGAGAAGAAGACACTAGGATCTCATGGTCTAATAAAAAGCGCGTATGTTAACTATACAGCGAAGCGCGGTTTTGCGTGAAGAAGCCACAAACATATTCATTTACTTACTTACACACAAATTTTTGCCTTTGTTTTATTAGTAGGATATTATATATGATATTCTTTTAGAAATCTTACTAATATTATAAACGCGAACGTTTGTATGTAAGTATGTATGTATGTATGTGAGGTTATTCTTTCACACAAAAACTACTAAACCGATTGCGATGAAACTTGGAATATAGGTAGCTGAGGACCTGGATTAACACATAGGCTTTTTATCCCGATAGTTATTTATAATGTCGATTAGGCCGTCAAAAGCATCGTTAAGTTTGCGGTAACGTTACCGCAGTGACTGTTTACAACTGTAATATGTAATGTTACAGTTGAGATCAAAGTGTGAGATTCGTAATAAGAAATTCAAAGCTTTTAAATAGGCAGTTGATTGTGGGTGCGATTGAAAGAAAAGCAGCAGAATTCATCTCTTTTCTCCGTCCTTCATGCGAATAAATTGCTATTGTTAAACAAATAGCCTCTGATTTTTTATCTAGTTAAGATTGCTTTCACAATAATTCACTTTATAAGCTTTGGTAAAAGATTTTTTTTCGAGCTAGTTTTCAATGCTTGGTATTTTTAACTGACTTCAAAGAAAGGAAGGTTCTGCTTTGTTTGGAGTCTGGGCATACATTTTCACGTTGGTAACATGTATGTATGTTGACTTAACCTTCTAAACTACTGCACTGATTTTGATAAAATTTTATATGAAGACTAGCTGCGCCCCGCGGTTTCACCCGCGGAAGTGAAAAACGCGTTATCGCGTTTTCACTTCCGCGTTTCTCGAGCGGTTGCACTTTTTCGTTTATTGCTCGGGTTCTACTAATTGGATTTCGATGCAAAGTATACCACGACGTTCCTCGAAAATTTAACTATCTAATATTAAAAACCAGATTTAAATCGGATTAGTAGTTTTTAATTGTATAAGGAACAGACAGATAAACAGACAAACAGATAGACAGACATGATTTTTTTGTTCTACTACTTATCCTAAGTCCCCTAGACCACTTTTTTAAAATTTACTCCCAAGTACAGACTTTTTGTCGTTTCTTCCTTTCTTATAAGTAGTATGAATATACATTGCATCTTTGCGAGTACCTAACTTGGCCGAATGACTAATGCGGGTAAAACCGCGGGACATTGCTAGTTTAATAATAAGAACGAGAAATAAAAACTAAAGTGTACTAAAACTTAAGTACTTAAAAAGTTCTTGAATAAACGTCCAATAACTGTAGGTAAAAGTTAGGGATAAATCTGTTTGACCTATATGGGTATATTGGGTCTCTAATAAATTTGTAGTCGTCGGAAAATGTCTGTCCGGTCATTGACATGTATGTCTATTGATAGTTCATTTTATACGGGATGAAAGATATCAACATTTATGGAAAGCTAGGTGGCCTGGAAGAGATCCCTTTAACCTTTGGTACGTGCTAGTTTAGGATCCTGCCATACTCCGTCGTATGTGTGTGATACTGATCCTTATCATTACCAACATCTTTCTATTTTTGCGATTTTAAGATGTAAATATATTAAATTATGGTTTAAAACTGTATGAAAAATAAAGTGATTGAATGACTTACCATAGACCACAAACATTAAAATACAAAATTCAAATAGTTCAACGAGAAAGAGCTGTCAAAGTTACTAATCGACCGTTACGAGTGCCGTGAGTGTCGTGTTGAGAGAATTATGCGTTATTTAGTGATTATTCATTGAGTTTTAGTAACTAAATGCTAGTTTTATTGTTTATTAGAAATGTAAGTTCAATTATACATAAATACTACGTGCAAAGTGTCTTTTATTTTCGAATTATTATAATCACAAAAGTGCAAAAGTTTCTGACTAACACTTCGTCTTTTTTTCTTACAATAGTTTTGTTGTTTTTTCCTTTAGAAATGTTTCGTAATATATGTATATATTGTTGGAAATTTTATAAAGATTCTGGATTTCTATTCCGTGTAACACAATCATTTGAAAATATTTTTCTTTATTTATGTTTTCGAAACTATCTAACGGTTTCAATTGAAAAATGCACTCACACATGCGCAAGTTCAAAATGGCGGCGTGTATACTTACATGGTTACTGCCATTTTATACTCTGATGTGTATGATACAGATCCTGACAGACAATACAGGGGATGCTACTTTTCTTCACATTTGAAAAAAAAACGAGATTTTTAGTTAGGATTTTTTAAATTTTTGTTTGTGTATATTTAGGTTTATTAGTTAAATTAATTATATTTCTGTAAACATATTTTCAAACTCTTTAATTTCATACCCATCCCTATTTAAAAATATTTAGGTACGATAACAATAACTTCAACCTAAAATTTCAAATCGGTTCAACCGTTTAGTCCTTATGAGGTCACATATTATATACACATCACTTACATACATACACGGAAAAATCATAACCCTCACGTATAGTCAGGTAAAATATTTCATTTTTATTACACCTCTGAATAAAAGTGAAACATCCTTTGTATCTGTCAGGATCCGTAACATACACAGACTACTGAATCTTGACTGAATCAATAATTAGTCAGGATCCGTATCATGCACAGACGAACGTATTTGAAATGCACACACACATGCACGTCTTTCTTGGCCCAAAAAACTTGTCATTCCGGAAATCGATCTGTTTATTTATTTTTCCATGGATTATCCAATAAAAATACAGGTAGTATGATATATTGTTAGAAAGCCCTATTTTTGTAGTTTATGGTCATGTCCTATCATTCGAAAATACTCTATGGTAGATTGCATGACATTGATTTGAAAAAAAGCTTGGATATTGCCGTGTTTTCATGTTTATCAATGAAAAAATAAGTTTAGTTACTTAGATGAAAGCTTTTTTATATCGAAATGAATAACTAAATATATTTTCTAAATAAATAACTAATCAACATCGTCCTACACTAAATTTTCACGCATAAATCGACATGTAAAGTTGCGTCGTAAAAATGACGGAAAATGGCGGACCTTCTCAAAAGTGACACAGACGGGGGTGGGTAATTTTTGCAGTGTTTCCACAGACCAAAGGTTAAGCAATAATGCCGTCCATTGTGCTACTTAGGTTTATGATGATTAAGTTTTTCTTTAATGTAATTGTACTCTAATGTAAAAACTCTGTAAATTTTCTCTTTAATGTAAAAACTCTGTAATTTTTTGAGAATTAATCATACAGTTATATTACTTCTTGAATTAATCTATCTATCTAATGTGTCTTGTATGGCACCGCTTTTATATGACTGACTGCTCCTGCTGAAAGGCTGAACCGATTTCCATGGATGAAAATAATTACAGCTCGAGCATATGGATTTTTATCTATTTTTGGTTGTCCTTAACGCGAATACCGCGCTTATCCGACTGTAATGAAAATCGGTATGTAGATAGAGACATGGAATTAAATATGGGTTTCCAATTTTAAAACCAGCAGCAATTTGGACTCCGCGTTGATATAAGGGTGTTTCGACGACCATTTAGACGAAAGCGGGTTGTTATAGACGTCTAGGCTTAACAACTTTTGTCCTACAACTTTTGGAAATTGAAGAAGGTTTTGAAAATTTAGAGCTCAAAGTTTACCTAAAAATCTGCCTTTCCTTAGAGTTACAGTTCATTGACCTTTATGTTGTCCTTTCATTTAGTTTGGTCTACTATAATCACAACTGTAATTGACTTTAATTTAAAAAAAACTGCTGTATTTTTAGTGAAACATAAAAACTTAAAAACGATTTTTCAAAAGTCATAATATAAAAATTGTTCGCCTAGACGTCTATAACAGCCCCCTTTCGGCTCAAATGGTCGTCGTCGAAACATCCCCTATCAATCAGTCTATCAATCCCGGTTTAAGCAGATATTTCTCAAAATACTTTTTATCTATTTTTCAAAATATAGGTAGTTTTCCTCCAACCACGGTCTTCTTTCCCACGCTGTATATGATAAACTGAGTAATCTAAGTTTATTTATTCTGTCTATTGGTATCCACCGATAAACCGTCGTCCGTCGCTCTTTGCGTGCATATGCAAGTGGATTAATGCTGCCTATTAGTGCTCCCATTTATTTCCGTCATTAGCCAATGATCGATGTGCGCGCGCGCGGAAACTCCGCTTCACTGATCACAGCGATCACAAGTGTTCCCCTCGACCCTTTAGACAACCACGAAATAGAGGAAATCTTACGACATGTACCTTCTTATCTAGATATTTCTTGTGTTTTCGAGTTGTAGGATCTTAGATCTCAGTCTATTCCTGAAGAAGAAGTCTGTCAAGCACTCGAAACTTTGGGCATTGATAGAATAATAAAAGTAACTTGATTTGAACAGGAAAATGAGTTTAATTTCAAGGCACTACTAACCTGTATTTACAAATGCTTTGTCTGGACTGACTGACTTGACTGATGAATCAGGACTATTGGGGCTTAGGTAGCCTAAACCGCTGGTCTTAAAAACTCTTTTTGTGATGTGTAGGTTAGGTTAGGTTAGGTTATTTTTTGATCAATATCATGGTATCGAAACATATGGGGTGAAACCGTGAGACACAGTAAGAAGATAATAAAGAAAAAAAGATCAGACGAGGAGGGGGGACTGTAGCCCTTAACACAGGTTACTTAACCTCGGTTGTTCCAGTGTGCCAATTCAGGAGGCTCAGGGTATTTAACCCTGCCAGTAGGACTAGCGCTGTTGGGAAACGCAGAAGATTGTGAGCGTGCGCCTGCGTCCCCAACGCAAAAGCGCGAGACGAATCCGTGAGGTTTTAGTGTGTAAATCCCTGGCCGTCCACCATCTTAGGCTAGGGGGAGCCCCACATACCCTCGTTACTCCACCCGGGGTGACAGGAAGTGCATAAGGCTCCAACTCCTGGCGTTAAAAAAAAAGGTTACTTAACCTAACCTAACTAGGGCTCAGTTTAGACATAATTGTGCTACATCATTTTACCTTTAGCCATTTAGCCTTAAAATAATAAGTGCGCACAGCAAATGTATAACTATAAGTAACTTTAAATGGAAAATAAACATTAAATTAAAATAAAAAACCCGTAATACTTTCTTTTATTCTAACTAGCTATCCAAACCCCATTTTTTCACCTACCTAAGGCCCAATTATAAATGAAATACATACCTAATTGTCTCGAATTATTTCGCCCTGCAGAAAATGCATTAGGAGCCGTTAGTAACACTAATAATATTCCGCGCTACCATGCTCGTTTGTCGTTGCTATGTCGTCCTTTTATCGTTCAAAAAAATAAAGTTATTTTTGAATTAAAAATACCCCGACTACTTTTAAAAACCACAGACAATTTAAAAAAATCTTTTTATTTTTTTGAAGTATGATTTTCTTTTGTTTTTAATTATTTGATGTGTTTTTAATTTTATTTTTTTTAGCTGAACGACAACGCGACTACTTCGCGACGACTTATAAGACATCATGGTAGGGCCCATTAAGTTAGTAACAATCGCCGGGACGCACCATATCTACTAGGTATTTTTTAAGCTGTGGCAATACTTACTCCGTCGAGGCGAGCCGTTCGTTAAGCCTGCCTGTCATTTAAACGACAGCTTCATTATATCGACTGCTTCTCTAAATTGGTACACTGATGTGAGGCAGTTTCCTTTTTAATAAAATTTCTAAGAAATGAACTCGGTTTTCAGGTTTTAATTGCTTTGCTTTTAGGTATATATTTTTAGCATTTTATCAATATCAATGTAGGTAAAATCACGACGAATCGCATCGTGATTTTACTCACAAAAAATTCAAGCCAATATAAAAACAGACAGATTTATTATGCAAAATCGCGAAAATCATAGACAGAATTAAAAAAGAGACAGTTAAATTAAAAACATAATAATATATTGTTTAATTGATTGTTTTTAAGTACTTAATTATAATAACTCGATTCCGGTGCCACAGAACAACTTGATTTTCCGAAGAATATTAAGGAGCACAGTCATTCATCTTTCATACGTCAGATAGAAAGAAATGAATAAAAACCATCAACCTAAATTTTAACAACACTGTAACCTTCTTCTTTAACAACACTTAGGTCCGTACTTATACTTAAAAAAGTCCTTATCAGTTATGGAAGATGAGCCTTTCTCCGGCCGCCGTAACCGCCGATACCCCCGGCCTCTTGACCTTGGTTAGTTCCGGTTCCGCCCACTGGCCACCCCACTGCGACCTTATAGCATGTTGTATTAATCCGGATATATTCGGAACTTTACTACCAGCCACATGTGCTGGCTGATAATTAGACAGGGTGAGGGAGGGTATTACCGGCTACATAAGCAAAATGGAATACAAATTATAGAAAACTCAATCTTCTATGTAAAATCTAGACAGTAATCTTAACTTTAACTGATAATCGTAATCAATTGAATCAATTATTAAAATATTTATGGTATAATAAACCTTTATAGAAAAAAAAAATTGTAAACGCCATTGCCTGTTATAATTTAACCTTTGCACCTATTTGTATCTGGTGTGGGTGTATTTTTATGTATAATATGTATGTATTTACAAAAGAAAAATAAATATTAGTAGTATATCCGTTAAATTCCGTTGTCTAGTCACCGTAACACAAGCATAGCAGCTTACCATGGGGCTAGATGGCGCTGTGTGTTGATTATAGAATTTATTTATTTACTACCGTAAAATTGAACTTTGGTATAGATATGGGTTCATCCACGGGCCGAGCGAGGTTATGTATGCGAGTTTGTTTAACATCGTTACTGTGTCCTAAGTTTTCGTTAGGTTTTCGTTGTTGTATTAGAACGGTGTCCTCGGTTACATTTTCATAGTGCAGATTCGACTAGCGGTTTTTAACCTTTTTAACCCGTTCCACGTATGTACTACGGGCTGGGACGCCCCGGGGCACCAGAAAATACTATCGATAATGTTTGTAGACATTCGCATCGCATTGACTTTATTATGATTGAAAAGATCGTGTACCGAAGTCACGCTAAATAATATAATAGTTGTTTCAAAATGATCGATTGAAATCTTATAATTGAATAAAACTATTTTGATTTGATCTGATAGTGACATGAAAATCAATGTCCAAGTCCACAATAGTAGGTAGATAGGTAGAGGTATTATAGTACGGGCCATAAATATTGATATAAAATGTGACGCGCCATGAAAGTTGACGGGTCTAACGAGATCGATCCAGAACTTTACGCGACGAATAAACTTTTATTTATTAACTTAATAAAAACGTTGTTATTTTCCCGGTAACGTTACGTTACGACGTTACAAAGTAACGTACGTGTAGGGAAAGTCTTATGGTGCATACGCATTTTGTTTGTAGGATATAAAACTTTGATGAACGTTATGTTTTGCTGAATGTTGCTTTGTCATATTTTGTTTCTTTACGTTACCTTTAATTAAGACAATTTCACAATAATTAGACAACAATTTCAAATAAGAGGTATTTATTGAAAGAAAGAAATTTATTTAATGTAATCTGCCCCGTTTGTTTGTTCCCATTTGTCACCCCCGTTACCAGATGGTATTGTATTCTCATAACATAATAATAATAATATCAAATACAAATTTATAATTTGGAAATTTTGTGCGACTTACCGAAGTACCTATAGCGCCTATAACGCCTGATGTTGCGATTTGTATTGGTTTTGTACCCAACTGGGCGATTCAAAGAAGGGTTGTCTTAATGTAATGTGTATGTTTATTCCTATTAAAGGTTTAAGCCAGCAGCCGCCTAGCCGGTAGAGTTCAGCTGTTTGATTATTTTTGGTTTTATTTTCAAATTTGGTATACTTACTTAGAAATAACAAATCGCCGATTACAATTTATAATCTGTTTGTCTGTAGGTGGGCGTGCTGCGAGTGGGCACCATCCGAAGGTCCAGGGCGCCGCGACTTGCTGACATACCCCGGTGAGCACTACCTTACTTTGCTTAAGTCACTTGAACTTTAAACTAAGTGAACTTAAATATATATGTGGTTTATATGATTTGAATTTCCAGATTAGGGTTTTATTATCTTGTAATTAGCATTTATTTGATCTTACGTCTTTCTTTTACACATCCGAAATTCGCTAACGCTGTCCCTGTCACGCTATGCTATTGGGTTTGTGTGCGCTCTTAACTGCCATTTGAGCGAGAAATATTAGGGGTATCTATGACACCTCTGGTGGATACTACTCATCGTATGACTTACATACGATTTCATTAACTAACATGGTGAATTTCACTACAAATATTATTTTTAAATAAAATATCGAGCTCCATAAAAAAGATCATAATTAATATAATAATATGGTAAATAGCTTGTTATCAATACATATAGAAAGTGAACTGTGCATTAGTGGTAAAACGATGAAAGAGGGTATAGGTAGATACAATTTGGAATCACAATATAAGAGACTAGAACACAGGCGATCCTACTACAATGTCTGAGATAGAATCACGTACAGTGTTCCTTGTAATGCATCTTAAACAAGAATCCGGAAGTTGACAATTTTGTTCCAAAGGTACCTATTACTGACTTCGATTTGAGTTGGAATTTGTTGGATCAAGAGATACATTTTAAGAGAAATTAATTTCTTTAAAATATGTATTTGCTAGTGCAAACATAACCTCAAAGTTTTCATATACTTTTCTTAGGTTTCCGCGATGCAGCAAAGACATTTAACTTGATTTTCGGCTAGTTTTGTCTGTTGCATATACAAGATGTAACAGGTAAGCCCTTTTAATCCGAAAGGGGGTTGTTCTAGACGTCTAGGCGAACACCTTTTGTTCTACGACTATTGAAAATTCGAACTTTTTTTTTGAAAATTTTGAGATTATGTTTCACTAGAAAAACAGCTGTTTTTGAAAATAAAGGTAATTGAAGGTTTGATTGTAGTAGACCAAACTAAATGAAAGAACAACATAAGGTCAATGACCTCGAACTCTAAGAAACAGCTAATTTTCAAGTAAACTTTACACCTAAATTTTTCGAAAAGTACTTCGAATTTTCAAAAGTCGTAGAACAAAAGTTGTTCGCCTAAACGTCTAGAACAACCCCCTTTCGGGTTAAAAGGGCTTACCTGTTACATCTTGTATAGTACAGTAAACAGACTTGTGTAGAGTATTTTTTAAAGTTTTTTATAAGCTCAAACAACAACAAAAAATGAGTTTCTTGTTGCTTCTTCTCATGTGTGGACGCGTTTCAAGCCATCCCCTAATACTTTAAATTTTTCGTAGTTCAGTCAGGTGATTTGTGTATAATAAATATTTGTCTTTGCAATGTAAAACGTACACAGACAAATAATATCTCGGGCTACAAAGTACAAAATAATTCCTATTTAATAAGCGAGCTCCCTTACAAATACTTGGATAAAAATACCGACCTTGAACTGAATGAGTACATTAACTAAAATTAGTAGAAAAAGAAATCTTATCCATCCGAAGATTTTTAATTAGTTACTTTGTTTGAACAAAAAACTTCAATTACATTTCTAGTAAAACATCTCGGAGTTTTTGTTAAAACATTCCAATTTTTTAAATACTAACGTTGTTATTTTTTTATATTTTCTTGAAATATTTTTAGGTGACCTCTGCGACCTCTAAAGTAAGAAGATTCTCATCGGTTTTACTATTAGTTCCTTTTCGGCCGATCGGACAAATCCGACTAGACTAATCTGTGTCGTGTATGAATAAAACGGCTTGAAAACCTACTTTAGAGGAAATCAACACATTCGCCTGACCAGATGGATTGAACAGATTGCATATTCTCAATACGGCTTTGCAACAATAATTTAGGTAGAAGATGATTTATATTAGACCGTCACGAGCACGGGCTTCGTTGTCCATTGCTCGGCAAGCAGTCGATCGGTCTGTTGCAACCGAGTGGCGGCCGAGCAATCCTACTAGGTAATATTATAAAGCTGAAATTTTGTGAGTATGTATGTGTGTTTGTTACTCAATCACGTAAAAACCGCTAAACAGATTGCGATGAAACTTGGAATTCCCGCGGAAACGGGACATCCGCTGGTGAAACCGTGAGGCGCAGCTTCTGTATAATAATACTCGGACCCGGCCTTATTTAAATCATCCCTAAACGTGGAAAATTAGTCTCATTAAAAAACAGAAGAAAAATCTATAGAATATTCTCGTTATAAAATCATTCAAACTGAAATCGAGACGTATGTAGGTAGTCGGTACTTGTAAGAAAAAGCAACTATGTTTGTAATGTCATTATATAAAATATATCAAGCTTTACCCACATATCGCAAACGCCCATTGCGCCTTCAATTTGCATATGAAGGATCTCGTCAACGACCAATAAAAAACAATGAGAAAGTGAGTAAGTTTTGGTGAGAATGAGAAAAAGATGTGACGAAATATTTTAGTCTCTAATTTTAGATTATTTTGTCTAGTTTCTATAAACGTAGGCCCCATGTTATCGAAATGTTTGAACTTTTCCGTGTTTTCGTCGCTTATTATGATTACGAAATGAAAATTCATAAAACTACTTGAATTTCATAAAATAAACAACTAAATCAAGTCATGTCATTGTTTGTTTACACCAGCTTTTTAGTTTTTCAGATAACACTTCCCTTGGCAGTCGTGTAAAAAAACGGGCCTTTTGCGTCTCACACACAAAGCCAAGCTTTCTGCGTACCTATATTTATTGGGGACGAAGTAAATATTTTGTATTTTTTATATAACTGGATGAAGGTGATTAAAGTGTCATACATCTTTTTGAAAAGGCATACGCATTTTAGGACAAATTAATTTTAAGATATTGCACTAAGATTATTAAATAAAATTTCGAAAATCGAAGGCCGTTTAGCTCGATGCCTTTGCTTTTTCCGGCATAAAAATATTAGTCTAGGAATTTGCCGAGTTTTTGTTTTTTTTTTATATACATAACGTAAAGTTTATTTTAATTCATTTTCAATAATTTAATATTCTGAAGTTAATACGTTAAGATGTTAAATCAAAGCTATTTATTGTTTTTGTTTTTTCGCACATTGTATGATGTACTTATAGCCAAAAAAAAAACAAAAAAAACCGCCTCAAAATTCGTTGTTTAGTTTTAAAGATCTAAGCAAAAACATCCAGACACTTACTACGTACTTACTTTGTACTTTGTTTTATACTACCTATGTTATAATTATAACTTATAAAACGCTAGAAGGCGAATGGTCGCTTGACAAGTGAAGCATTTCAATCTCGGCTCAGATGTCCGACCTTCTTCAGTTCCAAAATCAAATGATTGTCCGGGAAATTACTTGCACACCTTTGAAATTCAACGTTGTTGTTTTAACCCATTAAGTGATTAAATTTTACTAATATTATAAACGCGAAAGTTTGTATGTAAGTATGTATGTACGAATGTATGTGAGGTTGTTACTCTTTCACACAAAAACTAATGAACCGATTGCGATGAAACATAGGTAGCTGGGGACCTGGATTAACACATAGGCTACTTTTTATCCCGATATTCCCGCGGGAACGGGACTTACGCGGGTGAAACCACGGGGTGCAGCTAGTGATAATATAAGGTGGAAGTCTATTGCTATGTCGGGGCTAGCTACTGAAATACATCATCTAAGGAAACTTCAACTAAGGAAATCACAGAGATAAGAGACACCTAATGATAGACAGATAAACGGACAGTCAAATGGAGTCTTTGTTAAAGGGTAAATAACAAATATATTTCAACGGTATAGTGGGTGTAGACATTTATCGTTTGATTTGAATATTTATATTGCAAATACAACAGATGTTTGTTTGCAAATACCTATAATTGAAGACAGATATTGACTGATTCGATTGCTAAACCAAATATAATGCATTGCTAATAATTAAAGAATCGTGATTGTTCAGACGTGTGAACATGCTCGTAATTTGTACGACACGATTTTATATTTACATTTCCGTATTAGTACTGATTTATGAAAAAAAAACCATGATTTTTAATGGTTTTTACTACGAATTTCTTTTGCAAGAAAGAACTTGGAGTTTTGGCGGGAATGCGTTGATGAGATGTGTTGCTAAATTTTCATTTTTGTGAAACTTAGTTCAAATGCGTCTAAATAGTTTAATTTCGGCGGCATATTAATCAATTAAGTTTTGTGAAGGTGTACAAGTGTAATTAAAAGTGAAAATCGGTGCAAAACATGGACTTTAGCGTAGTGTTGTCTCCAAAGCTCCGTGAACAAACATTGTAAAAAATGGCCCCCTTTTTACAATGATTCCCTCGACTTGACTTTAACTATGACGACTTGACTGTTTCGTTCAATGCAAATAACTTGCAAATATTGATAATACTTGACACTGGCAAATATCCGAATGGAAAAGCCATTTTAAAGAAGAAGAAGAAAGAACTTTTGTACGAAAACCGACACGGTTAGGTTAGGTTAGTACGTATTGTACCTAATTGAGCGAAGCGAGCAGAAATTGATAGAGCCTTTCGTGGGAATGTTTTAGAGTTTCTTCCCTTATAGTTTCGTCAAGTCCGTCTGTCTGTCCGTCTGTCCGCGGCTTATCTCAGAGACGCTTAGCTGTAGATTTGCATAATTTTGATCACGGCAAGAAAACATGATTTTTTTATTTCATGTCTACCCCACCGTGTGAGGTTTTGTTCAATAGGTCTTTTAAAATCATTTTTGGTTTTTAAAAACTATTTTGTCATTGTAGGGTTCCGTTTTCGAAATATTGAGCTCTAATGTTCCATTTTCCATTTTCAGTGAATTAAATATTTATAAACAAAACAAGAATAAACTATGATAACGTTTTATTATAGTTATTAGGTAGGTACCAACTTTTTTTTTTACTTCAATATGCAACGAAAACATTACTGTACTCCCAGTGTCAAGTTTTTTTCGATGGCGACACGAAGAGGCACTCGCTAGCTGAATATAAAAATACGAATTCGCTATTTCTGTTGAAATTTAAAAAAAGTTATATTTACGAAAGTTACAGACGCTAGTTTCAATTGAAATGGTAATTCGCTAGCATCTGTAACTATCAAATTGTATACGCGTAAAATCGCAAAAACAATGTGACAACAACAATTATGTTTTCAGTTTTAAACGAAATTTAATTTTGTTAGCAACAAAGATACATAATCAGCTAGCAGGTCAGCTAATACCAATCAATAAATATTTACATACATATATCAATCATTCGTCTTCATCTGTTTACAAAGAGACTAGACAGGACTAATAAAGCAGCATCGTAAATCTCAGTTACAAACGGACTGACGGAAGCGATTCCAATACTATTAGCGCGATGATGTCACTGTTTAACAAACTAGTTTTGTTATTTGTTAGTAGTTAAATTAATTGATATCTGACTTCTAGGCATTGATCTCAACCTTAACAGTAGATAAATATGATATCAGAAGGAAGTTATAGTTGTAAACAGCCACTGCGGTAACGTTACCGCAACTCAAAGATGCTTTTGACGTTGTCTTTCTTAGTCGCCTTTACAACAGCCACGGGAAGAGATGGGGTAGCCCATTCTATGTTTATTTTTTACAAATAATTTACCTACATTATCACACAAAAATATTTAAGATTATGTAAACATAAATTTTCTCCTGCGCGAGCCGCTTTCGGAGGCATGCCGGCTTGAATCATGTCATCCGCCGGGCATTTGCCAGCATTCATGTTCCGGCTGTTTGGAACCAAATGGTTTGGCGCGTGATGATGGCAGAAGACCTGACTGTGTAACTCTGGTCCTCTGCAAGATGATACGGCCTTTGGTATGGGACGCTACTTGCGTCTTTATTTGTATACTTTGGCGCCGTCCCATCTACCAGGAACCTCTCTTAGGGCGGGTGCGGCTGCTTTCCGGGCCGAAGATTTTAAAAGGTGCAAATATGTGACTCTTGATCGGAGTTACATATTATTTCAACCTTTTGGAGTGGAGACTTTGGGACCGTGGGGGTGGGAGGCTCAGGCTATATATTGTTTTTGTCTGAACGCCTGGTGGTTATAAAGCGAGACCAGTGACCCGATTTTGTAACCACATTGCATGCGACAAGCAGGCGGGATGCAAGAGCATTCCATACGTCGATTTGTTGCATGAGTAAAAATAAAAGCAATTCCATAACTTCCTTAATACTGGTTGGCTGAAGGACAAGGGGTGCTTTTTAAATAATTAAGTGGCCCTTAAATTTGAAGAATACTTAAATAGTTAAGTAGTAATTAAGTAAAATAACATTTACAGAATACGAAATAACGTACATCTCCTGCACGTCGCCGGCATTCCATATGCTATAGTCCTTACCGAATCAAGGCTCAGAATGCTTGAGTTTACTTGGCACAAAGAATAAACATTGCAATTCGGCGTGGCAGTGCGGCCAGCATTTTGGGCCTGCTGCTTAGTTACAAAGACTTGTTGTTTGAATAAATTCCTATGTATTGTAACTATGTTTTTGAAAAATAAAAGAATATGTGAGAAAAACCATGAAACACTTACTCTCCAAAATCTATTGAAATAAAATTGTTCTAAGCTTTCAAAGTGTAAAGGTTTTATTTTAAAAGCTATTATCAAATGAGAGTGGAGCTGTAAATCGGTACAGAGTGTTACTAATATCGCTAATGTAAGAGTGTTTTTATGTTTGTTACTTATCGAAGCGAATAAAAAGTGAACCATTTTTTTATTTCACTTTGTATTTATGTTAGGCTTTGGGTTAAAAACATAGATTTATGCTTATAAAATGTACAGTCATTTTACTCTAATGGATGCAAAAAAATATTTTTATTTTTATAGTATGTCGTGTGGCTACGGAGACCAAGCCAATACGTAAAGGCCCTTTTCATAACACTTTTACTCGCAAATTATGAAGGGGACACCAAGCCGGTGATTATCCTTGTTTGCACTATAAATGCACTCAAGGACAACCAAATCTGATTACAACTGTTGAGAAATCTACGGATAAAAACAACATGGACTATAGTGATGTGATGGTAGTGGATCGGCTACTGGGGTAACTATGGTGCCTGCCGTAACAATAGAAAATAGGGAAAAATAATAATGAGTTCAAATCGTGTGAGTTTAAAATGTTTGCCGTAACAATGTCCAACAAACACGTAATAATGGCAGCCGGAGACTGCCAAGCTAACTCACAAACTGGGCCACCCTAATCAGCTGAGCAAATTACCTACAATAGGCGAGCAATCAGTGACGTAAGAGGTGAAGGATGATGATACCTCCCTGGCTTTTAAGTCATCACTGGTATGCCAGTGAGCGGGCCAACTCTGACGTGAGGTGCCCATCCTCCGAGCATTTCTGCTCTCGCGACTCCACTCGTCCGGCTAAGACCTTAGTCTCCAGCTTACCGGAGGTGAGGCGGTTACCTTTCTCTTAGGTTAGATACGTCCCGCGGTTTCCCGATCCCGTGGGAATAACGGGACAAACAGTAGCCGATATGTGTAATCCCAGGTGTTCAGCAATCTACATAAGTACAGAGTTTCATAGAAATCGGTTTAAGTAGTATTTATTAAGTGACTATCTATAGTAACAAACATTTTTTGCAAACTTTTTTGTTTTTTAAACACATTCAAATACAAACATAAACGTTCATAATATTGGTAAGATTTATCCGATTGTCTACTATATTTCTTCAAAGTGAATTAAACAGGTAAACTCACGGCACGTAACTAGGCTTGTAATAAATCGTTTTATTCGGAACATAAAGACTGCTTTGTTTTGTAAACACCAATCGGCGATGTTTCCGCCCGCCGCCGCTCGATTGCCGATTGCTACCCGAATCTATATTTAGACGATATTATTGCAAATGTTATTGCGATCAGAATTCAGATACGCGGTATTTCGAGCTTAGAGTTTCGGAGAGAAAGGTGTCTGAGATTTTTTAACCGACTTCCAAAAAGGAAGTTAGATTTTTTATAATTTATTTTAGGGTTTTCGCGATTTTACATAATAAAACACTTTATTTATCCGGTTGAAAAGTAAAGTTGGCGAAAGCTCGGTTCGTTTAGAACAATAAATAAAAACGCGATTCAACCGGATAAATAAAGTGTTTTATTAGATTTTTTGTGTTAAAAATCCTTTCAAAATTCTGCACCTGGACTTAAAAAATAAATCAAGGACGAGGTTATCAATTGTGTTGTGCTTTTTTTCATGATTATTGTACCTAAGTACTACTAGCAGCGCCTCACGGTTTCACCAAATAAGTCCTGACCCCGTAAGAATATCGGGATATTAAGATGCCTATGGAATAATCTATTTATCTATCTAGGTACATACCGAGTTTCATTGGAATCGGTTCAGCGGTTTTTACACGCACATTACATAACACACATACAAATTTTGATATTTTAGTAGGATAGGAAGTGTGTAGGAAACGTTAAGGAGCCGGCGGCGGTGTTCGGACAAGGGTGAATTTTTCGTACAAACGTAAACGAAAGAGTATGGTCGTGATTGCAATTGGGTAATGTTTGCTTTCAATGAGCTATGGCGAAGTGAGTATTTCATACAATGAATTTCTTGTGGTTCCTTCTCATCAGTGGAATCGTTTCAAACCACACCAAAATCATAATTTAAAATTTCAAAATGGTCACATAATTATACCCTACTGAAATAAATTAACATAAAAGAACATGGAATATATTGAGACATCACCTCTAGTACCCACTAGTACATATTTTATCTTAATGTGTGTAGTAAGTAATTTCATTATAGGCATTCCCAGTTCCGGTGGAAATCACAGCTATGGTCGACTTGTCATGTGTTTTGATTTTATTACATCAATGTTAGCTTGATTTCCTTTAAATAAAATATTATTAAATACCCCGTTATTTAAAAATATAGCTTGCAGTGAAAACAACCATGTCTTTTTAAAATTAGATATTAAATTAAATAATTTCTGTGACATTTATAGAAGTAGACTTATATGCGTTTTCAGGGTTCCGTTCCTCAAAAAGTTAAAAAGGAACCCTTACAGGATAACTTTGTCTGTCAAGTTTGTCTGTCAGTGTGATCAGGATCTTAATAAAAATAGATTTGTGGGTGGGTTGGCCGACAATATATTTTTTACCATAAAATCGAAGCACTAATATCCTCTAATAGACTAGTAATGTGGTCACGCATGGCGTATTATATCATGAGGCTCCCACGTGTTAGATCCCATATTTTTCCCGTCGTTGTCATGGCGACGATGAGAGCTTGAATGAAGCAATGCGCCCGTTTTGCTCTACCATGCCGACCATACTTGTATGACTGGTTTAGGTGTAGAGTAAGTTGGTGCAGAGGTTACACTCCGTAGAATTTACCTAATTGATTTTTAAAGAAAGGGTTTTCAAAAATTTGCATGACATGACTTGAACCTGCACCCTTAACATTCCTAGTCAATCACGTTACAGGTGCCCCTCTGCCGTGATGAAATAATTATAAACTGAGGCACGTACGTAATTGCCTACTTTGTAATAGAAAAATTGTTTTATTCTACTATCAAAATAGATCAAGAAAATTGCCTACTGTGTTTTGACCAAAGATGTTACTTCGTTCGTTCGTGTTTTTCTACTAATGGTTCTACTTTTCTCCGTAATTGCGGACGAATGAAAATTATCGTAAAAGTTTTTAAAGTTTATTATTATAACTCCGAAGTGTTCGAAGAAAACTGCAAAATAATAATTTTAAATGATAATTGATATCGGATGCCCGCAAGAATGATAAGGCAAATCTATCTGTTGTGATTCTTTGCAAATAAATAAATATCATTTACAAATCAAAAGATAATGTTAGTTTACAATCTGCGATGCTTAAATAGACGTAGGTAAATTTCCATTAATTAGTTATCAAATATTTTATTTCCGATGTTATCTTTATTAAATTTTAATTTTCATTCTAAAGAGTGCCCCTTTTAAGGAGGTGCCAAACAATGCCCTTCCACACTCGCGGAAGTAAGCAATGAATTACCAATTTGATCTTTGACAGACATGACCATTGTCGTGCCACTCAACCATATTGTTTCCTTTGTCCCTTTTACACGAGTGTTTGGCATCTCTAAAAAACGTTGTACATGTATCTATATTTTGGTAGTACTTACATCTTATCTGCGTCGTCGTCGTATACTCTATGCGTGCGTATCCGTCCTGCCACTCTCTCGCGGCCAACAGGCGCCTACTTCAGAAACGCATGGCGTTCCATCCGGACTGGACGGCCCGCTTTCATTTCACATGTTCTCTTTTCAAACTTTTACGTACTTAAATTTCGCGCTCAAAAGTGACAGTGTTTTTTATCGTGAAAACAATTTATGGGACCGATTATTAGGTACTTATTTTTCCGTGGTTATAAAAGTTGGAGATTTTGTGTTGGGTTTTTAATGTGTAAAAGTGCTTATATTTTTAACGCAATATGAATGGATTGGTCTGCGAAGAGAGAGGCGAAATCACTGAGAGGTCTGTGTCTTTAATGTTTCATTAACTTTAAGTTTAGTGTGTAAGCCAGCCAGCATTCTAGATTATTTTTTAAGAGAAACTGTGACTATTAAAAGTGCAACTGCGAGGATTAAATTTGCGGCTTCTTGCGGCGCTACTTTTTTATTATTGTAGGAAATTTGTAAATAGGTAGGTACCTACTTAAATAACAAAATGCAGGCTTTAAAATCTTTAAGCTTAGGAATTTGACATAAGTGCTGATAATTATCTAGGTTTATTACTACACTAGCTGCGCCAGTTTTACCCGCGTGAGTGACGATCCTGTGAGAATTTACGTAAAAAAAGAACATAATTTATGCCTATATCCTTTCCTAATTTATGTCTTTTGATTTGTAAAAATCCAGATCTTCAACTGCATATAAAATTTCACCGAAATCGGTTAGTAGTTTTTGCGTGAAAGAGTAGCAGGCACCACTTAATACTTTTTACTCGCTTACACTCAAACTTTCCCATTTATAATTTTACTAGGATATTCTTTGACGAGATTCGATCCCACATCCCCCTATACAATAGGTACCTATACTAAAGCCACCAAGTCCACAGACTTACAGTACCTAGGCATATTTAACAAGGAACCCCAGAAGCTATTTATTCAGGATCTGGTAATTTAACATTACGAGTTTGAGAAAGAATTTCATAAAGACCTTTTCAGGTCGTTTCTGTGCTAACCATTTATGAAATTTTAATGAACTTCTAACTAATTAATTAAAAGGAGAAATTCCTTGTGTTCTAATGTAAATAAACACACCGGTTAACTTCGCACGGTAGGCTCTAAACGGGAAAGCGATTCACTAAAATAATTTGTCCGTGAAGTCTGTTTTGATACAAAAACTCAATTAAAACGAGTTATTTTTTATGTTTTATTATTGTATTGTTGAATCATTAGACTAGGATCCGTTCAGGAGTTTTTGCATGAATTAGTAACTAAAAAATTTGTTTACTTACACACAATAAAAGATGTTTGGGATGCGTCATCTCAACCGTTATAATAGTTTCTATATGTAAATAGAAAATTACAAGCGGGGTTGAACTGTAAAATTTACTCCAGTAAATAAATAATATAAATATTGCACTACTTAACTACTCTATTATAGTTCTTGTGGCGTCTACCATGCTAGTCCGAATTGTCAGTAGTTGAATCAGGAGGCTTCGAAACCCGCTGTAAGAACGAATTTTGGAAGCAAAAACAACTCAAAATATTATGAATAGGTACCAAATCAAAGTGTTAACTTAGCTTTTAAAAACTTGAGGATAAACAAAGCATTTTTTCCTCACACATTCCTCTGGGGTATAAAATCGTATCTAGATCATTACATAGTATAAAACAAAGTCGCTTTCTGTGTCTGTCTGTCCGTTTGTATGTATGCTTAGATCTTTAAAACTACGCAACGTATTTCGATGCGGTTTTTATTAAATAGAGTGATTCAATAGGAAGGTTTATATGTATAACACATCCAGATATTGCTGCGGAATCGGGAGTTACGCAGCTACGTGAAACTGCAGATAGCAAGCAGCTAGTAAAACTATAATCGTTGATAGAGAACAAACTTTCTGCATAAACAATGTCCGAGCGTCCCCTCTAGAGTTTAAACTTTAATCGTGTCGTCTCTAACACAATAATAAACAGTCTCTATAATAAATAATTTATTATATACAATTATTGTATAGTTTACCTCCGTCTCGAGAACATAATAACATGTTTTGATGTTTGTCTCACATTCAATGACACGAGCTAGCGCGGGGTGTAGGTCAAAATCTTTGATACTTATACATACATCTACAGACGTTTAGGTTTACTATAGTTTACTTAGTAGTTAGCGCTTCGGGGCTTCTTACGTTGCCCGACTTTTCTACACATTTGTTTCCCGGAACCGGTTACATAAGTTGTAAGAAATGTAGGAAATAGAACACGTGATTTGTCAAAGTCTGTTTTCAGAAAACCAGGTAAGTTTGCATACTATTACTATTATAAGTAGTATATCCGTTGTGAAATCACCGTAACACAAGCTTAGCAGCTTACCATGGGGCTAGATGTCGCTGTGTGTTGGTCGCAGAATTTATTTATTTATTTATTGTCACAGTCTACTTAATGTACTTGCAACCATTTACTTAAGACACAACACAGTCCATAGAAAGGCTCGAAACGGCTCACTTACACAAACATGAGCGTCGACGAGACCCCTAAGTCTGCTTCGCGGTGCAGTCAGAACTGCGATTGTGACCGCGTGTGGAGTTTCCATACTGTGTGCAGTTCCCATACTGTCCCTCTATGTACCTGTGCTTAAGAGGGCTATTTGACGGGCGAGACGATGCAATTTCTTCATGTAACGAGGTTAAAAAGATAAAGCTCATAACGACTACTTAATATAATCCGATTCCATTGTTTATTTTGTAACACTTTAAAAGTTTTAGCGAAATTTTGTAGTTTTGACGGCCATTTAATAGATTTTTCGTAATTTTCGCAACGTGAATTAAAATAAAACTCATCTTTCGGTTTTCATTTGCGTTGGAATTATTATGTTCTGCATTGTTGCTTTTCCTATATTATTATTAAAATTTCGGGTCTAGATGGCGTTAGTACGTACACATATTATTTTAAATTTCATAAATACCCCCCGACGTTTCGGCAAACGGATTACACCGGACGTGGTGCCGGAAAGACTGGAGTGGCGAGCTTTGTTTACCGTCGACTGGGTAGGTATTTTTACACCTACCCTCAATCTCACAAATAGTTATTAGGGCCGCGGCAACATCCCGCGAAATGCGCGGGATAATAATGAACAAAATGTGATGCCTTTCCTATGTTTCGGACCTTTTGACGACCTCTGTGGCGCATCGGGCGAACGCTTGGTTGCAATTTAGAAGGTTGCGGGTTCGATTCCTGCTGGGTGCAAATGTTTATGCTTAAAAATAAATATTTGTATCTGGTCTGGGTGTATTTCTATGTATAATATGTATGTATTTACAAAAGAAAAATAAATATAAGTAGTATATCCGTTGTCTAATCACCGTAACACAAGCTTAGCAGCTTACCATGGGGCTAGATGGCGCTGTGTGTTGGTCACAGAATTTATTTATTTATATTCAGGATAGACTAAGATGTAATTTGGTCATTGTTACAACCAAATACAGAACCGCCATTTAAAATTTTAGTTCTACTTAAACAGCTCTCCAATTAAAAATTTCCATACTAATTTACAATTAGAAGATGCTCAAATATTTAAGTATTCCCCCTAATATTTTAAGCGTCGTATCTGTATTCGGCTGTTATTTGTCTAAAAAAATACAAAAATAAAATATCCAAGATTTTATTTCAAGGAAGTATTAATGTCCGTTTTTGTGTACCTACTTATTATTTAACTTGTCACTAGTTTTTATTCAGACGCAAAATAATAATTCATCTTTTTAATTAATATCTGAGTACATACGTAAATAACAACTTGCTTTAACAACTAAATTGACGTCATGCGATGTCAAGAACAATCATTTATTAAGTTTTTTATCTTCAAAGTTGTCTAATATTGACAATTATATTGGACGGACATGTCACTTAAACTATAACTTTTTTAGGGATTCTTGTTGACTAAAAAAACCTAAAAAAGTTATTATAGTTTTGTCCATCCGTTCGTCCGTTCTTCCGCGGCTTGGTTTAGAGACGGTTAGTACTAAGAAATTGTAATTTTGCATGAGTATACACGGCAAGAAAACAGTACAATAAAAAAAATATTAAAGATTTTTAGGGTACCTCCTCTACTTGTAAAATGGGGGATTTTTTCTTCTTCTGGAGTATCGTTAGATAGTTCATTTAAAATCATTGTGGGTTTTCAACAACCATTTTTCTTTTTAGGGTTCCATTTTCGAAATATTTAGCCTTAAAAGTCTCGTTTTTAGAGTTATGTGTACCCCCCTCTAACAGCCAAATTACTATACCTACTTGGATACGTCATATTATGTGTTCGCGGTAGTAGTAAATATAATGAAATTTAAAGGAAAATTATCACATCTGAGCTGTCTTTTCAAATTCACGAGCAATTAAAAGAAATAAAAAGTAAAAAAACAAAAATATATGTGTGTAAGCGTGGTTTGCATAAAACTATTTAGCTGACTAACCGTTAGGGTAAACGAGTTCTAGAGTGGAGACCGCGTGTCGACAAACATAGTGTAGGACGTCCTCAGGCACGTTGGAGCGACGATTTGCGCAAGACGGCTGGCACAAACTGCGGACACGAGAAGCCGAAAATAGATTCAGGTGGCGTGCAATTGGAGATGCAGGTGGCGTGCATGATGATGATGATGATGATTTAGCTGACTAACTGGCCAACTAGGCTAGGATTGGGCCTTCCCAATCCTAGCCTAGTTGGCCAGTAAGACCCTTGTGTATAGGTGCTGGGCAAGCCCACTCTACTAACAACGTACCGAGCACTACAGCACCATAAATACATGGATTAAGTTGCTTGCGCTGTATAAAATCATTTCAAATTAGATGAAAAGACATAAAAAAATAGGTAAATTTTACACGGAAAATCTAAAATGAACAAACTTAATAATAACTTACTAGGTACGTGGTTTGGTGGGTATTTTTAGATATATTTAATATCGTTTTACACTATAAAATAGATATGTTATTATAATACCAGATTGCAGACTATGTTATTGCATAAGTGACCTTAATAATGAACTGTACCCCTACCACCGGTTTTGTCTTCGAAAAACTTATACCAAAGTCTCTCCACAACGGCGATATCGACATGCAAAACCGGAATCAAAAACAATTTTACATCAAAATATTATTTTTATGGTTTTTACCCAAAGAGTATCTACATAGGGTACGAAGGGTACAAACAGGACACCTTTATTAAGTCTCCAATGTCTGTCTGTCTGTCTGTCCTTTTTTTTTTCGTGTAGTAGTATTGCTCACCCACCTGTAGGGCTAGTTTTCAGTTTTCTCTAAGGCCTCTAACGTGACCTAATTTCAGTTATCAGAGATAACAACTGGGACCAATTGCTTAACGTCCGAAGCACGGAGGAGCTCGAGTAATTGATTTTTTCCCCTCATTTTTTGTGTGTCTGTGTGATAGCTAAACAGTTTAAATTTTAGAAATATTTATTTTTGGTTCTGCTATTTATTTAAGTGGTATTCATATATTTTGTGGTAATGAAACGGAAATTATCGTGCGCGAGCCGACTCGTACTTGGCCGGTTTCTACAATATCTTTTACCTTAAATTTTTAACGTTTAATCGAATACCGTAAGACCTGTAGTAGGGGTACTGCTAAGCTGCGTGTGAGCATAAAAACAATATCGAAACAAGAACCTGCTTATTATGTAATTAAGTATATTACAATAACATGTATGTAAAGTAGCTAAGCTATTAAATTACTTAGTTTTTGCTTTACAATAACTCGTTTTTATTATTTAACCCTAATAATTTATCTATGTTAATACCATGTTTTGATAAGAAATAAGTATCAAGAATCTAGAAAATTTATTCAATAACTGTGTGTGTGTAGTAAAGTAGGTAACTTAGAAAATATGTTGGAGATTTGTCTGTCAGTACGACAGGCTGTCCATCCCGGACATACAATATTGAAGAGTAACTTAATTCAAACTTTTCTTTAAGATCAAAATTACAAGAAGATATAATCATTCCGGATGTGGTAGCATACAGCCATCCCAATTAGCAACCTAGATAGAACACGAAACGCTACGAAACACTAACTATGAAGTATTTAATTGGAAAAAGAGCGACATCTCTTGGCGAATGTGTTAAATGTAAAATCCATCAACGCACCCGTATGCGTTCAAACGAACCAAAGTCGAAAAAACTAACATAGAGACACTTGTTCAAACTTTAAACCTGAATTTTTGCCAATGTTTTTTTCCTTTAAAATATTTCTTGTGTAACTGTCCCAATTGCGGCCTTAACCTTACTAGCAGTTAATTTACGGCACACCCGGATTGCGTTAATGACACAGTATCGACACGGATAGGTTAAACTATAATTGTTGGTAGGTTAGGTGAAGTTTGGTTAGTAGGCGCGAGAAAAGCGAGCGCTTTGTTATTCATCGTATTAAAATAGTTTTAAATAAGTAGTTTATTCATTGAAGAACTTTAGCATTCATTTTATTAAAGTCCATCCATATTTTCATTCTATACAATCCGCTTTTTGTCCTGAAACACTGAAGAAATGTTGACATAGAGACCTACCTATTAATTCTCTAAATACATAACTTTCGAATTTCACTGTACTGTTATTATCTATTCTGTTTGCTTTTCTTGTCTCTCGCTAATTTATTCCCTTTGATTCAAGATATTATTATAGTAGGATCTCCATAGGATCTCTGATACTATAGATAGTTAAGTGAAACGACGGAAAAAGAGGAGGGAGGTATACGTTTGAAATGTGTTTGTAGTATATAAGGCATGGAGGTTATTGGCATTTTAAATTATTCCTAATGCTAGCAAATATTTTTTTAGCAGTGTGAATACTAATGATATTGTTAATGTTATTTTTCAGTGTATCATGTGACAATTATTTTAGTATTTTTAAGAATAAATGTAGTTGTATCAATCAACAGTAACCGATTCGAGCCACTGAAGATAAGTTGATATTTGCAAAAATTGCGAAAGCGATTTACAAGATGCTATTTTTTGTTTGTGCTAAAAAAAAATCATTTCAATATGTTACAAAAATAGCAATGATTCTTTTTTTTTTAGCATTATGATAATTTTTAATTCGCTCCAAATCACGCCTCAACTACGCTACTCTTTAATATATTGCATCGATCTTACCTCCAATCAGCCTCACCTAATTAGGTAAGTTTTAATTAGTAAACCAATTAATAATTCATTTGGAGCATCTAGAACTAACTCTCAAGTATTAGAGAGTCGGTATGTCGGTATGTCCAGTCGGACAGGTCTCAACTAAATACTTGGTTTAGTTATAGTTTGAAATTCTGATTGAACGCAAACACTGTGGTTGTTTTGATGGCGCTTGCAAAGAAGTTATATTACTTAATACATGCTGTCCCTTTCTAATAACACTATTAGAAAGGGACAGCATGCTCAATGTAGCGGTTTTTTTTAGTTCTATGTGGGCATTCTGGTTCTAGTTATATAACATCCTTGGGCGCTTGTTTGTCTTTGATTTAATTTCTGTCAGTCACGGTTTGGGTTGTCATGTCAGTCTGTCTGTCCAGTTGAACAGGAGACCTTAAAAGGTTCCTTTGCTACAAGGCTATAAGGAAAAAGGTTCCTTATAGCAATTCTGCCCGCAATATTGCATTTTGACACATTTACGATAAAGTGCACCTGGTACTCAAGGCTTGTAATTGTAATGTAATTGTTTACGGGCTCGTTTTCCGCAAATAGACCGCCTAAGATTTGGGTCCTTTATGCGTCTCAATGCTTTGTTCTATGACAGGTGCAAGGTTATTGTAAAAGTGTCAAAATGCAATATTGCGGACAGAATTGCCATAAGGAACCTTTTTAAGTCTCCAGGTTTAATAAGAAAAACAATAAACCTACTGGCTGAAGTCAAAAAATCTTTACCCAATAGAAAGTTATATAGGAGTAAGATCCTTATTAGAACAGACCGTGGCCAGACCGAGCTATATTAATACAAAAAAGCCCGTTCCCGCCCCGGACTGTCTTTGGCCCGTTCTAATGAAAATTATTCCTAACATAGGCTACTTTTAAATTCGACATTTTCGACAGAATCGAGACTTACGCGAGTAGAAAGGAATTTAGAAACATACTCTAAGCATTTCCAAAAGAACTACCGGGGCTATAAAAGTCTCTGTAGTTCCATCAAAGAGCTAGATAAAGGAACTAGTGAGAACAAAATGTGATAATTAATATGTAATTCATTCATTTGACAGTCGGGTCAAACGACTAGTGAAATAAGTCGAGCCGTAGAATTAGTTAGCCCGGATTATCTGATACGTTATGTTACCGAAATATTATTGTACGGTTAGCAAAACAGATGATACGTAACGAGAAATTAAATTCATTATTCGTTTTTGAAAGAATAAACTAGGCTATAGGTATGGTTAATGATGACTGTGCTGGCCCTAAAAACTGGGGGTTTTAAACGAACCCGGCTCCCGAGAGAGATGCAACCGGAAACATAGCAGTTTTCGAAAAAAAAACTGAACTCTTTAAACTAACACGATTGGAACTCATATTTACACATTTCCTGGGTCTTAATAGCGTGATTTTAACTTTTTAATTATCCTGACCTCGACGTTTCGATGATGTTACAATAAACTTGGTCTCAGTCCCTTTGAGACCATCTGTATCCGTGAACATCGACAGTTGTTTACTTCGACACGATACTTACTTCGAAAACATTTCAATCGCCAAGACTTTGTTCCGACTGTACAATGCACATACTTCGACCACACAAAACTTGGAAGATCAATAATTCGACAAGTTTTAGTTCGACAAAGCATACTTCGACAGCACAAACCTTCAAAACAGAAATAAAAGAAAAATTAGAACATAAAAAAAATGTAAACGTACGAGTATGGTCATGGCAGATACTATAGTATATATTTATGCTATAAAACATGCTAAACCTATAGGTATAGCATGTTTTATAGCATAAATATATTTGCTCGAATGTCTTCATCCAGGGAGTAAACAAACAGTCGCCTACGTTTACTGTGGAGAACAGAGTAGGTATCTTTCCCCTTAAAGATCCCCAAAGTGACGATCCTGTAATATCTATTTATACGTTTCTTAAGCGGATACAATACATGTACTGCTCATTAAAATTCGACAATAAGGTCAAATGATAATATGAAGTACACATTAGTTCAAATGGCAGTCTTTCACATTTAAATATTTTAGATAAAAACATGTCACAGATAGATAACCTTTGTTTTGCGTATTTATTTTTGAAACGTCATTTACTATTACGTTTCATGTACGCTGTGATCGAATATCCCCGTACTTAAAGTTCGTTATTCTTTTTTTTTAGGGCTCCGCTGACCCAAAGGGTAAAAACTATAGTTTCAAAGCGACAGACAGACGAACAGTGGAATATTTTCCACTGTCAACGTCAAAGTCAACGACAAAGTCAAAAACTCAACGAAGTTTTTGACTTTGACGTTTTATCATTATCTCCTAACCACTATGAGATGTCATAATAATATTATGACATCTCTTTCTTACGTCATGCAAGTAGCATTGAGTCTTATGTTTTAGAAAGAGATAACAATAGTTTCGTCTGTTTCTTCTTTAAATTATGTGAATGAATATAAATAATGAGGTTGTGTAGCATACTTTGTGCCGCTTTTCAATAATGATTTGTTCTGAAATGGCGTCTCTATAACTTTAATAGACTTATTGCCTCTGCTACAATTTTATTAATACACGTAGGTTATAAAATAAAAACCTCAACTGCATTTGTCGGTCTATATTAAACAGCATAAAACAAGCTCAGCTTAATACTAAAACATCGTAGATTTAAAGTTTAAAGCTTACAAGCGGGCGGGAGTCATAAAATAGCTGGTGGTGGTACTGTAACTAAAACGTTCTCGTTGTTTCTCGAAAACGGTTTAACAATTTTGCTAAAACATTTGAAACCGTTTTAAAATATTTACGTTACATTGTTAAAGCGGACAAATTACATGCAAGAACTGTAAGTAAATAATAATGTTCATTGTTTTTGTCAGACAGATTACGAATAAAAATAAATTACCTATTATTTTCCATAAACTTCTCAATATAATATTTAATTTAGTATACCTATCCACCTAAAAGAAATATTGAAATAGTGATATTAATTTTAAAAAATAATAAAATTTTCTGTTACACTGTCCCTACACGTACTTATATAAATATATACTTAATGATTTTGCTACCATTCCACTTCCCCGAAACCCTACGATGCGATGTTTGGACACAGTTGTGACGGATTAGCGCGGAGGGCACCTATCGCCTAGTCCCAGAGGCATTAGCTCTCTATCTTACACATGCATACACTCCTAACAAACATTTTAGTAGCCATTTTACTGACTTCTGGCACGAATTAGTAGAAAATATCATCTGGCTTTAGGTAGGAAGCTTAAGGGGTACGAGTATATACGAGCTAAACTGAAAATCCCTGTCGAATTCGTCGAAAATTGTTGATTATTACAACAGAAGTAGTAGAACAAAATTATATAATTTTTAAAATTCATGTCTGTATGTCTGTTTCTTTGTATGTTCTTTATACAATTAAAAACAACTAATCCGATTGAAAAATCTGAAAATTCTCAATATTGGATAGTTCTATTTTCAAGGAACGTCGAGGTATACTTTGCATCGAAATCCAATTAGTAGAACCTGAGTAATGAACGAAAAAGTGCAACCGCACGAGAAATTCTCGGCCGTCCGCGCCCTTGATAACGCGTTTTTCACTTCCGCGGGTGAAACCGCGGGGCGCAGCTAGTTTGTTTAATAATAAAGTTGTAAGTGTTGTTGTCTATTTGTGCGTCATAAGATGTAACCAACTTTATCGGAAAGGTTATCACGATCGGTCGCCTCTGTTATTGTATAGTATTTTTTTGAGGAGTGTGTTCTGTTGTGAAGGTTAAGCAACGTCTGGCCCGGTCGTTAAATAGATGGGCAACAGATGTTCTAGTTTAGTCTTATTTACTGCTGCACCCGCGATTTTACCCGCGTAATTCTCGATTTCGCGGGGATATCGGTATCAAAAGTACCTATATATACAAGGTGTAACGGGTATGCCCTTTTAATCCGAAAGGGGGTTGATCTAAACGTTTAGGCGAACAACTTTTGTTCTACCTTTAGAAATTCAAAGTAATTTTCGAAAAATTTAGGTGTTAAGTTTACTTGAAAATCAGCTGTTTCTGAGAGTTCGAGGTCATTGACCTTATGTTGTCCTTTTATTTAGTTTGATGGTTTACAATCAAAACTTCAATTACCTTTATTTTCAAAAGCAGCGTTTTTTCAGTGAAACATGATCTCAAATTTTTAAAAAAAAAGTATGAATTTTCATAAGTCTACGACAACCCCCTTTCGGATTAAAAGGGCATACCCGTTACAAATTGTATACATCCTTGTCCAACTGTCAGACAGACTGACGGACAGTGTAGTGTTAGGGATCGCCTCCACGAGCGTTAGGATCGCGACGATATTATCGTCGAGCCACTTATTTCTATACAATCTCTATGAACGTATCTCCACACGGCGAATTAACGCGGCGGTGCGTTGTATAGAAATAAGATAATATCGCCGCGATTCTAACCCTCGTGGAGACGGTCCCTTAGATAAGCGTTCTGGTTAACGTAAATTAAAAACATACATACATACAAGATAGGCACAAAAAACATAACCCTTTCCTTGCAGCCGGGTAAAAAAGAATATTTATTTAATATCAAGACTTTTCCATAAAAAAATAATTAGATAAAAAAGTGGTAAAAACACTGTAATAAAAAAATTAAAAGAATAATGGAAAACATCCATCAAACAAAGTTGTTTAAAATACTTAGGTTAAATAAAATGTATTAACACGAAATAAAATTTATTAACACGTTAGAATTTTTATTGCTTTTTTGTTGCCTGTTCATAGTACAAGGACAATAAATATGTACCTATACCTTGAAACTAGCTGTATCAGCGCACTCCGTATCGCCATCGGTCATATCGTAGTTCGTTAAATCTCACACACAGATTGTTTTATTCAATTACACGATGTTGAAATTGAATAAAACAAGCTGTGGGTGAGATATTAACGAACTACGATATGACCGATGGCGATGTACCCGTCCTTGTTGAAATACCCTTTATTTGAAAATGGAAACTTTGGAACGTGGAAAATTAATTAGGTATATAATTTACCTATATATTTTTTTGTTGGTATTTTTCGTAGGTATAAAGGAACATACTAAAAGTGCTAAGGTAAATGAATCATCATAGAAATCGATACCGATTTTGAATAATTGTGCTATAGATTCATAAATGGCTAGGTATACAAACGTTTTGCACATAATTAAAAACAAACCACTAAAATTTATTTATCGGTATTTTCTTCGTTTTCTTTGTACGTAGGTAAATCATTATAAAATATTTACCTACATACCTATAGCAGTATACAGAGTAGTAGGGTAATTTACTTACTAGGTATACCAAGCTATATTATTATATGAAACTTTGGAAGTGTTTGTGTACCCACATACCTATAGGTATACCGTATACATTTGCTAGTGAACATTTATCACAGCTGAGCAAACTGTTGAATACAGTATACATACCTACTTTCAACACACGTACCTATGCTCTCAAAATCCTTTAAAGTAACTACTTCTGTCTGTATATTACGCCATCACGTCTAAACCGCTAAATTGATTTTGATGAATTTTGATATAAAGATAGATGAGACCTTGGAAAAGAACATAGGATGCTTTTGATCCCGATATTCTCATGGAATCGAGACATACGCGGGTGAAACTTCAGGACGCAGCGATATAAAAGAAAGTCGTGTTAGTTACACTGAGTTACACTATTTATAACGCAAGAACGGCTAAACCGATTGAAATGAAATTTGATACAGTTAGTTTAGGGGTAGCAATGAAATATAGGGTACTATAAATGATTATACGAGTTAAGCAACCTACGTGAGGGGTCAAATTAAGTTCGATTAGGATGTAATTTTAATAGGGGCAAGGGTGGGGTAAATTGGACAAGGGTGGACGCAAGGGGGGTAAGGGTGGGAGCAAGTGGGGCAAAGGTGGGGGCATGTGGTTTCAGCGTAGGGATAAGTGGGGCAAGGGTGGGGAGCATCACGTAAAAGGTTTACTCTAAGACTTACCATTATTAATATTCTTAAAAGTGAAAGTTTATGTGTGAATAAGCAAATAAACGAGTATTTTAAATCAGATAAGACTGGTCTCTATTTCTGGACTCTGTCTGTCTGTTGTCTGTAGACAGACTCTCTGTAGTCTGGAGACTAGATGGGAAACGTCGCTTAATAGTAATGCACTTCAACCTTGTCTCTGACGAGCTGAAGCTCGTTAAAAAAACTGAAGCTAAAAAAGTACGTTGAACCAAAAATCAAACGTAGTTGTTAGAATAACCACTATGTAGGTAATCTTAGTTAAAATATAAATTAGTGCTAGTTGATTGATTTACCATGACTATGATTCACATCATATGTCACGATCACGGCAACTAGGCAGCTAAAAATGAATGTCATTTATTTGCGCGAAATATGATCACAACAGTTGTGATCAAGGGGTACCAGCACTTAACTTGCCATTCAATAAAAGATTAGAAATTCATTTTCAAAAAGATTTTATGCTTATATTTACCTATTTTTAATTTCACCTAGTATCTACTAAGTGGCTCGCTATCGCTATAGGCATTTCTCAATAACCAATTCGTCACGCACTTCGATACGTGTAGAATGTGTAGGTGGGTACATAACATACCTACTCATACATACCTACCTTGTACATATTACATGACTATGTAAGAGAAATATCTCGTAAACATCGTAGGTATATTTATACGTGATAGGAATTTTTATTTCCGTTGCGAAACAATCATAATTATGAATCTTTTATTGATAGGTCAAAGAGTAATAATAATAGTATAACTCCAACGAAGGAAACATATTGATTACTGCTTTTTATTGGCAGCTGTGTCCTGCGGGTTCACTCACGTGATTCCTGTTCATGCAGGATTAAGGCAATAAAAAGTAGTTTTTGTGTTATTCTAGATCTCCAGTTTTACCATACCTAATCGATGTTTTTTTTTCGACATTCATATTTATTTTTAATGTACAAAATAGTATTTAATTACGGGGACATTTACTTACCATGTTTTAATTGTCTCGTGAACCAGCCAATTGCAATTACTGGCGAAATATTAAGCTCCATAAAAGCAAAAAAAAACGTGGTAAATATCCCGTTATTAGATAATATGATATTGTAGTGATTTGAATATACGTTTTTACCATCTACGTGACGAATTAAAAATGTATACTATATATAAAATAGTTAATTTTAATTTGCGAGATCAACTATGTACCGTAGGATGATGATGAATGATGACCGCCCATTGTACTGAGCACAATAGTTTAAAACAATACTGGCTCGCACATTGTGGGAGACGGCCCGTTTAGACAACACCACCTCGTTTGAATGACATGTTGCTTGTCGGGCGCTTAGTGGTGTGTGATTGGGGACGGTGGTGGCTGATGCATAAGCACGATCTTGGCAAATACTCTTGGTTTCACCCGCTTAAGTCCCGATGCCACGGGAAAATCGGGATAAAAATAACAAAATGTATTTTTCTTCAGATCTCCAACTATCGGCATACCAAGTTTTATCGCATTCGGTGCGATTAAACTTGGCATGTTTTTCAGTTCAGTTTACGCGTGAAGGAGTAATTAAAGTACTCGTTTATTTGCTTACTCACACATAAACTTTTACCTATAAGGATATTAGTAGAATAGATGAGCGCTTGCTGACTATCTCAGCTGATGATAAGTAATGATATGGTAAGTCTTGGAGAATACCATGTTGCGTGATGACAGCGTTTCCTGACCAACAATTTTTGTTATAAATTTAATTTGTAGTTTCCTCTGCAATGTTGCTGCTTTTTTAAATTTACGTATAGTTGAAAGCTTTTTTTAGTCCTCTGATATTTGAATGTGTTTTTAGAGCCCAATTAACAGATTTTGACTTAATCACAATTTTATTCTGTTAAACCCCACCTCACCATTTTCAAACCAAATCTCAATTATTTGATACGCAGTGTATTCACATACGTTTGCAAAGGGTGTTTGTGTAATTTGTCTCTATTTTTTGTCAGTATTAGTAGTCTTTTTGCCTCATTTGTTTTCATTGTAGACGACATGGGACACCCTAGCTGCTAGCCGGCGGACATTTGGGCCTATACTCTGTTTTTACGAACGAACTAAAAGTCAGTCAATATGAATACTTTAATTACAGATTTTCTTCCTGGATGACGGTTTTTTTTTTCGTTCCTTTGGAGAATTAGAGTATAGAGGTTCAGATAAGGTTTACCGCTGAAATAATTGTGTCGATATTTTCATTCACCGATGAATTAGAACATCCTATAATTATTTAGACATGTAACTACTCACAGTAATTAGCATTAAAGTTTATAATTTCTTCTATGGTTTTCGCGATTTTGCATAATAAAACACTTTATTTATCCGGTTTTATCAAGGTTGGCTTTTTTTCAAGGTTGACTGACAGGTCAGTCAACCTTGAAAAAAGCCAACTGTAAAGTTGGCGAAAGCTCGGGTCAAATAATGAATAAAAACGCGATAAAACCGGATAAATAAAGTGTTTTATTAAAGTTTATATTTAATTGTTTCCAGTATATTCTATGGTAGTTATAAACTAAACATGTAGATACTAAACATCATATAGCATTGTACGTCTTGTCAGAAGAGTCATTTGTTTTCATTTTCATCCCCTTCGGACCAAATCTATCAAGATTATAAAAATATGAACTGAGTTATCAACTAGTGGGCTGGTCGCTATTATCAACTGGTATAATATTAAAACTGTCATGTCTAAGGTTTTTGCGAAGAGTTTTGGCGGGAACGCGTTGAGGAGATGTGTTGCTAAATTTTCATTTTTATGAAACCTAGTTCAAGTGCGTATAAATTGTTTAATTTCATCAGTGTTTACAAATGATTCCCTAGACTTGACTTTACTATGACGACTTGACTGTTTCGATGCAAATAACTTGCATATTATATTAATAATATTTGACACTGGCTAATTTTCTAATGGCCATAATCGGTTCACAACCGTTAAGGAGTAAATTAAATAAAATATTGTTGCGTTTTTTTTTATAAAAACAGTCGTCATCATTGACATATGCGGTAAAAACCCGGCCAAGCGCGAGTCGGACTTGCTGTCACGGTACATGACATATACACGGGCACGGGTAGACGTATATCGAAGTCGGTAAAATGGTCTCGTTTCTTACCCTTTGGTTGCACAGAACTGTAAAATTCACGTAAAATACAGCCGATTACAAACACTTTCCTAAAGTCGGTTAACTATAAGTTGAGTTCCCACACAGCCCGCAGCCTACAATACCCTATTCCCTATCCACCAGAACTGTAAACTCGAGTTACAACGCTACGCTTAGTTTTGCTAAAGGAGCATAAATTTAGACAACTTTCGTAGGTATTTGCTTCACTTACTCGAATATTATTATTATCATCGTATTAAATTTTGATGTAGAGACGCGTCTTTATTATTCTTTGGTGTAGTTTATATTTTAGAGAAAGACTGTGAAAAGGAATGATTTCTATCATTTCGACTGCTTTAAAAAAACCGCTGAACTGATTTCGATGAATCTTGGTATGTAAACAGCTGAAGACCTGAAATAACACAATAAGCTAGTTTTCGGGAATATCCCAATATTTCCGCGGAATCGAGACTTAAGCGAGTCGATCGCTGGCAAGCTTGTCTTAGACCAGGACCACACCACAGAAAGAATGTGTACGAATCGCATCTGACGGATCGTAGTATTCTTTTTAAATATATATTATCTTCCTTACTACTAATAAAAACGTTAAGATTTAAGAATTTAATATATCAAGATTGCACAGACTGAATCCGAAAACTCATCTAGCAATTCCAAAAATCCCAAACTAAGCAACTAAATCCATTTGCGATGGATTTCCAGAAACAAACATTACCCTCTAAAGTCAAACGAGAACTCCAACCTATTCGAAAGAACGTAACGATACCGCGATCTAATTTGACTTGTAGCGCCATCTACTGTTCGGAGGACTTTACTAATTTATTATTTTATGCACCTACTAAATGCATCATCACGGTAATAAATTAAAGTAGTATGTTATAATATGTACAGTAATGTACACGCAAATAAAAATAGAAATGGTTATTCTCATTGCCAATTAATTTGTAGGGTTTTGAAAGGGCAAAAACGGGACCCTTTTACTGAAACTCCGCTGTCCGTCGTCCGTCCGTCTGTGGGTAACAAGGCTGTATGTTCAAAACCGTGATAGCTTGACGCTATAAAAACAATACTAAAATAAAAAATCAAGGGGGCTTTTGAGAGTTTTGGCGGGAATGCGTTGAAGAGATGTTATGCTAAATTTTCATTTTTGTGAAACTTAGTTCAAATGCGTGTAAATTGTTTAATTTCAGGGGCATATTAATCAATTTAGTTGCGTGAAGGTGTACAAGTGTAAATAGAAGTGAAAATCGGTGCAAAACATGGACTTTAGCTTAGTGTTGTCTCCAAAGCTCCGTGAACAAACATTGTAAAAATGGCCCCCTTTTTACAATGATTCCCTCGACTTGACTTTAACTATGACGACTTGACTGTTTCGTTCAATGCAAATAATTTGCAAATATTGATAATCTTGACACTGGCAAATATCCGAATGGAAAAGCCATTTTAAAGAAGAAGAAGAAGGGGGCTTCTATACAAATAACGTAAATTTGTATAGCGCTAAAGTTGCGTATAAAATTTAAAAATCAATTTAAAACACAAGGATTTCGGAGTTTATTTTTACCACTGGCCTAAGTAAATGCTAACGTTGTACTTACGAACATTTTTAGGGTACCGCACTCATTAGTGATATGATAATAATACGGAATTTTTCATAGCCAGTTATTATCTAAAATGCCCTTTAACATTACGAACTATATGTTTAAAAAATAACAAAGAGTCATGCAATGTCACAGAACAAAAACAATTTTTGTTTATATTAGTTTGAATTTAAAATGTAGTAGTGGCTTTTAAAAGTTTTACTGCAGAGAGGAAAGAACGAATGATGTACAATTCAGACTGAAAAGCGCGCGCCCACTTTAATTGCATTCATTTTTACAAATCGTTCAATTTCCTTCAACAAATTGAAGGAAGTCGTCCGAAACGAGGCGATCAGTTTCGTCGTATTATGTCTTATTTTCGCATACCTAGTGGTGTGTCTCATTTAGTGTTAGAGTTTTCAGTACCCATATTATCTATTCAGTGGATGTCCGACAAACGGTGGAAAATGACAGGCACTATGCATTGCTGCTTTGACGTAACGTGGTTTTTACCGGTAATTACCTTAAAGCAGCAATGTACTGCATAGTGCCTGTCATTTTTCACTGTAGTCAGACGTCCACTTGATAGATAATATGGGGGCTGGTCGCTCCTAAGTTCTCTAACTTTTTTCTAACGACTGCTACTAGAGATAACTACCAGGACTAACTGCAACTGTCGCTGACACGGAAGAGCTCAAGAAAATGATTATTTTTTGCTTTTCGCCATCATCGGTCACCCATTCAAGTACCTAACCGTGCCAGGCGTTGCTTAACCCGCACAATTGTAACAGATCGACGGGCGCAGAGCTTGGCCATCCAGTGTGAATTGTACATGAGGCGATGCCAGCGTCCGTAGTCGGAATATTATGAATAAAACATTATACTGTAAAAATGTTGTACACTGCGGAGCAATATCTCTAGCACGGATACTGAGAAAGTTACATAGTAATGAGTTGTAGCTCATTGGAATAAGCTTCGGCTTTTGAGTCTAACTTGTGCAGTTCCCGACTTGAATCTAGGCGTGCAGATATAATTAAAATACATTTAGGTACATTATTGAAACATAATGAGGAGTTGAAATATATACTTAGAAATAGATGGACACCTGTAGCGCAAACTGTTATAAGACCCGTTACAACGGATTAGTAAAGGTTGCAGGTTCAATTCATGTTGGTAAATATATCCCAAGGTAAATTTTTATCCAAGTCGGTCTAAAAAATTAAAATAAATGTTAGGGGTAGACAACCCTTATCGCTTAAGGGTAACCCTTTTCTCAGACCTGCTGAATATTCATATAACATTTCATAAAAAACGGTCAAGCCGTTTTGAAGGAGTATGAGAACTAACACTGTGACACGAGAATTTGATAGGTATTTAAGATATGAAAATAAAAATACAGTAGTGGAACAAGATCCGACGAAGGAAGGAGCTTTTTGAAAGAAAATGTCGCCAAAAAATTGAATAGAAAATACCGTAACACATTAAAAATAGAATTCATATTTACACATTTTCAAACGTTAAAGTTTCACGCGATTAAGGCTCGAGAAAATGTGTAAATATGAGTTCCAATCGTGTTAGTTTAAAAAGTTTAAAAATAGAATTTCCTGTAATGCGTCGCAGTTTCTTAAAGTTATCGATTTTTAAAAACTGTACCAAATTCACTGATCTCAATGACACTTCATAATATATTCCGTTGAATCATTGCCAAGAAAATGCTACTGTCAATAAAAAGGATTTTTGTTTCTAAATGGACAGTACCTACAGTAAGATATGTCAGCATTTTCTCTTGTTGGCTTTGAAATGAAAACCCCAAAAAAATCAACTGATTTGTACATGTAGTCAGTTTTGGAAAAGCATTAAGGGTGAATTATTCGAGTTTTTTTCGTTTCTCGGTTGGGATTGTTTTAGTTATTATTAGTAAACTACGCTTTGTTTTTGGAAACGGTCAAAGGATACATCGAGACACTTCGCCTTGAATGGCAACGTGACCACGGCTATGTCTGGCTGGGTAATTTTACAATGTTTAAAACCAAGGGAATTGTGTTTAGAAGTCTAGTCCAAAAAATAAAACAAAAAAAATCAAGCATTATACATATTATACCCCCATTTGTTTTGGTATGAATTCACTGGAAGTTGTTGGACACACAGAGTTGTGCGAAGACAAAACAAAAAAAAAAACATTATAACACGTAAAACGACTTCATCCGTACCTACAGGATCTGAAAGTGTTGTTATTCATGGGGAGTCTAAGGTCTGGCACGCTGCTAGCACCTGCCTTACGTTCCCAAGTATCTGCCTACGAAAACGTGAGCCGAATGTAAATTTTGTACAAAAAACTTGGAACTATTTTTAGACTTTTTTTCGGAAACATTATTTGAATATATTTTTTACGCGCGGAGTCATAATATTTCACTTAGAAATACAGTATCGCTCAGTATATATATATGTATATACTGTATTAGTTACGCCCCACAGTTCAACCTGCTTAAGTCTAGCTTAAATCCCTATCCCGTAGGAATAACAGAAACAAAGAAACACTTTATTTATCGGGTTGAATCGCGAAAACCATAGAAAAAATTAGAAACAAAGAATTTTTGTAATCGGTTCTTTAATTTCGGAACAACGTAATCTTTCTTCTTTATAATATCAGTATAGACAAGTTGAATCGGCGGCCATTCACAGTTTATTTAATCATCGTCGTCATCGGCTAATAATCACTCGCCTATTACGAGTATTATGGTCTTACCAAGAAAAAAAACTTGACACCATGGCAGCTTTATAAGAAAAAACAACCGGCCTAGTGCGAGTGGTTCCCGTTTTTACCCTTACGCAACTCTAAAAATGGATAACAAACATACAGTACGCATACCTAAGATGTTAACAAAACAAAAACAGAAATTAACGGCAAATCGTAGAAAACATGTTGACATGATGTCAAAGCATTGCGTAGTAGGTACAACACTGCCAGTACCATCGACTACAACAAAACATGAGTAAAGTAGTACATACATTAGTAGACATTAGCGGGAAGGCGGTGGACACCGTGACCTCGCCGGTGAGGGAAGGGTAGGGTCATAGTTGTAGTGCGAAGAGTTTGATAATGTCATACATTCGACGACGACCTCTGTGGCGCGTCGGGCGAACGCTTGGCTGCAATACAGAAGGATGCGGGTTCGATTCCCGCTGGGTACAAATATTTGTGCTTAAAAATAAATATTTGTATCTGGTCTGGGTGTATTTCTATGTACGTATTTACAAAAGAAAAATAAAAACCAGTAGTATATCCGTTGTCTAGGCACCGTAACACAAGTTTAGCTGCTTACCATGGGGGTAGGTGGCGCTGTGTGTTGGTCACAGGATTTATTTTATTTATTTACATACCGTTAGTAGTACGACTACAACAAAACATTAGTAAAGCGGCATATTACATTAGTAGACATTAGTAGGAAGGGTCATAGTTGAAGCGAGAATATGCTTGACCATTCGAAAGGTTACGTACCATTATCACAAAAAACACGTTTGTTGTATTTAATGGGTGCCACTCAAATATTTATTTGAATCTGTTTTAATATTTGTTGTTACAGCGGCAACAGAAATACATCATCTGTGAAAATTACAACTGTCTAACCATCACGGTTCATGAGATACAGTCTGGTAACAGACTTACAGTTCAGTACACTAAGACAGGCGTCTTAGTAAAACGGTTCCGATTATACCCTGTCGATTACAGAACCCTAAATACAATCCTCTAAGGGATGAATTCTATTAGACCGTCAACCGGCCGTATTTATTGCGTCACGTAAAAAGAACGCTCACTTTCAGCACGCATCTTCACCGCCAGAGTTCTTTTTAGATGACGCGACCTATACCGGGTCTGAGCTTCTTTGTCCATTGCTCGGCCAGCAGTCGATCGGTCTGTTGCAACCGAGTGGCGGTCGGCAGACAACGTAGCTCGGACCCGGCACGGGCGGGTGACGGTCTAATAGAATTCATCCTTAAAACGGTTCCGCAACTTGAATCGTCGGTTCGTAAGTTCGTAACCGCACGAAATTGGCTAAAGAGATAAATTAAATTAGATATTTAGACTATGAAATTAATTAGATAAAACTCAATACGATCGGCATGTAGATGGTAAAGGCGTAACAGGAGAAGTTTAGACAATGTAATTTGGTTGGAGTTTGAGGAATGTTGGAGCATTTTATACGTATAAGTATTATATGTTATCTGAGTTACGTACTACTACTCGTAGTATTTGGTATGCAGATAGCTCTAGATCTGGATCAACACATAGGATTTGTTTATTTTTTGTTGATTGAGAAAAAGGGACGAATATGTTTTCCGACCGACAAAATGTTTCTCCTGCTCGTATGCTAAGACAACAGGCTACTTTCTAACTCGAGATTTCGACTGGAAAGGAAATTATACATTTGAAACTGTGGGGCGGAAAATTATAGTACTTACATAATGTAGTTACTTACACAAATAAATACAGATACGCATTTCATACAATACCTACATTATGTAAACTAGCTGCCCCCGGCCTTTACATCCGTGTAATATCTACCGCGTATAATATCGAGATAAATAGCAGCCTATGTCTTTATCCAGTTCTCCAGCTATCTGAATACTAAGTTACATCGCAGTGGGTTTACCAATTTTTGCGAAAAGAAATCTTAAACATACTTACATACAAACTTTTACATGTATTATATTGGTAGGATAGGTATTCCATCTTATCTAGCTGCGTCTGGCGGTTTCACTTGCATAATTTCCATTCCAGCTCGAAATGAAAATAGGCCTATCTGATCTTATGGAACTCTAGCTGCAATTATTACAAAATTTACCATTTTAGTATCATCGTATTCAATCGTTAATTTATTAAAGTGACATTTTGTGATAAAAATCTCTTTGCAAAATACCGTTTTCCATACATTTATTTCAACTAAACTGAACTGCAATCGAAACTTTATTGATTTTCAATAAAGTTTCGATTACTGCAGTTCAGTTGCAGGTTACAGTTTCATTGTATGTTTGCAATTGCAATGATGTAGAAACGGAATTTTGGACAATTCCAATGCAGAAATAATCTTCCATTGTTCCCGCTTACGATTTGAACCCACCCTAATTGAGTGTTATGGTATTGTTCCAGGTACGTATAACTATACCAGTACATAATTGCTGTTTACGGAATCAGATGCGGACGGGGCGGGGTAAGTATTGATGTATGTTTTTCGTAGATTGCCTGGAAGAGTCGATCGCTTTATGAGTTAGGCCGCTCGTTGTGGTATCTAAATTCCAGTAGTGTATACTTTTTCATTCAATAGTAATTAATAGTACCTAAACCAAAAACTCAACCCTTAAAGGGTTGTTAGGCCTTTAAGGGTTGAGGCCCTATTGGGCCTTTGTGCGTGATTTTAAGCGATGGGTTTTTTCACGATATTTGCCTTCACCGTAAGAGCGTTGTTAATAGCGCACAGAATTTTTTCTTAAAGAAAAAGACATTGGTGCGCGGCCGGGATTTGAAACCACGACCTTCGGAAAGAAAGTCGGGGTATCTACCACTAGACCAACAACGCTCAATCTCAACCCTTTTTCAATAGCATAGGTAGGTAATAAAAAAAAAGGAGCTGTTATTGTTTGAAAAAATAAAACATATAAGATCTTAGACGGGCTTAGAATTCGCTTTGAAAATATTTCTAGAATTATAATATTAATAAAAAAAATGAGGCGCAAAGGAATGAACCTTTTAAAAAGCGTATTGTTATTAAATAGTAAGCATCTAAACGAGTTCAAATAAAAAGACCTTCACAATTCAGAAACGATGTAGACTTCAACCGACTTCATTCTGAATTCCATCGACTTCAGTCTACAAAGTTGAAACGTAAAGCGAAACGTTACGGCGACGGGAAAACTCGCAAAGAATTCTCACAAAAGAGTATTAAAATTAAATTTCTCGTGAAATAGAAGGAAAATACATTTATTTATACATAGTATAGGTACTTAATTCTACATAGTCTGCTCTCATTTCAGTGGGTTTTCCTCTGAACTTTGTGTTTATAATGTTGTGTATATTATTTCATAAAGTAAATAGGAACTTGTAAAGGTAAAGCTTTTTTTAGCCGAGTGCGAAAGGGTTGTTTTTATTTTTATAAGCTTTTATTTAACTTGTACAATATATGTGTATATGTATATTATTATGTTTCAAGAACCAAGAATCGAGAAAATTTATTGTTTAAGCGATGTACATAATGATCTTAAGTTAACATACATACCTATTTTGGATACAATCACTTACCCACTACAAGCATAAAATAATTTAAATTAGGTACAGTCTACAGTTATTTAAAAACTGATACAATTTATTACTTAATGAATAGTCGTGCCTGTTTCTTCGTAGTTTTCTTTAAGTGAATAAAAGCTATTTGCTACAAGCCATTTCATAGAGATGCTTTGTACTTGCACATAATACATATAGTACAAGGTAGCTACTGTTTACTAAAAGTGACATCTTAAACATATTCGACGGTCCTTTTATGAGAAATAACAATATAGTCAGCCTTTGCAGAGCTGACTATATTGTTAACATAGTTTGCAGTCTGCAAACAACTTTGGAATACTGCTTCACATATGCGAACTAAGCTAAAGTAACTTTATGCAATATAGTAGTTCCTGGAATCAACCAACATACCGAAACTTCTTACTAATTTTATAAATACGAAAGTAATTCGGTTTGCCTGTCTGTTACGTCTCCATAAATGTAACAGACGTAACAAACGACAGGCAGGGGCTCGATTCGGTTAGGACATAGCATGCGGAATGCAGGCGACGACGTGCAGGAGATGTACGTTATTTCGTATTCTGTAAACGTTATTTTACTAAATTACTACTGTAGCGAAGGGGAGTTCCTGGTAAGGGGGGAGGAAGTAGAGAAACTACGGTTGAGGGATGAAGGGGGCTTATTACCGTAGAGGGTCTACAGGGGTCGTAGGGGTGGCTACGAGCTTCCCGTAGATGTCCGGGAAAACGTACGCTCTACGTGAAAAGAACGAGTGCAGGCTACAGGTACCACGTTTAGGAAGGTTCGGGAACCATACACAACCTATGCGTAGTCCCAAACCCAGTGTGAGATTTGATCTGATCGATCTGATCGATCTGATCGATCTGATCGATCTGATCGATCTGATTCGATTCGATTCGATACATAATAAAATCTTAGCAGCCTACTTAAGCATAGTGCTCGACGCAACGATACCGCGATCCAGAAAATTGCGTTCACCTCACTAGCACCATCTCTTATAATTATTCGGAACTAGAGTTTCTTTGCAACTTCTTAGATGATTGTATTCGCTTGTTCATTTAGTTTCGTTATGATTATTGTTTATTTATGTAACACTACTTAATTAGTTAAGTAGCCTTAAAAATTAAGGTCTACTAAATAGCTCCCCTTGTTCTTGGGCCAATCAGTATTAAAAGAAGTTAAAGAATAGCTATTATTTTTACTCCTGCAACAAATCGACTTCTGCAATGCTCATGCATTCTGTTGTTGTGAAAAATTAGACTAATTGAATTAAAGTCTAAGGTGATTTATAAAACCTAACTGCCGTGGGCGGACACATCAACTTTGAATACTTTGATGCGTGGGCATCGGTCGCGCTGGTCTCCCACTCCTCACAACATTATATAAAAAACGAACATTCTGCCTACACAAATGAGTAATAAATTCTATTAGCTGCCATTTTAGTAATTTGTTGATATCTTATCAAACATAGAGATCGTACCACACAGGAATTTAATATAAAATAACTTTTTTAATTTTCTATAGATAGTTTTTGAAGGAAATTTTGTATAAAATGTGGCCAAACTCATTATAATTATTTTTATAACATGACTAGCTGCGCCTCGCGGTTTCACCCGCGTAAGTTCCGTTCCCGAATATCAGGATAAAAAGTAGCCTATGTGTTAATCCAGGTCCCCAGCTACCTATATTCCAAGTTTCATCGCAATCGGTTCAGTAGTTTTTGTGTGAAAGAGTAACAACCTCACATACATACAAACATACTTACATACAAACTTTCGCGTTTATAATATTAGTAAGATTTTGTAAAGCTTATTTCTAATAACTAAGTCCTTATTATCCTTATCTAATGCATTTGTTTTTGTCATACCATGTTAGTTCTTTTTCTAACGTGTTCGCGATTTTGCATTGTAATAAAACACAATATTTACCGGATTTAACTCGCGTTTTATTTATTAACAGTATTGTTTCAATGCCATAACAACGTTTCCTTGATTTAACAGTCATCTTTATCAAGGTATAGACATGTCGTAATATGTTTATAAAAGGTTGATGGGCAAATCGACCCGCATGGGTGCAATTCCGAAATGCAAAAAATTAAAACTGTATTCTCATTTTGACTGTAGATAAGATACCTAGCGTTCTGTTCCCGCTGAGGCAACGGTCCGATACGACGATGGCGATACAGCTCCAAGTGCCCATCAGTAATTTACAAAGTCCACTAATTACTTCAAACCAAACCAGAATACAACATAAGTATTTCAAGAACGCGCTCCTTACAACAAACGTGAGTGAAAATAAAGTCAAAGAGATACCAAAACCTTCTGTTTTAAAATTCATTAAAATAATTACAAGACAAAATTACTCTGTACGTGTCTACTCGAAATATTTTCCTCTGCAGAAGGTTGTTACCGCTACAGTACCTATTTGTACAATGAAGTTAAACAATTAGCACGTTACTTCAAAGGAGGGTAGGTATCTAGATTCTAGCCAGGTATATAGGCTCCCTTTGTGTGTCCTAGTGCTGGTACGTTACCTACTTATTAGCTTTGGGCAGCTCTCAGTAGCTACGTCCACTGTATTTACGCTCCCCTAGTTGTTTATAAATTCACCATTTCAAATGGATTTTTAACCCTGGTGGGAAAATAAGGGGGTGCTTGTCTGTGTGTCTGGTGGTCTGTACCGATGATGGCGGAAGTCGGTACCTGTACTAACAAAGGGTTTGTAGGGGTTGCAGGTTTAAATCCTGTCAGATGCACACATTTAAAAAAGCATTTTTTCTCTTCAAAATTAAAAATTAACAATTACATAAGCGTTTATAGCGTTTACAATTTACATAAGCGTATAATTTGTCAATTATTTATTTTTGATGTGAAACATCTATATGCGGGGGTAAAACTTATTGTTGACGAGGCGATATAGGCCTTGGCGAGATTGGCCATGATATATGAGACCACATCTGTCAACGTCAAATGCATTTTAAATAAATTTTGAATTTTTTGAGAGTAAAGTCTTTTAAACAAAACAGAAAAGCAAAAATTCTTAGGTTTTGTATTACTTTACTTATCGTGAAGATCCCTTAAATAATATTTTAAAAACCTTTTAAGACCTTTCTGCCGAAAACACCTTGTGAAAAGCAAAAGGTAATGCGTACCTACGCGTAGGCACCTATACTAGAGTTTTACGTTTCCTTAGAAGCCTTCTGGATTATCTAAAAATACATTTATATATCATCGCGCGTCTCGTTTCGGTAAATATTTTTAGGATAAGTCGGATAGAGTCTCTTAGAGGGGGATCGCAGACAAAAGACTTTGGGAAGGACTTAAAAAATCTTTACTTACTGCAAGAAGTTTCTGCAAACGATAACAAAATTCAATTCAATTTTCACTTTGTTTTTATCGGTTGCATGCACAAAGCCATGCCAATGTAACATCATTATATACTGAAAACATATTTTATGACGTTACTTTTACTAATGGTTTGAAAAAACTCAGAGTTATTTCATAATCTACTATTTGAATCCTCATTCATAAAGAGCAAGTCAAAAAATTCGGGTTTCAAGGCAAAAGGGTTTCGGCCAACGAGAAATATAGTTTGTTGGACAAACCGAAGGAAAGGGTCTATCACATGAACTCCTAACACCTAAATTTGATTCTTATTTTCTCTAGTCTTAAAGCATCTTTTTAGAGCTACCTTTGAAAAAAAAATTGTGTTAATACCTCAACAACACCTACACAAAAATAACAGATTTTTCACTGTCAGGAAAAACTGCCAGCCACCCGACTAAAATCTTCGATTTGCAGTGGCTCCTCAAGCGAATAGATACACAAGTACCCTCCGATATTACCTGCGACAGCTAGAATTGATAATATCGACTGCGTGTCATATTATACAGGCGTCAATATTTGATTCCAGACGATAAGTCTCAAGGAATGACGCCCGTTTAATAAAAAGACTTGTGCGGTTGTAAGACGGAAGAAGGTGACCTTTCAGTTTTCAACTTTTTTTGTTACATTTTTTAACTCGTTGTACACTGGTTATAAATGATGGTAAGGTTAAGCTTATTAATAAGCCTCTGTGGCACGTTGGACGAACCCTGTCGGAGACAAATATCAGAGTAATTTATATTACGCAATTAGTGTCGAAACAGTTAATCTTCACAAAAACAATTTGATTTAATAGATAAATTGTATGTACCGCTGTATCTATATGAAAAATTACTTGGTCGTGATTTCCCAAAAACCCTGTCTTAGTGAATACATACACACCACAAAGAACACACTCCTTATATTTTAAGCTAAATTTACTCTTAACATCATTTACAATAAATTGGTAAATCGTGGCCATCTCGATCGGGGCCGTCGCAGATCGGGGCTTTATGGGAGAAACCCTCTGCGTCAGTCAGTCAGGACATTGAATTTTATATAATACTAGCTGTGCCACGTGGTTTCACCCGCGTAAGTCCCGTTCCCGCGTAAATATCGGGATAAAAAGTAGCCTATGTGTTAATCCAGGTCCCCAGCTACCTTTATTCCAAATTTCATCTCAATCGGTTCAGTAGTTTTTGTGTGAAAGAGTAACAACCTCACATACATACATAAATACATACTTACATCCAAACTTTCGCGTTTAAATATTAGTAAGAAGTAAGATATAGGTAGATGATAAAGTATATTAACAAACCAAGTACGTATAATATTTTATTGTTCGCGTTTAACGTTGCGTCGACAACGCGTCGGTGTCGCCATTGTCGCTCGTCGCTTGGAGTTTCTGCCACCGGAATCATGGGGCAGGAGGGATTAACCCCAAGCAAGCCCCAAGCTTATTAAAGTAAATTAGAAATTGCCTGGTTTTTTCATCTCTGCACAATTTATTTATTACAACAAAAATTCAGAAACTTTAACTTATTTGTTTACTTGAGTAAGTTTATAAATACTGCAACGTGACCAATGAACGTTGAATAACTTTTCCAACACGATTTCGAAACTAAAATAATAAAAAAACCCAGCTAATTAGGAGTCTGACTCGCGCACGAAGGGTTCCGTAGCATTATTACAAAAAAATCATCCTTGTTGTATAGGAGCCCCACTTAAGTATTTATTAGATTCTTTATTAGTTCGGTTTATGAGATAGGTACAGCCTAGTGACAGGCAGACGACACGACGTTCCATTAAACAAAACATTTTGCATGGTTCTGACGCATAATAATATAAAGACAAAGAAAGGACATTATAGAATATTATGTTATATTGATAACTAACTTCTTACTATCTTACCAATATTATAAACGCGAAAGTTTGTATGTATACATGTATGTCTGTATGTGACATCGTTAAGTACTCTTTCGCGCAAAAACTACTGAACCGGTTGAGATGAAACTTTAAATTTAGGTAGCTGGATGTCAGGAATAATTAAAAACACAATAAATACCGGGTTTTACTCGCGTTTTATTGAAAAATGTCATTTTTTTTAAACGACCGAGCTTTCGCTAACTTTACAGGTGGCTTTTTCAAGGTTTTTCAAAGCTAAATGTAAAGTTAACGAAATCTCGGTCGTTTAAAAATAATAACATTATTTAATAAAAAGCTAGTAAAACCCGGTATGTAATGTGTTTTTAGTTATTCCTAGCATCCAGCTACCTAAATTTTAAGTTTCATCGCAATCGGTTCAGTAGTTTTTGCGCGAAACAGTACCCAACAAAGTCACATACAACCATTATATGTATACATACAAGCTTTCGCGTTTATAATATTGGTAAGATAGCAAGAAGTAAGTTATCAATATAACATAATATTCTATAATGTCCTTTCTTTGTCTTCACCATCAAAATCCATGTTGGGTTCATCGAAATATGTTGATCATTTCATGACGGAATGTTGTTATTTTTTTTTTGTGTAGTTTTTTAGACAAATATGTAGAAGGATGCCTTAGGTACCTATACACTTAAACAAATGTTTTATCTAAAATGTGGATATAGTCTTTGAAAAAATAAAAGTTCTTTGTCTTGTCATTACATCAAAATGTAGGGAACAATGTCATTTACAACCCATACACAATGAATTTTTCATCAAAATATAGAGAACAATGTCATTTACAACCCATACACAAAGAATTTTTCAACAGTTTCGATGTTTCCGCCTGGGATTTTGTGTTTAGCTCGTATAAGTACGAGTATAAGTTTTAAATTACGTAGTAGGTACCAGAAACAAGGTCACAAATATTTTTCTTTACTCGGGTGAAATCGTGGGGTGTTATTAGTAAACGAATAATGGTTCACCCTTGACCAGTTTTTATTTAATTTCGTTGTTTGTTTTACCAAAATTTCAAATAAGAAAGTTTGAGTGGCTTCTTCTAAGTTGGTGATTTATTTTTACGAGTTTTTATGGAACACTCTATTTTATGAATATTTTGTTTGAGATGAATATTTGTTTTAGAACCTTATCATATCGTAGGGCGGGAAAAATAACCTAGTTTATTGTGGTCTTAAAATTGATGAGTTCTAATTTAGAGAAGTGATTATTAAATTATTTATTTCAGATAATATAATTAATTTGTCAAATAAATTTAAAACAGAAAGACTAAAATAATTATAATTTAAGGACAATAAACAGAAATGAAACCATATAAATGACTTGTTCTAACAAATAACAACTGAATTTCGACATTAAAATTGAACAGCGGCCCTAACCAACATTCTTATCGAATAACGAAATCGCCAATCTACAGATTTTTTTGTATGAAATTGACATAAGCTCGCGAAAAATCAAGCGTGACCTTATGTCAATTTCATACAAAAAATCTGTCGATTGGCGATTTCGTTATTCGATAAGAATGTTGGCTAGGGCCGCAGCTGACTTTTCGCTCTCACTTCAAATTTCGCTCTTGCTTAAATCTCAAGGTAAATTTACCCACAATTTTTGTAGCCATGAAAATTCAAAGAGGCATCTAAAACTAATTATTGTTTTATACAACACTTTACCTACTGTTTAAATTTGACTATTTTATCATCATTCATTCTACCTACAACGATGAACTGAGTTGGATTAGTATTTATAGGAAATAAATACATGAATGAGTAAATACAAATTAATAAAAGACACGAGTAAAAGACCGACATCAATACGTGTATTGAATGTAGACAATTAAGCTCCATAATTTTAAACTTAGTTTTATAAATATTTGATTGAAACTTTTGCAGACTTACGACGTTCTTCTTATTTCATATTTACGTTAGACTTAAAAGTTAAAGAGTTAAAAGTTTTATTAAAACTCGGGTCTCGACCGCGTTTGTACACTTTTTATAAATTTAAAATATAAATAGTAATAATTTCTTCTATGGTTTTCGCGATTTTGCATAATAAAACACTTTATTTATCGGGTTCTGTCAACCTTGAAAAAGCCAACTATAAAGTTGGCGAAAGCTCGGTTCGTTTAAAGCCATGAATAAAACGCGATAGAACCCGATAAATAAAGTGTTTTATAAATAGTAATGAGCAGAAATCATATGAGTTTAAAAAGTGTGTTAAAAGTTTTACTGTATGTTTTCGCAATTAGCCTACAACTGGGTCTTTGTGTGTGACTTTATGTCGTAGGTTTTCATACGATGTTTTCCTTCACCGTAAGAGCAATGTTAATAGCGCAAATAATTTCTTCTTCAAGAAAGAGACATTGGTGCGCGGCTAGGATTCGACCCACGACCTTTTGAATTAAAGTCGGGGTATCTACCACTAGACCAACACCGCTCTTGAAACACGATGACTTAACAGTATTATCAGCGACTTTTTAACTTATTTGGCGTAAAACGAATTTGGAATTTATTTCAAACCTAGTACTAGTACTTACACTTACTACGTAGTAAAACAAGACGCACTAAGCCACAGTATCGTGTGACAAAATCCGCGTCAGAGCGTAAACCGCATACTCGGCTCGATGCCTCCGACTGTCCAGTTGATATACTGTGGTTTATCAAGTTAGACCTCTACTGGGGTTGTGAAGATCTCTGATTAGGCCGCGGTTTGTTACCACTCTCATAATGATAAATTGAGCGATAGAAACGCCTTGCTCTAACTAAATATAGCATTTAATCGCAGGAAGTTCGAACTTCAATATGAAGATGGCACTAAATTATGATGACGACAAAATTATGAACAAATCTGACATTGAAATTCGCCATCTTTCCTTTTCGTTGTCACTTAAAATGACGTTAGTTGGTCTTTCAATACTTCGTTCCGCATAACATCGTAGTCGACACTGGAGGATTTTTACTCCCTAACAGTAATCGGTCCAGCAAATACTACTGAAAATAGCGCACAAAATGACACAAAAAGCACAACAAAAGTGTCGCGTCAGCTAATGAAATAATTAGTCTGTCTGTCTGCCGTTACAAGTTAATCCTTGTAGCGATTAGCGGGCGGCTATAATGAACAGAACAATAAACCACACGCCCTCTAATTACGTCGAGACAAATTAACGCAAGACAACCGCCGCTATTAAGGTAACAAACTACTTAATATATGGTAGGTACTATAGGTCAACGTCTTCGCAGCGCATAGGCGTACTAACTGTTAGGTGGTCTCTCTTACTGTCTGTCGATATGGTGTTTATAGTCGTCTAGTGCCAAAATGTTGAACTTTCTAAAATAGGTATTTAAAAAGTCATGTGGAGTAAGTATAATAAGTATTTATGCAGTGGGTAAGTGTACTTATGTTCTAACTGTGTATACTTACCTATTATAATCTGGATTTTCAAGAAAATCGTGCCATTTTTTTTAATATTGTTCTATTTTTGAAATTTGTTTATTTTTTTAGTTAGTCACGAAATATGACTACGCCGTAGCCGTAGCTGCTGCGCTACCAACTAGTAGATTCTCTCATTTTCATTGAACACAATCGGTGAGAATTAGCTTTGACCGATAATAATTTTCAGTGAGAACTACGAGGAACGAAATATGTATAAAACTAAAATAAATAAAATAAATAAAATTTATTCAAAAAACCTTAGGAACTATTTAAACTTAAAAGTCAGTTTTTACACAATACACCTAACTGTTTTATCTATGCCTGAACTAGGTAATCCTGTATTTCAAGCACAAACTACCGTTATTACATGTTTACTTGCAAAATAAAAATATTAACCTACTTTACACTATTCTTAACTAAAGTTCTTGTTAGTATTAAGACACTTTATTTACCGGGTTTAATCGCGTTTTATTTATGATTTTTAACCGACCGAGCTTTCGAGTGTTTTATTATGCAAAATCGCGAAAACCATAGAAGAAGTAAATTCTTAGTGTTTCAATACTTCTTATTTTTTTAATTGACATTGATAAAAACTCTCCTGACTAAACTTTGTTAGCTTTCGAGTTTTGACTGCAAAGTATAGTGTTATTGAATTACCTACATGGTAATTCAATAACTTCCATTTGAAGCCAGGACGTACCACTTGTTTTTGAATTAATAAAGTGTACTCAAACATTAATATATAAAAAGACAATTCCCCCTCTCCTTAGCCTCAGTCCTGTAATCCTCCTACCCCCATACATTACCTACAATATTTGCAACCGCGCCCTGAGGGCCGGGATAACTACGTTTTTGCATACAAAAGGTCCTCATCTGTTTACTTTCGTTTGACTAAAGTAACTTCGTCTTGTTCCTACATAAATTATTAGAGATACGATATTAGAGTCGGAAACGAAAGCACATGAAAGATACCTACAGTACCTACTAAATATTCTGTTGTACCAGTAAATCCCGATCCCGTGGAAATCTCGAAACTGGGACCACTTGACCCCTTTCGAATTTGATAGTAGTCAACTGGGCCCAAAGGTAGTTTAGACATTAGGACGAGTTGACTACATTTAATTTTCGGTAGGGGTGAAGTGGTCCCACTCTCAAGTTAAAAAAAGATTTATTAAATTAATATTTGTAAAGTCAAATTTAATATTTTTCATTTGACTGATGTCCTACCCGGGGGATGAACCGGGAACATCGCTCTGGGGTCAGGATTAATTTGGAGTCGGTACAGTTAGTCATCATTGACCACAGATACTGCAAATTAAACTTCAAATACAGTTTTTACTCCCTATTCACTACTATTACTACCTACTTACTACTTATTAGAATAGGTATTTTTAGATACCACGATAAATACAGAAGGTATATTGTACTTGAAGGGGGTAAGATAGTTCAAAGGGAGGTTTTTGTTCCACCCTGTGCCTTCATTGTTTTAAAGCTTTTGTAAGAAAATCAGGGCTTTTTACGACTCAAGATTTATCTTAAAAAGGTCATGGAAAGGTCAAAAATAACCGTGTTTTTATTTCTTCATTTATTTAAGTTAAGGACAAAGGTCACATCCATGCCACAGCTTACCTAGTAGTTGGAATCTTAACGTCCGTACTAATATTAAATGTAGAGTAGGTCGGTCACGTCTGTTAGATTTGACATTTGACAAGATAATTTTTTATTGTACCAAATAATAAAATAGGTACCTACTTACAATAAAAAAAATGGAAAGATAACATGACAATGAGAAAAATATACATTAACCTTTATAATCCCTCAGACCGACACTCGTACAACATTTAAAGTTCCGACTGACGGATCAGGATTGACTCAGGTGAAACCGCGGGACACAGCTTGTTATTTTATACAGAGGATTACACTACATACTCTCAAAAATAATATTTCTTAACAAACATGAACATACTATTTCATAAACAATTTATGTATAAAAACTCGTAAGTAATATCCGGTAAAGGTCGCTACAAGCGGAAATATCTTGATTCAACGAAAGCCTCGGGGTAGAGGGTACCTACACACCAGATTATTGTAAAACAAGCTGTGCCCTGCGGCTTTACACGCGCATAAGTTCCAATCCCGACTAAAAATAGCACGTATTTATTTCATGATTCTAGCTATCTGCATTCCAAATCACATCGCAATCAGTTTAGTTGTTTTTTACGTGAAGGAGCAACGAACATCTTTACATTCACATTTACAATAGTTACTAGCCGAGTGCTACAGTTTCAACCATGTTAAGAATTAATATTCAGTTTAAATGGCGTAAGTCTCGATTCCGTTTAAATTTCCCTCACTCGTCGAATAGAATAGAATAGAAAAATAAAAGAATAACTGTTTATTCGCAAAAACAAGCATTCGTCAAATCATTCGACAAGCGCTGGGCTTCCGTTGGAACCGTGTCGGTAAGACGTCCGTATATAACCGTCAGCACATGAGCTTAAAACCTAATACACGGACAGTATAGCGATAAGTACAAACAATATAGAAAGAGACAAAATTAAAATATAAAAATTATTTAAAACAATAAAATGAATACTAGATACAAATAATTATAAAGAATGTATGAGCACATCAAAGAATAAAATAAAATAAAAATAAAATAAAATAAGGACATCAGATGGTACGAAAAACAAATAAATTTATTTTTAAGCACTAAAGTGCAGTTATCGGATGCTTAAACATCATAAAAACACGCTCTCCTTTCAGGAGGGGTATTATCAATTTCAGTATTCAGAGAGATCTAAAGCCGATGTCGGAAATGACATCTTATGGAATGATATGATGTCGGAAATGATACCCCTACTGTAGGGTTATTCAGAGAACCTCGGTCCGAAACCGAAGCTCGACTTGACATGCCTGTTACTGTCTTATTGAATCGTTCTGAACGTTGATCCATTAGTACGAGTAGGACTTTTGTTTTTGACGCGTTTGTGGAACGTTGTCCTGAATTTTTATTTTTTCATAACCTAGTTTTATTGCGTGTAAATTGTTTAATTTCGGCGGCATGTTATCAATTTAGTTACGCGAAGTTCAACGAGTGAAGTCAAAATAAAAGTACCAGTGCCAAACACGAAATGAGCACGTTACAAACAAATGTTCCATGAGGTTGGAGAAATATCGTCGCCATTTTTTCTGCAGCCTTCACGCATTGAAGATTATTTCAAACGATTACAGTATAATAGTGGTAGTACACTACTAGTACGTGAGTTTGGCTAAATTGTCCTATATTGCTGACAGAAAGCTATAACTAAGAAAATGAAATGAAATGATCCATTAGTAAGTTAATGTCAAAGCATTTTATAAATAGCTGCGTCCGGTTTCACCCGCGTAAGTTCCGATGCCGTGGGAATATCCGGATAAAAAGTGGGATACTCCTCGATAATGTAGTATTCAATTGGTGAGAATTTTTTTGAAATTGATCCAGTTATTTCGAAAACTACTTTGTTTGTTTGTTTGTTGTAATGAATAACAACAAACAAACAAACAAAGTAATATTTCCTCTTTGTAATGTTAGTAAAGGTAGATAGAAGTTGTTTACAGAAGGTATTTTGTCTTGAACCACGGCACTTAGCGTCGTGGTTCAAGCCACCTACGCCACAAGGGTGGTAAGTCAGCGTCACAAACGATCGTAGTCTATAGGTATATCTATAATATATACCAATATTATAATGAGAAAAGATTTAATATTTCTTTTTGTTTTTATTGCTCAAGGCATTTTAAACATAACATTTTAAACATTCACAATTAGCGAGGAGAGATTTGGCCGAAAAATTATACCATGTCACGTGATTCCTGTGTAGCTCAGCGGTTAGAGCATTCGCCTGGTTAGCGAAAGGACGCAGGTTCGAATCCTGTCATGGGGATTTTTTGGAAATATATATCCTTGCTAAAAATATTTCTATGAGAAAAGATTTGTTTGTTTGTAACGAATACCTACTAGACTGATTTCAAAAATTCTTTCACCAATAGAAAGCCACAATATCGAATAGAATCACTGTGGATGCAGGCCGCCTCCAACCGACATCTATGGGCATGAATAAGGGAAGCCTATGTCCGTCCAGCAGTGGACATCCTACGGCTGATACGACGTCGATGATGATAATGAACATAGGCTACTTTTGATCCCAATATTTCCTCGGTATTGAACTAACGTGATTGAAACCGCGATACGCAGTTAGTATAATATATCCAGGTAAAATAGCCTTAAGGGTGTAGTCCTCGAGTTTTTTCGTTTTTCCTTTTGGATTGGTTTAGTTACTACTACTAGTGTACTTCACTTTGTTTTGGGAACGGTCAAAGGATACCTACATCGAGACACTTCGCCTTGAACGGCAATGTGAATGGCTGTTCAAACTTTCATGTTCGAAATAATAAAATAAATATTATGAAAGTATGTATGTGATTTTGTTTCTTTTTTCGCAAAAACTGCTGAACCGTTTGCGATTAAATTCGGTATGTTGATAGCTGAGGATCTCGATTACGAAAGGCTACCTTTTTATCCCGATATTTTTGCGTGACCGGGACTTACGGGGGTGATAGAAACCGCGGCGCGCTCTAGGTGGTAATAAATAGAAGCTCTCTCTACTTAAAACAGCTAATATATTCAAACCTCTACCACCCTTGAACTTTCAAGTTTACACAGCTTAAATTACCCTGGTTTATATAGAACTTTCAACCGAACCACCAATTATAAATTGATCTATAGTACAATTAAAATATTTAGGGCAAGAAGATCAAGTTCGAGTGGTTTCAGGGCACCGCAGCAGCCTTTAAGGCTCGATTTTCATATCAAAGTTAATTGGCTATCGATAGCCTTTAGAACTATGATGTACTGAAGTTAATAAAGTAACAAAATAGTTTGACATTCAGATAATTATTGCTTTTGAATAGAAGCAATAGTAATATTGATAAAAAAGGAGATGTTTCTCGTTCGGCTTGTACCAACTAAAGCTTGGCTATCCAACTTAGTATAAAAAAAGATAAAAAAAAACAGTAACTTGACTACGTGAAAAAAGGAGGTCTAAAATGACGAAACAAGAAAACAAGTTGCATAGAAATTCAGAAATGCATAGCTACAAAAAAATGGGCAAGTGCGTGCCTTGTCCGGCCACGAACAGTGTAGGGTTTCGTTGTTTTGAAAAATATCTGATATTAAAATTTGTAAAAGTCTTTAAAACTAACACTTACCTTACCCCCAGTACCTAAATAATATTTAACAACGGAATTTGTTCGAAATTTTGCATTTTTTTTTGAAAAGATAGCTCAGCTGTGATAATTTTCCTTTAAACTATACTCTATTACTACAATTGTGAATACTTATAACGTATCCAAGTATAAACGTTTCTCTGTTATAGGGGGGGGGGGGGGGAGGAGTACACATAAGATAAAAAAAATACTTTAGAGCTCAATATTTCGAAATCTATCTAACACACCCCACACGATGGGAAAAGCAAAAAAGAGAAAATCAACCCCCATGTTACATGTCGGGGAGGTACCCTAAAAACGGTTATATAATTATTTTTATAAAACTAAAAGAGTTTCTTGTAGACTACGAAACCCTAAAAAGGTATGTCAAGGCCCGTTTTCGGACAACATGTTTGCATCCTATTATTATAATATGACTAGCAGCGCCCTGCAGTTTCACCCACGTTAGTCCCGATCACGAGGGATTTTCGGGCTAATGATTATGACTTTACCATCGCTACGCTGTGGCAAAATTCTGGGCGGATATTATATGATTCGGCTGAACCCTGACACGCAAAGAAGGAGATCGGGATAAAATTAGCCTTCGTGTTATTCTAGGTCTCCAGCTATCTGCATACCAAGTTTCATCGCAATCGCTTCAGTAGTTTTTGCGTGATTGAGTAACAAAGTCACAGACATGTCAAATACAAACTTTTCCATTTATAATATTAGTTAGAAGTAAGATAATGGGCCCTACCATGATGTCTTAAAAGTCGTCGCGTTGTCGTTCAGCTAAAAACAACAAAATTAAAAGCACATCAGATAATTTAAAAAAAAGAAAAATAAACTTAAAAAAAAGTTTTTTTTTTTAGTTGTCTGTGGTATTTATAAGATTATAATATAATTAGGTATAGTTTAATAGGTAAATGTCATTTTGGAGTTTTGGCGGGAATGCGTTAAGGAGATGTGTTGCTAGATTTTCATTTTTGTGAAACTTAGTTGAAATGCGTGTAAAATGTTTAATTTCGGGGGCATATTAATCAATTTAGTTTCGTGAAGGTGTACGTATAGGATAAGGAGTATAAGGAGTATAAATAAAAGTGAAAACCGGTGCAAAACATGTACTTTAGCTTAGTGTTTTCTCCAAAGCTCCGTGAACAAACATTGTAAAAAATGGCCCTCTTTTTACAATGATTCCCTCGACTTGACTTTAACTATGACGACTTGACTGTTTTGTTCATTGCAAATAACTTGCTAATATTGATAATACTTGACACTGGCAAATGTCCGAAAGGAAAAGCCATTTTTAAAGAAGAAGAAGAAGAAATGTCATTTTAAATAATAAAAACAAAAAACGAATTAATCAAATATAACCTCCCCTTATAAAAAAAGTAAAATCCAAAAAAAAATGTAAGTATTTTTTTTTTTTTTTATAATTAGTTATTTAAATTTTAAAGTAAAAATAAATTAAATTCCCCGTTTTTAAAAGTAGTCATGGTATTTGATATTTCAAATTTACTTTATTTTTTTTATTGACAAAAGGACGACATAGCAACGACAAACGAGCATGGTAGCGCGGAATGACGTCTTGCGACCATTCTATGTTGATTAGTATTTTATTGTTTATTCTTGCCCCTCCCCCTACCTCTAAGTCAAGTCCTGTTATTACAGATCACAGAGCTAAGATCTCAATTGACTCGAGATAAAGGTTCATTACCGACCTTATCTATAGCACTTTGAAGCGCTCAAAAGCATTATATTTAGAGTTGTACGGATTATCGTAACCTTTCGAAATACGACCATTGCGTTTAGTACGAAATTATTTGAGTTCCAAATGTTGTATTTCCATAATGTAGAAAACACTTAAGAATCTCGTGTTAATTATATTTAGTAAATTTCAAGTAATAAAACATTTTGAAGTACCTAACCTATTATAATTGAGAAACCTAATTATTTATCACATAACATCTTTCATCATCATCTTTATTTATTTATTTATTTACCTAGTAGGTACTATGTGATGTTTCTAACATACTTATTACTTACATATGACAGCTATAATATTACATATTAAGTATATACATATAACTATTACATATTACATTGGTTATGGGTTAAGGAATATATCTACGATTATGTTTCTATATAGGATTAGACGAACGTTTTATAAATTTATACATGTTTAAATTAAAATCTCATGTAAGTGACAGTAATGTCTTTTTTGAGAATAAATGTCTTTAAACCTATACCTACCTAATATAATTAATTATAGACTTATACGTTTTCACGATTTTGCAAAATAAAACAGGAAATTTACCGGGTTTTACTCGTGTTTTATTTATTAACGGCAATTTTACAAAAGTACCGAGCTTTTGCTAACTTTACAATTAGTCAACAAAGTAAACATTGAAAATGCTAACTGTAAAGTAAGCGAAAGCTCAATACTTTTTTAATAACGCCGTTATTAAATAAAATGCGAGTTTCACTAGCTGCGCCCCGCGGTTTCACCCGCGTAAGTCCCGTTGCCGCGGGAACATCGGAATAAAAAGTAGCCTATGTGTTATTACCGGTATCCAGCTACCTATATTCCAAGCTTAATCGCAAACGGTTCAGTAGTTTTTGCGTGAAAGAGTAACAAACTCACATACATACATACCCACCAACTTTCGCGTTTATAATATTAGTAAGATAAGAAGTAAGATACTCGTAGACTGGCAAAAACATTACCTTTTCTTTTAGCTTCGCCGTAGTCGGGTAAAAAGAATCTGCGGCGTTGGCAATATTGTTACGTCTATCGTTGAAATTATATGACAATCGCTGCGGGTGCTAAAATGTAGTCTATAAATAACATCAAAGTATCAATGACTTGTTTCAACTGTCTTTCTTCTGATACCACATCTACTATTAAGGTTAAGACATAAGGCATAGTTTTGCCTAACTCCGTAACGATTAGTTTCATTCCTTATTTGTGTCTCACCCAGTGTTAAGCAGGCTACAGACGTTCTGATTATCTAACAGTTTAACTAACAGTTTTTCTGACCATATTTTGATTACATTACTGTCAGTTCAAACTTCAACTGTGCTTTTAGTTTTGCCTACTTACGTACTATTTAACTGTACAGATAAACTGTCAAATAATCTAAACGTCAGTGTAGCTTGCTTAAGAGGCTGCGGCCGCATAGGCAGGCGGCTTAGTTGATAGCGCAAAGTCGAAAGAGACACCTGCGGAATTTTATGGTCAAAATGCTCAACATTTTGGTAGTAGGAGTTTCTTTGAGTATACATTTCTATGGCCACACTATATATACTAATTAAATAAAATTGTTTCAGACATTCGGCCGTGGATGTCGCGAATGGTGCTAGCGGTGCAAATGGGACCAAATGGGACAACGAGACCAGCAGGTATGGTGTAACGAACTAGTGCGCGCTACTTGACCGATTTACATTGCAATTGGGTTCAGTGAAAGCTAATTGTTTCATGAAAATCGGTCTAACTGCTTTATTTTTAACAATAGGGTTTATTTTGTTTTTTCTAAACCCTCTGTAAATATTTATTTTTATATTTTCGATAAATGAGCATTTGACCACTATCTCACTATTGTATAGGGAGTGTTTACTACCTACATGCACCGGTATACGTATTAGAACATGTCCTGTAGTCCGCTTGGCGCTACAACTTATACCTATCGCTGGTAACAAGTCAATATCAAACCCCTCCAACGTAGCCTTTTGGTTGTCTTTTACGATGGGTAGGGGACGCCGTAGCCATATTCTTTTAGACCCAGGCTACCATGATAGTATAGAGCTGAATTCAATAGACATTCAATAAGTAGACATCAGAAATTTTCCTATTTCCAAGAAAATGTTGTGATTTAATTAGGTAAAAGAAACTTACGGTATTTGTAATCGCGTGCGGGCTTGTTCACATGCGAAGTAACATAAACTTTTATATTTCTATAACCTTGGACCGATATTTATCACTAATGTTTTACTCAATACCCTATTTAAAACGGATTTTTTACTTAGGAAAGTAAAATAAAATGTAATTGTGACCAACCAACCTCGTTTGCTTCAATTTCTATCGTCATTTGTTTTTGTTTCGATTTTCTTTCATTTTAACCCACCTGCGGCGAAGTCAAGAGGTCATCTATGTATGTTTGTGTGTCTCACCATAGCGCCTATACTACTGAACCAACGTTAATGAGTTGTTATTATATTAGAAACAATGAACCAGGTAAAATAGGCAATATATTTTTTTATTAATAACTATCTGCGCGCCGCGGTTTCATACGCGTAAGTCCCGTTCCTGCGGGAATATCGGGATAAAAGTAACCTATGTATTATTCCCGGTATTCAGCTACCTATATTCTAAGTTACATCGCAATCGATTCAGTAGTTTTTGTGTGATTGAGTAACAAACACACATACACGCACGCATCCATACATACACACAAACTTTCAGCTTTATAATATTAGTACGATAGGTTCAGATATAGGAACAGACTAGGAAGTTCTTCATATTACATATTTTTTATAATGAGACAGACAAAAGTTTATGTATCCCTTATACGCCGATTTGTGAAGCTGTGGTTCTACTAATAGGATATTAGTAGGACTAGAAAAAAAATCGGTCCAATTCAGGTCAAAGATCAATACCAAAATGACCATCAATTCGGGTAAAAAACTAGTAACATAAATCTAAGAGGGAGACCTTTCGACGGCGTTCAGAAAGCTTCTGAAAAAGCTGCTGAAAGCTTCCGACCAAAGACGATAAGACCAGTTGAGTGCTCATAAGTACACAAAAATAGTACGCTTTTTAAGTAGCACTCTCGTACAAGAACGGCTAATCACAAAGTGTCTAAGCACAGATAGGTAACGCATCGTTCAATCACAAAGAGTCTAAGTATAGATAGGTAAAGCAATGTCCAATAACAAATTTTCATTATTACCTCACGGTGTTGTTCTTGTGATTTATTCTTGTAGTTGTGTGGTTCATCTAGTGTTAGTTTTCAGATCGACCTAAGGCCAAACTTGGTCTCAATATTAGCAGTCAATTGACTTTGTTGTCTTTGGGTCCGACACATCACGGATCGATCAAGTAGTTTCCCTTACTTCAAATCCAATTCGTGCGAACTCAATTTATTGAGGTTCGTCTTGGTAAATCCGTTTTTCCAAAATACTTTCTCACTGTTCCGGCGTCAAGTTCTTACGGATTCATATGCTACTTACATTTTATTGCAAAAGTTGTTGGTTATAGGTTTCTTTCTCGTATTGTGCCTTTTGTTTTTTTAGTTGGTAAAGTGATGATTTGGGGTATCTTACCCCAGCAGCATACACAAAAAACGACTATGCCTACGTACCTTATATCTGCGTGTCTGTGGCATCGTCCTTCCAAAGGCTACCGACCGAGTAGCCTAGCGACTCACCTATCTAAAACGAACGGTCTCGCCCAACTATTTGGTTTTATGTCACGTGTCTTGTTAGCCTCCAGGCGCTAAACAAGCAAAACGTTGTCAAACGGGTGAAGCGATTTTGAAAGAGTCTATTTGTTTTTAATTACATTTTGTTTGTCCTAGATTATCGACATACCCGTCGACGGGCGACCGCACGGCCCTACTTCGGTCACATGCGGCCAAATCGGCCGAGATCGGGCCGCAGTCGCCGCGGGCCCGGCGAGCGCCGCGCGAGTCTAGACGCGTGTCTCTCGCGCAGGCCTCCGGATACGTGCAGCTCAACCAGTACAGACTGCTCGAACCTATTGGACAGGTAAGGATTTCGGTGTGGTTCTATTCTGACCAACGCATCGTTAGTCCGTGTAGAATACCTTCTGTTAAAAATGACTTTTTTGTCTGAATTGTGCTAATACTTCAATACCTTAAGTCGTTAGGTCAAGTTAGAGGCCTTAAGGCGATCTGAATAACTCTAACACCAGGTGAGCCACACCACTACATGAAAAGAAGAAGAAAAAAAGAGACCTTAAGACATTTTATTTAAAATCTAAATCTAAATGTCGGAAACAATATAATTTTCAAACCGAATTTATTCTAAACCATTACGTTAGAAAATAATCAACAATTTTCGATGAAACCGACAGGGATTTTCAATTTAGCGCGTATACCCTTTAACTAGTACATACTTCTCGACTACACACTGTTCGAGCCTATTGGACAGACTCGCATATTGTGTGATTCTATTCTGACCAATCTGGCGTTGGTCCATTTTGTTGGTCCGAATAGAATATTTGTTAAGCATAACAAGTACAGACTACACGAGCCTATTGAGCAAGTGAGAAATCCAGGCAAATAATAGTTTTCAAATAATTTAAGTTCTGAAGTTGATCTGAAAATCAGCAGTTTCTATAATTTAGAAGTCATTTGACTATAAGGTCAACCATCATAAACATCAAATATCTTCAACAACAGCTGCTTATATATGCAGTATAACACAACTCAAAATGTTCGATAAAGTATTGTAAATTTGCAAAGTTGTAGAACAAAAGTTGTTTGCCTAAACTTGTGGAACAGCCCCCTTTCGGCTTACATTTCGGTCCCCGACACATTGTAATGTGTGAATAGAACTCGTGCGTGAGTCGACTAATTGTTTTCCTGATTTGAATGTATTGTTTCAGGGTTCCTACGGGATAGTTAAGTTAGCTTATAATGAAGAAGATGATACACATTATGTAAGTATATTATTATTTACATTAAAGCTATACAGATTAAATTCTCGTTAGGTGCGCCATCATACCAACTAGTTTCTAGTCGTTCTAACTTCACTAGCTGCCAGTTTTAATAGAATTCTTTCAAAATGTGAGTCCATAATAATATACGATAAATGATATAGGTACATATAAAGATAGACTTACCCATTGCTAAAAGTAATGTTAACACGAAACCCGAATGAGGAAATTCTCAATTCGTCGCTATATTATTTTATTTATTCCAGATAATTTTGAATATCCTAATCCTGTTATCAGTAGGACAGGCGGACGAAGCACCGGGCAGAAGCTATATGCTTATAACACCGAGTTTTATTTTTAAACTTGTTATTTTGTGGTTTTTTTCTAAAGAAATGCTGTTCAAAAATTGGCAACTAACAGGACTTGAACATAAATTTCTAGGGTACCAGAATTGGGGTATTTTGTGTTTTTTTTACCTTCATTAATTTGACAATGTTTACTCTAGGCTATGAAGATCCTATCAAAACGTAAGTTGATGCGACGAGCAGGCCTATTCGGACGGGCTCCGCCGCGCCGGCCCGGCCCCGGCCCGCCTCCAGACCCGTTGCAGAGGGTCTACAGGGAAATAGCCGTGCTGAAGAAACTGGACCATCCTAATGTTGTAAAGTTAGTTGAGGTAAGGATTTGATCAAAATATATAGGCGCTGATTATCAGCCCTACCTATGATCTTTTATAAGTCGTCGCTTAAAAAATAAAAATTACCTATTTTATTTTTAAAAATAAAACAAATAACAAAAAAAAGATTTTTTTAAAGTAGGTAGTCGAGGTATTTTTTATTTAATTTTCATTTTATTTTTTTGACCGACAAAAGGACGAGAACGTAACGAGAAACGATCATGATACGCCAATATATTAAACATTAGCTGCAACCGTGTAAATTCCAATCCTGCGAGAATATCAGGGTAATAAGTTACATATGTCGCTAGGGCTCCAAGACACCATCTAGGTACCTTCCATTATAGGTAAGTATACCAAAACTCAAAAACAAATTGTTTTACGGTTTAACTGGGAATATCGAAATAAAACGTAGCCAATGTGTTATTCCAGTTCTCCAGCTCTCTATATTCCAAGTTTCATCGCAATCGGTTCAGCGGTATTTATGTGATTGAGTAACAAACATACATACTCACAAACTGGATCGGATTTTAATAAAGATTTATCAACGCCCGACGTTACGAGATCTTTCCAGACTTATTGCTCACGGGAACACCTAGACAAACATCGAGAAAAGCTAAGAAAAATCAAACAATTTATTTATTTTCTAGGGAGTTTTCTACTATCTTTCCCAGATGCTAAGCGATAATAGTATAGGATTAAACTTACTTTCACATAAGAAAACAATTAAACAAATTCCAAAAAGCGTATTGGAACTACTTTGAGGCACCTACTGGCGTTTGAAACTGCGTTTCCTTCGTGAACGTCAGGCGTTGGTAATAAGGTTGAGATTGAGGAACGTTATCCTAAAGCATGACGTCACATTTTTATCCAAGTAGCATGCAAGACTTACACAATGGAAACGCGGCAGTCAATTTCACTAAAGATATTATGCATACACAGCGGGATCTATAAATGAAGTTATTTACAGTATCTGTCTTGCAATTCGATACAATTTCGCAATGTGTATTATTTAATGTCTTAAACTATCTATCTATCTATCTACTGTCTTAAGGTCGCCCATTTGTACAACCTTTTATTTTTAAGCTTTCTGTGTAACTTGTCTCACTTATTAGTTTTAATGTAAACTGATTTTAATTGTTGTTGGTTGTGCAAATAAAGTGTTAATCTATCTATCTAACTATAAAGTATACGAGGAAACTCTACATTTTTTTTAAGTTTTCTTTTAAGTTAAACTTAAAAGGAACGGAACGGCAAAACACTGGTGAAACACTGTAAATAATAAAACACAACCGAAAATATGAGTTTTATTTCAATCCAATATCGCAAACACAGAAGAAAAATCTAGGTTTTCTTTACTTATTCATTCATTTCACATTCACATTATGAAAAATAACTGAAGTCTACTGGTTGTGATACTGACGACTTCAGTTATTTTTTCATAAAACAAATAAGGGAGAAGTTACAGCGGCGCGCGCACGGCCGGCGGCGTACAAGAATTACAGATTCCTTACGAAACACATTTTTGCCTTCAACAATATTTCATGAAGATAAAACTAAACTCGCTCCACGATAAAACAATCCAACGTAGGTACGTACACTCCGGAGCAAATAATCTCCCCACCCCCCCTTTTAACAAACTCAAATATAAAAAAATATGATAAATAAAAAATAAAAAACTGTAAATACTCGATCTTGGACTTGTAAGTCGTCGCGAACTCGGAGCTCGGAGCTCGGAGCTTGTCGTTCACCTAAAAAAAAATCAAAACACTAGAAATATTTTAAAGGAAAAATTCATATTCAAAAATTCACTTGCGGTGAGATTTGAACTCGCGGCCCTGGATCAGTACCCCAGTGCCTCAAACCCTCGGCCACGCATTTTTCCTTTAAAATATTTCTAGTAAATATGCTTTGAGCAATAAAAACAAATTACGAAATTAAAACACATCAAATAATTACACAAGAAACGAAAAACAAACAAACTAATAAAAAAAACATTGTTTTAAATTGTCTTTGGTTTTTGAAAGTAGTCGGGGTATTTTTTATTCAAATTTACTATATTTTTTTGAACGACAAACGATCATGGTAGCGCGGATTATTATCTATCGAACTTCCAAACGTAGCTGTAGGTACCAACGTATATGTACTTCCAAATCTAAATGTTTTCTTTCTCCCCGCGGCTTCACCCGCGTAAGTCCTGTTCCTGCCGGAATATCGCTTAAAAAGCTTATGTGTTTTTCCAGGTCTCCAGCTCTTATATTCCAGCTTCATTGCAATCGGTTTAGTAGTGTGTGCGTAATCGACTAACAAAGTCATATACATATAGACATACGTACATACAAACTTTCGCGTTTTATAATTTAGTCCTATAGGATTCATCGAGAATTGTTGATTATTTTCTGACGCAATGTTTTAGAATATTTTCGTTTAAAGCGTTTGTAAATGACATCGTTTCCGACTTTCTTATGTAGGTTTTAAATAAATATGTCGAAAGGTCAGACAATAAATCCGACAGGGATTTTCAGTTTAGCTATACGAGCTTAACTTACCCCTTAATAATAAGCTATGCTTTGTATCCTGATCGGGTGAAACCAAAGAGCGCTGATAGTCTTGTTAGCTATCCAAAGTATTCACAGAAAATTCCCAAGTTTTAAAATAAGTCATTCAAATTACTAGAATACAGTTACTTACGTCAGAAATTAATACCCAATCAAAAAATTTAAAATTTCAATCTCAAATCTCTCATCTTATATTGGTATTAGATTGCTGTTCAAATTGACAGATGATACAGCCAGTGGAATAAAAGTGAATTCATCTTTAATTGCTTTGAACAATTTCAAAGCATACCGATCCGAAGTTCATTGTTTCTTCTGTACGGATATTCTCAGCGTCCGACCCTAAACCGATGATGAGAAATGCTCATCACTCTCATACTCCCAGAGATATGTTTTTCTCCGACCCGGATAGTTCGCTCGCAACTGTAAAACTTTAAACCCGTAAATTTCACGTTTTACGTTTTACAAGAACTTATTTTCAGATGTGATTTTATCCTCTGGGAGTCTACGATATTTGCATTCCACTTCGCGCGCTCGGAAATGTAATGTAACAAAGTTGTGAACCGACGTCGAGATTAGAGGGAAACGTTATTAAATTCATCGAAGTAGGTTCTGCAGGTTCGAAGAGGAAAATCGGTTTGAAATAGTTTGATTGATTGAACACTGTCAATGTTCGGATAGTTTGTAATTTACTTTTACTCTTACATTAATATAAAAATTGTATTGGCGAATAATTGTCTGCTTTCTTTGACTATTTAACCGTCTCTAACAAAGTAGGAGGTTTTCAGTTCATCTGAATATGTTATGAAAATATGAAACTGCACAGATTTATAATAAATTATAAAATTTATGAATTGAGTCAACTCGGCCTAAGCTTTTTTTTGTACAATTGGCATTATCCACAACAGAATGTATGCTGTTAAAACAATTATATTAATTTTGTCCTGCTGAAAGAAAACGAAATTTCTCAATCTAACTCTTTTTCTTTCCAGGTGTTAGACGACCCTGCAGAAGACCAGCTGTACTTGGTGTTCCAGCTGCTAGAAGGAGGTCCAGTCATCGACATACCTACAGACAACCCTCTCACCGAGGACCTGGCGAGGAAGTATTTCAGGGACGCTCTTCTAGGAGTAGAATACTGTGAGTTCTCTTTCAATCAGCTGGAAAGCCATTCTTCGTTTATCTATAAACAATTAGAAGCTAATTTCAAACCAATACTCTGTGGAGAGGTGTACTCTTTACAGAATCTTGGTTTGAACTTAATCTCTGGGACCGTTTAGGCCTGAAATATGCTAAAATAAAAGCGATAAACGCGATTAAAACAAAAAAGTTCCATTTCATTTCAGCATCGCGAAAACTGAAGAAAAATCGGTTTCCACTTTACAGCTACTATAAAGTTGTGAATTTAATATGTTTAACTATCATCCAACTGGTCTAGAGTTTACTGGTATTTGCAAATTGTAGAATCTTTGTTATTTATTTGTCACGTTTTATCTAAACTTTTATTCGAGTTTCTAACTTTGGTTAATCTTATTAAGTCCATTCTTTGTTGAAGAGATTTAAGTTTACTCACTTTCTGTTATAACTTGAAACCTCTTCGACCTACAGACCGGCGCAAGTTTATCTGAATAAATAATGCTTGCCGCCGCCAATTCAGGAGCGCACTACTCTCGCGATTGCCTATATAAGCATGCAAAGACAATACAGCCAATTGACTGATCATACTGTGATTATTTCTACAAAACACAACTCACCATGGCCGGCAGGGGGTGAGGTAATCATGAAACTTAGTAATTGGTCTAACATAAATGTCAGTGCACAACCAATCATAAGAGTTACCACGTTAGTTATTTAGTTAGCCCTGGCTAAGTAGGTATAGCAGCACAAGTTAATAAATATGAAGTTAGGTCGGAGTGATTTTACCACTTTTTGTTTCTGTCTATCAACTTTGAAAGTTCTTTGCCACCGAAAAATACAAAACTTGTTCTCACTGCTCCGTCTTTACTCCACGTTTAAAAATAAGGCTATTTGTAATTGGCCGATGCGTAACCTATCTATAACCAGATCCTTTGTGATTGGCCGTTCTTGCACGAGTGTGCTACTAAAAAGACGTACGTCGACATAAAAGATTTTCGTTAATATAATACTTAGCAGTCAACTAGTTTTATCGTCTTTATGAGCATGTTATACCGCATTCATTGTGGCTTGGATTATTTAACAACTAGAAACTCTAATCAAATAATACTCAGAAGGTTCGTCTGTGTTTGCGAGCTTTGATATTAATGCCGAAATTTTTACCGCATGACCGAGTTTTAAGACAGTCCGTGTACACGACCTCGGTATTTAACAGAGAAATGTAATCAATAAAACGCTTTGTTTTAATAAAATAGTTCGACAGCTGTCTTTGTCACTTTTACTTAAGATGACTTAAGTATGTTTTGTTCTTGGTTCAAATTCAAGGTAATTACCCTGTAGCTATAAAACCATACCACACAATTCCATGATGTTCTTTACCACGCTCACGAGTGAATTTTTGGAGATCTATATTTCCTTTCAGTATTAATATTCTAAAAAATATTTACTAGAGCCTAGAGCTATCTAGATAACTAGTTATCTAATTTACTTAGACAGTGGGTATTCTGACAATGAAGGTCGAATTTTGATTTAACTTTTTAAAAAGTGTATGAGGAATTTCCCGAACAATTTGACTTTAGAACTGGTAAAGCTCGCGTTCATCACAGATTAAATTAAAATGAATATTAGGCGATCATTATCGTTCTAGTCTTTAATAAAGACCAGCCTAGTTCTATGCCTAGAGAGATTAAAAATCAAATAACGAATAATCCTTTTGTTCACTAGTGCACTACCAACGCATAGCCCACCGAGACATCAAGCCAGCCAACCTGCTTTTAGGCGAGGATCGAGTTCAAGTGGCAGACCTGGGGGCGTGTGGGGAGCTCGCGGGGAGGTTGTCCGGAGCCGTGGGGACGCCAGCCTTCCGAGCGCCTGAAGCCGCCGCACCCACTGATAACTATGGTGGAGAGGTAAGTAATACTTTAGTACTAATTATTTTTCTGCGTCGTGATCATCATTGATGGAAGGTCGTTTCTAGGATGTATTGTCGATCACTCGATGCTCCATGCTCCTCCACGACTAAATGTGACTATATAAACCACTAGCGACCACGACACAATGCGAAATGGAGTGTTGGAAGACCCGGTACTCGGTAGACCGACGACATCGCGGGGAATCGCTCGGGGTCACTGTCTGTATCTTCGTATCGGAGGCCTAAGCGGAGAAGAAAATACGACTAGTTAGGTTTTTTTTAGTATACCACCCTTTCAAAAGGTGATATAGGCAGAGGAAGTGCTTTTTGTGACACGGTCACCATAACTGTGTATCTATTATAGCAGAACATTTCTTGCTTCTGACGTAGTAATATTTCGATGTAAGTTGAAAATTATGATACCCGGGGGACCATAAAGTTTCACTTGTAAGTGGCACTCTGGGCCTTACTCGTAAATAAAATAAAGCTTTGCTTATATTACTTACCTCAGTAGCTTGAGTCCCCTAGGGCAGCAGACTAGTAATTTGCAGGTCTTGGGTTCAAATTCTATTGAGAGCAATACATTTTGGAAAAAATGATTTAAAGAACAATTACTATTTTATTTGCCTAATCGCCTTGATACCAGTTAGTATGTTCGACGAATCTTTATCATACTGATAGCCGTATTTGTAAATGACCCTATGCGATGCATGGTTACTGCTTTGTAACCAAAGCTCTTGCTCTTGCTATTGATAGATAAATCAACGACAGCAAAAACGGGACAAAAGCTGAGTCTACGCTTATGGTCGTTATGAATACGGTTATAAGACTGTGAGACACATTGACAAAATCACAACAAACTTCACCTTTTCACCCTCAGGCAGCCGACATCTGGTCGTTAGGCGTGACTCTATACGCCATGGTGACCGGTCGCGTGCCCTGGACGGGGGCTAGTTCGGTGGAGTTGCAGCAGCGCGTGGTCACGGAGCCGCTGACCTTCCCGCCAAGACACCAGCCTTCCAAACAGCTGCAACACTTGCTGTTCAGGATGCTGGAGAAGGATCCCGTAAAGAGAGTTACAATGAAGGAAATTAAGGTAGGATTTAGCAGAACAGCATGTATACTAATCGTTGTTGCTGTTGCATGTAAAATATAAAAATATAAAAATGATAAAAGCTTACAATTTTGATGATTTATAGTGATATTCGAAAGTGCACTAAAGTGATAAATAAAATAGTAGGTAATTATGGACAAAAAACTCTCACCTACATACATTACTACCAACGTATCTACAATATAATCTGAAGTCGGGCAGTTTTGTATCAGTTGTTTCAGCTGTAGTTTGGCTGCTCAAATTCAGATTACTTAACATATAATTCAGTGAAACTATATATAATATGGTATTTCGTTCTTTATTAAATTCGGTTTATCATTTTTTTAATATAAAAAAATCTTATTAGTTTTATAACTGTAGCCCAGTCTTTGAAGGGTCTTCTTTAACTATATTGATCGAAGACTTCATTACTAGTACCACAAATACCAATACCATACCATAATACCTCAGTGAAACCAAAATATTCTCATCATGATTTTTCCAGGAGCATCCGTGGGTGACGTCAGACGGGCAGGATCTCCTACCCTCGGAGGAAGAGAACTGCCGGCTAGTGGAGGTGACTGAAGAAGACATGGCGCGCGTCGTCACTTCTATACCGAACCTCTCTACTCTGATTCTCATCAAGACCATGCTCAAGAAACATAGCTTCCAGGTAAAGGTGTATGTTATTTTAGGTGTGGTTTAGGACTGGAGTGGTCTGAACCGAGCCCAAGTCAGTTTTGACCGACAATCACCATCATCATTGGCAAATAACATCTACGTGACATGATCTAAGAAGTGCCCGTTGGAGATATACCTAGGTAAAGATAAGCATCTACGGTGTTGACAGATTCGTGTACAATAGTAGTAATAGTAATAGTGTAATCACAATCGTAATATAATACTGAATTGAAAACACCCAGAACCAAAAACGAACCCAATTTGAAAAAAAATATATTTTACGTCGCAGCTGTACGCCAATAGGCGGTCAAATTGAAACTTAGGTCATTAAAGAGACCAAAACTTAGGTCGTATTTTCACGATCTAGTCATATCTGATTCTATGTGACATGGGGTGACATAGGTAACCCGAATTCGGTTGAAAAACGTTTTGCATTTGTAACTATAAATAAACTCAGTTACATTTATAATTTTGGTATGCAATGACCTGGACTATAAGTAGCAGTTTGATTTTATGCCGTCAATTTAGTTCAATACACCAGAGTTAAAACGAGAAGTTTAAAGAAGCGCTCAATTCGTTTCAATATCGTAAAAATTAACCTTATTATAACAGACATCATACGACGTAACAGTCAAATAAATGAAAATCGCACGGGGCATCTGAACCGGGGCTTTCATAACGAAACTATAATGGCATGCATTATCGAGTCTTGCAGTTATTACTGGAAGAAACTTTTTCAAATAGCTAGATAGTACTGCTGTGGCTGCAGAAACCTTTTTTGTGAAAATTACTATAAATTGCATACTAATCATTTCCCCTTCGTCTGGGTACGTAACAGTTACTGTAAAGGAAAAAACTATCTTCATAATAATGTAAACCCCGCTATTCATGTCGAATCTTACCTGTATTGAAATAAAGATTGTTGTAGACCAATCGATCGACTACATGTATAGGCATCTTAAGGTGCTCCTTTACCGCGAGCATTCGCGTGTATTGACGTTACAGATTGGAGCATCACAAACAGCGCGGATCTTGTTAGTCGAATCTATAATGTTAACATTACAAGTGAATGCTTGCGATGAACCTTACCTTAAAAACACTGAAGTTAGGAATTGTCTATGTGTTACAGAATCCGTTTCTTCGTTCTCGTGAGAACAGCGCGGCGCGGGAGCGAGAGCGGCGCGAGTCGGTGACGGCGCGCGGGCGAGCCGACCGCGGCGGGATGCTGGCGAGGGCGGGGCGGTCGCTCTCCGCACCGGGCAACTATCTGACTGAGAGGTAGAATACAAAATGTATACATAGAAAATTCAAAGTCCTGATGGATTGATTGATTATACTATATGCATGACTAAACTTTAAAGCAACGCAGAAACTGAAGTTTTAAGTCTGCAACCTGCAACACACAAGGGCTTACTGATTTAAATAGTCCGCCATCTTGGTGTGCCCGCCATCTTGGATTTAGAATGATGTATCTATAATTTAGAATGATATTCTAACCTTAATTTTTTAAAATTAAAATTTTAACTCAATCGTTGGAAATAACTGCTTCAAAAAAGACAGTTTCAAAAAGAGGCAAATATTACAAGTTACAATAATAGCTTGTAAGTTGAATCAGTCAACGTTATAAAAATTAGCCAGCAGTCAAAGCATTGATTTGCCTGTGAATAACTTCAGTAAAATAAAAAATAAAATATTTTATTTTATTACCTACTATAGAATTTACAATCTTTTACATTTTTAGATACGTTTTAATGTTTGTACCTGCTTTTCCAGGCAAGCTTCCTTTGATGTGGCTCTGGAATCGGTCGAAGAAAACCGAGACCAAAATCAAGATCTAAACAAAATGACCAGAGACGAAAGTCAAAGTAGCAGCATCAGTAGCAGTCCTGGTCAATCGAGTAGCAGTCTTGGCCAATCGAGTAGCAGTCTTGCTCAATCAAGTAGTAGTCTCACTGGTAAAAGTAATTCAGAAAATGCCCCCCAAATGATCGTGACTCAACAAGTAAATCATAGTAAATTGTCAAAATACCAATCCGTGTGTGAAACTGTTAACGTTTACTCTCAAAATATAAAAAAAGACATTAATGATGAAAGTAGCAGTAATAGTGATAAAACTATTAGCAGTCAGATTTGCACAAATCCCTTCCAATGTGATATCAATGTGTCAATCAATAGTCGAAGTAGTACATATAGCTGTCAAAATAGTAAAAATCCTTTCCAAAATGATTTAAGTAGCAGCCACAGTGGTAAAAATCCATTCCAAAGTGATACGAGTAGCAGTCAAAGTGATAAACAAAGCTGTCAAAGTGGCAACAGTAGCAGTTTAAGCTGTCAAAGTGGCAACCATAGCAGCACTGTTACCCAGGGTTCTGGCTCAAAAAGTGGAGAACGGTGATACCACAGAAACGGGAGTCGAACCCGTGACCTTTGGACTGTCAAGATTCATGTAATGATTGAATTTGACTAATCATTGTAATATTTTATATTTAATGTAACATTATTATGGTTGAAATGTGTGACCTTTTTTGTGCCGTTTGTAAATTTTAAACGAGTGATTTTTATTTTTATTGGGAACTTACAACTTTCGTACTTTTTAGTTTGTTTGTTAGTTTTAATGTAAGTTTATAGGTAAACCAGATAACTCGCGATACGCCTGCGGAGCAAGAAGTAGGTGGGGGCGGAGGTACTCTCAGGCGTTGTAGACGTGAAGGCGGCGGGTACGTGGCAGGGAACACGTGCTACCTGCCGCGCGCCCGACGCCTTCACTTCCGCAACTCCTTGCAGGCGGTCTGCGAGTTACCAGTGCAGTGGGTCGGTTCTGTAAAAACATAGCATGCGACAAGCAGGCGGTATGCATGAGCATTGCAGAAGTCGATTTGTTGCAGGAGTAAAAATAATAGCTATTCTATAATTTCTTTAAATACTGATAGGCTAATTAACAAGGGGAGCTCTTTAAATAATTAAATAGCCCTTAATTTTGAAGGCTACTTTACTAATTAAGTAGTAATTAAGTAAAATAAGATTTACAGAATACGAATTAACGCACATCTTCTGCACGTCGTCTGCAGTTCGCCGGCATTCCGCATGCTATGTTTTTACAGAATCGAGCCACTGGTTTGCCTATTATAGCTACGTCTTTATTTTGTATTGTAGTCAAATCAGTCAGAATAAACCTTCATTTCTATGGTTGTGTTAGACTACAAAAACTTTGTTTCCATTAATCATTATTTGGGAATATTCGATACGTCAGGCTCAATAGTCTTAAAGGACGTTAGGGCATAAAGGACTTGTTGACACTGTCTTATTCAGTTTTTGACTTTTAAGACAACTAACTTTGACACTTTGTAGGTAAAATATGGCCGGAGATCTACACTCAACATCAAATGTTAATTTATAATGTAACTAATATTTCTGAATTGGAAAATTGGAAATTAATTGAAATTAAATTCTCCTACTGTATATTCATAATTAACATACCTAATTTTTTAATATTTTTTTCACATCCTCGGGAAAGTTGTTTTGTCATCTACGAGGTACTTTGAGCTCAGAGGTATCGATATGTTTAAAAAAAAAACTATTTGAAAACAGAATAGGTACGTGGTATCTGAAACAGTTTTCAACCCGTCCTGTGAAAGAGGACATTGAAAGGTAAAAAAATAAAATATACGTTACTTATACACTTATGCCATAACTAAAAGAAATATTTTTGCATAAATTCTATTTTTTAACATCCTATGTAATTATTAAACAAGGAAGTGATCTAATAAGGGTTCTTTTTTTGTACCCATAGAGGTTGGGAACTCTAAAAAAGCAAGCACAGATTATAAACTTACTTGATAATTTAGCAGTTGAATGTTAACCCAGATTCTTTAACTTTAAGTTTTGTACTTAAACTTAAAAGTTTTAGTCACATTTTAGTAATTTCACTAACATTTGTCTTAGAAATAGTGCATGGGTCAAAGACCTACAAAATTATATTATAGATCTAAGAGTCCAAGACCTAAAGTAAAGTAAAATGGCACAAAGTTAATGAGACCGAAAAAAATAAATGGGTCCTATATCCTCGGCTAGAAAAATGGGTTTTATGACCGGAACAAGAGAAATGGGTCCTACGACCGACCGGGTTTACTTACATAGTAATTAGCAGATACCTATACATTTTGTAAATAATATAAAACATAAAAAGTCTTCGCCCACTATACCAAAGCAGAATATTATGCGAAACGTACCGAACCTCTAATAACGGGGTACTTTGTACCCCGTTATTCTATTTTTTAACATCCTATGTTAAATATTAAACAAGGAAGTGATCTAATAAGGGTTCTTTTTTGTACCCATAGAGGTTGGGAACTCTAAAAAAGCAAGCACAGATTATAAACTTACTTAATAATTTAGCAGTTGAATGTTAACCCAGATTCTTTAACTTTAAGTTTTGTACTTAAACTTAAAAGTTTTAGTCACATTTTAGTCATTTCACTAACATTTGTCTTAGAAATAGTGCATGGGTCAAAGACCTACAAAATTATATTATAGATCTAAGAGTCCAAGACCTAAAGTAAAGTAAAATGGCACAAAGTTAATGAGACCGAAAAAAATAAATGGGTCCTATATCCTCGGCTAGAAAAATGGGTTTTATGACCGGAACAAGAGAAATGGGTCGTACGACCGACCGGGTTTACTTACATAGTAATTAGCAGATACCTATACATTTTGTAAATAATATAAAACATAAAAAGTCTTCGCCCACTATACCAAAGCAGAATATTATGCGAAACGTACCGAACCTCTAATAACGGGGTACTTTGTACGACCTTCCTTTGTCGTTGACAAACAAGATATAAAAAAAAAGATTTCATTAAAATGAACAATTTTTGTTTTACGACTTAGGGAAAATATAAATTGGTTCTCGAAAATTTCTGGTTTAAATTTAACTTAAAAATCAGCTGTTCCTTAAAGTTAGATGTCATTGATCTTGAGTTGACTTTATATTTAGTTTAAACTACTACAATCTAAACAGTGACTAACTTTATTTTGAAATCAGCTGTTTTTCAGTGAAACATAACCTCAAAAATGACGAAAATAAAACAAATGTCCATAAGTCGTAATACAAAAGTTATTCGTTTTGATATGTTTAATTTGCCTGCTTTTGCACTTTTTCGGATTGAAATCCAATAACCTTACACCTACTTACGTGTAGATTTAATTGTAAGTCGGTACAAAAATAATAATAAATGGGCGAAGATATTTATTCGTTAAAAATTTGCTCAATTCCCGTTTTATGTGTCATTGTCTGTAAATATTTAGCTAAAAATCCACAAGAAATTTTAAATAAATAAGGAATTACATTATTGTATTTTAAAATACCTATGTATATAAAATTAATTATTTTTTGTAATTGAACTATAGAGATAATAAAATACAACACCGTACTTAATAAAAGAGAATACATCAAAATGTTTTTAAATTAATGTGGTGGATGGATCTATTGTAGTAGGTAGCGTATTTTGATATCTCTATAAAATGAACTTAAAAAAAAAGATTTAAAATTCTAGTGTTACTAGCCTTAAAATAAATCTCTTTAAAATTGTAAGCAAAAGACCAATTTTCACTTGTGAAGTTAGCTTCATACTCGTAATTTAATTAATGCACTTATATGATGCGAGACCATTAACTACTTTGATATACTTTGCAGTATTTTCTGTACTCTCTAATAGCAGTCGTTAGGTCAAGTTAAAGTATATTTTATTTAGGTATTTTACTATTTTAGTGTTTTCTCATCATCAAATTATAAACCATTTAACTTAATTCTTATTTATAAAAAATAGAACACAATATTTACCAGGTTTGACTCGCGTTTTATTTATTACCGGCATTGTTTTAATGCTGGTACCAACGTTTTGCTGACTATAAAGTCAGCTTTAAAACTTAGTGATTATATTCTCTTTGGTTAGCTTTATCAAGGTAGACTGAGATGTAATTAGTCAATTTTAATGTTCTAAAAATGTAAACTATCGCATCATTATTATTTGTCTCAGACCCTGTGTACGCAGAATTTAGGTTGGGTTTCAAGGTATATTTCAATACAACGCACCTCCGCGTTAACATCACCGTGTGGAGATACGTTCATAGAGATTGTACAGAAATAAGTGGCTCGATGATAATTTCGCCGCGATTCTAATGCTCGTGGAGACAGTCCCTTAGAGAGTTATGAAATTTAAAGTAGCATCTATCTAGATTTGTAGATGTTTGGGTTTATAAAGCAGTTCCGAAAATCTACAAATCTAAATAGGTAGCTTAGATTTCTAAAGTACTGCAATGTATAAGTAAGTAGTTAAACTGCATCTAGCTAAAAGCGTGCAGCAGCTAAAGCCGAGCGGACTTGGCTTAAAAGCTTGTATGTATGTATAGTGTACAGGGTCCCATTCACTAACTGTCTAATAATTACGCCTATTCCTATAATTCTTATTTATAGAATCTATTTATATTATACCTACCTTTTTACCTATTGAAAGTCCAACTGATGTGAAATGATCTTCTAAAAAATACTTTCAAGAAAAAATACATGTTCAAAAATTCACTCGTTTTGAGTAGCTCGAACTTGCATCTCTGGGTCTGTAGCCCAGCGTCTTAACGAACTAGACCACGCGTTTTCCCAGCTCGAGAAATGAATTTAAGAATATGTATGTTGCAGTTTCTACTATTTTCAAATTAGGCTCGTTTGAACTTTTGTTGTCAGATTATTTTTCTATTATTTGATGTTAGAGTTAAAACTTTAAGTATCAAATTGGGGTTTTTATTTAGTAGGTACATGTTATTTTTATAGATATTTATTTTAAAATGCTCCCTCACCGCGAGCATTCACTTATAATGTAACGTAACATGCAGATTCGAGCATTACATTCAGCGCGTTTTAATAAACTTCATCTTTTAATGATACTGTGTAATCAATATCTTGATACACCTTTCAACATCAATGCGCTTTATTCCATTACACGTGAATGCTCGTCAGTCAGACAGGCACCTAGTATTGTAATGTAATCCTCAAAGTTAAATCCTATAATGATACATTACAAGAGGGAGCATCTTAAGACTTACATACCTTTTTATTTTACTTGCTTATACCTTCAAAAGGTTAAATTTTCAGCTTCGGTTGCAGTTTACTTACCTACCTACTTATTTTGCAAGCGAATGGTCCAAATTCAAGGCCTTTAATTGTTGTGATAGAATAACTAGGAAACGCTTTTAACACTAAACTAAACATATTAAAATAAAATTATTAAATAATTACAAATTATTGTCATCAATTTTAATGATACTTAGAATAATACTAGCAAAAAGATAAAGTACTTACATTGGAAAATGAACAAGTCCATTTATGTATCTTTTTCTCTAATTTTTATAAAGTATTTTATCTCTTTGATAGTGAGTTAAGATTTTTGTAATATAAAATTATATTTGGATTGGATCTAGGTATTAATAAGTGGAATATAAATGGGTGCAGTTTATTAAAGATTTTCGCCTAATATCGTGTCGGAAACAGAACTACGGATCGAATTTCGTTTCTAAATTTTGAAACGGAATACTGTAAAAACAAAAATAAAAATTGTTACAAAGGGTGTATGTTCGATTATTTTGTTCTCTTTGTATGTGTCAACTATTGATATCTAATTTGTCGATCAGATCGACTTATTTCTTTTGAATTAATTTATTCGGCAGGTTTTCACGGAAAACATTGTTATAATTGTGGCAAAACTATCGAATATTGCTCTGAAATCGGTCTATTTGGTCGACAATCAGAGCGAGTATTCAGAGAGCTCAGTTGGCTAGGGAGACAACATTCTTAACGATCAACTAAATCGCAATCGACAATTTATTTTGTATGAAATTGACATAATATATTATGTTCCGAAAAGTCACGTGACTGTTCGCGAACTTATATGTCAGTTTCGTGTTCGCGAACGATTTTGTTATTCGATAAGAATGTGGTCTAGGGCTGCAGGTATATCGAAGATCGGATACGCGTATCTCCGCCTCGCTCAGCACGACTGATTAAAACAAAGATAGGCACGATTATTCCCAGCTGTGCCCCGGGGGACAGGGCTAGAGGGGACAACTGGGAATAATCGGATAGGCACAGGGTGGGCGTGTAACAGTATTTTCCCCACTTCGAACTTCTTTTGATATTGACATTGTGATATTTCATACACTTGCTATAATGGGCGGCGATCTTTAATAAAACATACCATTTACTATACATTATTTCAAACACGGATTTACAACGTAACCACGAATTTTGTTTGAAATAATGTTAAAGAGGCAGTTAAATTATATTCAAGATTTTCAGTCAAACAAATAATAGTGATATAGTAAATTTCACTGAATTGATAATTTTTGCGTGTCAAATAGTTAGTAACATTACAAACTTTAATTTTATTCTACATTTGGAAAATAATTTTTTGGAAGAAATTCTTACTTTCTTAAATTCTACATCCGAAAGGACTTGAACCAGAATACTTAAAATTCCGATGATTGAGCAAGCGTAAGGACGTTTACCATTGAATAAATAATAGTACTAATTATATCGGAATTGTAAAGGTTGCCGGTTCAAATCCTGCCGGATGCAGAATTTTGGAAAGCATTTAAAAAAAAATAACATTTCAGACATTCTGCCCTACCATGATGTTTTCTCGTTATTTTATCGTTTCCTTGTAGCGCGAGAACAAAATACCTGCAAATAAAATGAAAATTTTAATAAAATTCCAAACTCCAAAAATACTTTAAAATATTATATTTTTAAATTTAAGTGTTTTCTAATTTGTATTATCTAATGTTTTTTTGTTATTTTTTATAAGCTAAACGATTTAGGTCCTATAATAGGAAGATCATGGTAAGGGCCATTGAAAAATTATCGATCTATGTCATTTTTCGATTGATTTAAGAACCGATTTAATGTTACTAAAATATTTGACAATTGTTATATTATAGTATGTCTCACAAAAGAACGAATGATTCGCACAATGTTACATTGACTTTACCAGAACTTTAAAGTTTAAATAAAATCTTTTATATACAGTTGTGTCTTTTTATTTTGATTCGTAAGTAATAATAACTTTAAACCGAAACTACATAACTAACGAAAAAGTGTAAACATAAAACTCATACATTTTATTCGAAAGCGATAGCTCTTTGTTTACTTTTTCCTTTGATAATTGACAGTTCCATGTTTACATTTTTGATTTAAGATTCTGATAGAGAGTTTAGTAAATCTGCGAACAGTCTAGCTATCATGGTTCTTGAGATTGCTTACGTACAGCCTAGTGACAGACAGACGGACAGTGGAGTCTTAGAAAACGAGTCCCGTTTTAACCTTTTAGTTATAAACAGGACTTATTAAATGGACGTAAGCTACTTTCAACAAGACCACGTCTTGTGCTTAACCTTTTTTTTATGGGCTACGTAATTGGCTACATAACACGTCGGTGTAAATGGCGCCCTCTCGCGGGAAATCAGCCGGTACTCGACACTCGAAGTAGGCCGTGGACAGCAATCTACACAAATTGTGGTACCCTAGGGAGATTTGTAACATGCAGTTAAGGATCTATACCTATAGATAGCTGTGTCAGTAAATAAATTTAGAAAATTGCGCAGCTCTTAACTGGGCCTTTCTGTATGTCTGTAGTTGTGTACCGGAAGAGACTGATCGCAAAGGTAAGGCCGCCTATTCAGATTTAAATTTCTCTATTTTATTCAATGGTGTGCATAATAAAGCGTTCTGTCTACATATCCAGATGTTCACATAGTTTCGTGGTTCACAGAACCCTGTTTCGTGCCTATTGCACCTCATTTTATACGTGCAGCTTGTGGGCAAACCATTCTCGCGGTGTGTTAAAAAAATTGCGTGTTCAGTACAATGCCGCGTACCGGGTGCTGGTGCGGCTGCCTCGCTCTGGCAGCGCCTCTGCAATGTTCGCGGCAGCCCGAATATCTGGCTTTCATGCCACTCTGCGTGGGCGCTACACATCTATGTTGCGTCGGTTGAGGGGCAGCCGCAACAGTATTCTGGTCATGATAGCCACTCGTCTGGATTGTGTATATGTGAAACGTTGGATGAGCGCTCACGTATGCACAAACAGTGACTTGTGTCCTTGAGGTGGTTTGGTTTGTTGGGTGGGTCAGGGTTATTACATTTTTATTTAGGTACTTTATTTTCTTGTGGTCAACATTTTGATTGAAATTGTAATGTGACATTTTTGATTCTGACCTTTATACCATCCCTATTTTATTTTATTTTATATTCTTATGACATTTAATTAATAATATTGTTTAATTTAATTTATTTTAGTATTTATTTTAAAATTATGACTGTATATCTTTGCATTTAATGTTACTGATGGGTTGCTGCTACCTGAAATAAATGAATTATTATATTTATTATTATAGTCCATAATTATACTATTTTGAATTGAGCTGGGGCCCAACCGTGCATCTTTCGTCGTAATCGGCATCGAAATCTCACTGTGCAAAGGTATAATCTGCGTGGTCCAAACCATAGTGTTGATTTTCATGCATTTGAAGGCGACGCCGTGGAGTTATATTGTCATTGAAACCGGCAGCTCAAGAGACCTCGCTTTCAATGACAGTTGAACTCGGCGGCTTCAAATTCATGCAAATCAACGCTGTCGTTTTCACCGCGTAGGTAATTTCTTTACGCAGTGGGATTTCGATGCCAATTACGACGGAAGTTACTTCTTTAGTCTGGTCAGAATTTATTTTATAGGTTATTTTCAAAGCAGTTTTAGGTAGAACTAGTAGTAGGTCACTCATAAGCTAAAACTAAATGAGCTCGCATAACTATACTCATATAGTATCAAAAATAAAAACCAAATAATTAATTTGTCTACTCGATGATAGATGGCAGTAAAAATATAACTACTAGCGCAACATAATAGTGTTATATAGTGTTATTATAGATACCTAGAAGTACAGCTATCCTACAATAGGTGGAGCAGTTACGTTGCTATGGTAACAGAAACTAATAAACAAAACAATTTCATTCATTTTGTTTACAAAATCGTTGAACAAACTAGCTAGTCACTAGTCATTTGAAGTAACCAAAAATGTCTTATAATAAACGTTCAAGCATTAGTACATCGAAGAGTTCCCGGCACAGTTCGCTCAAATCGGATAAATCATCAATAAAAGTGGTTCCGCCGAGGCGAGTACTTCCTTCAAAGCGAATCATCAGCAACGCGGAAAGAAAAAGCTGTTCAACAGGCGTTATTGACAGCACCAAGACTTCAGGTACAAAACCGAAGAAAATCACTAAATCTGACAACACATTTCGGAAAACCGGCGACATTCATGTAGATCTTTGTACAAAAAGTGGCGATACTAACTCCTACTACCAGACCAAGGTTGCAAAACTAACCTCAACACCGATAGAACTTAGAAAACTGCCCAACCCAGTTCATCAATATTACAAAAACGACAACTACTACCCATCCAATGAGAGTCTAACCAAGAAACTACATTTAGACACAATTAAAGAAGTTTCAGAACTGCGATCCAGCGACACGCTTTTTAAAATCTACCCAGAAACCGACACAGACGACAACATTGATAAAATCAAGGAATTTAGAAAAAACAACTACTTCGAGTGCCATTCTGCTAGATTTAGAATGAATACTAAAGTTAGTGCTACAAGTCTTATAGACCATAAATGTGTTTACCGGTTTTATTTAAACAATAGACTGTTTCCCGTGCCCCTTTCGACAGACCATAACGGTATCGCACGATGTGTGGAGTGCAATCTGCCAGTAGACCGGAGAACCTCATCGAAAATAAATGGTACAATCCAAGTTAAAGTATCCATCGGGGATAAAACCAGAGATTCAACCATACTTCTCCCAGTTCAAGAGCAACTTATAATTCCGCAGAAGAAAAAGCAAGAGAAAGATGAAGAAGTATTGTACTTTGGTATTATTAATCTGGATAAAACAGGCAATTCTATGTTTAATCCTACATTACCAGAGCAATCTTTTGCTTTGAAATACCAGAAAGGTTTTCAGTCGTTTGAGAAGGTAGAAAATTATGTTTACGATGAGGTAAAAAAGGATGATATTATTTTTGTTTAAGAATTGACAAGGTTTCATTTTTTTTATGGCCTTAAAACAAAAATACCGTTTCTTAATTTACCTTCAGTGATCTCAAATGTGCTTTTATTTTATTTCTAGACGAGCTATTTATCGAGAAAAATAATAAAAATGAAAAAATGCCTGATGACGTCATTACTACGGCTGTATAAAATATTATCTTGGCCCTTTGTTTTAATACTAGGTGACAACAGCATGAAGTGTAACGTCAAAATTACTATGTCAATTTTTGCAAACATAAACATAACCTCTGATTGTTATTTTATTATATCTAAATTTTTTAATGTTTGTAGTATCTGAGATAAAAATGAGTCAGGTTAATAAAGATATTGTATTGCCAATAACAGATCCTAAATATTGTTGTGTACCACTCTGCAAGAACAACTCAAGAGACACCGATAAAACATTTTTCTCTTTACCTACCTAATCTTACAAAGCAAGAGTGGTGCAAAGCGTTAGGTATTACATGTCCGAAACGTGTTATATTCATATGTGAAGATCATCTTAATGTAAGTATAACAATGAATACCTAATTGTAACATTAATGGACCTTGTCCACTGCTTGTGTACTAGTTAAATTTTAGACAAATTATATTCATTCTCTAACCAAGAATCAGTTAGAGAAAGATTTTTTTGTCTTTGATCTGCCTAAGAAATATGATTATAATAATTGACTTCTATACTTAAATTTCTTTTATAGTTGGAAGAAGATTTTGAAAACTATAGATATTGGTTAACAATGAAAGTACGGTCAAAGTTGAAAAAAAAATTACCACAGTTTCTATCTAAGAAAGTTACACCATCAATAGAGCCTCAAGTATTAAATGAACCTAAACCCAGCACTTCTTCAGCATTTCAGCAGGAAAATATGGAATTACAATCGCCAATTATAATTAAATGCCACAAAGGAATACAGGTCAAGCCAAAAACATCTGATCGAAAAACATATTGCGCTTTATACAAAAAACAAGTGACAACAACATTCTTCGCAGAAAATATAAACAAAGATGATGAAATCCCATCATCACAAGGAAGTACTAGTTCTGCTGATTTCTCTGAACTGTCATCTGATGTCTATACCAAACCTACAATCCAGGGTAGAAGTTTTATGCTGGAGCTTATTAAAAAAAAGCCTCAAAATTACCTAGGTTTACCAAAAAATTATTATTGGTTAATCAATTATTTAGAAAGAAAACTGAAAATAAAGGCAATTTATTTAATTGTAACACTGTACAAAATAAGAAATAATGTTCCTTTTTACCAAATTTCAGACATATTTGAAATATCTAAAAGTACATTATGGAGAATATTTTTTAAGACTAGTTATTTTATCTGAATTCTTTAAACAATTTATATTTTGTCCTAGTTCATATGATATTAAAATTAATTTGCCATCAGTTTTTACAACCAACAAGAATTTTTTAAATGTATATTGTATAATAGATTATAATAAATGCAAGGTAAGTAATACCGCAAAACTGAGTTTAATTTCGTAAAAAGTGATAGTTGTAGTTCAATGAGAAAACGTCGAGAAAACAAACAATATTCGCGCGTCTTCGTCTTATTGTTACGTGTAACCAGGTACTTTTAAAAATTTCCCTAATAGCAATTTCATCGCGTGTGTTAAAATTTAAATATAAATTACTTAATTATACCAAGAGTTGATTTTCGAAGTCATACAATAATATCCCTAATTTTGTACATTTTTTATGTATCACACATTAATATTGTATATTATTATAACAATAATTATTGTTATAATTTACCCAAAAGTCTCTCATTTTACCCGAAATATTGGGAAAAATCTATCACTGGAAACTCTGATCACAAAGTGACAGTTTTTTTTTAAATTGAAATAAGGTCAAGCTAAAATCCATTATTCAGCCGTATAACTGACGTCATAAGGCGCTTACGTCTTTTTAGAATGAATCAAAATTAAAAATCGATTTTATAAATGAAAATGAGTGAATTTTGGAAAAATAAAAAATACGGGTACCCTAATTTTTGGTCTAGTTTCATATGAAACCATAAAACATATATGTAAAAAAAATGAAACCTTGTCAATTAGGTTTAGTTTGTGCTTAGGTACATAAAGTATTTGAAAATAAAACATAATAAGTAAATATACCTATCATTTCTCTTATCTCGAAGGACTACCTATGGAGTTACCATAATCATTCAAATCTTTCAATGGAAGGGCTTCTTGAATAAGTAAGGTTGAAAGGCTGCTGAACCGATTTTAGTGATTTAAACACATTAGTTAAATTAGAATAATATTTAATAGTCCACGTATTGAGTATCCAAAGATACGATTTGTTCCTAAGGGATTTTGCCGTGGCCATTTTATTAAGATTCTCGCTTTAATCCGGAGTTAAAAATTAAAAATATAGAAATATGGAAAATTATTCATTCAAAACTGAAATTATTACGGAGAAATTATTCAAAACGCCTAAATTAAAGCCTCCACAACTATTGAGTTCTAGGGCAATTCTTTCAACATCAGTAGGCTTGTAAATAAAAGCATATGATATGCAAATGTAATGGCCACAAAACTGTTTGACCTTCACGCCGCCGATGGACTCACGAGTTCGTTGGTAGAAAGGAAGTGAATTGGGTAAAATGAGTGTAGAAATTGCGGTAAAGGTCAATAGCAGAGTCGGTCGTTTCATTTGCAAAACGTCACAGAATTATTCCACGGAAAAAAATATAACGACAACGTTTCACAAGTTTAGGTGGCCTTTTTATCAAACTTTAGATGGTTCGACGCAAGCAACTTTTTAACCGACTTCCCACTGACATAGGTTATCTATTCGGATGCATTTTTCAGCTGCGCAGAGATCTCGCAAGCCGAATTTGGGCAAGTTTTGCGATGTAGATCCGGGTTGTAGTTTGGCTGCCCGACTTCAGCTTACATAACGTATAAGTCGGTGGTCCTGTATGTAGATAAGGTTATTTTGTATTTTTTAAGTCTGTTTTTATTTTATTTTTTAATTATTTTATCCATGATTCTTATGACGCTGTAGTGCCCGGGATATTGTAAAGTGTCTTGCTCAGCACCTACTTATATACCACCTTCCAAGCCTAGTCAGCCATGTCCAGAGGTAAGAACTAGTCAATATGTCAGGAGCTAACTAAGCCGTGGGTTTCCTCGCGATGTTTTCCTTCACCGCAAGAGCGATTCGCAACCTTAGGATTCGCCCAGGAATAACTCCAGGTTCGCTAGTCTCACCCAGATCCTTTAGTCGCCGTTTACGACATCCACGTGAAGAGGAACGGTGGTTGATTTGCAACTGAACTTAAAACTAAGTAGGTAATTCGGAGCAATAGCGCAACGATAAAATTTAGGCAGAAATGCATTATTGCTTACTGTTCGATATAAACTCGAACACTATTCTTTACCGAGATGCAGCAAATGCTACACTTTTATTGCAATTAAATCAGTGATAGTCCATGACTATTCCCACTATTACTACCTCTGTGAAAGTTTAAATGTTTGTTTGTGTTTCTATAAAGCAAAAACTACAAAACCGATAACGATGAAACTCGATAAGCAAATAGCTGGAAATCTCGATTAACACATAGGTTTCTATCCCGATATTCCTACGCTACAGTAAAACCACAGGTCACAGCTAGTAACTAACAAAACAAAACAACATTGCATCTCCATCTAATCACATGTATAAATACGCGTCCAATGCTGCTCTTATATCGAAATATCAACATCAATATTTAGCAATGACAGTACTACAATAAAATTGCCTGCATTATCGCGCGCCCGCGCAGTATATACCCGTGCGCGCGTGCAAACAGTCGCTTGACGAGAAATATAGTGTAGTTCGAACTGAAAACAAGAAAGAATAAGTAAAAACAATTAAAAATACTAAATATAGAATTTTACTTTGAAAATAACAACAAAATTAAAATGGAAAAGTTTTTGTTTATCGTGATTGCGTCGATGTTAAGTTTTAGTTACGCGGATAATAATGTATTGCGTAAGTAACTTTTTTAATATTATCCTACCAAATTATTAATTTGAAAGTTTCTCTGTAATTAGTTATAAGGTAAAGGAGTATGGTTGTTACTTCTCCACGCAAAAACTACTGATCCGATTGTATTAAAACTCGATATATCGATAGATAGCTGGGTATGGGCTGGGTATCCAGCTTTAGGTAATCTTCATGTTTTGATACTTTTTATCTTTATTTTTTGACATGGGATTGGGATTTACGCAAATAAACAAGCGGTGTTGATCCAGTGATAAATACCACTTGTTTAAATGTCGTTTTATGAGCGCCATCAACAACAAAAGCTGTTACGGTGAAGAAAAAGCATCGTTAGGAAACCGACAAGTCATGGCGGTTCGAACATGGGACAGTCGCCAATCCGGAGTAGGCTCCCGTGTGGCGTCTTGTTGACAAATTTCTCTAAGAGAAGTCCCACTGCAGGTTGTTTTTGTTAGCAACAAATATTATAGTATCATGGGGCTATGGAGCCCCGAATCTATGGAAGGCGAGCGTCGAGCCAAAGTCAAGGTTTATACCTATTATCTTACTAATATTACAAATGTAAAAGTTCGTGTGTGAATGTAAGTATGTAAACACGGAGGCACATTTATAACTCCTTAAATCAATTGCGATGAAACTTGGCATGCAGATAGTTAAAAATTTGTATTAACACATAAAACTACTTTTTATCCTGATATTATCCGCGAGATTCAGACTTACGCGGGTGAAACTACGTGGCGAAGCTGGTTATTAATTTTACTGACATTACTGATAATTAAGTACACTTACCTAAGTTATTTTCACTAATGATAATTGTGTAAAAATTATAAATGAAATGATGATATTACATATTTAAATCCAAACCGGAATTACCATTAGTTCATTGAACAAGTTACCTTAATGACAAATATGCTTGCTAACTATAAATGCTTGATTCTAGGTTCTTTATAGGTGCTTTCTATACGTATCTGATACCTTAGTGCAAACATATAATTGGTTTTATTTACTTAAATTTAACAATCTTACAAAAATTGATTAATCGTCTATACAAATGAATATAATGTTAATTTTAATTTTTCTGGCTTTTTCAATTGGTTTTTAGACGTATTTATATATTATTTTGTTGTAGTGTATAACTGTTTGTTTTTCTTGAAAATAAAATTAAATAAAATCTTAAGGTGTGGTGTCACGCGATTAAGCCCCGGGAAATTGTGAAAATATGAGTTCCAATCGTGTTAGTTTAAAAAGTGTATCTTAAGGTGCTACTTAAAAACTCATACTAGTTTACTATGTCCAGCTTGATTTGCGTAAAAACAGTATTTCATAAGCGCCAAACAGTAATTCTCATTTAATACTAATTATAAACTTATTTAAGAAATGTCAAATACAATAAAAACAAGTTATCAATACTTACAATTAATTATTGCTAATTAAGTAAAACTGTATTATGAAATTGAAGTGCAGGTTACTACTAATCATTAGACGAAATACCTATGTTCAAATATAGGTATCTTATTTAGTTGTAAAATGGAAAACTCTGTCTTGAAGGGTTGTTTTAATTGTTATTTTTTGTTTTATAAATATGTAAAAACAAATCTACCAAAATAAAGGCGCACCAAAAAAAGGGTAAATTAAATACCAAAATAAAGTTTCCATATGTTTTGTTTCTTGGACGTTTTTAATTGAACTATGTTTATGTTTTTGTTACTATCCCTTGTTTTTTATGTGCATTTTTGTTTTTTTATTTTGAGAGAATAGAATATAATAGATGTTTTCTATTATATTCTATTTTGTAAATACTAAGATATTAATAAGCAAATCTACAAATTCTTCAATTCGTCCTTTGAAGTACCTATATGTAGTATATCACTTATCTAGTATCCATAGTTTAAACCTAGTTGCTTAATTCGTTGTTAGATGGTGCTGTGTGCAATGTCTTGCAATATTTATTGATGACACTTTCCGTCCTATTTATTGTCCTCATACTTCGCGTGTCAACTGGTTCCATATACGCTTTTTAGAACTTCTTTTTAGGTACTTATTAGTTTTGGCGTCACAGTAGTTTTTTATAGGTCTAATGTCCAAGGATATCTAGTGTCAAAATATAAGGAAAAAAATAAGTTAAATAAAAACAGTGACAGTCGTAGGCATATGTACCTGTTGTTTCCATACAAAAGAGTTCAACGGGATATCTCAATGTGTGTTTTATTATAATACATATATATTTTTTTTTTATTTAGGTATATAACATCTAGCTATTTAATGTTGTAAGATATAAAATCGTTAATCTTTATATCTTACTAATATCATCTAATATTATAAACGCGAAAGTTTGTATGTATATTTGTATGTGACTTTGTTACTCTTTCACGCAAAAACTTAGAACCATTTGCGATTAAACTTGGAATATAGGTAGTTGGTTACCGGGAATAACACAAAGGCTACTTTTTATTCCGATATACCCGCGGGAACGGGACTTATGCGGGTGAAACCGCGGTGCGCAGCAAGTTTAGTAAATGACATTATCATAATCATCATCAGAATTATAATGCTTTATCACCCCACTCGAGAGCTTTCCCACTTTTACATCTCTACCTCGCACGATATTCGGTATAGTTAGTATACAACATGGTATCTCTAATATTACTTAAGTTTCATGTTTCGCGAACAATCGAAGATCGATGTTTACAGCATCGAGTATAATGCTGTAACATTCATAATTTGTGTAACAAGATATTGTGTAATAAACAAAATGAACCAGCGAAGTAAAATTTAGCTATAACAGATCTTATTCGCGTGATTTTTTTAACGAAACTCTACGGTTTTCACTGTAATTTTAACTGGCTGCGCCGCGTGGTTTACTCTGCGTAAGTCCCGATTTCGTTAAAATATCGCAATAGAAAGTAGTCAAGGTAGTAATTCAGATCTCCAGCTATCTGCATATCAAGTTCTATTGCAATTGGTTAAGTAGTTTCTAGGTTAGCAACCAAGTAATACATATCTGCCTACAAGGAAAGACTCATCTAAAATCACGATGTCGAAATTATCCTCGGCGACCCCATTATCCTTGTGGTAAACTCTATTGAAGCCACACATGGATTTAATTAACAATCAGGCGTATACGCAGGCTATGAAGGCCAAGGGGAATTCAAAAGACAATTGTTAAGTGATAATAACAAATTGTTAATGTAAAATTATATTGTTCAGCTATCTATAGATTCAAACTATTCAAAGTTCTGATTGTAGACTGAATAAGGCTTGTGTAATTATTTAATATTATGATAAATAGCTATTTATGCATATAAAATTTAATGCTCGAACTTTATACCAACATAGAGCCCAAACTGTTAGTCCTATGTGCGTATGTATAATCGATCGTCATTTGTTTTCACTTCTATCGATCGTTTTTTATTTTCCACCAGTCTCTTCTATTAACTTTTTTTTATTTCAAAATTTAAAATCAATTTATTTTAAAGTTGTACAAATGGGCGACCTTATCGCTAAAAGCGATTTCTTCCAGGCAACCTTTGGATGGAGAAGGTTAATAAAGTTTGTGTGGTAGGCAGACAGATACAGAATATTAACATAGCATAAATAGGTGAAATAGTTACTTAAATAGATGAATAATATACACTAAAATAACAAACCTAAATACATTTAAGAATATAATTTATAAACTGAGTATAATATACATACGTTATATTTACAACAAAATAGATTTACTATTACATACAAATAAAACATTATATAAAGAAAATGAATAAATAAATAAAGTAGGCAGGTACAATATCAATATGTAGTCTAATCGTCCCAATGTCTAAACTACCGTTGGGCCCAGTTGACTATTATCAAATTCGAAAGGATTGGTTCCAGTTTCGAGGTGGACGACTTCCTCCTAACCCGTACTAGTGACATAAATTTGGAAAGATGCATTTATTTTACGAACATACATACAAATATCAAAATCAGTTTAGTGACTTTCTTTGCATTGCGGGTCATCAATTACAGACCCACCATTCCATGATATACATGAATGAGTAGGTACGGGACCCTTTGCCCAAAAGTTTGATTTTCATATGACCGGTCAAATTAGGGTTATTTTAGTTAGGCGTTTGTTTTATGGCTTTTGGAAGACTACATTAAAAAAAAAGGTAAAAGTTTACTTGAATATCAGCTGTGATATTCTTGACGTCAAAAGTCCTCAAACTTAAATTGAACTTTTGTTTAGTTTGTATATTTAGGCCGGCTTGCTTAACGGTTCCTAAACATGTTTAAGCTGTTAAACGTGTTTAAAATCTGTCAGAATTGCAAGAACTGTCAATGTGTGGCAACATATTATCAATCGTCCACATAATCAAAAAGAGTCCAATGTTCGGTTTCCCATAAATTGTTTTAAAATTGATTTAGTTAAATATGTTTTAAAAAAATTTAAGCAAGCCCTTAGTATTTCTAAATATTCTCTTTTCTAATATTATAAATATGAAAGTTTGTGTGTACGTATACGGCTGATAGTTAATTTCTTTACGTGCCTATACGGTTCAGTGGACGTCGCGTCGATATTAACAAAAGCATAAATAACCAAAACAAACAGGGCATTCGGAAAGTTCCTAACTACGCATAATTTCAAAATATGTGTTGAGTTGCACAAACAGCTGGCTCGCAAGGTCTGCTTGCAATATCTCAGTGAGCGGTGATGAACCGGCGACCTTGAGATCTGCGGCGCCCGCGCCTGGTTCCTTGGTACATGCTTACTGGTATACTTACTAGGTAGGTACTTATGCTTATGTAAAAAAAATATTAAATAAATAATGCAGAACGTTGCACATGGTCCAATCCAGCACCTCAGTATGCAATTAAGCTTGTACTAACTAATTAATGGGTACTCATTTTGTCAAAGTTTTCGCGATTTTGCATAATAAAACACAATATTTACAACACACGCTGGACAAACCTAACCATTTCCTGAACCCCCATGAGTTTCTTCGTGGTTTCTTCTCATGTGAGGGCGCGAAGCCATGGTAGTTTTTTTGACTTAACTAGAAATAATACGAATCATAATTTAAATTCAAAACTATTACAATTGCTCTAAAGTCTGCGTACACTAGAATGTTTTGATACAAATAATAATGAGGCGGTAGTTTACAGTAACTTTTTAGAATGTTAAAATAGACGAATTACATCTTAGTCAACCTTAAAAACGCTCACTGTAAAGTTAGCGAAAGCTCGGTCTTTAGAAATAATGCCGTTAGTAAATAAAACCCGGTAAATATTGTGTTTTATAGTGGGTACTAGACAACATTATCATTTTTTTGTAAATTAATCGTAATATTTTCGCGACGAACTTCGCGACAACTTATAAGACATCATTATAACCCATTAGGGTCCATTATAACTATAATGATTATTGATAATTATACATTTTTTTGTATGTATTGTTACTATTTATTATAGATTTATTTTTATGGTCATTAAAATGATTATACTCATGAAGGAAACATTTAACCACAGTTAATACAAATAAAAATTATATTTATTTTTTTAATTTCTTAACTTAATTATCTATTACAAACCAGACCATGTGTTGTCTTCTGAGGATTTATCTAAAACAACGTGTTTTGGGGACAGTAATAAAATCCGGAAATTGAGACGTCTAGACGAACTTTTTTTCTATGATGTTTGTAAGTTCGGGAACTCTCTCGAGTTCAAGTTTAATTGAAGATCAGCTGTTTATTGGAATTAGAGGTCATTCACACTAAAACGACCTTTAATTTGTTATTCAGTAGAGTGTCAATTGTCCGTATCGTACTAATTAGAAGTCTTGGGTGTTCGGAAAACCGGTTAATTCGGATTAATCAAACTGAATACTATTATGTTAAATAAAACACATTTATAATACAAATCTTATTTTGCAGTCGATGCATATTATGTTTACTTTTAAGTACGGATATATTATAAAATAACATGTATATACGAAGCTCTTACAAAAAGTGAAAGACGCGCGCGTTTGGGGTTCGGTTAAATGATCGTTTGGTTGATCGATGTTCAGATAATCGACGTTTTACTGTATATAACCGTAACCGTAACGTTTAAGTAAAATCTAACTTTAAAAAAAAAAACGATTTCCTCAGAACTAAGTGTTTAGTTTTTCTGAAACCTATCTGTTTTTAATATCTTGGAGATAGAGTGAACTAAGAATTTCGGCGTATCCAGCTGATTCTTATACTCGGGTATCGGGTATTATTACCCGACTGCGCGACGCAAAGGAGGGTAATGTGTTTATCAGTCTATGTATGTATGTATGTAAGTATGTATGTATGTATGTATGTATGTATGTATGGATGTTTCTATGTGGCGTTCTAGAGGCCAAACGCGTGGACCGATTTTGATGATTCTTACGTCAATCGATTCGTCTTAATCTGGCGAGTGTGACTAAAGACATGACAGTAATCCCAAGTAACTTATGTCACCACCAGACGCCATATTGTCAAAATTAAAAAATCCAAAATCGTCAAAGTATGTCAAGATGGGTATCGTTGAATAGGTTTTTAATAAATATTAGGTTTCTTTCACCATTTTTCATTTTAAAGATCCGTTTAGGAAATATAACGGTTTAAAGTTAATTTACAATTAGGTATTCTTGCTTTTTACCCGACTGCGCGACGCAAAGGAGGGTAATGTGTTTACCGGTCTATGTATGTATGTATGTATGTATGTATGTATGTATGTATGTATGGATGTTTCTATGTGGCGTTCTAGAGGCCAAACGCATGGACCGATTTTGATGATTCTTACGTCAATCGATTCGTCTTAATCTGGCGAGTGTGACTAAAGACATGACAGTAATCCCAAGTAACTTATGTCACCACCAGACGCCATATTGTCAAAATTAAAAAATCCAAAATCGTCAAAGTATGTCAAGATGGGTATCGTTGAATAGGTTTTTAAAAATAAATATTAGGTTTCTTTCACCATTTTTCGTTTTAAAGAACCGTTTAGGAAATATAACGGTTTAAAGTTAATTTACAATTAGGTATTCTTGCTTTTTATTACTAACGAACAAGTTTTTATTTTTGTTACGTAGTTACGCTTGGAACTATCAAAGTATAAGCCGTGGTATAAGCCGTGATGGTACAGGTGACAGGAATTTATTGATATAAACTAAAAAAATATTTACATAAATTGTACCTACCTACTGAATAAAAGCCTAATAACACTTAGGTACCTAAAAACGTTAAAAGAATAATAAATTTAAACAATAAATAACTAAACCCTAACTGAAATAGAATCTTACTAATATTATAAACGCGAAAGTATGTATGTAAGTATGTATGTATAAGAGTAACCACCTCACATACGTATGTATGTGAGGTTGTTACTCTTTCACGCAAAAACTACTGAACCGATTGCGATGAAACTTGAAATATAGGTAGCTGGGGGACCTGGATTAACACATAGGCTACTTTTTATTCCCGCGGGAACGGAAATTACGCGGGTGAAACCGCGGGGCGCAGCTAGTACATTATAACCCCCTAATGAAATGAATAGATTACGAGACTTACCTACCATCAATAAATGAAAATAACTAAAAAGCGTAAAATAAAAAAAATAATTTATAAAAAAACAAAAAACCCGACTGCGTAAAAAACTCGATTAAAAAATACGCATAGAAACAACAAAAAAACCAAAAAGAAAAAAACTAGCCCAGTAATTTGAAATTACGCTAAGTAATAATAGTTTTGTAATCGATACACACAGAACACATAATAAATGAGTAAAAAATTACTCACAGTCGGGACCCATTCATTTTACCAATCTAATTTTTCCAATGGGTCCCGACTGTGAGTAATTTTTTACTCATTTATTATGTGTTCTGTGTGTATCGATTACAAAACTATTATTACTTAGCGTAATTTCAAATTACTGGGCTTGTTTTTTTCTTTTTGGTTTTTTTGTTGTTTCTATGCGTATTTTTTAATCGAGTTTTTTATTTCATACGATGTTCATACAGGTACTTGTAATTTTAAAAAAAATGAGCAGGTGGTTTCAACATCGTTAATTAAACTTAGCAGTCTTTAAAAACATCAAAAAACTTAGGGATACCCTATTACTCATTTCGAAATGTAATATCTTCTATACATTATAATAAAACAGTAACAAAGCTGAGTCTGTACATTGAATATTTTTTGAAAAAAGTAATTGGAATATGATATATGCGATGCAACAGATAACGAAAATATGAATATTGCAATTTTTGTCTATATGTTTGTCTGTTTATGCGCGAATCACGCAAAAACTACTAAACCGATTTCAATGAATTTTAGTATCGAAGTAACTTAAGAACTGGGTTGAAAAATAGGCTACTTTTTATCCGTGTATTCTGGTTGGATTTTCGGATCAGTCACATGAACGAAGTCGCGGGCACAGCTAGTGTAAGTACTTCTTAACTATACAAATGCTTTCACAATAGCATCTCAATATGATTTCGAATCAAAACAACACTTGTCATACGAAATAACTTGTATATAAGGCCTGCTATGTACCTACGGGTATGGACCTGCAACTTATACATATTTCTCCAGTTGTCGTATGAAAGTAGCCGACCATGAACCGAGTGCGTTCGTCTCAGAAGGAAACCAACGTTTCCTATTGAGTCATCGGTAGTTTAGGGTTCCGTATAACAGAAGTATAATGCTTGCTCAAAATTTGAGACAATAAAGTCCAAATATTAAAATTTAAGAGCTATAGGGACCTAAAATGAAGTCTTATAAGTCGTCGCGAAATCGCCGCGATGTTGTTCAGGGTAAAAAAATTAAAAACAAAACAACTTGAAAAAAAAATTTCTTTCAAATTATTTGTGGTTTTTAAAAGTAGTCGAGGTATTTTCAATTTATAGTTTACCTTATTTTTTTTTGAGAGACAAAAGGACGACAAATCTGCGATAAACGGTCATGGTAGCGCGGATTACAACAACTGAGCAGTTTAAAATATTATGAGAATTTTCGAGCTTAGAAGCTGCTTAATTGTTTGAGTAGCCCTCGAAATATTAGCGTATCTGCTATCCGCCACTAAACATTTGTTAAACTCAAAAATCTCTTAACAAATTGATTTTAGAAGATGTTCAGTTATTTAACTAGAACTCAATTTTTTAAACAGGGTTTGAGTATTCGAGCTAATTTGCATTGAGCATTGGGCCAGTAACAGAAGTCAGTGTCATACAATTTCGACCAAGTGAATGACCATAAAACTTCTAATTAATTTTCTTTTAATGAATACTTCTGTCACTGAGCTAATGTAAGCTGCTCTTCTGTTAAATTCATGTATTTTATTAGGCCATTGTGTATTTGTCGAATTTCCTTATCTCCATTCCCTCATAAAGGAGGGCAAAAGGTAGTCTTTACTCAGCAGTGGAATAAACTAGGCTGTTAGACAAATAAAAATCTATAAACTCGCATTAAAATACCTACTTTACTTGCCTCATTTTTGGGCCATTGTGCGTGACATGCAAACTCCTGACCATCCCAGACTGTCCCAGAAAGCCAGCAATCTGATAAAACTGCTGAAGTATCTACCTTTTACAATAACTAACAACAAAATTTGATCGCACATCTCTTAGTTCAATTTGCTTACGTAACCATACTTTCCTCGATGCGGTAACTGCAGCGAACTCCGCGGTTCGTAAACATCACTTCCTTTACTTACCGTAATAATCAGATAATTAATCATTACGTTGGTTTACAACAAGCACGTAAAACGTTTGTAATCAGCGTAACATCGGTCACAACTGTTACGCACGGTAATACGTTACAAGGTATTACTGAAACCAAAAGTTTATACGAAAAAACTGACCCGATAATTCGCTAACACCAGCATTTATAGACATGTCCAGTTATCACTTTGGCTAAGTAATTTTATTTATTTATTTTTTCTATTTGGAACACACAGCTACAGTAATCTTACTAATATTATAAACGCGAAAGTTTGTATGTATGTATGTATGTGAGGTTGTTACTCTTTCACGCAAAAACTACTGAACCGATTGCGATGAAACTTGGAATATAGGTAGCTGGGGACCTGGATTAACACATTGGCTACTTTTTATCCTGATATTTCTGCGGGAACGGGACTTACGCTGGTGAAACCGCGGGGCACAGCTAGTAGTATATAAATCTACCCTATAAACTATGAACCATTTACGTGTCTCCGCTTATAAACAACTAAAAAAACGCTTTTACGCATTTTGTCTCTCGGTCTTGTCACAGGTTTTGAACGTTTGCGAAAACGTGATAGAGATTTTACCTAGCCAGAGTAATTACTATCACCTGTATTTATAGAGGAGTCATTGTTGCTAAGTAATTTCTCAATTAAATCATTACTAGAGACTAGACTAGACTTCTTCAATACGGAATTTCATTATATAGACAAGAATGCACGAAAAACGCGAGAATGCAAGATTTAATACTTACTCAAGCAAATGCTTAAGTAATAGTCTACCAATGTATGATCGTTGTTTTTCACTGGCAACACTTTGTTACTGCGTTTCGTTTGGCCAGAAGGTTTAAAATTTTTGGGGGAGAACTTTTTTTTAATTTAAATTAGAGTTACAAGTTAAAAAGAATTAAATATTAGGTAACTAATATAAACTTTTATAAGGTACTTTTATTATGTTATCATTATCAACATCAAAAATGTCATTGACTTCTACGGCTAAGCTTCGGCTTCAACTGCACGCGTCCGCGCATGACGCAACCGCGCCGTAGATTATTGCAATTACGTTACTCGGACAAGGCTGCTCGAGTTGACCGATTAGCCACCAAATAGGAGAGGTGTACTTGATCGATTTATCTATTTGGTATGAAACATTTTCGTAAAGTGTTCTAAAGTATACTGGAAATTTTTAAACTTTTTAAACCTACACGATTTGTATTGTTTAATTATTTTCCTGGATCCCGGGTATTTTCTAGCGATCAAGACTATAATAAAATATGTCAAAACGTCGAGGTAAGAGTAAGAATAAGACCCGGAAAATTTGGAAAAAATATTTTTGTAATTACATATACCTATGCTATGCTATGCTAGACACACTTCAACGGGAACCATGACGTGATTTAAGAAATATAGAGGTTTCAGGTTCAAATCACGTGAAATTTGGAAAACATTAAAAAAAACTATAGGTATTTGTAGCTATCTAAATATGTATTACTTTTACTTTTTTACAGTCTAATACATAGGTACATAGTTATAATAGGTATAAGTACAACAATAAAGGGTTGCCTGGAAGACATCATTTTCAGCAATATTTTCTAAGAAACTTTAAAGCTTTTTGTCAGTTATTTTGTTTAGTTTTATTTATGCTGTGCAAATAAAGTTTCATTTTGATTAACATTGTTATTCTTTTAATTGCAGCGGAAGACTTCATAAAATGTCGCCAGAAGGACCCGAAGCTTAACGACTGTTTAAAGGCGGCTGTTCCAGATGCATTGAGGAAGATGAAGCAAGGTAGGCGTGGAAAGTGATTTTAGTGTTTTATTTTGCTTTGGGTACGGAACTCTAAAAACCTCGACTCAGGAGTTGCCAAACAAAAGCACCCCACGAAAGTGCTACGGCGCTGATTATCTCTTGAACTTCCAAGTCTATAACAGTCTTGTCTACTTCCAGGCGTGCCCTCTCTCGACGTGGCATCCATCGAACCGCTGCACGTATCCAGCATCAACATCGACGCGGGTGCGGGCCCGGTCACCATATCACAGAACTACAGGAACATCAAGTTGCACGGCCTGACCACCTCGACGTTAACTACTTATAAGTCAGTATCTTACTCGGCGATTAACATGCCTGATAAAAGTCTAGGAAATATTTTCAGGGCACTGACTTGTTAGGAGATTGGATGATATGACACTGACCTTATGTTTCAGCACTAGCAGAGATGAGACTCGAAACTATTGGTGACGTAAAAGGATTAGTAGTGAGTCGTCATAAACGCAAACTCGTCATACTAGCGCAACTCGTCACAAACGCGACCCGTCATTTTCGCAACTCGTCATAAACGCGACTCGTCATTTTCGTAACTTGTCATTTTCGCATCTCGTCATTTTCGCAACTGGTCATTTTCGCAATTCGTCACACGAACCTTAATCATTACATTTCTCTCATTTTACAGCTGTCCTTATATTGAATCATCCTGCATGATAGTCTTTCTATACTAATATTATAAAGAGGTAACGTTGGTAACATGTATGTATGTATGTTGGGGATAATCTCCGAAACCACTCAACCGATCTGGATGACATTTTGCATGGGGGTAGCTTAGTGTCATAAGCTATTTTGTTTCTCGAAATTCCCACGGGATCGGGACTTACGCGGGTGAAACCGCGGGGCGCAGCTAGTGCTAAAATAAAAACAAATGTTGGGAAATTATTATATTAACCTTTTGGAGCATCGGAAAATTATAGGTGAAATTATAGCATACGTCATATGATTGATAAGATATGAAATGGTAATAGATAATAACGACGTACTTTACATAAATACGTTTAAAAACTAAACTAGACCACCTACCCTCTTTCTGTAAAAATATTGTAATTATTAATGTTTTTTCTGTTACTTAGTAATATTTTTGAGATTTAGTAAGCAGTAAATAATTATTTTTTTACTTTGAAGTAAAAAATTTCTCCCAACTTTCTTTACGAAGCTTTTCCGATGCTCCAAAGGTTAATATAATAATTTCCCAACAACATTTGTTTTTATTTTAGCACTAGCTGCGCCCCGCGGTTTCACCCACGTAAGTCCCAATCCCGTGGGAATTTCGGGATACAAAATAGCTTATGACACTCAGCTACCCCCATGCAAAATGTCATCCAGATCGGTTGAGTGGTTTCGGAGATTATCCCCAACATACATACATACATGTTACCAACGTTACCTCTCTATAATATTAGTATAGAAAGACTATCATGCAGGGTGATTCAAATATAAGGACAGCTGTAAAATGAGAGAAATGTAATGCTTAAGGTTCGTGTGACGAATTGCGAAAATGACCAGTTGCGAAAATGACAAGTTACGAAAATGACGAGTTGCGAAAATGACGGGTCGCGTTTGTGACGAGTTGCGCTAGTATGACGAGTTTGCGTTTATGACGACTCACTACTAATCCACGTAAAAGCCTTTTCATATTTTTTTGAAAAACTACATCTAGTGAGAAAAAAATAATGAAAGAGCTAGGCTGGGCTATTTTAGTTTATAAAGTTTAAGGAGGTCTATTTGCGGAAAGCGAGCCCGTAAACTATAACAATGTAAATCAGCAATACGTAGATCTGGGAAGCTTCTATCGCGTTATGTTATCAGCATTACCCAAGTAGAAATTCAAATCAAATATTTATTTATTAATTTAAAACTTAACTAAACATTTATCAAATTACATTTAAAATCAGTTCTACATTAAGCACAACCTTGTATCGCAGCTGTATCAACTGGGACTTTTCTCTTCTATTGTGGTATACAATTTTTAATAATTACTTATCACTAAACAAGTATTTTCCATCTCCAGGGCGGACTTAAAGCGCTACCGGCTCCGAACTGATTCCCTCACGCCCAAGATGGAGTTCATCGCCGACTACGTGATGAAGGGACGGATCTTGGTGCTGCCCATCCAGGGAAAGGGTGTCGCCAATCTAACTATGGGTATAATGAACAACTTTATCATACTGGCTGACTGTTTCATATCAGATCATAAAGAAAAAATAATTAACCAAAATTTAAAGAATTCGATCTAGACACTTACATCCTCTTTTACATACTATTTTCCTCTTTTACGTTCTCTGCTCCACTTTATTCTTTATTAGATACGTTCACTCCCGTTTGATTCAAAATCTCCCCTGCTTTTTTTCATACCTCCTACATCTTACCCCCACTTTTTTTTATATTTTAGTCAGGTCAAGTCAGTAAATATTATTTATTCATTAATATCATCAACAAAATAGTGTAATTATTTTGATCACATTGAAACATCTTATAGCTATGATTTTAGTGTGGCGAAACGCGCCCTCTGATGAGAAGAAGCCACAAGAAACTCATGGCTTTTTTGTGATCAGTGTTAAATTATACAGATATCTATAATTTGAACAGGAGCAATCAATAATCAAGTCCAAGGATGACATAACGACGTATAATATTTTTGTTCCAAACCAGTCCTTTCATATTATTATCTTCTCCCCTTTACCCAAAATCTCCTCTTCTACTTCTTTTGGCATCAATTTTCACCTCTTGCACACTTACATATTTTTATTAGCATAATAATAATCCTCCTTGATACAACACATTACACAATACATTTGCAAAATAATCTTTCTGCAGTTTTCTCTTCTATATCTACTTTTCTTTCCAACAAAACAGCTTGTATCATCCATCATTTTCTCAATTTCCAGTGAACTTGGTAGTGAAACACGATCTGATCGGTGAGCCGGTGGTGAGGAATAACGAGACCTATATGCACTTGAAGGCGTACCGGGTCAAGTTCATCCCACAACGCGTCTACTTGCACTTCACGAACTTGTTCAATGGAGACAAGCTACTTGGAGACCAGATGAACAGGTAACGGTGACCAAACAGTATCTGATGTTAATCTACCAGCTCTGAGACGGGTTACCTCGTAAGTGCCGGTAAGAACCGTGCGACTTTTAGTGCATGGGTAAACAAAAACCTTTTCAGTCAATATTGACATAATAATAATTATTAAACCAACTTTGTGTTTGGAAAGAAATCTAGGCTTCATTTCAAGATACCTATTTCGTTTTTTCCAGGTTCCTGAACGAGAACTCAGAGCTGGTGTTCAACGAACTGAAAGACTCCTACGAGAAGTCTCTGAGTACAGTCTTCCAAGATGTCACCAATCAAATCTTCGACAAAGTTCCCATGAACAAGATATTCTTGGAGAACTGATAGACCCCTTTTATTTTCCCAGTTGTACAGTGTACACCAGTGGTATTGTTAGAAGTGGGTACGGTTGGAAAATAAGTCATGGATTGTGACACAGTTCGCCGACACCAGCATAATGCTGATAGTAGTTTTATGGGATCATTCTCAGTCGTTCTCTAGAAGTATGACAAATTTGGATTGTTGGAGTTCACTATTCCAATGACCAATGCTAAGTCTTCTATTTACCAATGATGAACGTTAGGCTACGATTTTATCATATTTAGCCCAGAACTAGACTGAACAGTTCGCTTGAGTTTATTTTCTAGGATTCTAACTTTTATAATTATTTTCTAGGATTCTAACTTTTATAATTATCACGCATCAAGTTGAAGAGTCATATTATTATGCAAATAGTTTGTATAAACAATAAAAAACAAATGACAATAATATAATTATTATTATTATTTGTTGTTACCATTTTGGATTCTCGGGGCTACGGAGCACCCGGACCTTTGGAAGGCGTGCGTGGGGCCGAAGCCAACACGTAGAGGCCCGTTTTAGTAACATTTTAATTTCAAAATATGTGATGGACACCAAACCGGAAATTATCCCTGTCTGCACTATAAAATGCAGCCAAGGACAACCCCCGGGTCGGATAGAACTATGAATAAACTACGGGTGAAAACTACTTGGGCTATGGAATTGGGTTGGTAGTGGATCGGGTATTGGGGGGAACTATGGGGAATATGGCGCCTGCCGTCACAATGTTCAACAAACACGTAAAAATGGCAGACGGAGACTCGCCAACTCACAAACTGGGCCACCCTAATTAAGCCGAGCAAATTACAGCCAGGGGGCAACAGGGGCGTGAGAGGCTGAAGGATGGAGGGACCTCACTGGATTTTAAACCATCCTAGGTCGAGATCCTGTGGAGCGGGCCAACTCATCACTGACGTGAGGCGTCCATCCTCCGAGCATTTCTGCTCTCGCGACTCCACTCTGACCAGCCGGTGAAGGCAAGCCAAAGGCGGGGGACCGCTTCCTCGTCAGTGTTCACTCCGACCAGCCAACTAAGGCAAGCCGGAGGTGAGGAACGGTGACTTCCCCCTGGAGCACTTGGGAACCCGCGGGGTCGCTACTCCCCGACACCTCGCCTCAAGGTGCCCTGCGGGCTTATTATTATTATAATATAATTATTATTTGTAATAATATGACTGATGGCTTTACTCACCTACGTCTGATCCCGAAGGGATCGAAAAAAAAAAACAATGGGAATCACTAATAATAATGTACTCTAGGGTTCTAAGCTATTTTCATAGGTATTGAGCTTCATCAGAAAACTGTGTCACAATCTAGTTGTAAGGCAGGATATAGGACAAATGGATTTATCCCGTTTGTCACCAATAGGGACTGTTGCTACATGTGGACGACTGGGAATAGCTGGATAAGATATCAAAGAATTTGTTTCATAATCGTGTTTTCATACAAGGTGTTATAGTGTGGAAATTTGGCTGCTGTTCTGAATGTGTATGTAGATCTTTGTTCTTCAATTTTGAGAATTAGAATGAATACTTACGAATAATTTCTGCTATGAGTGGAATTATATGCTTTGGATAAGATTACCCTTGCTGAACTCATTGTATAAAAAACAAGGTACAGTTGTAGTATTTCACGATTGCGCTTCGTTCTTGGTTGTATGGGTACATTCACGTGCACATTTTTCTTGTTTGCGTAAGCTGGGACGCTAACAGCTGGGGCTTACGCACACAAACGAAACGTGTGCGAGAATGGTGAGCATCTACTCACACAACCAAGGCCGAGACGCAGTCATGAAAAGTAAATAACTGCATGATTTTGATCCAAATTCTTTAGGTGGATTAATAATAAGACTCATTCGTTATTTATTAAAACTGCTTTAATTAGTTATTGTTAATTTTATATTTTAAGTTTAACTGAAATTAAACATGGCGGCGGCGTCTAAAAAGTCTTTTAATTTTACGACTAAAAATTACAGCAAAGCCTTGCATAAAGCTGAACTTTTTTGAAAGATTTACCATGGTTTTACTAATGTATAATTCTTACATTCGGCTTTTTAGTCTTTTTATTCAATTGCAGCGAATAAGATAATTTTAGATGTAACTAAGATGATTGGTATCCAATAGTAAGATTTCATTTTCCTATTTAAATTTTTACTTTTTGAACTGAACACAGCGCTATCTATGATCGAGTAGTAGAACTAACAATTTAAAGCTACGGTAACTTATCAAGCATTAGACCTATACTACTACTTCATACTCTTGTACCCCGCGTCGCCTTTGCCGTGACTTCGAGTTTGTTTCGTATATTTTGTGGGATTTCTCTCATTCAATTCGATATCACATTCGCCCTGTTGCTCCCTTTGACTCTGTATTATTCTGGCATTGTTTAGACAAGCCGTTTTACAGAATGCCTCGTTCACCAAAATCACTGAAAAATGGTTGAGTACAGAATTACTACAAATATTAAACTCTACTGCGATCGTCTTTTATTTTGATCTCTTGTTTCAGTTTCGGTGATATTTGCCATTGTTTTATTTAATTTAAATATCCAGTGAAAATGTCGAGTACATTATTAGAATAGACCTTAAGCTGCAAATTGGATGGGAACAAATAGACGGAGCAAATATTAATAAGTTTTCAACGACCACGGAGGCTGAGCATGCGGCGCGGGCGGCCGTTGGGAATATACGCTATGAAGTAACTAAAGAAATAATAATTTTGGTTCGACTTCTTTGAAGGTGTGTGATTAATTTCCCGAACAGTTTGACTTTGGAACTGATGATGCTCAATCGTCTAAGCAGAGTTTGAAATACTTTAGTGCGTGAGTTAAGCTTCTAGTCTCTTAAAGAGAAAATACTTTGCTACAAACATAATATAAAGACTATTATGGCACCTATAACTCAAGGTTTCGTCGCGAGGCGCACAAACTATTAGGTAAACTGGGATATAACTCACAAATTCCAACGAGTAAGCAATAAAGGACAAGTCCTAGCAATATTGCGTTTAGCTCCATTAGACGTCTCAATTGATGAAGTTTGAACCTGGGAGAGAAAAATAAAACAAATAAATGATTTATCAATGGCAGTTTCATTGCTCTCGTTTAGGCTGCATTTCCACGAAGGATGTGCGAGGATGAAAAATTGTAGTTTTTAGAATTAATAAAATCGCTCCATTTACTCAATTTCACTTAGGTACTCTGAAAACGGTTCTTGTGAGTAAATTCTAGCAACGACTCATAGTCTATCTGCAGCGGCTTACTAGGGTCTATTAGGTTACGTTGAGTTAGCAACGCCTGCCGCGGTCATTCCCTGGATGACAGATAGTGTGCGCCAAAAACTTTTTCTTAAGTTCACGTCGGTTGTTATCACTGTAGTTGTCGATTAGTTAGGGCGATTTGAAATCTTAAAACTAGGTCAGTCAAAGCACTAAATACGAAAAGAAGAAGCAGGCAGATATTTACGATAAGAAGCAGGCCTAGAACATCTGGTGAATCTCCATAAATTACGTAGCGACAACCAGGCAGCGAATATGATTATTAAAAAAACAGAAGTTTCCCAGAAATGGGCGACCATCAATCGGGTGTCCCCAGATACCATTTTATAGACACACCATACTCTTTATCCTCGAGGTTAGGTTAGGTTATACAATATTCTAAAACTACACTCTTCAAGGCGTATTTACTACATCTTTACAAAAATACGTGTTTTGTTGGATGACTGATGACTGAAGTTCGACAAGAAACTTCTACTAGTAACAGTTCGACTGACGGGACGGTTTAAGTCCGAAATTATTATTTGGAAGAAGTATTTACTGTTTTTGAACAAGTTTAGTTGAACCTATATGCAGGTTGTATATTTGGTCTATAGAGCCTATATCATAGACTGTGATCATGGACGACACCTACCGAGAAGAGACGGGTAGCCCTTTCCGTTAGGGCCTAAGAGCAATTGTGTTCTGTGGTCGGGGCTATATAATACATGGATCTATAGGGCCATTGAGATTAGACGATTCTAATTCCCAAACCATTTATATAAATTGGGGCTCCACAGCTTCATAGCCAAAGAGCTAGCGATAGGAAGAAGGATTGATAAACTAAAAACTCTTACTAGTTTACTATGGGTAGCTAACTCGAGTTGCGACGTGTCATAAGCCCTAAAACAGTATTCTTCGTTAAGAATTAATTGTATTGCTAATTAGGTAAAACTGTATTACCCTTTTGAAGTGCAGGTAACTACTACTCAATACAAAAAAATGTTAAAATATATCCCGTTTTTTTTGTAAAATGGAAAACTGTTTTTAAAGGGTTGTTGCTTGGAGGATATAATAGGGGTTAAAGTATGAAATTGCCGTTTTATTGCAATAGGTTCTTTGAATTGACATAGAATCTTCATGGTTTGAGGTTTTCGAATGAAACTTTTTTCAAATGGTTTCTGTGATGTTCTTTTTTTAAAAAATGTGAAACATTTGAATATCGACTTTCAATTGTTTTTGTTATTCAATTTAGACAAGAAAGATGGATACTGCGAAAATTCGAGTGATTTTTGAATACGAGTTCCGACGCGGAACTAACGCGGCAGAAACAGCCCGCAATATCAATGCTGCGTTTGGAGAGGGGTCTACTAATGAACGCACCGTGCAATTTTGGTTTAAACGCTTTCGTGATGGAAATTTCGACTTAAAGAACGAGCCACGAGGAAGACCGCCCACACAGATGAATAACGATGAATTAAGAGAGATAGTGGAAGGCGATCCTAGTCAAACTACCCAGGAATTAGCGGCATGGTTTAACGTTCCCTTACCCACTTTATTGACTCACTTGCGTCAAATCAATAAAATAAAAAAATACGAAAAATGGGTGCCTCATGATTTGACTGATCTGCAGAAAGAAACGCGTGTTGAAACTTGTGTTGCCTTGTTGAACCGGTACAGAAATGAAGGAATATTGGATCGAATTGTAACATGTGATGAAAAGTGGATTCGTTATGATAACCGGAAAAGAAAAATGCAATGGCTGACCCCAGGTCAAATGCCACAACAGTGTCCTAAAGCAAAACTTACCAATAAAAAGGTAATGGTAACTGTTTGGTGGTCTCAGCATGGTGTTATTCACTATAGTTTTCTTCGATCTGGTCAAGCAATAACGGCAGATGTCTATTGTGCCGAACTCCGAACCATGTTAACAAAACTAGCAGTAAAACAGCCCCGACTCATGAATCGATCTTCACCATTATTGCTCCACGACAACGCGAGACCTCACACAGCACGAGAAACCATTTTGACCCTTCAGGAACTGCACTTAGAAACCATTCGTCATCCTCCGTATTCACCAGACCTTGCTCCAACGGACTACCATTTTTTTCGTGATTTGGACAATTATCTACGTGACAAGAAGTTTTCTTCCCAGGAGGCAGTACAAAATGCTTTCACACAGTTTGTGCAGTCTAGATCGTCGGAGTTCTATCGCAAAGACATTAATAACCTTCCCATTAGATGGCAGCAATGTATAGATAATAATGGCAACTATTTTGATTAAATAAATTTGTTAAAAATTTAAAAAATAAACAATTAAGATTTTCAGTACAAATCGGCAATTTCATACTTTAACCCCTAATATTAACTACTGGTAATAATATATACTCTAAGGGTTGTTGTAATTTTTTTTATGTTGTATTAGTTAACTTAACGCCTAAACAATACATAATAGTTTCCGGTTTTTTCAAATTTTTCGAATTAAGCTTGTCAGTTCTGCCACTCATCATCTATGAACTACGCCATTCCAATAAGCATGTAGAATGTAGATAGCAAGCGTGTAGATAAAAAGGCAATCAAATACAATGGCAATTGTCTCAAAGAACACTAATACTACTTTTCTAAGCTAAGCGTCCACTTATCGGCATCGTACGCACTGGAAGCATTGCATCAAACGGACCGTATAATAAATATCCTTTAGTCACACAAGTGCCTCCCGAAATCCGCATCGTACGGAACTCATCGACGCCGCCGTTGCCGCCGCTCCGTATCAGAAGGTCTATCAAGGAAAATGACGTACCTAGTTTACAGAACGTCGGTATATTAAAACATCTATATTGGGACTATGTCCTTTGTTGCAAAACGACTAACTAGTAAAACATCCCCAATTTAATATTGTCACGATTGTGAAGTACACGTATCAACAAATGTCTAAGCTCTTTTCCGAAAAATCTTACGAGAAATATTTGGAAGTGGTATTTTTTTTTCATTTCGAGCAGTGCAGACGTGGCTTTCTCGAACTTCTTCGTCATCTCTTCTGAAGTCACAAAGAAGCAGGAACATCTAAAAGCATTGCTTTAGCAATAAGCAACGGAAACCATCGCTTGAATGACCTATTAGTTTTGCGCATCGGCACTTGTTAGCTCTAAGGTAGTCAAATAGTAAAATTAAGACAAAAGGTTTTAGAATTATTTTATTGAGAATAAAATTTTGTACTAATGTCTACACACTGCTTGTAATTCTTCGCCGATATTGGTGAAACCGGGTGAAACAAACCGCACACTTAAAATATCATAGTTTTAATGATTCTGAATGGGTGGCTCTTCTTTGCTGTATCTATGTCTGAAAGGCTGTTATATGGCTTGAGCGTCTTTCACTTTGCGTTCTATATCTTCTATATTTTCGATTTTAGAAATATTTTACAGTGAGATATGCCACATCCAAATCTCTCACATGACAGGATTCAAATCTGTGCCCCTCGCTGGCCGGGCGAGTGCGCTAACCATAGCGCCACAGCGGAATTCACGAGACACGTTGAATTAACGCAGAGTTGCCGAAAATAATCCCGTTTGCGGTAACGCGAAACTTGTCTGTAGAAAATCAAGTTAGGTTAGTTAAGGCATTCCAGCATTTTTTAATTTTCACAATTTTCACGTAACGTTTTTATCGGAAAATATACTACTAGCACTCAGATTTTCAGATTCAGATTCTGATCGAAATTTCATAACTTCCTTGAAAAATGTTCTTTCAAAAAACTAGTTGAAGTTATCTAGGGTGACTTACCAGTAAGGTCGGGTACATCGAGTAGCCCTCCATATGGTCCGAAGTGAAATATAGGCAGCGAAGAGGATTAACAGGAAGATAATGGTCTCCCAGAAATGGGCGATCACCAACCTCGAGCCAGTCCCAGCCATGGTAATATGTCGCTATACCATCCTTCTCAGGTTACTTGATAAGAACGTTTGAGTGGTGAAACCGATTAATATTTCACAATGTTTTCCTTTAACACAGAAAAGTTGGTCAATTCACTGAAATAATAATACCTTCCTCTTCTTCTTATTTTCGTACAGTGGTGTGTCTCACCTAGTATTAGAGCTGTCAGGCCACTAACTTGCTAACAACTGCTATCATAGATAACTACCGGAATCAGCGTGGTTAACGTGGTTTCCAAAGCACAGAAAAGTGAGAGAAAATGTTTTTTTGCTACGCTAATCACGCGTCACCATCCAATTAATGACCGCGTCATGTGGTATACCTAAATAGGCCTAGGTATAGTACCTAAATAGGCATTTAGATACTATACCACCTTTCTTGTTGAAAAGTACTTCAAAGTAGGTTCCAAATCCAAAAGGAGCATTTAAATTTCGGGGAAAGCATTGTGTAGCAAGCACTACAATCTTGAATACATGTACTCTACAGTTTGGCGGTCTTTAAATCGCAAGCGAACTGGAGCCTTATTTTTGAACCATTCGTTGCACATCAGGCGATTTTAAAAATTCGATATCTGCTGATTTTCGTTCGATGTCGGATTCCTGCAGCGAGTGGTTGATACCACTCGTTGCAGACGTTCGATTCACATAGAAAAATTTCAGAAATCAAACGAAAATCAGTAGAAATAGAAGTTTTAAAATCGCTCGAAGTCGCGCTAGTGATTCAAAAATAGAGCCCAGCGTAGGTCAGCGTGCTTCATCTTAAATGGACAGTTGTGATAGTGGTCAAACGCTGACCTATATTAAAAACCTTCCTATACGATATAATACTAAAAATACAAACTTGATAGGTACCAATTAGGAGCTGGGACAACATCCAACTATCCACCAAGGTGCTAATCAATAGGCAAGAACTAAGCAGGTATAAGGGTCAACAACGATTTTGTGGCATCCTGGGTGACCAGGAACTTTGAGCCACCCTCATATTCATCTGAAGAAAGCCCTTACACCAACTTGTCTGGATTGTGATATTTAGCTACATTGTACCTATAAGAAATTTGGTTTTTATGAAAATGTTGTTGATTAGTGGATGACTGATGAGACTTCAACGGTATGGAACTGACAGCTGTTGGATGTGTTGCTGTCAAATTAGGACTATTATTTGGTGCCATTATCTTTGGTGTGGAAGAGTCGGTAATCACAAAGAGGTTTTATAACTCCTTGTTGCAAATATAGCGCTCGCTGATTAATTTACTATTAAGCTGTGTAGATACGTATTAGACTTTACTATAGGATCTCATAGTAGAGCGTGGTAGAGCATCTAGGGGATATCAATGATGTCGTTTTTAGGGGGTGCTAAAAGTTATTTTTTGTGAGTAAAATAAATAACAGTTGTCGGCGGATCTTAACCTTTTTATATAGAGAAACTTTGTAACTAATTACTTAAATTACATAATAACAAATATAAGTAAGACAAAATATACTAGGAACTTCGTCGCTATGAATATATGAAAATAATAACCATAATCGTAAACGACCCTATGCCTAGCTTAATGCTTTGTCTTGTTCTTGTGAATGATAATCAACATCAGCGAAAATGTGACAAAAGCTGAGTGCAAACATAGGACCGTTTGTGAATACGGTAGTAAGTACAATAATGGAAACTATGAAAATATAATTATTCAGAAAAATAATATATCAAATGGTACAACTAGCTTCATCTATAATCAAGTAGCGGAACTAAATAATGTTTTCGTACAAATCGCCTCTATCAAAGACGTTTCGTTGAGGTTGATTGGTAATATACTTCGGTTGGGAATTTCGTGAATCAACAATTATTCCAACACCATCGGATTCATAATATTCTTTTTCTTGTTGTAGTTGCATTCTTCTTGCGTTTTTTATACAGGCAGGTTTGCAAATCATCTCGTTTATGAGAACCACTGAAACCAGAGAGTTTTCGTGTAAGCGGGGTAGATGGCGCTAATATAAATTATAAACACTAAAAGTAAAGTTATTACTACTTACACAAAACACTGTAATTTTATTTTCTAGCTGACTCTATAAAATACTTATTGCAAGGTGTAACGGGTAAGCCCTTTTAAGCCGAAAGGGGGTTGTTCTAGACGTCTAAGCGAACAACTTTTGTTCTACAGCTTTTGGAAATTCGAAATAGTTTTCGAAAATTTGAAGTTTAAAGTTTACTTGAAAATCAACTGTTCTCAGAGTTTGAGGCCATTGAGCTTATCTTGTCCTTTCATTTACTTTAGTCGACAACAATTGAAACTACAATTACGTTTATTTTCAAAAGCAGCTGTTTTTTCAGCATCGACCGGTCGGTCTACATCGACCAATCCGAGAGCAGTGTGTAAATTTCCGTATTTTAAAGAAGCGTAAAATTAAAAGCTCTTCTGTTATTGGTCGAACCGTTTAGAATCTCCGTTGGTTATCCGTTAGTTTATAAATTCGACTACGAGACGTTATAAATTTACGAAAATGTGTTTGTAAAATGATACAATTTATCTCTCATTTAGAATCCTACAAAAGCTTCCGTAAAGTAACGTAAGAAACGTTACTTTACGGTGACATATTTACCTACTGCATAAGTCAAATTATAGGTTTTTACCAATGAAATTGTAATCATACTGTAATTGCTCTTCAGAATGTAAGAGCATACGTTTAAAAAAATAATATAATAAAACAAATTCGAGATAAGTATACTAACATATCGCCACAAGCACGACGTACAAGACCATTCCCAGGAGAACCAAATCAAACTCCATGTTTGAGTCTAATTATTACTCTTCTGAAAAACAAAACAATAACTCAAGCCAATAAAAGTTCAATACAAACGATCTAGGATTTAAAATCCTTACTGGAACTAATCATTCTCAATGTTCACACTGCAAATGGTAGTAAGAAATAAAGGTATGTTTATTTATCTATTACTTATCACTATCTCACCTGATGGTAAGTGATTATATGCGGGGTTACCATATGGTATTCTTATTGTCGGACCTTAATTGTCCTACTAATAAAAAATCCAAAAAAAATAACTTAAAGTAAAAATAAAAACCTTAAAATTGTAGTTTATGCACCGAGGTACTAAAGTCCTGTCTTATATAGCGGGCGTCATATTGAATCCAAAGCGTACGAAGGACTCTAGAGGGTTAACTCCCGAGCGCAGCGAGGGTGTTAAAAACTTAACTCCTGAGCGAAGCGAAAGAGTTATGTACCTAGAGTCCTGAGTGAAGCGTGGGATTCAAGCGCCCAAATAAAGACAGACTTTAGTACCGAGGTGAATACTCTACTTTACACATCTACTGCGAGACAATAAAAGGGCTACAAAAATAAGTATTTAACTAACAACAAAAAAATAGAATAATGCAACGTATATGAAATATATTGACAGCTTTATATTAATTAAATTTAACAATGTTACATCAAAATGACGAAACCACACATCGGCCTTAGCTGATGAAAAAAAAAGTTGGGGCTTTATACTAACCAAAACGTTTTGCTTTACCCTTCCGTCCATGAAAATAGAAAAAATTTGCCCAGTTTTTTTTTTTAATGTGTTATGTCTAGGTGGCCAGTTCGAAATGGCCGTATGCTACCAGAACCTTAGTTCCAAATTTAAATTACTTTATGCCCTAGGTGCATAATGTGCACTTTATGCACCTAGGGAATAAAGAGTCTTTATAAAGAGTTTTAATTACCTATGCATAAAGTGCTCATTATAACCCATTAAAAGTAATTTAAATTTGGAACTAAGGTTCTGGTAGCATACGGCCATTTCGAACTGGCCACCTAGACATAACACATGAAAAAAATAAAAATTGGGCAAAAAGTTTTAGTTAATATGAAGCCCCAACTTTTTTTTTTCATCGGCTATATAAGGCCGATGTTTGGTTTCGTCATTTTGTTATAAGATTGTGAAATTTAATTAATGTTGAGGTGCTTGCTTATTCAAACACGTTGCATTGATCTATTGTTTTGTTGATAGTCAAATGCTTATTTTTGTAGTTTTTATATTGTCTCGCAGAAGATGTGTAAAGTAAAGTATTCACCTCGGTAATAAAGCCTGTCTTTATCTTGGGCGCTTGAATCCCACGCTTCACTTAGGACTCTAGGTACATAACTCCTTCGTTTCGCTCAGGAGTTAAGTCTTTAACACCCTAGAGTCCTTCGTACGCTTTGGATCCAATATGACGCCCGCTATATAAGACAGGGCTTTAGTACCTCGGTGCATAAACTACTATTTATTTGTTTGAAGATTTTTTTAGAGTAGGTAGCCGCACAGTATGGAAAATGCACAGCGAAACTTCCTTAGTTGTCTCGTCGAAGCACATGTTTGTGTGAGTGAGCCATTTCTGACCATTTTTAGGTAGTTTCCATACTGCTGTGCCCCAGGCCCCAGCCTTTCTATGTACTGGGGTATTCGGAAATTTCATTACAATTCATTTTATTAGCAGGGGAGGATAGATACCTACTGCAATAAAGAGACTATGGTAGCCACTTGGTCTAAGTCAGCACCGACCAACGATAGATGAGAGTTAGTCGCACTTTTGTCCCCAACTAAACTGGGACTAGGGACCAGGTAACGATTGCAGAAAATCGATATCGTTGACTGGGACCATAACTACAGCTGTCCTGGGGACCAGAGTACGATTATTTGAAAGATTTTAGTGGTTGACTGGGACCATACCGTATCAATTTTTTGTTTTGTGTTCTTCGTCATAGATACACCATTTTAACTATCTCAGCTGATGGTATAAGTGATGATATTATGGTATAAGTAGCACGCTCATCTAGAAGAGCCCTATCTTCTAGATGAACGTGCTGCTTATACTACCTTCATGGGAACAAGATCCGTACCGTCGATGTTTTATTTAACTAGCTGTGTCCAGTGAACGTATGTATAAGCAAACTGTGTCCCTCTGCTTTTTTTCGAGGGTCAATATCCCCCTCGACCAAAAACCTTCATATTTTTTTTGGTGAGTCGAGGTAAACCTATACCAAGCCTCAGTACCTACTAAACCAAGTTTGGTGAAGATTTGTTGAGACATACAATAGTGGAGAAGCAACATAATGACAGATGAAAGAAATTTTCGCAAGATTTGATTTGTTTTGCAAAGACTCTTCGGTCAATCAATAGGAAAAGAGCAAGAGTAAACTCACGTTGCAACTCAGGTCGTCCATAGCAGGTACATTGCACGACATTTGTGAGAGTTACCACGCACGCGTACACCATCAGCAAGAAGACAACGGTCTCCCAGAAGTGATTAAACAAGAAGCATATCATCCTTTCATCACAACACACATTGCTTCAGTTTTTGAGAGTTCTACGGAAGTTTGAGACCAAATAATAGTTACGGTCCTACACTGCTTCAGAGTTAATACATATTTTGTTAGTTTTTAAATGGAATTTGAATCTAATTTAGATTGTTTTGAAAATTGTTTTGGTTGTAAATGTAACAGATGACTGTGAGGATATTTTGGTTTATAGACCAAAGAGAATATAATCACTACGTGTTAGACAGTCTTTCTTTCTTTTTCTTAGTTATGACTTCTGTCAGCAATATAGGACAATTTCGCCAATTTTTCGTACGAATAGTGAACTACCACTATTGTACTGTAATCGTTTGAAATAATTTTCAATGCGTGAAGGCTGTAGAAAAAATGTCGACGATTTTTCTACGACCCTATGGAACAATTGTTTGTAACGTGCTAATTTCGTGTTTGGCACTGGTATTTTTATTTTCACTTAGGTCGTTGAACTTCGCGTAACTAAATTGGTAACTTGCCGCTGAAATTAAACAATTTAAACGTAATAAAACAATGTTTTGTAAAAATGAAAATTCAGGACAACATTTCACTAACGCGTAAAAAACAAAAGTTTTTGTAGACATTCCGGATAATTTGAAGAGGTTTATAAAATGTCCCGTTTTACAGTTCTTCTTACTTTTCGGGAAAACAGCACAAGCTAAGTGAAAGTAGTTAAAAACTTAATTATTTACTTATAAAAATTACCAACAAATAAATTCTAACATTCATTTTGATACGAGTTATGGTTTCCAAGCAAAACAAATTGTTCAGTTTTCATATACTTTTATTCAGTGAATTACAACAATTATCTATGGCATAGTCACTGGTAACATTAACGTCTCGCATGTATAAAATAAAAAACTAAATTATTCTTAGCCTCTAATTAGGGCCGGTACTAATTAATAATTATGAAAACTAAAACTAAAATTAATTGTAATTAAAACGCCAAAGTTGGTATTTCGAGTTAAAATAAAACTTTTTGCAATACATATTACTCAGTTTTCTGATTAATCTCTCTTTTTAATTGGACCTTAGAATTAATTCTTAGAATTAAAATTAGTAGGTATTTTAATTAAAATGGATAGGTAGGTAACTAAAAGTAATTACTAAAGTTTTAACAATTTACTAATGTTTTTTTCTTTAGTAATTAATTTTATTTTATAGGTAAATCCTAATTATTTATATTGATTATTGACAATTTGAATGCTTTTTTACTAAAAATAATAAAATAGATAAAGGTCATGAGTTCTCAGTTCAGTTTATCGATTTTCCCTTTACTCGGGTCTCAAACCGAAACCGCCCAATTTCATTTCCATTAAGGTCCAGCGGGACAATCTCGACTCCGGGAAATTTCAACTATTCTTAATAACTTCAGCATTTTAACTTATTTTAAAAAGTGACATCTATGACCAGATAGCGCAAAAGCAATATCATAAATTTCTACATAGATGGCAATGTTTCATAAATTTCCACAGACGTTTATTAAGAATAGTCGAAATTTCCCGAAGTCGAGATTGCCCCGCTAGACCTCACTCAAAAAGCATTTAATACTAAAATAATAATTGATTATGATTAATTCATTAATTAACTAAAAATAAACATTCAGAAGTCGGCAATAATAATTGGGCAGATCAGAAATAAATTGCATTGAAAAGTTATATTAAAAGTAAGTAAGTACTACAGAAAATAAATAGGTATATGAAATACGAACGATACAAGAGTATAATTATATGGTATTAAGATATTTGAAATTATGTTCACAATAAAGTTATTTTAATTGCATTAGTTTTTATCTAAATTGTCTTAATTTACCGGACGGTCATGGAATTTACAATGAAAAATGTATCTGAAAAAATATTTTTTATTTTTTCTATCTTTAGTACAATATGAGGTAAAATTGATGTCTTTTTGTTACCAAATCTAAAACTACCTAATGGTGATTTTTTTTGTTATTATTCAGTGTTACTAGATCTTAAAAATATTGCATAATCCTTATATTGTCACAACCTAAATAAAAATACAAAAAATGAGATTACGGTTAAAAAATCATTGCCAAAATTTCCCGGCGCCCAAATTGGAATGATAATATTTGTTTTTAAATGCAAAATCCAATTGAAATTACAATAACTAAAAGTTAAATTGTAATTATTAATTAGTTTATGTCCTGATCTATAATTATATTATAGTAATTAATATATTAATTTTTGTCACAACAGACGAAGTATGTTGTTGGATTAACTCAACCAAATATTTAATTTAATTTGTGATTAACTTGCAGTTTTCATTACGAAATGTAACTACATTGAAAGATTACAAAAATCACAAACAAAAAACAGTACACCTATTTGTGAAGTTTACTAAATAAAAACTAAATTACCTAAAAGTAAAATTACTTAGCACCATAACAATATATAGCGGATCTATTAAGTATAGAATATTATAATGAAACACAATATTTACCGGGTTTTACGCGAGTAAAAACTGCGTACGGTATATAGAATAATTTCATTATTTGTCGTATTTAGTAACCTACTAAAACTACAAATTTTTTCAAAACTAAAACCTAACTGTTTTAATACGATACATTTTAATGATAATTAGTACCAAACTGATTATAACTACTATCATTGCTATTCGACCGTGTAAATGATTATTTAATTTAAGTCCCACAAAGTCTTAAAACTTGACAACCACTGGTAGCTTTGAGCTCATAATTTTTGGAGTCTTCTCCAAAAAAATCATCTTCATCATTATTCTTCATTTAAGCTCTACAATTAAGATTTCTAGCTCAAAGACTCGATTTTGAAATTCAAAGTTTCGGCCAAAAATTGGAAAATAGCTCAAAAAAATATGGGGCCTTAAAATTCCGACTTCTTTAATTTGAGCCCTTTGACGATTCGACATCGTCTTGATGTCATTGAAACTGCGTAGTGGAAGTAGACCTCATAACTCCTATAGCTACTGGAGCTGGTATCCTAGATGGGCCATTTCTCTGATCTTTCCTTGGAGCAGCAAGTTGCCTAGTACTCGTAGACCGTTCCAACTTCCCATCAGACATCACCCAAGCCGACGTGAAGTCTGCATAGTCAGAGTCTTTGGAACTGGTCCTGGATAATGAGTCATCTCCTTTTGAATAAGTTCTAATGATTTCCTTCATTTTTTCTAAAACAGATGCGTCGTCTTTCGCTGTTTCTGTCGACCTTAAGATTTGTTCTAAGAGAGGGCTTAGTGTTTTCTGGTGCGGTGGTGATCTGAGAGTAGCACTACTGGCTCTTAGAGGCGAATTCCTTTTAAAAGGATCGGTAGGTGTGACTTTGGGTCGGTTATTTGGAGTATGTTTCGGTGATTTGTTAGGATTATCGAATGTATCTGCTCCAATAGTTGGTCGTGCTTTAGTTTTGGTCTGGTTGGGTGCTGTTCTTCCGCTCCAGGTGTTGCGAGATGAAGGTGGAAGTTTAGGAATTAGTTTAGGTGATGTTTGAGGGTTGGCAGTGTGTTTGGGTGAAGGGGTGTTCCCACGGCTTGGGGTTCGATTTCGGACTGGGGAATGTGGTATCCTGGACGCTTGTCTGCGGGGTAGTTTAGGAGATTCGACACGTTTAAGGCTTTTGCTGGGTGAATCGTTGTTCTCTGTGACGACGATACGCTCGGGGCTGCCACGAGCTGATTTGTCGTCTATCTTTCTGCCTCCGTAGAAAGTGTCGCTGAAGTCAGTCTTGCGTAGGCCGGTATTGAGGCTGACGTGGACGTCGCGTTCTTTTGTCACGCACCCATCCTCGTGGTCGAGACGCTCTGTGGAAGACAATAGATCGAGTAAGAATGTGACCAAAACATTTACGAACGTAGTAGAAACAAGAATAAGGGCGACTTGCATAAAACCATTTAAAAACATATTAACTAAATCAATTTAAAAATAATTTATGGGAAATCGAACATTGGACTCTATTTCATTAAGTGGACGATTGATAATATGTTGCCACAAATGGACAGTTCTTGCCATTCTTACAGATTTTAAACACGTTTAACAGCTTAAACATGTTTAGGAACCGTTATGCAAGCCGGCCTTAGACTTGATATTATGTATGTTGCATATATGACTTCTAAAATATACTAAAATTATGCTACTATTTTTTCTGTTTTTGTTTTTTGTAGTCATCAATTTAAAAACTTGAAATGTCGTTATTTAAAAAAACCGCCTCCAATAACAGAATAACAATTTTTACTTTAATTAAATGAAAATAGTCGACATTTCATGACTCATTGTTAATTATAGGACGGCCATTATCAACCTCCATACAGAGTTGGTAATCAAGCGCCGAGTGTGGACAATCATAGGGCTACATCCTTATATGGAAGACTATGGCTTCCTTTTCCGTGTGCTTGACGGACTGACAAACTAACGGATTTCTTTAAATTCTAGTGTTGAAATCAAAGCAATTTTTATATCCTAAATGAGTAAATATATACGTTAATTTTATTACAAATTAGGTTTGTACCATATTTAACAATCTTCTTATGAATTCTTGGGTACGGTTAATCGAATTCCGCTACATCGAAATATCCGAAACCCGTCGTAGCAAGTATTTTATCGATTTCTTTAGCCTTTCGGCCGTTACAGAAACGTTGCTCAATATTTTTAGTTATATTTGAACAATCACGCAGCGCTTAAACTCAAAAAATCCCATAGAAATTTTGTATTTAGAAGCTGTTCAATTATTTAAGTATGTACCTCTCAAATATTAAGTCGCGTTTCTCTATTCAGCTGTTAAGTTTTCTTTTATTTATTATTTTTAGTGCCAGTGGTTGCTAGTATACTCTAGTCAGCGAAAATCTTTAAATAAGGTACCGATCTGTTTTAGACATATCTTATTAAATCGACGCCCACATCATAAAATTTATTTTTGCGTCGTAACTTTAAAAACTAAATTGGTAAATGATCAATTAATAATCTTGGTCACGGAGTATTTGGCTAATCAATCCAAAACTACATTATACTACATACAGTTGCAAGAAATCAATTCAAAATTAAATAAAAACTGCGACTTATCTACGTATGGGTCGAAACCAATCTTCGATTAAAAAAGTTCTCTTGACATTTTCTAATACCTACCAATTACAATGTTTAGTTACATTAATGACTTTTTTATACGTAGATTGGCCCCTGATTTCTAAAGAGAGTAACATTGCAAGCCACAGACTTTGATCGGCCAATTATTATTATCTACGCTGTTTACTAAGAAGAGGGCTAACCACTGCAGAGATGCAAGATGAGATGAGAGGGTAGGAATGTTTTTTTAAGTTGAGCCGTTTTGAATTTCAATTGTTATTTCGACATTGAATTTTTTACTTTTGGCGATATGACTTTTATATTTTTTATGATAGGTAAATTAGATTAGCAGAAACATTTTGGCACGTAAAGTGAGTCATATTTGTGCCTTTTTGATTTCTGAGTCTAGTTAATTTTGAAGACATCATCATTTTGAAACAATGAGACTCTGAGGTTCCATTGCTATGAAAATTTGTCTTAATAAGACTAGTTATCGGCCGACCAAAAAATCCGCTGTCTGCAACCCTAATCTCCTAATAAAATAAACCCGCGTGGGCTACATTAGTACCGTGTGAATTTTCGATCCATTTTCGGATGAAGAATGCAGACTATAAACATGATCCTACTAAAAACGGAATCCATCGTATAAACAAAGGAATTAACCTGATATTCACGTTGCCTTTAGCGGAGTGTTAAGATGTAGTAATATATTACTAATCGGTTTTATAAATAGGTAACATGGGCCAATTACGTTTTAGGTCGGATACAGAGATCTCTAGTCGGGAAAAAAATAGGGGTACGTAAGATCGAAAGTCATTTTAGTCACTAATTTGAAAATTCTGAGAGCACGATAAATCCAACCTCAATAAAAAACTCAAATTTTTAGATACCTCTAGATCTAGTTATATCTATGATATATATAATTGAATCAATAACATAGAACTAAGTATTGTCCTTAAAATTTTGTCAATTCATCAGATGTATAGGAGAGTTAACCCCTAGGCGTTAAGGCCTCCGATTGTGACACTAGATTTAGGATTTCCATGTAAAAAATGACGGGTTCAAAACACGGAATGTTAAAGATTGCGAAGTGGAGACGTAAAGTGAAAAAAAACGGACTGCGGGCTGTCGAGATCGCTGCAACCGGGAACATCGGTGGCGGTGATTATGTTTTTTCTACGTAATATTTGTGTAATCTAAGTTTTGGTAACTACATAAAAGCAATTATCCATCAATCTTATCTGTTATCGTACATTGAAAACACGAAGGAATTTTGTATTATTTGTATGTTGGGAATTAATTACTGTTAATTTGTGTATTTTTTTAATTTAATATATACAACAATTATTACAATATCAATAAAGTATAGTAACTATTGACGTAAACACAAGAACTTTACTCCAAATCAGCTGAACACAATAGGTTCGGTCTCACGTACAAGTATAGGTACGTACATTGTAACTGCTACCGAATTGGAGTGATTCGTCATAGCGATAACAGCGTGCTTATTTTGATATGCAAATGACAAAGTAGTGTTTCGAAGTTTACATTCATACACATAAGCGTACAGGGTTATTCGATTCCAATCCAAAAACGTGCAAGCGACATTATTAGGGTAAACTTTTTATACTAACTCGATTGGAACTCATATCTACACATTTTTACACAAGGGACTTCCCTCGAGACCAAGATCATTGTAACATGATCGAAACGTCGAGGTAAGGAAAATTAAAAACGTTAAAGTCACGCGATTAAGAGCCAGAAAAATGTGTAATTATTAGGGTAGTTTTTGTTTCTATTTTCGTTCTACTAATTATGAAAATTCAAAGAATTTTTCCAAACTATTGAGTTTAACGTTGAAAATTAGCTATTTCAGTGTGTGTTTTCTAAAAACCTTTGACCAAGATATTCAGAAAACACATCCGACGTTACAAATTTCAAAATAAGTCGTAAATCATGTTCTGTCTATACTAGATCAGGTCGTTCGTATGGAACTGTGGCTCCGGCTAGATCGTGTTTGGGACGAGCAAGGCGGGCCGAGAGGGAAGTGCGATGCTGGGCACGGCAACGGCAAGGGTCGTGCTTGTCGAGATATATATAAATCGCATCTATATGCGAGAGATTAAAAACACTCACTATTTTAAATTAGCTAAAACCACGAGAAAAATATTTTTTCATTTCATAAAATTCATAGTTACATTCCTGAAAAAACTGAGAGTAGGGCTTGACACACATTTGAGTTGAAAGAAGCTAGCTTTTCATATTTTATGATGAAAAGCGAACTCGTGAATTCATAAGATCTTTTCCGACTATTCTGAATCGTACCAGCAATGCAAACAAACCGGCAGTTCACCCTATAATTTTTTATATGGATATTTAAAAAGAAAATGTATTTTTCCTTTAAAACATTTCTAGCAGATACCTAGAGCTTTTAAAAATAACATTACGAATACCAAGAAAAAATTATACTCACCATTAAATTCTGCGTCTTCAATCGAATTTTGACTATGTAGTGAATATCTATTCGTTGTCTTCGTGTTTGGTGACCCTTGAGTGGACCCAGCCACCACTCCCAGACTCCTGTACCCTTCATCAGATACCTCCGACCCATTGTCAGAGGCAGATTCAGCTGCAGGCGCAGGAGACACCGGTCTAGGACTCTTATTCCTCAAACCATGAGGGTTTGGGACCAAGTGATTTGACGCCACGATTTTAGTTCGTCGATCTGGCGAAGAGGACTTCCTTCCAGGGCAAGGGCTTTGAGTCCTCAATCTTCTACTGGGCGATGCAGCTCTATCCATGTCTCCTAAATACGGCAGACTGGTCGGAGCATCAAGTCTGTTATTCGACAAATATTGGGTTGACTTCACGTCGTCAGTATAAACTCTAGGGTACTGCAATGAAGTTGGTTCTTGAACCTTTGAGTACTGCAGTGAAGTTGGTTCGTGGGACTTTTCCCTGATGTAGGGGAGGGACGTAGGGCCTAGATCTGGTCGTTCGTATGTAACTGTGGCTCCAGCTAGGTCGTGCTTGGGACGAGCAAGGCGGGCCGAGAGGGATGTGCGATGCTGGGCGCGGCAACGGCAAGGGTCGTGCTTGTCGAGATAGTGGGCGAGGGTGTCCCAGCCTCCTCCTACGCGTACCATGACGTGGGAACGGAGAATCTGAAGCAGAAGAAAGGAAAAGTTATGAAAATACATTTGCTGAAGTCCTGGCAGGTTTGAAATATGCCTCAAATCTTTTATATTAACTGCGGAGACGGTTTTTAAGTAGATATTATTAATTTGCGTAAGACCGGCCATTATGACCATGATTGTTGGAGGTTTTTGTCCAGAAGTTGGAATCCACGAGATGATTATGAATGGTATGTGAAAAGGACCTTGAGTGAAAAATATTGTAAATAACTATTCCGGCTAAAATAAAAGAAAATGTTAACGTCAGTAAGATCTTTTAAAATTACCTACTTATCAATAAAATTAAATTACCAATATGAACAAAAAATATCAAGTAAGTATGCTTAAAAGCTTCCTGTTTACTTCACTATCTGAGTGTATTATTCACTGCTCTGGCGCCATCAGTGATTTGTTGTAAGTGTATAAAACTGCATACAAATTAATTTATTGTCACCATTAACTGGGTGTAAGTAGGTATAATTGTACAGCGTTGTCTATATACAATCTAGATTATTACAAATTTTTTTTGCAATCACTTCATCTCAGTTGATAAGTTCACAAATCCTTTTTTATATTAATAAACGTAGAGTAAGTCCAGTAGGTGATAACATGCTTTGTTTTTTTCCGTGACAATAACTTTCAAAGTTGACAGACGGAAACAGAAAGTGGTAAAATTACTCCGACTTCACTCCACGTTTACCTATTGATAAGGCTGTAAAAGTTTTTTGGTGCGCAGAACTTTGATTAAGCAGTTCTCCTATAAGTTTAAGTGCTACTAAAGCGGAATTAGTATGCTCACTGACAATTTTTATAAAAAATGCATGCACTTTTTGTTAGTTGCTTCGTTAATCAGTTTTTAAATATTTCACTTAGTTCAATAATGATATAGTGATATCGTAAGCTCCATAAGTAAGTAAGTTATTGAAAGTTTCCTATATTCAATTATTTTCGTTACTCATCCCATGTCGATGCAATTATGCTATTAAAATTAATGGAAGACTTTTAAGTGGTTAAATTGATACTTAAAATAGCTTTTAATAAAATATTAATTAGTCCTCACTGACTATAAATATACCTACCAACATATGCCAATATCCCATAGGGGTTTTGAAATACACATTGTAATTTACCATGGGGGTTTTAAAATATAAATTGTTAACTACTAAACATTTCTAAAAATGTGCACCAAAACTAAGGAATATTCTTTTTGAAATAACAAAACGACGAAGCCTTACTCGTAAGACGCGAGGAAATGTTTTATTTCGACTTTTGGCTGGAAGACTTCTCTTGGCGGAGTGGTCAGGACTTGGTTCAGATCAGTGACTGAAGGTTCGAATCCAGCGTCGTACGAAATATGTTTATCATAAACAATTGGTACTTATAAGCTTTTAGTGCATATGAAAAATCATTGTGGGAGATATAATATATTGAAATTAGAACGTCTGAGTATCAATTACCACGAGTTTCTGAGTTGTGCAGGAGTTGTGTATTTAAATAATTAAGCGTATTACACAGATCCATAAATCTAAATATAAATAAATATCACCAGTAGACTATGCCTGCAGTATCAATTAAATGCATTCCTATTGCAATGGACTCAAAGTAAACATTTATATTAAGGTGTTATTAGACCAGTGGCCCGATTCTGTAAAAAACATATCATGCGACAAGCAGGCGGGATGCAGGAGCATTGCATAAGTCGATTTGTTGCATGAGTAAAAATGAAAGCTATTTCATAACTTCCTTAATACTGATTGGTTGAGGGACAAGGGGAGCTATTTAAATAATTAAGTTGCCCTTATATTTGAAGGCAACTTAAATAATTAAGAATTAATTAAGTAAAATAACATTTACAGAATACGAAATAATGTACATCTCCTGCACGTCGTCTGCATTCCGCCGGCATTTCGCATGTTATGTGCTTACCGAATCAGGGCCCAGTACCAACCTACGTACGTAGTAGAAGATGTTTTATTTTTTTATTTTGCAGCAAAGCTGAGCAGGTCAAACGAAACAAAAATTATGTTCATCTTAAGGAGAAATCCTCGATTTTGTTTTACTTTGGGATTCGTATAGTTATTTGTAGAATTTTTGTTTCCATAGCCGTGTACAAGTTGTGTTTAAGGCCAAACAAATTGATATATCCTTTGACCGTTCCCAAAAAACTTATTTGAGAAAAACTACTAACCAAACTAATCACAATGAAAAAACGAAACCCCTCGAAAACTAAAAAGAAAAAATTATTTAAACATTATTTCACGAGATTTGTACCGTAAGTTTTTTTAATGACTTTGTTATGCTCAATATCTCTTTTGTGCATAAGCACTACATTCAAGAGACTGAAGAAAAAAACCATGTCAGTTTGGTATGAAAACTAACCCATGACTGTCCTATTCGAGATACCTATAAACGTAAACCACTTTCATTCGACCCAATTCTTCCAGCCAGCAAGCCCTTAGATACTTAAAATAGCCACTAAAAATAGACAAAAATACCACCTGACTAGATCTCACGAAGGCAAGCAAATTTGAACTTAAAGGTCACAAGAATTGTGGACATTTTCCATCAAAGGCTTCGACTATGAATCATTACACATGTTCCCATATATGGTTAAATCTAATGATTTGTATTGCTAAGTTACAGTTGACCTTTTATCATTCTAGAATAACTAGGTCTCTGTTTCTTAATAAAGTATTTTCGAAGGCAGTTCTTCATAATTTGGTCGTCAATTGACAGATTTAGTTGGAACTATTGATGGTAAGGAACAGTGGGCGATTGGCGGTCTTTTTAAAATGGTAGTGGACCTTATGAGGGGTGCAAGGTTGGTAATCGAGGTCAAGTAGAACTAAAAATTTAGTTCTTAGTTCATGATTTTGCATTTAAATATATATTTCTGTACTGTCCATAAGTACCAAGAAACTATTGTGAAAATACTTCGCTTTTACCAAAATCTCCGATAATATAAGTCTCTTACGTAAAACTAGATTGTGCTGCAGCATTAAATCAAAAAAGACCAAAACAAGACATTTTCTAAAGATAATTGATCCATAGAAAGATTATTCTATGGATCAGAATAGGTTAAATAAAATTTAAAAAACAACTTACCCTAACAAAGATCAGCATTCTCGTATCACCAATCCTGTACTTCCCCTCAGAGACTCTCACCATCGGGAACTGAGTTGGACAGGAGCACCTCTCCACCAGATCCCGTACCCTCTCATCTAGACTCCTCAAGTCATTTGTCACTAGCTGCGGCTGAGGCCCTGAAGGCACCAAGCCTAGCGCCCCATCATCAGGCCGGAGCTCTTCACCGGCTAACTCTCTGTCGATCTGTCTTTCCATTTGAACTAGCAGCGGAGCAGGCATGCCTAACACAGCTCCTTTGCGAGCTACTTCCAAAAGGCACAAGACGACGTGTTTCTCGTTTTTCCTTAGGCATAAATCATCGGTCTCAAAGAGCAGGCACTCAAGAATGCCAAGGGCTTTCCGACACCAGTCTATAAAGTTGGATAAGTTGTCTCTTGCAAAGAAAGTTCCAGCCTTGGCTGCTGGGAGCATGTTGACTGGGGGACGGGAGCGAAGGGCTCTGGCCAAGAGGGTAGCGTCTTCAGATTCTGGTTGGGGTGAGTCGAGGATGAGACGGGCTGAGTCACGGACTGCATTCGCGTGCTGAAACAAGGAGAATGAGAGTTGATAAGTATTCGGTTGAAGTGTGTACTAGTTTATTGTCGTATTTAATATAAATTTAGGTGGATATTTCTAGCAAAATGACACAAAAATATTTGTTAATTTTTGTGTCTTTGTTGCTAGAAATATCCACCTAAACGCCTTGTACTCATATTATCGGGAATTCAGAAGACTTTTTCATTCCATATCTAAGGAGCATAATATCTTTACCAAAATACACATAAGACCCGCGCACGTTACGTTGTTCTGCGTCCTTATATTTGCAATTTTGTGGTTTTCCTTCTTTCACTGTTTCAATTTCTCTGAAGACTTCTGTGACTATAGTAGATTATAGATATGTAAGAAAGTATACAAACGTTTATATGATCAAAATCCTACATCAATTTGTATTACGTGGCCCTGTCACACTTCCATTTCAAATTCATTGCCATTCCTTATTCCAAATGGACTGTGAACGTTTGGATTAGAAGTTGCATTGTTCTATTTAACTGCTGCTTTTGATAGTTACGCTTCCTAACATAGAACTGACGATGACAAATAATGCGAAAGTGTTTGGTCTTTCTTCTTGGTAAGAAGGCATATTCAACACTAACTAAGATAAGAATATAACTTTCTACGGATCAACAACAACTGTGAAAAGTATAAAAACTTTATTCTCGAGTCTAATATTCTACGCGAGCGAACCCGTAAGTATAAACTAGTTATAAGTAAATACATTGAAGGCAAATCGGTACGAGTAGTAAAGTAAGTAGGCGCTAGTAGGCAGTAATATCAAATTCGCTTGGAGTTTCTCAATTCACTTGTAATAAAATTAGCAAAATATCCTAGTCCGCTAATAGATAGACGACATAAACATCACGTTTGAGCAATGTAGCAAGTGGTTCTGCAAATATTACCTACCACTTTATACTCGTACATAGTAGTACTAGTAATGTTTCTAATGCGAAATGTTGTCTGTATATTAACGAGCAGGTATGTATTTGTTACTCAATTTTGTTTTATTTTAGAACAATTTAATTTTAAAAAAATAATAAGAAATTTAATAAATAATAAAGTTAATTTTAGAAGAAAGCATTTCTTCTAAAATTAACTTTATTATTTATTAAATTTCTCCCATAAATGACAACCGTCAGGACATGAACCTGCAACCTCGATATTCCGTTTCGCGTGCTTGCTCTGTCGTCGTAAAATTATGGAATGCATTTCTTCGTTTTTTGCGACTGAGGCACATAGCGACATCTACCGGTTTCTTTACAGATTAATTACTTGTATAATTCTATCTACATAGAATTTAATTCAACGTTGAGATGATGCTCCCATTTACCTTAATTTTAAAAAATCAAAAAAAACATCATAGAGCATTAAAAAGCTTTTTTTGGAATGCATTTCTTCAAAAATTAGACATCCAAGTGTAGGAAACACTAATAATTGAAATAATAAAGTTAGTTAAATTTTGAGAATGGATTATTATTATATACCTAAGTGTTTGTAATATAATATTTAGATAAGTGGATATTTTAAATTATCTTAAATAAGTACCTACAAATATATTTTTTTAGTGTCTCTGACACTTCACAAAAAATGCATTCAGATAACTCTTAAAATACTAAGAAAGTTTTTTTTTTCTAAATACATTTTACATTGGATACTACAAGTATCTATATTTTATAATTATTATATGATTTTCTTTACACAACCCTCTAAAGACAAAGAAAAACATTGAAAAACATTGAAGATATACATAAATGGAGGGCTTTAGAGGAGGCCTTTGTCGAAAGACAAGCTGTAGAAAAATAAAAATAATGAGGACCGATAGAACAATAAGGCTCCAATATAGTACAATATTTTAAAAGTTATTAAATGGATAGATAGAATAATATAGCATAGAATAGATTAGAAAAACATGTATTTGTTCTACAAAATGTAATAGAGCATTAGTCTATAATTTCAACAGCAATACGGGCTTATTTTATTTTATTTTATTATATGATTTTCTTTACTGGAACGATCTATTCATAAGTACCCACTTATGAATAGATCATTCCAGTAAAGAACTTTACTTTACTTTATATCCCGCTTTACTTCCTCGAGCATATGAAACTGTGTGTCACAGCTAGGCCACATTGTAGCTAGTTGACATTTAGTGTTGATTTACTTTGTGTATCAAGTATGTTGCAATCCTTTATGTACATGATGAATAGTGGCGGAACTAAGATGACTCCTTGTGACACACCAATCTGAATCTGAACAGAATAGTTTTGTAAATGTTGTTTTATTGTTAAGCATTATGTACCTACTTTAGCGCGATTTTATTTGATTTTCAATTTGAAAGTAGATTTTAGATTTTGAATATAGTAATATCATTTATTCATTAAAACATAAAAGTTACAATACCTACATTAAAAAAATACAATTGCAATTAAAATATACACATACAATTCATAATAAAAAAAATTCAATTATTAACAATACACACACAAAATTAATATTAAAAACTTAACTAACACTTAAATTATGATTTACAAATATATATAAATAAACACACACGTGTATAATAAATTTTAGAAAACAATCAGTCAAAAAGACCGCCCCGGATCGCACCTGAAGCAAAAGATCCCATCATCATCTTCATAGGAAGTTCCAGGTTGACTTGCAAAATTAATTTTAATCAGTTACCTAAAATCGTCTTCGACGGCATTTCGGTGCCGTACAGCAAGGAGGTCAGGAATCTCGGCGTCACGTGGGATCGGCACCTTACTGGGTTGAGTCAAAGGATGTTTGCGTCTAATGCCTCGCTCAGGAGGTTGTGGAATTTTCTTCCTACCGCCACCAAAGTTATGTTAGCTCAATCCCTTATGCTTCTCATCCTCGACTACGCAGATGAGTGCTTCCTTGATCACACTGAGGAACAGCTGGACAAGCTTGAGAGGATCCAGAATCTTGCCATACGGTTTGTTTATGGTCTTCGCAAATTTGACCACGTGTCAGAATTTCGCAGTGAGCTGAAATGGTTGCCTATTCGTCTGCGTAGAGACTCTCACATTTTATCACTTCTTTACAGAATTTTATTTCTGCCTTCATCTTCATCTTATCTCAAGTCTCGATTTCAATTTCAACACCCTCCTTCTGAAGCTGTCCGTTCTTTAAAAGCTCTTCTCCTTAGAGTTCCTTCTCGCTCTTCCTCTTTCTATGGAGATTCCTTCACTGCTAGAGCTGTGGAGTTGTGGAATGCTTTGCCTGCCTTTATACGACAGTCAAAATCCTTGGACATTTTTAAAAACTGCGTGTATAAACACTTTCTGCTGATTGCTGAAAAGCGTCGAGTCCTATGAATGTATCATTTTTGTATTGTTAGGTCTTGGTCCTTTCATGATTATGTAGGTATGTATTTGTATGTAGATTGATAAGTAATAATGTATAAAATACTTATATTTGGTTTTAGTTTATGTATGTATAATTTATGGTTTTTATATAATTATATATTTCAAGTGTAGACACCCTACCTCTCACCTTTCTTAGCTTCCTTTCCATCCAAAGGTTGCCTGGAAAAGATCGCTTTCAGCGATAAGGCCGACCATTGTGCTTCCTAAATTTAAGCTGTATTTGTTTTTATCTATTTATCTTGTAATTTATATGGTGTGTACAATAAAGAATTTATTCATTCATTCATTCATTCACACTAGCAGCGTTCCCTCGCTGCACCGCGACGGAAAGCCGTTGCAACAGGAACGACCCCGACCGGAAGTCCAACCCTCTCTCTCTGAGACGACTACCTACCTCCCGAAAAAAGTCTAACGCCTCCCCACACCAACACCCCAAAACCGATTTTGAATTAATATAGTTATTTTATTCAAACTGATTGGTTTGGGTTCCTAAGAGTGTAAATTGTCTAAGTGGGATGTGGGTACATCGCCCCAGTGTTGTTAGTTTATTCATGAAAACTGTTAATTTTTTTTGTTTTGTTTGCAGTTTCGCTAATGCTTTTATAAGATTGGTAATTACTTGAAAAATTTCTCAAATATTGTTGAATTGTTGAACTGTTCAATAATTTTTACCTACTGTTCAGAAAAAGTCAATGCGTTCGCTCTAAGTGAATGCAAAAATGTCAATTAGGTAACAGTTAAAATTATTAACTTAGAAATGGTGTCCCACAAGGAGTTATTTTAGTTTCGCCACTATTCACCATTCACGCAAAAGATTCCATGGAAAAATTGCAACGAAGTCGTCTCTCAGACTAAGATAAGCAAAACGTGAATATTTTGACAGCACACTAACAAAACATTATCGTTTTGTCTGTCTGTCCGCTTATCAATAGCTTATCAGACTTGATAACGGATGCTGGGTCATGTCAAACTGATGGGCCTTGACTATAACCCAAATAATTTAATAAATATATCAATGGAAATCCTACTAATATTCTAAATGCGAAATTTTGGATATTTGTAGTCTAATCACGCAAAAACTGCTTAACCGATGGTGATGAAACTTGGTATCTTGAGATCTTTATTAACATAATAGGTTGCTTTTTATCCCGATTTTTTGAGGGATCAAGATTTACACAGGTCCGCACAGGTCAGTGGGTAAAACTGCAGGGTGCTGCTAGTATGTTCTAATTTTTTTTGGTTAAGAAATCGATATTAAATATCTAAATACTAAAACTATAACAAAATTATAACTACCTACAGGTTACTAAGGTTAAAGGTTAGGTTAACAAATAGAAAGTATTAATCAACACAAAAAGACAACGCATGGCCAACATGGAGCGAGATATATTTCTAAGATAGCCCAGAGCAAGCTTATGCACTTAAACTAAATAGAATATTAAGTAACCCATTTCCAAGGTATTCAAGGTATCTGGCAGCGAGCCCAGAATTCTTGGCTGGTCTTAAGTATTTTAGTACCAAATTGATGAATTGTAGGTAACTCTCGACTAAGTAGCATAGAATGAAACCCCCATTCTCCTTTCATTGAGTGTTGCATAAAGCGGATAAGAGTTTTGGATCCTAACATAAACATCGAATCTGAGGAGTATTTCGCGTGGTGGCGGGTAAACCAACAACATTCTCAAAGAAGTTTGGTGTCAGACAGCTAGTGGCCATTTTGCCGCGTGCATCTGTTGTATAGTCACCATGACACAAACTAAGTAACTGACCATGGGGCTAGTTGGCGCTGTGTTATGTTTACAGAATTCTTTATTTAACAAGAGCTGGAATACAACAAAGCTTATACAGCAAAGCACCTAAGTTAAGAAGATTATAATGTGGGTATACTTAGCAAACTAGGGACGTTATTAACCGACTTCAAAAAAGAAGATTCTCATTTCAACCTGTATAATATTGATATGTTAATGACCTTGCTGTATATGTCTATGCCGTACTCCGGCATATGAAGTCCGATTTCGATAATTCTTTTTATAGCACCATATTTATCAACCTTCCTTTTTCGTCCATGCTATATCATATCATACAGTTAAGTACCCATCGATAATTCTTTAATAATAAGTTATAATGGACACATCGATACTATATTATTGCGGCATTCAGTTTTAATTGAGCTGTCGAATATATTCGTTTAAAAATATTAGGGGTTAAAGTATGAAATTGCCGATTTGTACTGAAAATCTTAATTGTTTATTTTTTAAATTTTTAACAAATTTATTTAATCAAAATAGTTGCCATTATTATCTATACATTGCTGCCATCTAATGGGAAGGTTATTAATGCCTTTGCGATAGAACTCCGACGATCTAGACTGCACAAACTGTGTGAAAGCATTTTGTACTGCCTCCTGGGAAGAAAACTTCTTGTCACGTAGATAATTGTCCAAAACACGAAAAAAATGGTAGTCCGTTGGAGCAAGGTCTGGTGAATACGGAGGATGACGAATGGTTTCTAAGTGAAGTTCCTGAAGGGTCAAAATGGTTTCTCGTGCTGTGTGAGGTCTCGCGTTGTCGTGGAGCAATAATGGTGAAGATCGATTCATGACTCGGGGCTGTTTTACTGCTAGTTTTGTCAACATGGTTCTGAGTTCGGCACAATAGACATCTGCCGTAATTGCTTGACCAGATCGAAGAAAACTATAGTGAATAACACCATGCTGAGACCACCAAACAGTTACCATTACCTTTTTATTGGTAAGTTTTGCTTTAGGACACTGTTGTGGCATTTGACCTGGGGTCAGCCATTGCATTTTTCTTTTCCGGTTATCATAAAGAATCCACTTTTCATCACATGTTACAATTCGATCCAATATTCCTTCATTTCTGTACCGGTTCAACAAGGCAACACAAGTTTCAACACGCGTTTCTTTCTGCAGATCAGTCAAATCATGAGCACCCATTTTTCGTATTTTTTTATTTTATTGATTTGACGCAAGTGAGTCAATAAAGTGGGTAAGGTAACGTTAAACCATGCCGCTAATTCCTGGGTAGTTTGACTAGGATCGGCTTCCACTATCTCTCTTAATTCATCGTTATTCACCTGTGTGGGCGGTCTTCCTCGTGGCTCGTTCTTTAAGTCGAAATTTCCATCACGAAAGCGTTTAAACCAAAATCGCACGGTGCGTTCATTAGTAGACCCCTCTCCAAACGCAGCATTGATATTGCGGGCTGTTTCTGCCGCGTTAGTTCCGCGTCGGAACTCGTATTCAAAAATCACTCGAATTTTCGCAGTATCCATCTTTCTTGTCTAAATTGAATAACAAAAACAATTGAAAGTCGATATTCAAATGTTACACATTTTTTAAAAAAAGAACATCACAGAAACCATTTGAAAAAAGTTTCATTCGAAAACCTCAAACCATGAAGATTCTATGTCAATTCAAAGAACCTATTGCAATAAAACGGCAATTTCATACTTTAACCCCTATTATTATCATTTACAGAAAAAATAATATCTTACAATGCATAATGTGTGATTCATAAGTACTGTCAAGCAACAAAGTACAATTCGTAGCATAGGTCTAGAATTGTTTTTATTTTAATATACGGACCTGCACCATAAGCCGGACTTAAAAATTACAATAAATATGTTTTTAACATTCTAATAATAAGTATTAATAACAAGTGCTATAATTAAAATCTTCTATATCTATAAAATTCTTTGTCCTGGACGACTCACAACAAAAACAGCTGATAGTAGAGAGCTGAAGTTATGATAGTGAAAGCGTTCTATACAAATGATGTAGGTATCCGACACAGTATAGGTATTATTGAAATTTTCAACGGATCGGGACTTACGTGGGTGAAACCGCATAGACACAGCTAGCACAGCATAATATCCAATAGGTACCTACATATTTTGAGCTAGCTACCCATTGTATTTTTCCCACGTTTTTATACTGTCATTTTCTTGTCTGTTTGTTTTTCGGTCCGGGCGGTTGCGGCGGATCTTCAGTTTGAGGCACTTCCCGACTAGCTAGCGGGCTGAAACTTTGGGAATAGTTGAGAACCATGACAATGCAACCAAAATGCGCCCCCACTTTTGAGTGGCCCTTCGTTTGGCCCCGCAGGATTATTTTTCTTTTTTTAGGACGTTCAAAAACATGGGTTTCAGATTTTTTAAATCTAGTTATAAAGACGAAGGATTTTTTTATTGCTATTTAAAAATCTTACAGTTTAAAAACTGTCCTCAGTTTCCCTTGGTCACAGAATGCCATGATTTTTATTTTTATGAATAAAATTGACATTATAAAACACGAATGCAGTAAAATTATATACCATTAAGGTACCTGCTCATAGTGGTATAATTAATAAATATTATCCATCAATTTATTAAATTAGTCGAAATAAATTATTGTATTTTTACGATTCAAGGCTTCATTTACCATCGAATAATCCATAATATTGCCATTAATTACTTATTATTTTACCATGAACAACCATGAAAGATATTAAGTATCATCAAAGTTCGGTGCCTTGAACTGTTCAATTGTAATGTAATTGTTTTATATTTTAACAAAATAATAAGACACTTTTTCATAATACGTATTTTTGATGTTTCTGAGATGTGTCTTTAGGTTGTGTGTCATATAAGTCATCTGCAGTATTTATATCTAAATCGGTTTAAAGTTGCTAGCGCGGTACCTATTTAAACCACCTAAAATTAAATGAAAAAACAAACACGTAACACACAAACGGAGAATAAAGTGATCTTACAGGGTTTATACCTTTTAGGTACGAAACCCCAAAGAAGACTCAAGTTGAACCATGAACTCCGATTAACACGAATACCTACTAATACATCAGAAAGTTTTAATCAGAAAAAAACGACCGTATATCAAATCAGATGCAACCTGCATTTTAAATGAAAGTAAAACTTGCTTCAACCTTGAACTACCTGCTATTTTCTGGTGCCTTACTTAAGGAACCTTCACAAGTTATAAGATGTCGAGCTTGAAGCCATGAGCGTTTTCCCCAACTGCCCATATAAAAGGCCCTCTTTGCCTGACTTTAAGCGGTGGGTTTCCTCATGAAGTTTCCCCTCACCGTAAGAGCGACTTTAATAGCGCAAAAACTTTTTAAATGTTTCCCTACTGCAGGATTTTTAAATTTTAAACCTTGCATTGATGGGGCATCATCAAAGCAACATCGCACACAAAAAGATTATCCAATCATACAATAAACTTTACCTATTTTACTTCTTTTCGTGTAGTGGTTTGGTTCATCTAGTGTTAAAGTTTTTAAGGCCTCTAAGTTGACCTAACGACTGCTATTAGAGATAACAACCGCGGGACTAACTGCTTACCGTGCCTTTCGAAGCACGGAGGAGCTCGGGAAAGTGTTTTTTTTTGCCACTCAAGTTATCGGTCACCCATCCAAGTAGTGACCGCGAAAAGCGTTGCTTAACTCGCACGACCATTCATGATCTGCAGGTGCAGCTAGGCCAATGAGCTTCTCATTTTGGAATTCATAATGGAACCGTGTGAAAGCTCCTTAGTACAATCACAGAATACATAACAGTAAGAGGTAGAATCAGCTGCAAACTGCATTTCATACGAAAGTGAAACTTACCTTCACCTTGAACTGCCTGCAACGTTCCGGTACTTTTACGACCGTCCGTCGGTATCGGCATGTATCGGTTATCGAACCGTAGCTGTAGGTAGTAACCTACCAAGATCGACTCGTTAAAAATAACTTCTTTAAAAACAATAATAATACGATTTATGTGATGTAATAAATGTCGGCTTGTATTGTAGTGTATTTTATTTTGAGCTGACTTCCAAAACAGGCGTGTAATGCTTTTTTTTTACTGGTACCCACTGTGGTTTTGCCCCCGTAAGTCCCGATCCTGCGAGAACTTCGGGATCAAAAATAGGCTATGTCTCAATCCGAATCATCAGATGATTAGAATACCATGTTCCATTGCAATCGGTTATTGCGTGAAGAAGTTAAAAACATACTCGTTTACTTATTAACTTATACACAAACTTTCACATTTATTTTATTACCAATATTATAAACGCGAAAGTTTGTATGTATGTATGTGACTTTGTTACTGTTTCACGCAGAAACTACTGAACCGATTGCAATGAGACTTGGAATAGAAATAGCTGGATACCGGGAATAATCCAATATTGCCGCGGGAATGGGACTTTGAATGAATGAATGAATGAATACATATTTTATTGCACCAGAAACATAAATTAACAAATATATCAAATACAAAAAACTATAAACTAGTGTGGTACAATGGGCGGCCTTATCGCTTAAGGGCGATCTCTTCCAGGCAACCAATAAATGGACAAGATCGTTTCGTGGGTGAAACCCCTTTTTCCGCAGTATCGCAAATAACATAAGTGAAACCGAGGGGCGCTGCTGTAGTAAATAAATAAATGCTAGAAGTTAGTCAGTATTCAAATTATAATTACTATTTGCCTAATTTGCGATAAACCTCAGCAAAAGACTAAGTTTAAACACACCTTACAACACGTTAAAATCTATAAAGTTTTTAATGACCATTAATGCTTATAAACATCAGACACTGAATATAAATAGCGAATTTATATTTATGAACTACTGGACAATTTACGAAATATATTCATTTATTTGTTGGGAAATAGATTCATACCAGGTTACTGGTAACTTTAGGTTATAGAAGGAGTTATATAGCTATAAGCTTATAATAAAGATATGAATTTTATTAGACTTTTAAATAATGAAGTTTACGAAAAAAGAGTTGTATGGATATTCTATAACTAAATAGTGTCCACATCGCTTCGAAAACAATTCAGCAAAGGTTGATAATTTAAAACCCTTTAAAGAAAGTAAAAAATTCGAAAATTGTGAAACCGTTTTAAGGAAATACTATGCTAAAGCGTTGTCGATAGCAGGAGATCTATCTGGGCTATTTTTGATCCCAAAATTTACGCAGGACCAATGGCGCTTACGCTACGCATGGAGACAACCCTGGGGAGCAACTAGCTGCTATACACAATTTGCAACGGGTATGCCCTTTTAATCCGAAAGGGGGTTGTTCTAGACGTCTAGGCGAACCCAAAAGGGGTTCAATTTTTCTTCAACGACTTTTAAAAATTCAAACATTTTTTTTTTAATTTTGAGATTATGTTTCACTGAAAAAACAGCTGCTTTTGAAAATAAAGGTAAGTGAAGTTTTGATTGTAAACCATCAAACTAAATAAAAGGACAACATAAGGTCAATGACCTCGAACTCTCAGAAACAGCTGATTTTCAAGTAAACTTTACACCTAAATTTTTCGGAAAAGTACTTCGAATTTCCAAAAGTCGTAGAAGAAAAGTTGTTCGCCTAGACATCTAGAACAACCCACTTTCGGATTAAAAGGGCTTAACCGTTACACCTTGTATAAGTTATATCAAAAAATCTCATCGGGACTTTTCATCCATATAATTGGCTCGGTTCTTACGGCACATAGCTCATAACACGTCTCGTGCGTGGTCGGTAAATGTAAGTATAACATAATAAAGTTAATAAGCTTCGAGCCCGATATGGTGTGGTCTAGTGACTATACAGCCTCGGAGGCGCAGTCGTCGGAGAGGTAGATTTATTTGATAAGTTATCTATTTCTATGAAATGCTTTGTCCTGACTAACTGATGGATCGCACACGCAGCCTAAAGATAGAAGAGATTGCAATTTGTAGGTGGAGTGTGCTTTCCCCGAAGCTAGAATAAAAATTGAAAATAGATATTTTTTTGGCAGTTTTTCTCCTCACTTCATTCGGCTAGTGAGTTGAAGAAAGTTGTATTTGAGTATGTTACACTGGAGTTTAAGAAACTAGTTTCAGCGTGACATTATGAAAACTTTGCATTAAATTAAAAACCGACTTCAAAAAAGAAACAAAAAATAATCATCTGAAGTCGGGCAGCCAAACTAAGTACAATATGAAACCAACCAGTAAAACTGCCCGACTTCAGATGATTATTTTTTGTTTCTTTTTTGAAGTCTGTTTTTTAATTTTTAAATTATTTTTTTATTTTACCCTTGTTAGTATACCTACCTACCTAAAAATCAACAATATTGTTACCGTAATTTAAATTATTGAGGAGTTTGCTGATGAGAAGGTGGTTTCAGGTGCCCAATCAATCTGTGCTTAGTTCTTTAGGGGCCTATTCTTTTTGGTAGAAGTCTAAAAATGAGTAATTTATTGAATTCTGGGATGCTATCCTGTCCATCATTCCGAAGATACTTATCAGATCCTTACCAAACTTTTATGGGACTACCTCGGAGCTTCCACCTTTCCATTAAAAAAAGAGCTATATCAGTCGGTCAAGCCATCTTCGTGTAATCGATGAACAATTGAATTGAATACAGCGTTTTAAGGAGCATTCCCGGTCCTCACTTCGAAGATCCTTATCAGATCCTCATCAAATCTTTTGGGACCATCTCGAAGCTCCCACCTTTCCATTAAAAAAGAATCATCCCAATCGGTCAAGCCATCTTCGAGTAATCGATAGAAAATTGGATTGATTAATGCGTTTTGAGGAGCATTTCCGTTCATCACTCCGAAGACCCTCATCAGATCCACATCAAATTTTTATGGGAACATCTTGGAGCTCCCATCTATCCATTAAAAAAAGAATCATCTCAATCGGTCAAACCGTCTTCGAGTATTCGGTGAACATACAAAAAAAAAAAATATATATTATACATACAGACGAATTGATAACCTCCTCCTTTTTTTTGAAGTCGGTTAAAAATGACTGGTCCCGAAGCTGGAAGAAAAATGAAAACGATACTTTTTTTTTAATTGTTGGCAATTTTTCTCACTTCATTCATCTAGTGACTTTTACTGAAGTTTTACAAATTCCTATCTCATTTCTTTGTGAAGATCAGATTAGATATGCACTTTATTGTAGTGAAATTCACATTAAGAATTTAACAAATTAAATTAGTACACAAGGACTGTAAAACTTATTAAGCGTCTAACAGTTCAGGGGGCGGTTTTATAGCTAAAAGCGAGTGAAGTTAGAAGTTTAGTCTCAACATCTGTGACATATATCTCAGAAATCTACCTCTCGTGTGTACTTGCCCAAGGCAATGTCGTCGACGTAAATGGACAGTTCCGTACCTAGCAAGGTTTGTTATACGCTAAGCTTACACCTTATAATATAACACCTTGTGCTTTAGTTATGTTAACTTATGTTATACAAGTACTAGGTAGAACTTACCTAATACTTGCTTCGGCTTCGGATAAGTCCGGGATCGGAATAAGAATTAGCCATTGTTCTCAAACTTAACAGTAGATCATCAGGAATATCAAAAAAAAGATAGTTGTAAACATTCATTGTGGTACTGCTACCGCAAACTTAATGATGAGTTTTGAGACGTCACCTCTAGTACCTACAAATACAATATAATGTCTCAATAGAAGTAGTCTACCTGTATTCTTAAAATTAGGTACCCATGAAGATCTTGGTATATCACAGTAACCATATGTTGGTAATTTATAAATAAGTACCATTTTAACCAATGTACTCATATTACAAGCATAGTGGATTAGTTTAGTGCAAGATGGCGTAGGAGTTGTATCCATATAAGTAATCCTACAATGTTGATAAAATAGCAAATAGCACTTTCCTTTACAAAAACACGTGAGCAACTTATTAAATTAAATAACCCTTGGGCCTTAAATTGAACAACAAGTATTGCCTCTTCCGCATGTCCAAATATGGCCCATATCAGCCGTAAATCTTGACAAAATAGTGTGAATTTGTTGCGGAGTGAGTCAGTCACCCCGTCAGTCGGTCCGTCAGTCCGGCCTTGTCCGGCGCCTCACCAAATATGGGATGACAGACCGGTCACGACCAGGGAACTATGGACTTAAAAATTGTCTACCTAGAATGGTAAAAATGTTGCACGGTTTTGGATTTGAATTCGTGTTGGTGTGTGATTTTCGTGTGCGTAAATACATTTGGTATCTACTTTTGTTTTGATAGAGTACTGATATTATTATACTCTGACCAAAAAAATGTAAAGACAAATAAAGCTTAAAAAAAATACTATAGGTAATAATAGATATTCAGATAATACAGGGATATAGATAATCAATATATTCATAGACATTCAGAGAAATTCAAAGGTATTCAGAGACATAATTCAATTTAAAATGATCGAAAATTATTTAATAGTCGTATAATAATATGTTACATACTTAACACCTATGTACATTTCCAATTACTGTCTCTACAACTTCGTTTTAAAATAAATAGTCTAGACATACGGAGGGATAAGCATGAGTTTTTATAAAAATGCCATTTTTATGTCATCAGACTCAGAATCCTAATAAAATAGGTAGGCGAAACATGTCTACTTATGCCGAATATGGATAATCTCATTTGTGTTAAATGGGCCGAATCGGTTTATGTGAACCGATATAAATTAAATTATAAATTTTGCATGCTCCGCGCTATTTTTTTGGGCATACAATTTATAGAATTATTATATACTAGCAGCGCCCTACGGTTTCACCCGCATATAGGTTCTGCTTCCGCGGAAATATCAGGATAAAAAGTACCCTATGTATTATTCCAGGTCTCCATGCAGCTACCTATATTCCAAGTTTTATTGCAATCGGTTCTTTAGTTTTTGCGTGAAACAGTAACAAAGTCACATACATACATACAAACTTTCGCGTTTATAATATTAATATGACTAGTAAGATTCAGTCAAACAAAAGTCTCTAATAATATAATTCAATCTTTTTTTTTTGTGAAGTTTGATCTTTCCAGGATTTGGCTTTTCGGTGTGGATTACCAAAATTAAAAAAAAAACTTTAAGTATAGATTACCTTCTGCTATTTTTGGAGTCGGTTAAAAATGTTTGTTTTAAATAAAAACAAGGCTCTGAGGGCCATAGAAAGAACCCCCGACTATGACGCCCAGGTTTGCGGTTTAAATTACCGCCGCGTATTTTTTTTATGTATCATATATGAGACGATTTCCTTTTAAAGTACCAAATAACGTCCAATAAATAGGTTGAATTCCCACGCCCACTCGTGTTGTAAACTGTTCACTGTAGTGCCCTTAATTGTACGTTCTACTTACACTTTGGGGTTCTAGAGGGTAAAGCTAAAAGAAACTTAAATTTTGGAGGTTTTAAAGTTTCACAAAGGGATTTCGCGACGCTAGCTACGGTGACGCGTATGCCACGAGTTATGCACACTTGATAGCGACACAGAAGATTGCGGGTTCGATTCCCGTCACAAACAAATAGCTAAGAGATTGAAAATAAATTACAATTCGTATTCCGAGGTACCTACCTACTTACTCCCAATTCTCACGAACTTCCAATAGGTCGATACCCACCGAATCACCTTTACCCGAGATTCCTATGTCGATTGCTACCTACATTTACACGACTAGTCATGAACGTCACTTAGCAGTCGTATTCGAGTTGTAAAAGTTGCACTAGTTGCGTGGGCGGCGACAGTTAGACACCGGTACGTATAAGTACTAGTACAATTGAAGTGCGTGTGCGCACCTACGGGCGGCAGTTGACGATATTATATAGGTTAGTTGATCTGAATCACAGATGGTAAATTGGAATACTATACTTACTATGCGTGCTTAATTATTTTGACTCAATTTCAGGGGTCTATTATAGGCCGCCTATTGTGTCATTTTAGATTTAAGTCTCTGTATTGTATTATTAATTGTAAATGTTTTTTGTTGCATCATATTCATAAAAAACGTTCTATCTATATACGACTCATAATCCCTGTCGGGATCATCTAAAATTATTTTTTTTAATACATGGCGGAATGTTGTTGAATACTTTTATGCTGCATTTGTAGGTGACATTGTTTTCTACATTTTGGTAAAGTTTTAAGACAAAAACTTCTTATTATTTTGAAGCCAATACACAGTTTAGACAAAAATAACATTTTGGCTAAAATATAGATTGGCTTCATCACCTTTCGACACAATTGTCTGAAAACTACACTAAAATAGAGTAAATAATGTCACCAACAAATGCAGCAAAACAAAATATTCAACAACATTCCGTCATGAAATAATCTACAATTTTCTATGAACCCGAAGTGACTGGGATTTTGAGTCTCGTATAAACCTACCCCTTAACTCGATCCTTGATAATTTGCCACCGTCTTAACTGTCCTTACCACATTAAAGCCACATAAAAATAATGAGTCTAATGAAACCGCCTCAGTGAAATACTAACGCACATAACTAACGAAATGACAAAACCTAAATAACTGGATCAATTTGTAACCAGAATGTAAAGTAGTCAACCTAAAATTATTAGGTCTCAGTTCAAGAGATAAAACATTGAATCGGACAAGTATAGAGTAAACATAATCCACAGCCGGCCACGCTTCGGGGTTCGAACCCTGCTGGGGTTAGTATTTATTCTGACCATAAATGTTTGTGTTTAGTTCTGGGTGATTTTCATATATAAATAAACGTCTTACCAAATAAAATAAAATGTCAAATGTAGTAAACCCGTTGTCTAATACCCATAATACAAGTCTAGTTGCTTAATTCGCAGCTAAATGGCGTTGTGAATAAATGTTTAGTCCCAATATTATGAATGTAAACAATTGTCAGTAAGGAAGTAAATAAGCGAGTACCTTAGCAAGTAAAAGAGTATGTTTGTAATTCTTCACTCAAAAGCCGAACCGATTTCGATATAGCTGAAAATCTGGAATAACACGTAGGCTACTTTTTACTTTTTTTGAAATGTTAGATTGTCCATAAACTAAAGCTAGTTAAATTAGACCACTAATTGTTTTGACGTACTCTCTATAGGTACCAAATATTGGATTAAAAAAATCAGTTTATCTCTACTGAACAATCTTTAGGTCTTAGTGTAGATTGCCTAACTAGACCTAGCGTGGGTGGGTGGTCTGGATTAGGCACTACAGGTCGGCGGGTAAAGAAATGTTCTAGGTGTATATTAGTAATGGCTTGTTCAAATTAATGATAGTGTTGAAATTGGGTGGCAAAAATTATGGCGGATAATGGTGCAGTCGCCAGTCGCAGTCGCCAGGTGCAGTCGTCGTCGTTACTACTTAATTAGTTAAGTGGCCTTCAAAATTAAGGTCTACTTAATTATTTAAATAGCTCCCCTTGTTCCTCAGCCAATCAGTATTCAAAGAAGTTATAGAATAGCTATTATTTTTACTCCTGAAACAAATCGACTTCTGCAATGCTGATGCATCCCGCCTGTTCGTCGCATGCTATTTTTTAGGGAATCAGAGCCTTATTTATTACCGGTCAAGTGCGAGTAAGACTCGTGCAGAAAGGATACCGAACCAATGATGATTGAGTACAGAGTACGGAACTCTAAACAAACGAAATCCGTAAACGATTTCCTACCACTGGCATTAGTATTTCACTAGGTGACGCCAGTGGTAACAACACTACACGCAAAGTTTGCGTTTAAAATTTTAAAATCACATTTTTTGTACGGGAGCTCTATTTAAATATTTATATTATTCTGTTTTTAGTCATACTTGTTATAGTGGCAACAGAAATACATTAATTATGAATATTTCAAAACATAAAGCCTAGTGCTTTTTTTGCAAAAAGGGCATGGTCGACTCAATTTTCTCTAACATTATGCAGAACCGTTTTTCGACGAAGTGCGCTGTATTATTATTTTCTTTTTCTACGGAGAGTAGAGTAATTACTTTGTCTAAATAATGCCTTGTCTTGTTCTCACAAATAATTATCAACGTCAGAGAAAATGTGACAGACATATTTTCTAAGACAAGTAATTACTAGACTTGTCTGTCTATAGATACGGTAGTTTGAGAACGCTCAGTTTACCAAATACCGGCGCGGCACGGCGCTCTAAAAGGGTTCAGATTTTACCTTTTGGGTACTCTAAAAACATAATAAAATATGACTATTTACCTAGGATATTATATACCTACGTATGGTTGCTATAATAATATTTATTTCACTTGTAAAGATAAGTAAAATTTATAACTAATTTAAAATACAATTAAAACATAAAACAAAAATAAAAGGTAGATAATGAAAAACAATACTTACCGGGTTAGGGATGATTTAAATTAGACCGTCACGAGTCCGACCTTCGTTGTCCATTGCTCGGCGAGCAGTCGATCGGTCTGTCGAAACCGAGTGGCGGCCGAGCAATGTACAACGGTCTAATATAAATCATCCCTTTTACTCGCGTTTTATTTATTAACGGCAAATTGCGAAAACCTAAGATAAAACTAAAAAGGTAGGTATTAATACATGCCTAAATATTATACCTAAAAATGACTGCATCATATTTTAAAAGAGTAGAGCAGATGACTCATACTATAAGTACATAGTAGTAAATTACTCATACATAATCATTTGCACAGGTGTGCAGTGCTAGTATGTGTTTAATCAATAATTATTATAATACTGACTTATATACCTGTCATAGTTTAGATTATGTAAATCTACCACCCTACAACAGGCATATTGGAAAAAATCTATGTACCTGTGTTTCATATCCTACTAAATCATTTCCTACTAATATTCGAAGAGTGAAAGCTTGTTAGTATATGTGACTTTATAACCCTTTCACGTCTGCCGACTATTGCGTTCAAACTTTAAACATTGGAGATAGCTGGAGATCTAGAATCAACACTTTTTACCCCGATGCTCCCGCGGGACCGAGACTGACGGAGGTGAAACCACGAGGCTCTGATAAAATACATCTTAATGTAGTTGCGTATGAGACATATATTATATATGACATAATACTCATACCCATCCACACGTTGTTGATATCGCAAGCCAATTGGTTCAGTCAGACGCGTTCAAAACAATCTTTATTTGTCAATTAAAATCAAATTAAGAGGACCGTTCGCGACCCGCCTTTTTCAAGTAATTTAGGTGCCGCGATTAGAAAATAAATCATTTTAACTATCAATTTATAATTATCGTTTATGGCTTAGTCAAATAATAATTTGTAGGTACCGATTATACATTTTAAGTCATTAGTTTTTAATTATTTATTGACGGAAAAAACGTCGTGTAGATTTCGCCCATTAGGTCGAAAACATTTAAAAATTCAAATAAGAAGAAAAAATAGGCATAAATAACTATACAATACATATACTATACAATACAGCCCTAGTTCGTCATCGGAACACCGGCTTTTTATTTTATTTACTGTTATTTACTGCTTTCTGATGAACTGTCCTGCTCATCATTCCGTAGATCCTTGATAACTCCTCATAAAGTTATCATTAAGTATTATGTGTAACAATCATCTACATAGTATACTATACGTAGGTACATGACGTATATAGTCATTAGTATATTATTATGACTGCCGACGGGACTACCCTTTTGCTACCTCTTTTGCCAGCCATAGCCACAATGAGAACCTCCTACTATGTTGAAGTCGGTTAAAAATTGCAACGAACTCAACAACGCATTTCCTGCTTACAGACTAGACTAGTATTTACTAAGTACATAATAAATCTATCTACATAGTACTATGTAGATATATTATATGCGTATAGCCAATAGGTATATAGGTATAAACCTACCCGCCCACGCCTGTCGTAGCCAGCGGGCCCGGGGCGGCTCGGCGCCCGTTTAGGCCGGACGACCTTCAGGCTACCACTGCGTACGAGACAACATCGAAGGTAGTATCAAGTGTACCTAGTTGGTACCTACTTACCTAGTAGTTGACGCTTCGGTGCTTCTATCTACTATGGTATTAGGTATCTTTAATACAATCATATTTTCGCAGTGAGCTTAAACTCCGAAATCCACAGCAAAAAGATGTGTGTTTGTTTGATTGCGATGAACATAACAGTACCTATCCAAGCCTTATTTACCTATTTTTTATCAAATAGATAAATAGTACCCTGTGTCTACGCAATTATTTTGTAAAAATGACTATAAATTGAATTCCCCTAGTTTCGTAATACAAATCGCGCTTAACACTATTAATTTCTTGACATTGCTGCCCGCGTTGCTTGTATTATGGTCATAAAATTACAACCAATAGTAGCTAGTATAACACTATCCTACAATAGTCACTTCACCAATGTGGATGTCATTTACATTGGAAATTACATTCGATCGCACTTTTTTCCAAGTACTTTTTTTTGTTTTTTTTTTTTTCAAGAAAACTGGCCCAAGATACTTTTATCTAGATTAGGCTTGTCTAGCACTAATAGGTACCACCATCCCAGCCTACTCAACTATGCTCAGAGGAAAAAACGAGTTTATACGAACATAGTTAGCTAGCTAATACCTAGCTCTTACAGTGAAGGAAAACATCGTGAGGATATCCACGGCTTAGTTACGAGTAGAACCAAGTAAATTACACCTATCACAACCCGCTGTTGGTGGTACTAAGATTGATGCACTCTTCACTAGAAGGCGACATAACACCGGTATTTGGATGTACAGTACCACACAAAATTGCAAACCCACCCTAAGGTCGATAGTCGCTTGCGCTTACTTCCTTTGCAATTCCTTTCCTTAGTAGAAGGTAGTGAAGGAAATTACCGCCGGACGTCCAGGTAGATTAGAACGCGACATTGGTGTATGGTGGAGGAGTTATCAAGGAGTGTCTGATACTGACCATCGGCCATCATATCATAGTGATAGTGGACAATCGCTAGTCAACACGTAGGAACGTTATAAAAAAAAAGGTCGTAAACTTAGATTACCTAGATGGTGGGTATTCTAAAAACAGCATTCGTATTTTGATTCATCTTTTTTGAAGGTGTGTGAGTAATCTCTCAAACAGTTTGAATTTGGAACTCGTAAAACTTGATTATCCTGTCGGGCGAGCTTGAAATGCATCACTACCAGGCGACCTTTCTCCTTCTAGTCTCTAATAGAGAACTAGTCCAGTTCTATGGTAGTCTTACAAATGATTTGGGCAAACATTTTGGCTAACTGAGTCTGCAGTTATGCAGGCTGACTGTACGCCCGCTCCGCGCCGTCCTCAAAGAAAGCACCTTACAAAGAAAGTTACACAACCACCCCCCCGGCATTGTATGTGCTCTATCATACGATAGGGGGCAACGATGTGACCTCGCAAATTGGTCGCGCACGACGTCGGTTAGGTTAGGTGACTGCTTTTAACTCGTGTGTCATTTTAGAAGGTTTTTGGTTCGGCTTAGTTAAAGCTTGCATATCTGTTAGAGAGAGGTATAGGTCATAAAAGAAGAGACAGAGAGAGAGTAAAAATCGCAGAATATAGGAAGTGAGGAAGTGATTATATTTGAGTAGAAGTTGTCATTCAAATTTGTAACAGAAGTTATTTCGTAAAATGGTCATAAAACGCCGAAACGTATTAAAACATCTGAAAATATGATGAAAAACAAAAATAATTTTTTATCAAAAACTATTTTTCCATTTCTATAAATTGACCATTTTTACGGTGCTAGTTTCCAAACCTTCCCAATAAGGCAGTTAAAAGGCATTGTTGAAATAAAAATGATAAATAAAATGGAAAAAATGAGAGATTATACCTAGTTTATTATTTTTTATAGCGAATAAGAGTAGGTACATTTAAATTGATATTAACATTAACATGATCTCTTTACAATCGGAGGATATTGACGATCTTTTCTTACTTTTTCACTGACCTGTCAGATTGGAAGCCAGTAGCTTACTGACCCTGGGTGGCTAACAGAGCGGCAGCGTGTGGATATGGTCTATGAAATTGTATAGAATGACTTTCCTTCATGTTACCGAAGACACTCCGTAATAAGTTACGTGAAACAATCATGTAAACGAAACTCATTACATTATGAAATGTTATTAATAGTTATTATAGACAAGTTTCATCGCAATCGGTTCAGTAGTTTTGCGTGAAGATTAAACAAACACACACATACTGACAAACGTTCACCTTTATAATTTAAGTAGGAGTAGGATATGTATACTTAAGCTACTAGTAAAAATCCATAAATATTTATTTTCTACTAGCTGCGCCCTGCGGTTTCATCCGCGTAAGCCTCTTTCTCGCGAAATTATCGGGATAAAAAATAACCTTAGTGTTATTCCAGGTATTTAGCTACCTATATTCCAAGTTTCATCGCAATCGGTTTAGCAGTTTTTGCGTGATTGCGTAACAAAGTCACAAACAAACATACTTACAAACTTTCCCGTTTATTTACTAGTAAGATTGTTTTCTTCATGATACAAGAATATTAACGATGTTGGTACTTAGTTGTTTCAGTTGAAAAGCGTATTTTGTCGCGTATTACCAATGTAATACAGAAATAAATGACTACATATAGATCCTACGAAATATTAGTTACTATAAATAACTTCAGGTTTTGTTTTGGGCTCATAGCTTGTTTTAGTAGGTAGTCAATAATACACCTTATTTTATAATATTATTTAATTTCTAACCCAAACCGCGACAAATGCTAACCGTGAGACAGAATTCACTTTCATTTGACTAAAATTAGTTATGTATGACCGTTGCAAACGATGCCCATTACCGAGGTGAGGCCAATGAATAAATGAGACAAATGCAGATAATCGAGGCGAAGATCGTTGTACTGGTGTTACTGTCACCAGGGAGTTTATTGCTTCATCAGAATTGTCAAAACAATAATAACAGCATTAACTAAATTACCAACAATTCACTCAAAATGAAACTAAGACTTGCAGCTTGACTGCAATCGAATCGAAAGTGTATGAAAAAACGGCATTATCCAAAAGATATCTAGTTAGTTACATTAAAAGAATGTTAGTTACACAGTTTATAACTCAAGAACGGCTGAACCAATTTGGCTGAAAATTGAAAAACTTACAACCAGGCGAAGGAACCGGAACGGGAGTTACGCGGGTGACACCGCGGGGCGCAGCTAGTGTTATCCAAAAATGTCAAATTGGTTGGATGGTTGAAAATCCGACAAGTCAACCATTTTCAACTACAGCCTCGGCTCGGCAAACCAACAACATGTAAACGGCTCATCAGCCACATTCATATAATTACATATTTTAATGGTCAATTATCAAATCGTATAGAAAGTGAAGACAGTATCGAGTCGGTTCATATAACGAACGATTCGTTACGATCGCGGTAATCGATTTGTATCGATAACCGGCTGTCTTTTGTTTCGCTTACGGCGGTGTTAGATAACAGATGAGTGAGTAAGATGGATGGAAAAAGGAAGATGTTTGTCCCTTGACTATGTAGGATTCACACTTCTCGTTTTTGTGTAGTGGTGTGTCTCACCTAGTGTTAGAGTTTTCAGTTCGCCCTAAGACCTCTAACTTGACCTAACGATTGCTATCGGAGATAACGACCGGAACTAACTGCTTAAAATGCCGTGCCGAAGCACGGAGGAACACGGGCACCCACAGGGTGTTTCGAGGGTGGTGGTTGCAGAAAAGGGTTGTTCTGGACGTCTAGGTGGAAAATTTTGGTCTACGATTTTAGGAAATTCGAAGTCGCTACATCCTTAGTTTATCAGTTTTTGTGTTTTTAAGATTATTTATTTGTATGTTTGTGTTTCAATCACGCAAAAACTGCTGAACCTATTGAAATGAAATATCAAGATAAAAAGTAGCCTATGTATGGGTTAACTAACATATTTACATTTTACCGGGTCTTAATCGCGTGCTATTATTTATTTTCTTACCTCGACGTTTCGAGCATGTTACAATGATCATGGTCTCGAAGGGACTGGAGCTGTCGGCGAGTGTCGTCCTCTATTTATAACCTTCGTTGTTCACTGTCCGGTGGTGGGTAGGTAAAGAAAATTTCAAAGTACGTGAATAACCGCACTTCCCACATTTTCTATTTCACTAGTTCGTAAACAGTACAACAGTCAGTAAATATGTTAACAAATCGTGTGAATTTAAAAAGCCTATGGGTTAGTCCTAGAGATCAGGATTAACCTATAGGCTAGGTGCTTTTTATCTCAATATTCCCGCGGGATCAAGACTTGCCTACGCGGATAGAACCGCAGGCGCAGCTAGTAACTAATAATTACTACTTATTACCAAGGTTTCTTATTTCTGAACTTGTTAAGTTTCCGTTATTAAACGCTGATTAACGAGCTTTAATAACGTTTCAATTTACTTCCGAATATATTAATTATTTAGTAAGTAGTACTTTGAAAGATTAGTACTTAAGTAGCACTGTGACACGTCACGTCAACGCTGATTATCGAGCTTTAATAACGTTTCAAGTTTTTTCCGAATCTATTTATTTTTTAGTATTTGTTGTTTAGTACTACCCTGCTAGTTATAAATATATATTGCACGACGACGTTACCCGGAGAACCACAAACAAAAACATTTATGGTCAGCATAATTACCTACTTGTTCCCGGCATGAATCGAACCCGCAACCTTCGTAAGTCGCCGCTGAGCCTTCAAAATAAGAGAAAAAAATAAGATTTGCAAGTCTGTCGATCTAATCTTGGCAGGAAGACTTGCACAATTAAGAAACCATTCCGAAAATGGTTCAGCCTTAGTGCATCCGCTGTAGTCATTGTTACCGTGATTGTTACAGTAGTGTCATTGACATTATTTCGGTATCTATTGTCGAGTGATTGCTTGGAGGTATTGTGACCAGAGTGTAAAGATGGGTTGGTTTTGTAGACTCCAATTTTGGTACTAAGCGCTCCAAGGCTAATAAACAATCTACTACAAACGGGTGTCGCACAGTAGAAAATATTTTCACGAATACAATGCTGCGAGATAAATGAAAATGAAAATTTATTTTATTATATTTTAGCAGAACATTAACAAATCCAAATCAAAGCTGAAGGCTGCGTGCCTTCAAAACGTAAACAATAAGAAATGCAATCCTTAATTTCGACTACATTGAACATGCATCCGTGGCCAAATTGGAAAAAGGCGTTGGGACGGATCCCCAGAGATGCAGGTTCAAGTCCTGTCGGGTGCGAAATTTTTGGAAAGCATTTCTTTAAGTATAAATTCAAATCAATACATTATCCTTTAATTAACCCTTTTTATCGTTTTTTTTAACTATTTGTAATAGTTGTTGGATGTCCAAATAAATAAAAATATACACTGTTAACAAACTTACCACCTTTTGTGACTAAAGTCAGTTGTTAGCCAAAATCAAATTGAACTGTTTTTTTCTTAAGAATGAAGATTGGCTTTACTTACCTGAAACAAATTAATTAACAAAATTAGTAAAGAAGTAAAATGAAAATAGGGTTACGCCAACCTGCTTTAAGAAAAAGTGGTTATTGCTCCAACATTTCTAAAAGGTATACTATTACTCATTCTATTACTACAACTACTAAAGTTTTATAATTATTGTGATGGTTATTTATTACACATTGATTATTATAAAACCTATGACAACACAGTCATATCCGTAGGGATAGTACGTACAAAGGAAGCGGCGCCTGAGTTGAATTACGAACGTGTTTCCTGTAAGACGTTCCATATTTGAATACAGGGCGACAACATGATTAGCTCCGATCGAAGTAGGTCGCCATCAGATGATCAAACTGATAGGTATGAATCTATAACAGATTAGTTGAGCCTTGCAGTTTTATCTGTGTACTCCCGTGGTTTTTAATCGTGTATTTTAATTTTTAGGTACTTACTACCTATTCTTTACGTTCATAAAATTCAATTGATAGTCGGTTTTCATAAAGTTGAAATGAAATTAAACTCATTTTATCAGTTTTTTTACAAACTTCTTTCAGGTCTTTGCAGATCCATCCTAAAGCAAGAAGTCTGTCAAGACCTCGAAACATGCTTGATGTAATATAAGCAACACGATTGTTTGTTTTTTTCAAAATACATTTTGAAAACTGAGGGAAAGGAGAAAACCGACCACATTTTTTAGCAGCGTGACACAGTCAAAATACCACGATTAGATAGCGCCATTCATCCATCAGAGACGGTATGAATTAAAAAAAAGAAATCAGATTTCAAAACGACGAATTTCGAAAAAGGAAGTCATAGAGTAGATACCTTAATTAAATAAACAAAAGTACGAAATAGGTATGTACCTACCTACTTTTTTTTTCTCAAGTCATTTAATAATTGACACTACTGTACTAGTTTTATAACTTGTCGAAAAGTGGACTTGATGAATTACCAATTTGACCTATTACAGACTTGACCATTGTCGTGCCACCCTTAAATTCCATTTTGAGATTCTTCTATTGTTACTATTGCTCAATAGGCGTCTTAACTTTTATTATGTAAAACCATCATAATATATTATTATGGTTCTTTAAATCTACGTGCGACTCTAGGATTCTCTTGCATAGCCCAGTCTCCAAGCCCCACGAGATTGTGATTAAGCATATACATATTGTACCTAGGTTTATATTCTGTTTGTGACTTCTGTGATGTTTGTGACCATACCCTTCTCCAACCTAGACAGCCATGCCCAAAGGAAAGATCAACATCAACTAATCAACACAATATGGCTGGATGGAGCTATACATGCCAAATGCTACAATGTCCCGTCAATGTTGTCTGACGTTTCTATGCCATAAAATATACAAAACTTTCATGACTTTGTTATTTTTTGGCACGATCGGGAACAACTTACCCTTTTAATCCCGATACAGTAACCCCACAGGACCGCGACTTTAGCAAGTAAAATCTGAAGATATAGTTAGTCCATAAAAAACATAACGCTCCTTCGGCAGACGGATAATTAAACAGAATTACACACTTCGCTTTCCTACGATTCAAATCAGCATTGTCTAATGCAGTAGTTAGCACGACTTGCCGCCATTGTACAAGTTTCTCACATTTTAACTAATTACATGTAATATTAATTTATTTGAGCAAGTGCTGTGTGATGTGATGGTTATCTGATCTAATTCGCTTTTTGGGCAATACTTCATTTCAATAACAAGGTTTGGACACTTAGTTGCTTTATGGTATAGTGTATTTGACTCATCGTGTGACTACTGGAATTATTTTAAAACGGGATATATATTAAGCCAAGATTTTTTAATTATTTGTACAGCGTGATAAAATAATGGAAAGGCAATTTTATTAGCAGATTTGACATCAGGACAAAGACAGTTGAAATAAATTTTAATCACGCTACCATAAATTAAATGATTCTTTTGACGTTTTAAGTGTCATTCATCGACTAAATTTTTAGCACTCACTGCGATCGCCATGTCATTTTTACGACGTCGCAGCGGTTTTTTTTTCGCAGAACAAGGAATACGGAATATGTTTAAGACGTCATCTCTAGTACTAGTGCAGAATATCTCAATGGCTTTAGGACATAACTGTTTGAAATGTTCAAAGCTCTCAGATACCTAATTAAATCTTTTAAAACGATAGATGATATTGCCGACACACCTAAACATCATTAGAACCAATTATTTTGACTATTTCAAATACCTTCACCAAACTTTTGTCTAACCGCACTTTCGTTTGCAAAGTAAAGAGTTAACGAAAGCGATGACAACCAGGTATGGGCATCTGCCCCGAGGGTTTGAGTGACCACAGACTGTTTCGAGCATTGTCTCAACCACAATGACTAAACGGTGAACCGGAGGCCAAGCTTTCTATGGATTAGGAGTCAAGCGGATCAGAGAGTAAATGCCTATAAAATAAAATTTATTTCTTTTTAACAGACTTCAATAAATGAGCAAGTTCTCAATTCATCTCGTTTAGGTATATATTTTACGTACTTATGTTCATCGATTACTCGAAGACGAAGTCGGTTTTTATATTTTTTATTTGTTACTTGTGATATGAAATTAGCCTTATTGTTCGGTTTTAATCGCGTTGCTATTATTTGTTTTAGCACGCGGTGTTGGTTTTCTGAAACGTGAAGACCGAAGAAAAATATTTTTTGAGGAAGAACAAAATAGCAATGAGCCTTTTTATTTGGTTTCCAATTATGGTAATATTATTTATTTGTGGTCAGTGATCACATTCTCAATAAAGATCATTCAAAACAAGAACCACAAATTGTCATCGCTGATTGGTTGAGCAGGAAACTGTCAAAACTGACAGCTACTGAATGTCAAGTGATGATTGGTCATTATGAAACTGGTTGACTCTACCTATAGGTATATGTATTAAAATAATTTAATTATAGTTACTTAAACTGTATAGTGAATAGTTTTAAATTATTTTCTTTGTATACATTTCTAAGTCTTGACTGATTGACTGAACTTTAGATCACACAGCTGCGTCCCGCAGTTTCCCGCGTAAGTTCTTATCCCTTGGGAAAAGTAAACTATTGACACTATTTTTGAATGTAAATAAGGCTTTAAATCTACAAGGATCCAATCGGAATATTCCAATAATAATAAACTGACGTCGAAGTTACGTCCGATACCAAAACCACCCAAACAATCAACTCTAGAATCATTCATAAGTTGCCATAGAGTATTGTTTATCAAACTGCGCAGACGTGACACGAGTACAAGAGTAGGCAATCTCTGTGTTATGTCATAGATTACCTGCTTGACAATCAATTCGTGTAGGAATAATAATTTATGTAGATGCATGCATGCATTAATTAGAATAAAAGAAAAAAATTGTCCTTAATACGTCTCGCTTTACGATTTTGTTTCTTCTTCCACTCTCAACTAATATTTCACATAGTTTTTTTGTAATTTACGTTTTAAATAGTCCTTGAATATTATTATAATAACAGATTCACAAACGATATACTAGTCAATCAACCACACGTAAATAAATAAAATTAACTTTTTTATGACAGTTCTGAACTGAGAAAAATTAAACCTAAACTTTTTAGCTTTAAACTTATCATACTATGCAAGTTATTTATAACACAATAAAAAAACAATAAACTGAACTATCTGTAAATCAGTCCTGCCCATAGAATCCAATTAAAACTTCATATCCAAATATAAACTATACCTAATCTGTGGTCCTATCTTACAATATTGTCACGTAAAAAGACACTTTATTACATTTAGATAAGACTCAGAATTATTTAGCAAGTTTCCATCCTACCTTAAATTACGGTATCCTTCTGTATCCAATTTCAAAAGTCCTCTCCATTATAACATTTCTCAAACAATCAGAGAGCAAATTAAGTTGGTAAATAGAACGCACGCCTCAGGACAGGATGCGCACGCGCGGCGACGCAAATTAATGTCATAGATTATTCAAATGTAAGTACAGAAGAGACAACATGAAAGAGGTTGAATCAACTAAGTAACTATTCATGTTGTTCTACTAATATTTTAAGTGTGCGAGTTTGTGTGTAAGTAATTAAGTAATGTTAGTTACACTCTCACGCAAAAACTACTAAACCGATTGCTATGAAATTTGGTACCTACTCAGATAGTTGATGATCTGAATTATTATTTTAATTAATTTTTTAGTCCAATATTCAGACGGGATTGGGACTAACGCGGGTGAAACCGCGACTGCTAGTTAAACATGAAATTCCAACATTTTAAACTTGTATTAAACCTCCTAAACTAAGCCTTATCATTTATTTCAAATATTTATTTTGTATTTAACCTAAACACAGGTAAATATCTAGAATATTCTACAGCAGAAACTTAAAATTATTTGAAATATAAAGATGCTTTTCAAATCACTAGTTACAATAAGTACCTACCTAACCATATAATATCATTTCAGATCCCAAGGGTCTTGTCGTCTCAGACCTTTGACATTAGTTGCATAATGTAATAACTGTTATCATTGTGTTGCAGGAAGTGACTGTTATCTGTTATCAGATGAGGGGCAAAGGTTTAGCACCAAATATCTTAGTGACGAAAGACCGCCCAGAGGGTTTAACACAAATTTTAAAAATACTAGCTGATGTGTCGCGTTGTTTCACCCGCGTATATCTCGATCCAGCTCTTAATATCTGGATAAATAAAGATACATATGTGTTAATCCAGAACTTCAGCTATCAGCACCCAAAGTTTCACCACAATCGATTCTAAAGTTTTTGCGTGATGCTGTACTACACTTAATGACAAACATATCTACTCGTTTGATTACTTATTTACTTACTTAAACTTTCATATTTATAATGTTTATTAGAAACTATCATAACTTAACTTTAAATATTAGACGAAATAAGGAAAAAATATATCATTACACACAATCTAAAGTCCATTTATCTGAAGTCCAGTTGAGAAAGATGCTCTTTATTTTTTGAAGTCGGTAAAACCACTAACATTTCTTTATAATGTGGACTCTATTTTTTTAATTAAGTTAATACCCAAACTTGTTAATAACAACCTCGCTCACATAATCTGTGATATTTTATTACTTTTGTAAATTAAACATTACGAAACGTCAATTAAAAAGAAGCCCTAAGGACATCGTCATTCATAATTGTAAATAAAATATTAATATGTATTTTAATTGACGTTAATCCCACAGAAGGTTTTTTGCTAGCCAAAGTTATGAATAAAAACAAGCTTTCTAGTCGTTGGAGTTGTAAGTCTATCATTATGTTGTTCATTCCCGTTTACTCCATTAAAAATTCCTATGCGCTCCAAATCAATGTGTTATCACTTATCATTTAAAAAGATCTCAATTTTTCTGATGCTTTTATTTCAGATATTGTACTTTAGCTGTTACTTTAACTTTTACCATCGGATGAAGAAACTCGTGATCAGTCTGTTAATTATTTTGTGCAAAGCAGCAGAACTTGTTAACCAGAATATTCAAGGGGACTATTTGACACGTGCCTCTCCATAATAAAAGAAAGTTCTGTTTTCCATGCACCTATTTTCATTATCCAATTTCGGTTAAGCGGTGTAAAAGAAGTTTTTCTTCTTACCCTCTTTGTATGGAGAATTACACTTCGACTCGGCTGTCAAACAATCGACTTCATTAAACAGTTATTTTGTAGTCATTAGAGTCAACATCAAGGTGCCATATTATCACGAAATCTGAATACATTTGGGTATAATTGTACGTGCAGGTATGGTATTGACAGAGGTGATGATTTTAATGATTCCTTGTTTGTCATTCATTATAATTAAAAAGTGGATGTGTCGGATAATTTTGGAGAAAATCAACGACTGTTGCAGCCATGGAGAAGTAATAATCACTGTCTTTTTCATTTAGTTAAGTTCATATTATTAAAAAAAACCTCAATACCCAACTACTTTACTGAAAACGAACTAGCTGTTGTGTGCTTATTAACGCGCTTAATACTCTAATTATTCTAAGGTCAAAGTTTGGCAGAAAAATAGCTTTTTCTATTATATTATATTAGTAAACATAGTTTTTTTTTTATTGAATTTGATTGCCGATTGATAGATAGGATTATCTATGAGTAAAATAATTCAGTAAAGTAACTGCCGTTTAAATGGCTTGACTAAATGCATACGATATTATCTCTCAGTTTTTTATTCCAACTCTGGTCAACGCGCCGCAGTCAAGAGTAAATAGGTTTCTTCTTGGCAATCATGTTACACTGTTTCCTTCTCCGTCGCTTCCCATCAGGTTAGATGAGGTCAACTGCTAGCCTATCTGAGGTAAAAAAAAAACAACGGAGCTCGGTAAAGCTCATACCCATTATTGCAAGCACAACTCAATCAACAATGACAAAATATAAATACTCATACAATCACCTACATTATTCAACAAAATATTCGAGTGTTATCCATACAGAAGTGGCTAAATATTGCGTAATTTCTCAAAAAGAGGCACTTGAAAACATTTCGAGTGTAAAACATCACTTATACTTATAAGTCATTTCAAGCCGAGGCGACGATATCAAGATACGGAGGCGGGATCAAGGTTCTCACTGTCACTGTCAAATCCGACATTGACAGCTACGGTCACGGCAAACGCAGTGACCGGTATTAAACCATGCACATTACTATTAATTTAGTATTAACGAGTCTGTAAATGAGATATCGATCACGCATCTTGAGATGATTTTCATGTTAATTTTGGATAATGTATAGGCCAGCATTTGATCACCATCAAGCCTGACGGTCTGTGATAAAGCACGCTTACCCAGAAGGTCTGAAGGTTAGTATTATCACTGAATTTAATGCAATTACAGTTGCATTTTCGTTGACAGATGATTTAAATATAGGAGAAAAAATGAGTTTTTTTTCTCTGTAATTGCGTCGAGTCAATTAGGCACGCTTGTAAAATGGGGTTATAAATCGTTCGTGACACCGAATTGTCGAGTCCCTTGACTTGACCAGCCCTTGACATTACGTGCTGGACATTAAATGACAATTAGTTAAAATTGCCTAGTTGTTATATTTACATTTATTATAATGATCATACATTTTACTAATATTATAAAGTCAGAAATCATTAACTAAGTACTTTAAAGAAAGGTAATGTTTAGTCCATTGAGCTATTTCTCATAGACACAAATGACACATGAAAAAAGCAGAAGGAAAAGTTAGGCCATTCTGGAATACTATAGATATTGCTGGGGTTTGAGTTTAAGGATATTATGTTGGAACTATTCGGAATAATTTGCATGCAATAAACTCTTTAACGAGCCTGTTTGCCAATTTTTAACTATAATCAAGATTAGATGAAAATTGGTGTTATGTTCTTCTTAGTGTCAATCTATCTACATGTTATATATTGTAGCTTCAAAAAACACCCCTGACAGTCCAAGAATGTCAAAGTCATCAGTCAAATTATATAAATCATGTTCACCTGTGTAACTGAGTATTATTCACTTATCCGACGGCTATTAGCCGAAACACAGAACGAAATGTAACTCAATGCTCTTGGTACGATGATTTATAGGCCCCACTGGATGATTAAATTAATTACATATGGTTTTTTATTATATTTATTGAGACCTTCGCATTAACCGACGGGTGATTTTCTGTAATTCAATTGTCAATTACAATAATTTATGTTTTTGTTTCGATTAAGGTGTTACCGGAGTTAATTGTAAAAAAAAACAAATGATAAGAACCAAAGTGAGTTCGAATTTTCTTGTTGTTATTTTAGAAAAAAAAACCGAATATTATTTAATTCAAACAAAAACCGCCCGCTCTACTAAATCTGGAGCGGGGGAAATAATCTGCGGATTCACTAGTACATGTAATACTACCTACATTTTCAGAGAAAATTTAAATTGAACAATTTCAAATTTATCGTGAGAACTCAATTCATACTCAAATTCAAGGTAGCTAACGTTTCGCGAATTATATCTGAACTGAATAAAAGATTACAATACAGACATGTCACCATTCTCACAAGGCACTTAACTCCATTCTAGACACGTAGGACACCGGGTAGTGCCCAGGTGAGACCTAAGTCTTGAATCTTACATCATTTCTTAGTAGAGTCATGTTTTTATGCAGTTTTAGCACAAATAAGCTGTATTGTTGATAGTACTCGTAGTGGCAGAACGTGTACAACCTATCGTGTCTAAACGTTGTTGGAATTTGAAACTAATTTATCTTTGATAAAAACAGACGTAGATTTTTCTTCTTTTTACGCGACTTTGTATTAAAATAGAACTCATTTTTCGGTTTCAATCCTGTTATTTTTATTAACACTATTGTTGCAATGCCGCACCTACGTTTTAGTGCCTTTACAGACACCTTTCCTAAGGTTAGGCTGAGATGTAAATACAGCGTATCTTTAAAAATTAAAATCATATGTGTGTACAACATATTTGTATAATAATAGATGATTAATGTTAATCTATGTATAAGGTATGTATTTATGGGCATTGTTGCCTGAAATAAATGGTTTATTATTATTTTGAAACGTCGAGTCTTAAAATTAAGATTTTTGTGTGGTGTCGGAACGCATGCTCCGATCAGAAGAAACTACGATAAATTAATGGGAGTTTATTCATACTTATCAAGTTTTACTACAATTAGACCATTGGTTCTCTTTATGGACCTGGTTATTATTTTTTACAATTAGAATCCCGTCGCAGTGTTGTGCAAGTGTATTATCGATAGATATGATCTCGATCGACCTTGCGGTTTCGATAGTTATCGATAATTACTATGATTACGCGTGGGGCGGCGTGTGCGCAGGCGCCGGCGCTCCTAAACCTTCAACTCCATTTAGAGACAGCTGTAATGGATTAAATGAATGAATTACTTAGAGATTCTTATTTGATACACAAGTATGTAGTGCCATTTAAATGTTAAACCGTTTTTCTGACCTTTTGACTTAGTAATTTGTACACCTTTTGATATGTCAATGGAAAGATTTATTATAATTACTTTTGTCAAAATTGTAATTGATTGGTTGCATCCGTATTTGGGAGTTTCTTCAAATAAATAATAGTTGATTTTATTCAGAAACTGGACTGAAACAGGTGCTGAATGATTGGTAGAGCGCCGCTATGTTCCACCGAGAAATTTGAATTACGGAAGCGATTTTTTTAAATCTTATAATGAAAAAAAAAACATACCTACATAATTAAAAAGCACATTTTTTATCATTAAACAATATATTTTTTAATCCAGGATTTCAATACTTATTTACTCGTAGGTATTTACGACTTAACGCAATTAGTTCAGTAGTATACCTACGTACCAAAGTAATTACATACAAAAACACACTCACATTTAAAATATAAGTAGAGTCACAATCACGAATAATGTCCATTCGGTCAAAGCACATCGTAGTTTCGTGCATGATCTGCGTGCTCTCATGCATGTCCGGCCATCATGCGTGTACGCCTCTAACAAGTTACCTATATAGGCAGTGATGGCGCTAGTTTACTTCAAAACAGCACATTTCTAAATTCCAATCTTTAGTTCTCATTTTGTCCGTTTGAGTTGGTGGGTTTGTGGTGGTTTAAACGACACAACATAGAGACTATTTAGAGAGATATACGGGCGCTAACTATGACTTTATTTTTAACTAAAAATTTAGAAAATCTTTTATTTGAACAAGTATTTAAGATAAAGTTCGAGAAATGGCAGACTAATACGAATTATAAAAATACGAGTCACTAACTTTTGCCGCTGAAAAGTTACCCGAAATTACTGACTTTTTAGCGGATTCTCATTTGTACTTAGGTTAAATCTTCCACCCTCAAGAGATATTAATGGCCAATAATCTATGACTGTAATAGCTGAATACAAAATAGTTACTCAAAATGTGAGGACTACTCAGATAATTGAACAGCTTCTAGAATAAAAAAATCGCATATTATTTTAATATTTAGGGGCTGTTGAATTTATTTAGGTGGACCTCTTTTATGACGCCTTTTCATTTATTTTCCCTGAGATACTTTTTAATTTAAAAAAATGTTCAGTACTCTCAGACTTCAGACAAAAACCTATCTTCAAAGTCTTCTGCGTGACAATAGCTACATTTTACAAAACAGTAACAAAGTTACACACCAACACACAACACACAAAAGACACAAAAACAATTGTAAACAGTTATTCAATGAACAAACTCGAAACCACATCGTCATTCACGTCGAATATCGATAAAATAGTGATGTTCTAGCGATAGTGTTGTCACGAACGATGCAAATTGGAACCGTTATCGACAGCATTGTTAGGGTTTGCATGTTGGTCAATAAAATACAGGTATTTGATTGGCATGTTTTGGCGGCAATTTGTTATTATAATATAGTGTTACTGACACGCCTTTCTTGAAGGAATTTACTGAGATAAATTAATGTAAGTGGGTGAAGTGATAGAAAAGAATGAGACGTTTTTTTTTCTTGCATAGCCCATCGTGTGGGGTATCGTTAGGTAGCTTTTAAATCATTGTGGGTTTTTAAAACAATATTTCTATTTAGGGTTCCGTTTTCGAAATATTGATAGTGCTAGTTTAACTAAAAGTAAAAAGCACAAGCAGTAATATTTTAAACAAATTCCGTTGAATATGACATAGGTACTAAATAGGTGTTTGTTGTAAAGACTTTTCCAGATTGCAATCCATGTTATTGGAAACTACGAAACCCTATACAACGCGTGGCTCATCAAGGTGAGCCACGCGTTGTATGTACTTGCCCATTTTTTTTTCTAAATTGGGCACCACAACAACAAGCTTCACTGAAATTTGAGAACGTTAAGGTGCCTTTTTTTTTTTTTTAGGTGGAGAAATGTGCCTTATCCATCATCCCGCCGCTCCTCGGGGGAGGAGCAGCGAGGTTATGTGGGGCTCCCTGCTGGCCTGAGGGTGGTGGGCGACCAGAGGTTTACCCACTAAAACTCCACCGGTTCCTCACTCGCCCTCATGTCGGGACTACGGGAGTCGGAAAATCATCCGCGGTACCCGACGGCGATGGTCCATTCCAAGGCGGACCCCTCTTTTCGCAAGTTTACCAACCTGATCCTCATGAGTGGCGCACGGGAACCGCGCGCGCCCCGCTCGGGAACGTTAAGGTGCCTAAGCACTTAACCTATAGGCACTTATCCTTTAAGTAACTAGGTTTTATTGGTTGCCTGGAAGGATCGCTATTAGGTGATAATGCTGATTAGTAATAAATTAGGTACCTACCTAACTAATTTCAGTTTTCCAAAAAGATTATTTGAATAATTTATATTTTGGTACATATCGATCTGTCATAAATGGAAATTACATTTTTACCAAGTACTTAAAGGCCATAATTATTATATCTGAGATAAAACTAAAACCCTTATTAACCTGTTAAGAGTCTGTCGAGCAGCTCGTTAAGCTATTACGACAGCAATGAGATAAGTAAATTGCAGGTTCAATACAAATCACGGCAATTTAAGATTACATTCAAGTATATCCATAATTTTCTAAGACTTAATCATACTTAGGTAATCGAACAAATATCTAAGTAATAGGTAATATTGTGACTGAATAGTATCAGTTTATTTATTTTTTTAGGTTTTAATTTGAATTTTATTGTTTGTTATTTATGTTATTTATTAGTTAGCGGCATTTAAAAAATGTAGGTCCAGACAATTGAATCGTACCTCCAAATTATGTATTCTATCAAACGCCACAGAATAGGTCATACCTACTCGTAATAGTTGCACATTATTATGACGATGACGTGGTGAGGCGGTGCGGTTCGATCGTCTGATACGGCTATAACAATTTACGTATACTAATAACAGAGTTGTTAAATTCCAAAACAAAGATCCGTTTCTTGCCTTAATTTAATTCTGAATTTCCAAAGAATAACGCCTAACTCAATAATTTCATTCCACATTTACTGTCTTTCCTCAAACTAAATAAAAAGCAACAAACAAAACACACCGAATTATCATTCCTTGAGTCATTAATTTTCTCAAAGTAAATATGTTAATATTACGAATAAAAAGAACGAATAACTCTGGTAGTGTGAAATCGAACTATTTAATTATGATACGCGCCAGCTATCATTTAAAGTTAGGGGTTAATAAAGAAATTATTTCCAAATTAGTCGTTTTGGAAATAATTCTGAGTAAGATGAATTAATGAAAATCCTTTTTAGTAAGTGCCTACTTAAAAGTTTCTTCATAATGATTTTGGGGAGAAAAATATTGAATAAAAAAAAACGAAAAAAACTATCCTCTCCTTACTTTATTTAAAACTTTTCTTTACTTCGTTTTGGAGCGCTGAGTACTAAATACTGGAGTTGGTAGAACTAACCTAATAATACCTACATACACAATTATTTAATTTTAGTGACTGTGTTTTTTTTACGTGATGGTCGTTATAAGAAGTTAGTTTAAAGCGACGTTTCTATTCGTCTGTTAGCTTACAATAGTATTTCAGTACTAGGCCTAGATTATTTAGATATCTGTAATGTTATTTCCTTCCAGATAAAAACCTGTCAAATATGAATCGTTCAGGAAATGCATGGAATTTCATGAACAAACGGCGCGGCTCGGAACAATGAGTAATTTACCCAGAAATGTATGAAAATACTTATTGTATGAGTGAATCAGTTTGTTGATAAATGAGTCGAAGTGTGAAGACGATTGCGAAATGATTGTGACTTGGAGATGGTTAATTGTACCTAATTACGAAACGAAGACTAGGCGCTATATGCTAGCTGTGCTGGACTAGCTGTAATTTATTGTCAGGTTTTAGACAAAACTTTTTAAAGGTAGTCAAATATAGAATTTCACTGACTTGTTTCTTGTGACCAAACGGTTGACTTTAGGCAACAAATGGTATATCTGTCCAAAAAAAAAAGGCTTTTTTTGGGTACCATTATCTATGCATTTATTATATTAATTTTTATTTAGTTTAAGATTGCAATGGTAATGAATAATCGTCCATCCTTAAAAAAAACATTGCAAACATAAAATATTATTTGATTAAAAATTATGATGAACAAAAACGTTAACGATTATGATTACTTAAAAAGATGTTTGGTAAGTGCCTGCCTAATTAAAGTTAACAGAGAGTTTTAATTTTAAAGTATTTTTGATGGGTATGTTTTATAATAATCTTCGTTGAGTTTTAACGACTGTAGGATACAATACACTGTAGGATAATGTTAGGTAGAAATATAGGTAGCTGGGGACCTAAAATAACACATAGGCTGCTTTTTATTCCGACATTTCCGCGGGAACGGGACTTATGCGGGTGAAACCGCGGGGCGCAGCTAGTTTATTATAAATAATATAGAATGAACCTAGTTATTAAATGTGATAAATTCTGCCACATTCATTATTGTGACTTGAAGGTCGTTGTCAATAATGCTGCAGGCTTTAGATTATTATTTATATTTTATTATAATTTGCTTATAATAACAAAGCAATTAAATTGAAATTTCGCATTGATCTCAAATTAAACATGTAGATATTCGATATCGAGAAGGAAGACAGCTATTGTATACAGTCATTTCGGTAACGCTACCACAAGTTCAACATTACTTTTCACATTTTATTCGTCATTCATCAACTTTTTCTTAGCACCCGCAGCAATGTTCATTTACTTTTACGATAGACTTAACAATATTGCTAGCGCCGCAGCGACTTTTTATATTTATTCCGCGTAAAGAAAACTTGGAATATGTTTGGGACATCACATCTAGAACACTAGGTAAATATCTCAATGAAATTTTGACGTTATTGCTACGAACTCACAAGTAAGAGGAAAGAGACTTAAAACAAACGCTATTTTTCGTCTGTTTTGAGAGCTGGTAACAAATGAGTAAACAAAAATATTTCACAACCTCTCAATCAGGATTAACTGATCATTTGACATAGACAGGCAGACATCTTACAAAACGTCCTGTCATTGGTATCACGACAGGAGCAGTTGCAAAATATAACATTAAACTATCCACTTTTAGGATAGTCCTAGTTACAGCAACGGTCAACTTGGAGCGGGGTGGAACAAACCCACACAATGCATGTAAAATAGTTTTGACAAAAATAATGGAAATTGGAGCAACAGGAACAACCCTACACTGACACGCTAAGAAGAATCATCATCATCTCAATCGAGTTTTTGTGGTATCATTTTAAATTATTAAAAAATGTAAAAAATAATAACGAAGTAAGTAATAATAAATAATCTAACAATTTTCTATATCCATACTAAGAATATTATAAAGAGAAAATATTTATTATTTGTTTGTAACGAATAAGCTCCGAAACTACTGCAGTGATTTCGAAAATTCTTTCGCCAATTAGAAAGCTACGTTATCGAGGAGTAACATGGTTTATTTTTGACGCCAGTATTCCTGCGGGATCGCGGTACACGGTTCCATCCACGCAAGTACTAGGACGCTAATACATTTATTACCAGCAAGACATGGTTTTTTTTGGTTGTTTTTTTTTCTTCTAATAATATTTATAATATAATAGATACCTAAGCATAAGATGTAGAAAATAGAGAGACATTATTTTGGTAGGTGTGAATGTGAATTGCTAAATGAGACGGTGCGAAGTGTTACAAAAGCCAAGGTCTGTGCGAATGAAGTAGCGTGACGCGACCGAATCTAACTTGGGATGAGATAGTTGGTTAGTATCATTACTTAGTTTTATTGTACGTCTTTAAAAACCTGCAGCGTTCCTACGTTTTCAGTTAAGAAACCTACGGAATGATGAGCGGAATAGTAACTCAGAATGTAGTAAATGACTATACTTTTGCTAACGTCGGCAATCTAAGTTATAAGACCATCAGGCCGTTCCCGAGGAAGAGCGGCCCAGTGTGTTGGTCTCCCTCTGGACTGATATGGTAGGCAGGCAGAAATGTACCCACTAAACAGTAAATGACTACCTATCTTTTGGCCGATTCTATTGCTAGAAAAGTAAAAAAAAAACAACCTAATTTCCTATTTTTTTTTCTACCAATCGGCTTCTATAAAACTACTTTTTGTTTTAATTTTTGCACCTATTATCCTAGATAAGATTATCAAAAATCCGGCCTAATTCTACAAGTAATTCTACACATTTTTCTATTTCGTGGTATCATAGAGTCGTACTAAGTGATTTGAGGAAAAGCGCTTCACTTCAAAGTAAACATTGATAAATTATCGATAATTATTATCAAGCACTCGATAACAATTTACTGGCCTCATTTCCCTGGATAAATATCGAGTCAATATTGCGTACTATGTAACTACAACATCATTATTTAATACGTTGTGACATTTTAATTTTCTTTATGCAAAACGTTGTGGCTCTGGGGAGTAAATACATACCTATAACATCCACTGCTCTTTGGCCGACTTAGGCCGTTGTTGGGGAATTCTTCTTTTTTTTTTTAATCAACTTTATAAAGAGCTTAACCGAACAAACGGTTATGTCGCTCTCATTCTTCTTTAGTACTACAAACGGGCTACTTAAGGGCTAACCCTTAGGGTAGTGCTAAAGAAGGCACTATATAGAGCGACATAAACCACTGTAACTTCTCCTTAAAACGTAGGTTTTACTGCCGGTTTTCAATCCAGATGTTTGTATTATATTTGAGCACATATTGAGATAGATGTGTTGTTCTAATGTTAGGTAGATTTGTTACGTAGTCGGTATATTTGCTGACTTTTCAAGAAAACAAACAAAATACAGACTCAGAATTAACGAACTCATATTTCTCGTAGCTCAGAATACAGAGTCGATTACGACGAAGTTTGAATAATCTTTAGGCCTAACGCGTAATGACAAGTCGCGGCGGTGCTGTAAAGGCAGGGCGCGAAACACCTTTGACATAACCATAGAAAAGACATAGTAGAATCGTGGAACAAAAGTTGTTCGCCTAGATCTCTAGACAAAACGCTTATATTTTGTACTCGGCTTATATTATGTAGCAATGAGTTATTAGCATTATGCGTTATCTATTATGTGCAGCCACTTAGGTATTTAATTTGCCTAGATTATTCACTTAAAATATCAGTAAAAAATAATATTTGAAATATAGTAGGTCTACTCACCCTGCACAAAGTGACTCCAGTATCGAGCCTATCGAGGAAGTTGTCTGCAGTGATCCTCAGCTCAGGGTACAGCACAGTCAGCCACTCGGCGAGGTCCTCCTTCATGGCATAGAGGTACTCCTCTGAAGACTTGAATGGCCGGAAAGGCCGCGCCTCTAGAAGAACCGCGCCTGCCGACGCCATTTTGTTGGGCTTTTTAGTGGTGGTGCATTAGGATCTGCAACAAGGGATGATCAATAATTAAAAAATGCTTTTTTATTAATCTCAATCTTAATAGCAGATATGACATCAAAAGGAAGTTGTAAAGTAAATAGCCAGCGGTTACGATGATGCTTTTGACGTTTTCATCGACGTCGACGAATCGTCGTTAATCACTACATACATCTTAAGCCAACAGTTATTCTCTTTTAATTTTAACGATAAACGTAATAATATTCTAAGCCGCGTTGTTTTTTTTTAAATCGTAGAACTTTTTGGGCTTTATTTTAAACTATATTAGCCCATATGTTAATACTTAATAGAACTAAGGCTAAGATAATTCGCGGCGGAGGCGCGTCATCGTCTAAGCATCGCGTAACACTCTACCTTTCGTCTTTCTTCACTTCCTGTCCATCTAAAGGTTGTCTGGAAGAGATTTAAGCGAATAGGCCGCCCATTGTGCTATATAGATTTGAGTTGTTGATGCCTTTTATTTTTATTGTAAATATTTAATTATGGCGTGTTACAATAAATAATTAATCTACTTATCTATATCTAATCTCTTTGAAACTATTGCCTATTCTGGGTGGTTATATTATTACCATTTAAGCTTATCATCAGTGCCTCTCCAGCCAAAATGGACGCCACAAACACTTCACCCATCAAATTAACACGTCTTCTCTTCAATAAAACAAATGCTAGATGTGCGTGACGAAATCTATTTAGGCAAGTCTAGCCTAGTCTAGACTTAGGCCATCAATCATTCGGTTACATTTACATGATAATATCAGTGCTAAGTGCGAATGACAGGGGTCAATGGGCACTGGACGTCGCTGTCAAAGTAAATAATGATCATTTGATTGGTAGTAGGTAAATAGCACAACAAAATTGCATCTTTCAATTTGTTCAATCGAATGTTTGAATTATTTTCTAAATACAAATGAAATGAAATCAGGACAAAGCATGCGGAATGCCGGCGGAACGCATGCGACGTGCAGGAGATGTACGTTATTTCGTATTCTGTAAATGTAGATTTTTTAATTACTACTTAATTACGTTAAGTAGCCTTCAAATTTAAGGGCTACTTAATTATCAGTTCAATAAATAATCACGTTTGTTGTATGGGAGTAAACTCTGTTTTACAAGAGCTGTGAAACCAGCGGCAACCTCAACTGTCTTACTATCACGGTTCGTGAGATACAGCCTGATGTCGTAAAATTTTCTAAGGTTTTCGCGATTTTGCATAATAAAACACAATACAAGTAAAACCCGATATATAGATATCGAGTTTTATTTGCGTTTTATTGAATAACGTCATTATTTTCAAACGACCGAGCTTTCGTCAACTGTAAAGTTGGCTTTTTCAAGGTTCAAGTTGGCGAAAGCTCGGTCGTTTAAAAATAATGACGTAATTTAATAAAATGACGATCAGAATAGTATCAGTTAGAGGATCCTGTTATTACACTTTGGGCACGAAACCCTAAAAACGGAAAACCCTTTTACTAAAACTACGGAACCCTCAGCGCTCGGGTTCGTCTCGCACTTGATTCGTTATAATTTGTCAGAGCGTATATAATCCATTTAATCCAAAATTTCACCAAAGTCATCCTATCACAGCACTATAGCAATAATGTGAGAGTCTACGCCCATTGTAACGACAGGACACAGTATCGTGGATTGGGCAGTGGACAGGGGTCGAGTTGATTAGGTCGTTTACCTATCAGTATCACGCTTCAACTGACAGCGGTAGGGCTGTCTCGTTTACTTACGTAGGTTAGTTTTCACCAACCTATGTTGTCCCACTACAGGGTAAAGGTCAAAGGTTTTGATTTGTTTCCAAGCTTGTTGGTGTTCTGCGGTGTTCAGTTTATTGTTGGTAAAACTAAATTAATATTAAATTAAACTGATTTTTTAATGTAAATTTCGTCTCTATATGCCCGTAAAGACCTCGAAACGTCATACGTTGAAAATGCTTGATATAATAAAAACGACACGAATAAAGCCGAAAAATTAGTTTAAGTTCAGCCTCGCGAAAACAAATAACCTTGAATATGCAAGGTACCAGAAACAGTACCTTACGCAGCGTCAGCACTCGCCTTTTTGGAGGTGGGGCTGACATTTGAAGCCGCCGATGTATCCACGCAAAGCATCCCACACCAACGACTTCCCATGACTAATAGGACCACTAGCCATCATCAAGTTCCAAATTCAATAGTTCAAGTTTTGCCGATTGGAATTTAACAATAATACAAAAAGTAAACCCACATGAGTTTCTTGTGGTTTCATCTCATCGGAGGGCGCATTTGAATTGAAACGGCTGCGACAGATTAGAAAGAGCGATGAACTGCAAGAAGAAGACTTTCACGTCCTAAGAGCTGACATGCGTGCAAATGGCCTCACTACGCGAAAAGCAAATTTTCATTCAAATCGGTCGAGCCGTTTGACCGTGAAGACGAAACAAACAAGTATAAAAACAAACTTTGGGATTTAGATTTTGACCAGCCCTAGAAACAAGGAGTTCGCTTCAATAGTTTCGAGCTCTGTGAATATCTCTGCAAACGGCCGAACGATTTAACGCTAGGTTTAGGTAAATACCAGTAAATACCTAGGTTTACTGCGGATAATCGATTTACCGAACCGAATGATGTTGCTAATCAATACTATACGATACTATCGATGTTATCGATATTCCGTAATTCGCATCGTTTCAACGGTTTGGTACTACTCGTTATGTTGAAAAATTTTCATAGCCGTGTCTGATGGGGATCCTAATCCCACTAATCTTAGCCTACTATCCTATCCTATCCTATCCTACTAATATTATAAAGCTGAAAATTTGTGAGAATGTGTGTTTGTTACTCAATCACGTAAAAACCGCTGAACCGATTGCGATGAAACTTGGAATATAGGTAGCTGGATACCGGGAATAACACATAGGCTACTTTTCATCTCTATAATCCCGCGGGAACGGGACTTCCGCGGATGAAACCTCGGGGCGCAGTATAAAATATACATAGATGTTTGTTTGACTGTCAATTACGCTAAAATGCCTGAAGGAAATTGGCAATGTAGCACATAGATATAATCTGAATTAAGACAGGATATTTTAGTATCTCGGTATTTCCACTGAAGCGGGAACTATGCAGGTAACGGCCACGGGCCATTCTCACAATTACCTTTTCTCAAAATATTATACTTTTCTCAAAAGGTTAGGAGTATTTACTAATAGCTCTACCTACATACAAATGCTTAGGTATGTAGTAACTCAGAAACAGACACCTGATATTTTCTGAGTTTTTGAATAAGCAAGGAAAAGTCATATTACCTTTAGTTACTATAAAATTACCATAGGAATAAATATTAAGAATTACTAAAACAGGAATATTTTCTGTTAATCACAGCCGCGTCATCGTCCTTATTTATGATGGATGACGCAATGCATCAATCAAAACAAATAGGTAATCGTTTTATGAATGATTGCAAAAACCCTAAACTAACCGCAGTCTACGTTCTTCTTCTTTTTGTATAGTGGTGGTGGTAAAAACTAATATTAAAGTTGTCAGGCTAAGTCCTCTAACTTGACCTAACGTCTGCTATCAGAGACACGAAAAGAAAAAGAAACAAGTAGTCAAACTTTAAATTATTATATCACTAGCTGCGCCCCGCGGTTTCACCCGCGTAAGTCCCGATCCCGCGGGATTATTGGGATAAAAAGTGTTTTACACCTTTTGGAAATTCGAAGTTCAGCTGTTTCTCAGAGTTCGAGGTCATTGACCTTATGTTGTCCTTTCTTTTAGTTTGGTCTACTACAATCAAAACTTCAATTACCTTTATTTTCAAAAGCAGCTGTTTTTCAGTGAAACAGAACCTCAAAATTTTCAAAAATAAGTTCGAATTTTCAAAAGTCATAGAACAAAAGTTGTTTGCTTAGACGTCTAGAACAACCGCCTTTCGGCTTAAAAGGGCTTACCCGTTACACCTTGTATAGTTTGAAGTCTTGGTCTCCTCGCAACCAAGACTATTGTAAAATGGTTAACACGTCTAGGTAAGAACATATACCCGGTAAAAGGTTGTCGCGTCAGTGCGTGAAGATTTTACAGTTGGGTTAAGTTAAAATTGACTCTAGATAAGTTCAATATGAGATAACAGGTGGAGGATAGCTTAGCTCGAGAGCAACGAACTCCAATTCAAACATGAGTCATGCTGGCAAACCATTATAATAAATACTCGTAATGTATACAAACATTAAATGAGAAAACATAGCCAGAAATTTAATAAAGTTTCTGGGAATTTCAGATGCATTCGCACTCAATTGAAAGACTGACAGAAAAAAAATACATTTGTTCAGACAGGCACACAAGCTACCTACGAGGCGAGTACACAGTAAATAAACATCCAATAGCTTATTGTCGAGCAAAATTTATAAATTTGGCATCTTCTTCTCAAATAATTAAATTAAATATTAATAAGTATTAAATATTAATTATTCTTATATAATGTAAAATCCTCGTGTCACAATATTAGTTACCATACTCCTCCGAAACGTCTTGACCGATTTATAAAATTTTATATGCATATTCAATAGGTATGACTATCTATTTTTCATACCCCTAAGTAATAAAATAAGGGTTGTCCACACCTAACATATCGGGATCGCGACTTACGGGGGTGAAACCGCGGGGTGCAGCTAGTAATTCTATAAAAAAAGCAAGTTGTGACCGAATTTTGTAGAAAAAAAAAGAGAAAAAAAAAATTGAAGGACGTTTCACACAATTTATCTAGCCCGCAATCTAGCCCTAAACGAAGACAACACGTCTACCTGCGGATGTAATACATTATAATGCATTTTGTGTGATAAAAACAACAAATGCATTATAATAATACATTTAATGTCTATTAAAAGTATTTTGCTTTTAATAGACATTTAGGACATAAATTAATAATTACCGAAAGGTAGTGAAGATAACGATTAACATTAAATGTTTATTGCAAGAATTTCCATGTAATCCTTGATAGACAAGGTGATTCTTTAGCAAAAGCAAATAACCTACATTCTTAATCGGAGACATTCGCAGAATGCCTTGAAATGTATTCATATTAACTTGTAAGAGATATGCGTCACGAAATGATGCGTTTCGGGTGACAAAGTTACAGTTACAATCATTTACAGTCACAGTTAGGTAATTGTTTTAAAATAGACATACTATTAGGAATTTTTAAGGTATTGAAGCCTGGGTAAAACCACAGACGTCTAAATTGTACGTCACAGAATAAAGGACATAGGTATATTAGCAACAGACCCACGACCTATTGGTCGTAGGGTGGAACTGTACGATGGGCATTGAATTTTAGGAAAGATTTTAATAGAAGCTAACAAAATAAAATGAAAATAGCTTTGTCCGTTTTGGAGCTACGCTGCTACAGACACACAGATTAAATATAAATCTATAACACTCCTCTTTTTGCCTTGAATTTTGAAACAAACGCAAAACAGATTACGTCAATTAGCAAAACGTCTAAATTTCACAATGTCAAATTCCCACAACATTTTCATTTATTATTCTAAATGTATCATCTACTACGTAATAAATAAATAGCTAACCACGATGGCCTTAATGTTTTGTTTGTCTAATCCGTCCCGGGAACTAGTGCCGTGTATGTAGGTACGGTCTGCAAGACAATAGAACCGTGGTTGTTACGCAACGCCACGCACGGCTGGCTTCCGATGTCGCTTCGGTGTAGAAATGGCAAAACAACCGCAAGTAGCGCAGGTACTTGGTATCCACCAACCTATCCAAATTTTTAGGTGACTTGAAATTTGTAAATGACTTAAAATAGTACACAATATAAAAGAAAAGAAACTAATATGATAATTTCATCATAAATCATAAAATTCTTATTTTAAGAGTTTCTGTATTAAAACTTAAAAGCAAAATAGGTATTTACAAAAAACCAAATATTTTAAACAGATGTTTGACAAAAAAGCGAGCATTGTTATTTTTTAAATCATTTATAATATAAATGTTCTCTATTATTATCTGTATAATATTCAACCGACTTTAATATGTAGATTTAGGAAAGATATTTGTCAATTTAACTGTACTATAATATGTTTAAATGCATTTTTATTTAAAATATTTTATCTGCTATCGCTACGTGTGTGAGCTAATCGGTTTATAGTGCATCGTACATTGTTTGTTTATAAGATTCATAATTTATGTATTTTCTAAGTTAACTAACCGACAAGGACCTACGTCCAAGGATTTATTTAATCTGTTCTTTTGTCAACATTTTAAACGGTTTAGATTGTTGACCTTTTTTTATATTTCTTTTTGTCACTAAAATCTGTCACCGATGTAAATTGGTCAAAAAAGTCAAAATGCCAAAGTGTAAAAATGTTCAGAATATAAAATATTTCAGTTTTCAAAATGTCTCGTGTAAAATTGTCACTAAGATACTTTGAATATTTATTTACTTATTGAAATTTTATACGGCTATTCTCAAGGTGGCTGGACAAAGCGGGATGAAACCGCAGGATGCTACTAATAAAATGTAGAAACATTATTGACGATTACTAAACCAATTTTCAAATAGCTTTCCAAACCGAGTTTCCAATAACAACAAACTTTCATCAATTCATTTTAGTTCTAATCTGTATAATTTTACTGGCAACCGCCAAAAACTAATATAATTTATATCTAAATTATACACCACCCAGTTTTATTCACCTCCTACGCCTATAAAACGTATAATAGTCGAATAATTGTATAGTTTTATGTGTTTATTAGTTTATAGAATGGTAAAGTCATTCTTTTTTATTAGTTACCAAACATTAAAAGGCTAATATTGCAAAATTATGTCCTGTTTGCAGGATTTGATATCCTATTTATGTCGTAAATTAAAATATGACAATTTATTTAAATGAGGTTTGTTAAAAAAACGTGCATGGTTTAGTAGGTAGTTTGATAGATCGCAGATGTTCGGATTTGCACTAAATATTGATTAAAACTTCAGGAATTTATAATTTCACATTTTCTTCACATATGTGCTGAGCTGCTCCTACTCTTGAAACACATTTACATTTATGCTATAGAATATATTACAAAACAAAGTAAATAAGAGTTGTTCAACATTTTGAGATTTAAAGTTTTGTGAATTCGCATTTGGTAGGTAATCTCAACATTCTGGCAAATTCAACACTTCACAAACTTAACATTTTGGTCCTAAAGGCAATATTTCCAGCAAACTTAAAATATTTAACCTCTAAATTTTCATATTAAAAAAAAAAAAAAACTAATTTATCTTTGAATATATTTAATTTGAATGTATTTATAAAAATCTAATCTAATTTTCCAAAATAACTAGATCAATCGCCCTCGGGGCCGAAGGTGACGCCACATGTCTCTAATCGTGCCAATAATTACTTAGTATTTCAACATTTGGTAGTTCCCATAGTAGCATCTCAATAAACAATTTAATCAAGTAGCGTCGAACTGATAAATTTGATACGTTTTATTACAATCAAAATGTTATCGAATCGTAAAACAATAATAACTTGCATTGGGTGGGAGCGAAGTAATTGAAAAATGATAGCATTTTGACCAATCAAAATAAGTCTCCATTGTTATGTGTCTTACACACACACAGTTTACAAAGACATACCTACTTAGTGTTTGTTTTAGGAGTATTGGTCCAAAGTTCAAAATGTCAACGTGGTAAATAATGACCAGGATTTAATACCGGGTTGCCAATTTGTCAAGGTGCTAAGTATAACGTGAAAAAGTACAAAATCACGAAACAATCTTGTAGATATGTAACTGTAGCAATATCACACCTGATAGTGTAAGTGTTAACATGGTTTAAAATTATTAATTATTGATTTTAAGACTATTTTATCCCACTGCAAGGGAAAGCCTATCTTTTGACTGTTTATCGTGCGAGTTATGTTTAAAATAGATTTTTAGTTTGATGAATTTGAATTTTAGGGTAACCCTAAGTATAAACTTGACACCTAATATAATTTTGGTTTAACGTGTTATTTGTCCACACAAAAAATATTGAACTGATTGCGATAAATACAATTTAAATAATTTACGTTATGGCATTTTCTATCTCTACATTTTTATTACAATCTGTGAATGAACTGTCCGTGACATTTGGTTTTGTTTATATTAAGTATGTAGTAATTCGTTTTCAAATAGCAATATTTACTTTAACGTAGGCATTAAATTTTTGAATTCCGACAAAATTGATTAATGTTGATTTTATTTTTAAAGTGTTTCCTATAGTTGGATGACTAGTTTTTTGTAGTACCTGAGAAAAAATAAGGGATTGCATATTCATTAATTAAAGATGCTTAATTTCATCTCGGCCGGACAGCAATTACATGAGTACATGACAACGGATATACTGCATATACTTTTTTGTAAAATCATATAAGACAGTATAGTATATGATTCATATGGAAAACACCCAGGAGCAGACACAAGCATTTATAGTTGTCTCCAAACATCTATACGGGAATGGAACACGTAACACAAAATTCGCTAAGCGAGTAAGTTTAAAATTTAAAAACATCTTGTAAAATTATTGCAGCTAAAAGCTAACGCGAAACAAAATGAGCTAAAGTTAAAACTGACAGAACCGGTCCCACAGGAAGATTAGAAGGCACGAATGTATTCACGTCGCGTCGAGATTCGGGGCTAAATATAGGCAAAAGAGACACCGTCGACGCTACCGGCGGCGCGGGCGCAGAGCGGGCTGTGAATTACAATAACTAAGCCAACACGTGCTTTATGAGCGTGAGTTTCTCACTAACTTACGGCTTAATAAACGTTTTTAAACTAACACTTGATTATTCATAGTATAGTAAGTAGGTGATCTTTTTTTTTTGGAGTAGGACGTTCGTAGATTTCGATAATTGAATTTTGACATTTTGAGAATTAGACCTTTTGGAATTTTGCCACCCTTTGCAGAATTTTGAAAATTTCAACTAACTATTCATTTGGAATTAAAAAGACACATTACTAAAATTCAATGGTGGGCATTGAACACACGCCCTCAAAAATAGCAATAAATACGTGTACGCCTTTTTAAGAAATAAAAACGACGGAAAAAAAACTAATTGATGAGATTTTTAGTAATACCAAGAAATATTTACAGCACAAATTGACAAAAAATTCATCGACATTTTCTTTCGCAGTGTGCTGTAAAGTAATGTACCTAACGAAGGTTGAATTCCGTTTAGGATATTTCCGTCAATGTGGTTCAAATCCTAATTGATTGATACATAATGATCTTAAATTAACATACATATTTGGATACAATCACTTACCCACTACAGGCATACAATAATTTAAATTTGAAAGTAGACTAACATTTTGATGAACTTATACTTTCTTAATATGTAATTTTTTAATGTTTTCTTTAATAATCAAAATAAGATAAAACTTACGAAACGTAGAGTCAGAAAATAAGTAAGTAGTAGTTTTGGATTAGTGTAGTTTCTTAAAAAAAATATCATTGGCACGAGAAAAAAGAAAATAAATTACATAACATTCAAGAGTTCATCAAAATAAATAAATATTCAAACAAACTAAATCATAAATTATAGAGTCGAAACAAACCAATAAATATAAATCTATTGTAGAGTTCTAAGGTCCTGCTTGGATTGAAAACATATTAATACAGTCGGAAATAAAAGTGAAACTTAATAAATAAACAATAATAAATATTCATTTTTGATCAATAAAAATACAAGTTATTAATTATAGAGATAAGTTTTACCAAATGACTCTTAATAGATTGATTTATAATTTTACGTTACAATAATAGCTTTCTTTTTCCCAAAGGTAATTTTATTTTGGAAATTTGGATTGTCATGCTTAAGTATGCAATTTGAGTTCTACAGTGTATCAATTTAGATTTTCTTAAAATGTCATTAAATGAATAAAACATGTTTTTTTTTATAATGATAGATAAGCGTTTGACCACTAACTCACCTGATGGAAAGCGACGATGTGGTCTAAGATTTTACACGCTTACCTAGGAGATACCTGTTCACTCGTGACTTGAAGACCCCCAAGTTCTAGACACGTAAATAATAAGAACATGTTGTAGAAATGTAAATAATAGTAAAAAATCCCTAAATACAATTGATAAATGCTATTTATTTTAAGTTACCTATTTAAATGTTCGTTAAAGTATATCAATATAAATAAAAATATCAACTAGGTAGATAGAAATAGATGTCGCTACGTGCTTCAATCGCAAACACGAAAGAATGCAATCCCTAATTACATTTGGAACAGACGGGCACCTGTGGCGCAAGCGAAAACACATACATTGCATCGAAATTGTAAGAGTTGCAGTCCTGTCGAGTGCAGAAATATGGAGAGGATTATTAAAAAAAATACATTTCAACGGTAGGAAACCATGTAGGTACTTAAAAAAAGCAAGGTAATAATATAAAAGACATAAATGGCTTCATTTTCCAATTGGCGGCAAAATAACTATAATATTCGATATTCATTATCAGAAGTACGTCATACCGCGTATCTACACGTAAATTACAGGTATTGAATTATTGATAACTTGTCCTAGTATACGTACTGTATGTACCTACTGGTAAAGATAAGTTCCATTGTATCATACCGGAATAAGTAACGATGAATATACTTATTTATATTTCACAAATAATATTGTGCACAGTGCATGAAGTTCCACCCTTTTAGTTACTGGCGCTCACGCACGTGGAATTTCGATACAAATTCTTCACGCATACGGAAGAATTTGCAGGGAAATCTTACGTGCGTGAGTAAACACACATGATACTAAAAACGCTCTAACTGGGGATATTTTCAACCCACAACGGAAAAGAGAGGTTATAACTTTGAGGTCTATGTGTATCTATCTGTGGCATTATAGCTCCAAAACGGATGAAGCTATTTTAATTATTTTTTAATATAGGTGGGACTTATGCGCAATTGTTATTAGCTAGGTTATATCTTATTTGTGTCAGCTCGTAGCTAAAAAATGTAGAATAGGCACATCTAGTCAAATAATTCGAGCTTATGACTTATACCGTGTTGGTTTGTTGCTGAAAAAATCTATGTGATACACATTCTTACTATGAAACACACATAAGTGACTCAGGAAATGTTTAGTCTCGCAGTCACACAATATTTACTGAATGACTAGCGACCAGCCGCGGCTTCGATTGTGCATTCTAAATTCTGTAATAATAGTTTTTCAAAAATGGTTTCAAAACGTTCGGTAATCCGTGACTATTGGTAATCCAAACCAGCGTGTTAGACAGATTCGCAACGAATCTGCTAAGTCGAAATTAAGAAAGCATTTATTTCCTCGTGTTTTTTTTAATTAGTCCTCGTAGCGACATATCATGTAAACTTATCGTACTCCCGTCGAGTACTATTTCATTTTTTTAGTGTTTCGTAGTCAACAAACAACTCTTATAGTTTCGTCATGTCCGTCTATCCGCGGCTTTGCTCAGACGGTTAGTACTAAGAAGCTGTAATTTTGCATGAGTATCCATATTGTTCACGACAAAATGTGCTAGAATAAAAATTAAAAAAAACCTAGGATACCTCCCCCACATGTAACATGGGGATAATTCTTTTTACTTGTTTACCCCATCGTGTGAAGTATCGTTACATAGCTCTTTTAAAATATAAGTTTACAAAAACAATTTTTCATTTTAGGGTTCCATTTTCGAAATATTGAACATTAAAGTGCTAGTTTTTAGAGTTATGTGTACCCTCTAACAGCCAAACGTTTATACTATACGTTATATGTATCCATAATTGTATTAGTATAATGAAGTTAAAAGTAAAAATAATCACAGCTGAGCTGTCTTTTCAAATTTACGAGTAATTATAATTGAAAGATATAAAAGCTAAAAAATATCAATATTTTCTCTTTAGTTAAAAACGTTACTGTGAGCAGCAGTTAGATGTTATTTATTAGGTTATGTGACTTATATGCAACAGGAAGGAAGTCTATAGACCTATAGTGAGTAGGTAAGTTATGTAGTATACTAGGTATACGCCAAACGTCCTATTATTGTCTGCGTCATACCTACGTAACTAATGTGTACTCGTACATAAGTGGCTATATTAAAATACTAAGAATGTCTCGCGGTTTTGCCCGCATAAGCCTTAATTCCGCGGGATTTTCCAAAAACTCTTCACATCACACTCTCAAAATTTCATCAGCGGTTCGGGCTCTGCGTTGATATACCTATAGATCAGGCAGTCAGGACATTGAATTTTATATTTATGTATAGAAGATGACTGGCACATTACAAAGTACTTTACTATCTCTGGAGATAGACGATAGGTCAAAATAGAGACCTTAGAGCAGTGAAACGAAAGAAAAAATATATAATTTGGTACAAATAAATAAATATAAATAAATAATTTAATATTTTTTTTATTTGCGAAAACAACAAGTAGGTACTAGAAACTAGGTACTAGGTAAAAATACTAAATAAAAAAATATATTTTAGTAAGGTGCAAAAATATTACCCACTTGTTGAGATTCGACTTACTTTCAGCCTTAATTTATTCATGATATAAACTTTATTTTTGTTTATTTAAAGTGCCCAATATTTAGTACTGTTTTCCAAATGTAATACTCCAAAGAAAAAACATTGGTATTGTATGAAATTATCAGACGAAGAATGCGGATAGAATAATTAAAATTAAGACACTTTTTTTTTAAACCTATCACCATAATACGCCATTTAGATGTAAAAGAAATTCATAAGAACCTTTTTCAAGGTCACTAATAATAAGGGCAAAAGGTTGACTAGTAAAAAGAAAATGTCTATAAATAACAAACTTAGAAATCGAAATTAATGAGATTTAAAATATCGTATTAAGTTTTTGGTAAAACCTTACTTAGGTTTTTATGGACAAGTTCTGCTATCTCTACCTGTTTCTAAAATCCAATACAGGATCCTTTTTACCTGATTGTCAAAGGAGGATTCTAACTTTTGAACAAATTAAGAAATTTATTAATTACTATTTAAACAAATGTCATTAGTTCATTACTCATTATCATTACAATCGTATATATGAAAAAATAAACAAACAAAAATAAAATTAATTAAGATTTAACAATACTTTCTATACTAACCTTACAAAATAAAAAATACCCACGAATCCGATTCAAAAGCACAACCACTAAAAGTCTGTTATCGGCAACAAAACACTATCGATTATAATTATTCGATTATTCGATAAATCGAGAGATAAGAGGATCGAAGCGAGCGTGCGTTCAGTGCAAGAGACGCGAGACAACTGACAACTGCGCTACGAAACTGCGTCCACGCATCGTCGTATGGACAGCAAAAACCTTGGCTTTAAATTTTATTGTATTTCGTTTTTTTCTCTCTCATCTCCTGCGAGACATATTGCGTTAAATTCTCGTTGAATCCTTGGAATTTGTATCGTGTGTTCGCAAAGAGGAAGCGTTTAGAAATAATTTGTAACATGTTGTATTTTTTTATGTATGTACTTAGTTAGTTACTCGAAGTCAAATAGACCGCTAGACGTTTGAAATATTGTTAGGAATTCAGTTTCTGAGAATTTTATGTGTTGCAAATTTACATATGTTTGATTTTATATTCTACATAATTAATTTAAGGTTTATTTACTTAGTTTTGAATCCTAAGAAAACGAAAATAAGTACCTATGGTTATATTTTGAAATTAAGTTTTAGTTTTTTTTTGTAAAATGAAATTTTATACCTAATTATAAACTCGATTGATTTTTTTTTTAAATTCAATAAAACCACTGTATATTAAGGAACATACTAATATATATATTCTCTTAGTTTTTTTTTATGTTGTCACTATCAAAGTATAATTAAACTTTAGTTTCTAGTATTTTAACATCAAAAGTAAAATTTTAAATTTGCCATAACTAGGTTTCACAAAAATGAAAATTCAGCAACACATCTCCTCCACGAGTTCCCGGCAATACTCTCACTTCAATTATTGAGCGAGCAGCTTCTAAATTCAAAATTGTTATGGCAATTTTTGACAGCTGCTGCTTTGTTTAAGTAGTCCTCCAATGTTGCGTAGCGTTTTTGTATAGCCGTTAGAAAATTATTTAATTACCTTATTATCAATAACCCAACAGTGTGACAGTTAGGAAATCAATTTCCTTGCCGTCGCCACAGTGTGACAGAACAGTGTGTCCGTTAATCAATTTCCATTTTACTTATTTGCGATATCTTTGACGAATTTTATTTGACGTTTGATTGATTGTTGAGATGATTTATTACTTAGTCTAGTTTTATAATTTTAGAGATTTTGTGGACTATTTAAGTACTTTTAAGTTATACTAGCTTTACATCGTGGTTTTAATGCAATTTACGGTCTAATAAAAAAATTGAGAACAAAAATTTGCCTTTGTTTTGTTTGCGTTTTAACCAAATATTTTAGAGGATACGTTGCCCTATGTTAGAACAAATAGGTCGCTACTTTATCTACTTTGCTTAGCTCAGCTCCTAATGGCTTAGCGGAGCGAGTTTAAGTAAAATGTAGAATTACCTATAATATAATGATTCTTAACAAACACATCCACAGCTACAGCTTAGCATCTTGCACATCTCTGGTGATAAATTGGTAATGCCAATGCGGTGTTTGAATTCACAAAAGATTTCTTTTTCTGGTTTACGATTAGTTTTACCCGATACTACTTTAGTTAAGTATATACTTACACATCAAGTTTCATAACAATATGTTTTTGTTTCTACAACTAACGAACAAACATGTAACTATTTCATAATATATTATGTTTTCTCTTCGCAATTATTTACATAATTGAATCTCGAGTCATCACCCTCTCACTCTCAGAGATGACAATAGTCAATAGACAAAACATAGTTAGTACGCACGTACCCACTGATTCCCACGTACTGACAATATTAGCCGCGTGTTGATATATCGGAGTTAAAACCACTTTCTATAAAAATTAGTGCAGACTTTTACAGCTTATTTTAGTGCACTCCGGCTAATAAATAGGTAGATACAAATTAATGTAATGTTCGTTAGCAAGGAACCCTTTAAAAGGGGTTATGCAGACACTGGATTGACGAATGTCGCATGCCTGCGAGGATTATATTTAGGAGTCCTAGGACATTTCGATTACCTTACGATGTCTTTAAAAAAACACAACTAACTATACACAATAGTCTTAAACCTACCTACATAAACATAAATTATTTTGCAGTAAGTAGTTACCTACAAAAATTGTCTTTGAATAACTCGCCTTACTGGCGATAGGGGCACACTATGCCAATTAGTAAATACTATACCGACTGTAGTTAATACAGGAACTAAGCACAGGTCTGCTTAGATTATTTTTCTGAATGTCCTAAAGATCCTGCAGCAGATGATTCATTTGTAAAAATAACCTAACATTTATAGTTCAAATCCACTCCCGTTGTTCCCCAGAGAGTAGCTCGTAATATCTGAACGAACGAAGCGAGGCGGGTGGGCACTCATGAAACATGAAACATGTAGTGGGATGGCGTCATTTAATTATCTCGCAGGATTGTTCAGGAGATATGATATTATCTACAGTTGTACTTTATTTGAGCGGAGTGTTCACCATCAACTAAATAACGGCTTGCACACGACTTAACTAAATCTAGATTAAATATAAATAAACAAATATTGCACGACATTACACACAGCGCAATCTAGCCCCAAACTAAGCGCTAGGCTTGTACTATGGGTACTAGACAACGGATATACTACATATTATACTTTTTTTGTAAATATACATATTATACATAGAAAGACACCCAGACCAGATACAAATATTTATTTTTAAGCATAAATATTTGCATCCGACGGGAATCGAACCCGCAGCCTTCTGCATTGCAGCCGAGCGTTCGCCCGACGCGTCACAGGGGCCGTTATAAATTGCACAACTACATTGACCTACGTAATCGGGAATAGCTAGTACTGATTAGCTAATGTCAATACAAAAGGTCGATATAGCTAATACAGTTAAGCTTAGGTCCACACAGTTGAGTCAGTGTTTCATACGTGCGTCTATCGTAAGCTATGCCAACTTTGCTTCTGTGTTAAAAAAACCAGCTAGCTAAGCTAAACTGACTTAGTTAGTAAACTAAGTCAGTTTAGCTTAGCTAGCTGGCTAGAGCGATGCATATGCATCATCCAAGCATCAAAATATAGTACAGACGCATAGAAAACTTCAAAGCCGAGAACATCATCGCCGAATGATGTTAGTTTTCCTATCGGGTACGTTTCGGTGGTGTTTCGATGTCAGTGTTCTTCGATACTGCATGTAAGAGCTAGAAAGTGCCACATGAGACGTTGGGAATAACCGCCAAAAAATGGCCTGTCAGATTAAAAAAATACCATAAACATACATCCATTGTTTATAGGTAAGAAAACGCTTAAAATAATATTTGAAACACATAACAAAATGTCTAAATCGCACTATTTATTAAGTCGACTTCAAGCCAACAGCTCGTAAACCGACAACATGCGAACAGTCCTAAGTTTTCCTTTACTTCAATACTGACATTCATTAACCTCTACCTCCACCGATAAGAGAGCTGTTTTCACACAGTTTTCACGCAGTTTTCACACGTTCACTTCGTTTTCTATACGTAATTGATGACAATGAGTGTTTTAGTTAGTTCACGGCGATAATTGGTGGTAGATTGTACAGGCGTATTGTTTGTTGTTTGAGGTTTTAAGAAAGCGAGTGTGAACTATACTTGATCACGCTTTCTTTATGGAACAAAACTATGTTGTAAGTGATGTAATTGATCTATTAACCTCTTTATCAAATTAAATCGATTTTTCAAAGCACCTGGTAGGTACAGTAAGCATTAAAAGTGGATTATTACATTAGATTTTCGACATCGGATATAGGTACCTACATATCATATTTGTGCAGTGTCAAAACAAGACAGTCATTCTAAAAATAATTTCCTTATCTTTTGTTTTATATAGAATCCATACCTTTTTTATTTAGAATAGATGGATTTTATTTTATTTAAATTTCTCATTTCTTTTTTTCTTTATTTCTATTCATTCTTAATTAATTTATTTATCATAATATGAAATCTCTAATTTGTGTGTATGGATTTTGAATTATCAGAATTAAATCAATTTATTATTAAAGTGATGTATGACGGGATAGCTAGTGATGTATCTCTATTGCCGCTGTAACAACAAATACTAAAACCATAATAAAATGAATATATTTAAGTGGAGCATACATTAAACGTGATCTTTTTGTGATAACGAACAAACACAAGCCACAATGAAAATAAGTTAGTAGCATTTTCTTTAAAAACCTACCTATCTACGAAAAGTCATTCAAACGTATTGGAAAACACAAAGGCCATAAAACAGACCCAACAGTAATAAATAAGTGATAGACAACGATAAGGAATACCTACTCGACTGATAACAGCAAATTACTACGTTTTTACACTATATTTAGATTGATTAAAAATGTGTTGTTCGATTAATTTTCTTGGAACAAGGCGCCTTTAACTTTTATCGTATTTACTTATTGTTTTCAATAAATACTATTAGTTCTTGTATTTTATGAGGAACTTAGAGATTTGGTCTCCTTATTGCAGAACCTAAATCGTGTCTAAGCGTAAGTCGTTCAGCTAAAAACAAAACTTCAAATAATAATAAGAAACACAAATTCAAAACAAAAAAGGTTATTTTCATTATTTGTGATTTTTTAAAGTTGATCGGGGGTTTTTATTTTTTTATTTTTTAATGACAAAAGGACGATAAAACTACGAGAAACGATCATGGTAGGGCATGAAAATGACTCTAAAAAAACATGCCACTATACTATCCGTAATATAAACGTTTACAAAAGTATGAGTCCATAAATCTCTCTATAGATGTCTATGACTAACCGGTCGGGGGCGGTGGAATGCATTGCGGAAGCGATGCAGGCGCCCGCCTTACGCCTGGGCGGGCGAGATTATTGGGCGGACATCTGTCCCACACAAAACTTGCACTTACATAATTGAAGGAAGATTGTGTTACTTATCAAGAAACTTATAGGTTTAATAAAAGAAAGAAATCCCATTCCCATCCCCTTTCGTTTTTTTCACGCACAGTTCTAACCAATAGGTCAAAAATGTGTCATAAATCCTCGAGATAAAACATAGACATTCGCTAAAAATACTTGGATAAGAAATTGAAATTGAAATTGGAATTGATAACTATACTTAAAGAAATGCTTTCCAAAAAATGCAGGTTCAAGTCCTGTCGGGTGCGAAATTTTTGGAAAGCATTTCTTTTAAGTATAGTTATCCAAGTGTAGGAAACACTTTAAAATATAACAAAAACGGTACTATATCTATATAGTCAAAAATCACGAAATCTGAAATTAGAATATAAATGCAAATGCAAGTGAAAACGCGATCATTAATAAAAAATATGATAGAAAATAAATAAGTATATGTAAAGTAAAAACACGTGTATCAGAAGTCTTTGAAACCGGCTGTTATTTCATTTTTCATATTTAGTATGTAGGTATTAACTAATTATTGAATATGCTCAACATATTTATAATATTTGTTAATTACAAGTTATCATAAACTGATAACTTGTAATTAACAAATATTGGAATTCTCTAAAATTTCGGCTAGTCATATCTGAAATCGCTATCCCTATTACAATTTGAATAAATTTGACGTTTACGTACACCCTTATTAAGAGGTAAATAAAGAATAAAAATAAAGAAAAAAATTAAAGCTTTTGTGAAAAAGCAATAAATGCAATAAAACAATTTCATTGCTAAACACATTTACTTTCACTTCTACATTCCTACAGCTTTACATTAAGATATTTGACGAAATATACACTCCGATTTCTTCATATTAAAACTTATATTAATGCAACTACAAGCATAAATACAGACCGACAACTAAATCATAACTACCAAGAATTAATACAATTTAACAATCGGACCCTGCAGAATCCAATAAAACTTTCAATTCAATACTGAGGTCTGGGAAGTACTGACTGATACTATTTGGGCGTCCATTTAAGGGAAAGGATACCTTTTTTGTTTTCAATCTAAGAACTATTGGAAAAATGAGACAAATCTAACGATACCTTAATTAAATAAATACATTAAGTGGTTTGGAAGATACGTGCTTAGAAATAATATTACAAACATACATATATACAATAAAATAGGTTAATTTATTTGACAATATTTTTAAAGTAGGTACACCATAACACATTTAAATAAAATTAATTAAATTAAAAATCCAAAAAAGGGTCCCTACGTATGGTACAAAAAAAGGCTGGCAGCATTGCGTCTTTGAATTGCTATACCAATTCGTTGGCCAAAGTAGCTGCCAGCCCTTTCGTCACCCGAAGCTAAAACTAATAATTTGAAAAAAAAATAAAAATCTAATTATACAAGATAACCGCGAAAAACATAACTCTTTCCTTGCAGCCGGTTAAAAATGGACAACCACACAATTTAAAGTCTGCAATCTGCAGTCTCTTTTCAACCAATATTTAATTACATTTTTATGTTTGTAATTAATGTTCTTTTTGTTTATAACCAATCGATCACGTACTGTATGTTATGTATAGTGAGGTAGTTAGGTAGATAGGTAGGTAGGTAGGTACCACCCGCAGCGACAGTTACTTGACCAGTTTTCGTAAACATTATCTATCTATGAGTAGAAAATAAAAGTGCTGGACTGATTGACTGACTAAATGACTGAACTATCAATTCTTTATCAACGCGGAACGTAAACCACAGGCTATAGGTTTCTATACTCAGAAGGGATTTTCCAACGTTTTTTTTTTGTTTGTTTGTTTGTCGGTCCGGGCGGAATCTTACAAGTTCAATTTGAAGCATTTCCCGACTAGCTAGTGGGCTGAAACTTTGGGAATAGTTCAGAACAGGATGACAATACTACCTAAAGCTACTTTCAATACCACGAGAAAAAAATAAAAATTAAAGATTAAGGACCACGGGATCGGGACTCATAAGGTAAAACCCGCGAGACACTGCTAGTTTTCAAAATAAACATCAATTGATTTCAATAAATAAACATTGCACGACATTACACACAGCGTAATCTAGCCCCAAACTAAGCACTAGGCTTGTACTATGTGTACTAGACAAAGGATATACTACATATTATATCAATGCTAGTATTTTGCAAACCTGTAACTTGATAATATGTAGTCTATAGGATGAGCTAAGGCAACTGGCAAGTTCTATTCCATAACAAAATCTAAAAACTTTATTTAATACTAGCTGCGCCCCGTGATTTCATCCGCGTAACTCTAGTTCCCGCTGGAATATCCGGATAAAAAGTAGCCTGTGTGTTATTCCCGGTCTCCAGCTACCTATATTCCAAGTTCCATCGCAAACAAAGTCACATACAGACATACATCCAAACCTTCGCGTTTATAAGTTATTTTAAGTAAAAATAGTTTTATTAAGCTGTAAGTAGATATAATTTTCTTAAAATTATGTAGATATTTAAAAATTACACTACCACAACTTAGTGTAGTTTTTATTCCTTGCATTATTTATTTCAAATCACAATAAAAATACATAATACACTTAACTCTATTAGGGGCCTATATAATTTCTTCTATGGTTTTCGCGATTTCGCATAATAAATCACTTTATTTACCGGGTTTTATCGCGTTTTATTCATGATTTTTAAACGAACCGAGCTTTCGCCAACTTTACAGTTGGCTTTTTCAAGGTTGGCTTAAAAAACATAAATAAAACGCGATAAAACCCGGTAAATAAAGTGTTTTATTAGGTACCTACATTTTTATAATTGATACAAGAATATTTACTATACATATAATAGTAGGCAGTAAGTTTAGCAATACACTCAATAAACTAGTTGAAAAATATTAAAAACCTAATCGACTTCAATATAAAAATTGATTAAACTTTTATCGAGTTACGAAAGTGCAATGGTTCAAGAGAGAAGGTTGTTGATACTTGATAGATATAAATCTATTTAGAAATAAAAATAATTCATCAAATGAACCATATGTGTGTAGAGGTGGGACAAACTAGTATAAAGGTTAAAGTTTGTGGGTAAGTATGTAAAACTGCCAACCGATTCTGATGAAACTTGATTAAATCTAGGTGGAACTAAAAACGCTCAAAGCGATCGCTTTTAAGCAACTTTTGGTAGAAACCAGGAAACTTTCTATTAAAACATGGTATTAGGGTTTTTAAATTGCGATATCCATGTGGCTTCGTTATTTACGCGGGCAGAGCTGCGGGACGCAGCTAGTTACTGCTATAACACGTAATATATCCAAATGTCTGTACAGTATACATAAGTAATCGATCAAGTATACATACGTATGTAATTTGAAATCGAAAGTATGCACGCTGTTAAATCTGTTTTGTATTAAGACTCCTTGAGACATAAAACCGAGTCGACCGTTTTTCCTTGCGAAAAAGTATGTGCGTTAATAACATCGCTTTTACGGTGAAGGAAAAGTTCATGAAGAAAGCCACAGCTTAGTTAGATCTAGAAGTATCAGAAGTTCTACAAAACTTCGCTAAATCGCCTAACCGTTATTTAACATTGTCAAACTAATCACTTTCACAAACTACAGTTAATAATAAAAACAGTTGTAATTACCATTATACTAATGACAACGTATTAGCGGCTACTGTTAAGTCTACATACTTACCTACCTCACTGAGCTTTCAACTTACGTATAGAGACGACAAAGCTACGATAAAATTTAAAAACTTGTAATTTTTACTCATAATATAATTGACTTAAGCCGGGTTTCCACCGTGAACGGAGCGGAGGCATCATTGTATTGGTTTTACGTCAATCGATTGTTTTCGGAGTTATATGACTTTTTCGAACTTCTTTTGTCAAAACACCATTATGTTAGAACAAGCCGCTTCTATGATTACATATCTCTGCCTTTTAATAATGCCTTGACAAATGAATATTACTAGAACTTTGATAAATCGATATCCACGCCAATATTAAAATTAGGAAACAAATATTTGTTTACTACAAAACTACTGAATTGATATAAAAAATAGTTCTCTAGTAGACTGCTACATTATCGAGGAGTAATATAGGCTAGTTTTGATCTCGAAATTCCCACCAGATCGAGAATTAAGCTGGTAAAACCACAGACACATGTAGCAAGTATATAATGAAACTTATAGGACTACACTAGTAGGTAGGTATAATGTGTATAAATAAATATACTATATAACCATTTTTAGACATATATAAATACATACAAAAATAGTTAAACCACTAAGGCTGAAATCTATACTCCGTACTTTGACTTGGTAAGCAAAAACTTTGACTTAAGACGTACTTAATTGGTATTTATAAAGCGATCTTCGCAACTATCCACAGTTTTTGCTTAGTAAAGTCGAAGTTTTTCAAATTCGAATGTAAACCAAACACAAATATCTAAACTTTGCTTCTCTGTTATGAATTATGAACTCCTTTTTAATTTATTCGTACATTACAAAATGAATTTCGACTATAAATTCCAATTCAAAGTTTATGCTAAGTTTTTTCTATGCTCAGTCTGAGCAAAGTCAAAGTATGCACTATAGATTTCAGCCTTAGTGCCTGCTAAAACCAAATACAAATAGTTTTGTTTACTACCTACTCCAACTTATAAATGGAAACTTTAATGCGAATCTAATACCTATACGTTTGTTCACTTCTTCACACAAACGAAAACACAAATTTTTAATTGTTAACTTCTAGCTAAGATTCATTTTTTCATCTCAGCGATGTTTCCGGTTGCATTGCATCCCTCCCGGGAGCCGTCGTTCGCTAAACCCCTAAATATTTGGGGTTGATACAGTAGGTAAGTCTACCGTAGGTAAGGCTACCTACAAACAGACTGGTAATATTTTTACGGTCGGCCGGCTGTCTGATACCAACGCTGCTAGGGACTAACTAAGCTTCTAACAATTTTAATAGGTAGCTAGAATAACTTTTATACCATCCATTGGCTACATTTTATCCTGATATTCTCACAGGTTTCCATGATAATTTTCATCGATAGTTTTTCCGGACACTTTAATGACTCCCGGAGCCAACGGAGCGGAGCCGTTAGGTACTGTAGTTTTGTGCAAAAATCAATATCCTTAACTAATCGATAATTCAAACAGCCCAAATCACCTGTACATATTTAGTCTCGGGGTCGGCCCGTAGGCCGCGACCTATTGCCCTACACCCCAAGCTTAGAGGTTCTACAGATCGGACACTTTTAATCCTTTGCACCACAGTTTAAAGGCGGAGATTAGACTAGAAACTATTGGTGACGTAAAACGCCTACCAAAAATTAAAAAAAAACATCTAGTAGTAAAATTTATGGAATAGGTGTGTTTTCCCGCTGACAAAATGAACATCACGCAAAAAAGCTCCAATTTGAGGAGGTATATTTAAGGAAAACGAGCCCGTAAACAATTTAAATTATCACAGTTTACTGTATAGTAGTTTGTTCTTTATATTTTCAGAGGTTGCCTGGTCTTAGAGCGCTTCTATTTTTGTATTACTAGTTGCGGGCGGCGCGGCGGGCGGGCTGGGAATACCTGGATAAAAGGGACGTTCAAAGGAGCCTACTTGTTAATTTAACTCTATTTGCTTTTGTTTCATAACAACAGGTTCAGTAGTTTTTGCGTGAAGGAGTAACAACCATATACAGAAACAAATTTTCATGTTTATAATATTAGTAGAGTAGGAAGTATGATCGGATTTTGCGATTTTGGTCTAGTGGTAGATAACTCGACTATAATTCCAAAGGTTAAACGTTCAATCGAATCCCGGGCCAGTGCGCACCATAATCCTAAAGAGTTTGTTATTCTTCTTCTTTTCGTATAGTAGTGTCGCTCAAGAGTTTGTTCACACAAGACCATTTACACATCTTTGTAAGTAGATATAATACAATCAGTCCCTTTATTACCGCGTGATACTGATAACACAAAAAGTCGGTCATCAATTATCGGCCGATAAAAAGTTCTTCGTCTGCATCATCCATAACGGGGATAAGCCTGTACCAATAGAAATCTCCATTAAAGGTGTCTGTAAATACATTAACTTAGAAGCTACCAAATAAAGTGTCATGTTGAATTTAAAAGGTAGGAGGTGCGAAATATTTTCGTGTAGCAAAACCAGATTTGCGAATTCTAACTGGAACCACAGATTTCTATTGAATTTAAAACATATCGTAATCTTTATCCAGTGGAGTCTTAATAAATAAAAGGGTCCCATTTTTACCCTAAAAAAGGTAATCCTATAGTTAAATAAGATAAAATATCCGCTTAGGTTTAGTTTTTAACCGGCTTCCTAAAAACTTAAGCAGTAGGTTCTCAATTCGTCACTATAAGTACTGTTAATATTTTTATCTAGGTATTTTAACCGAAATGCTTGATTGATTAAAATTAATTTTCTATCGTCTAGGTAAAAACTTCAACATTAACTGAACATCCTGTTGGGTGCAAAATTTTGGAGAACATTTTTTCTAACTGAACATTATTCTTAGTGTAGTGGAACAAGAACCGTCTTCCTAACTCACCCAAAGCAAGAAGTAAAACTTCATTTCGTACTAGCTGCGCCCCGCGGTTTAAACCGCGGAAGTGAAAAACGCGTAATCACGGGCGCGGGCGGCCGAGCGGTTATTTCATTTACTTCCAAGTACAGACTTTTGTCCTCTCTTCTACTATTATAAGTATACTAGCTGCGCCCCGCGGTTTCACCCGCGTAAGTCCCGTTCCCGCGGGAATAACGGGATAAAAAGTAGCCTATGTGTTAATTCAGGTCCCCAGCTACCAATATTCCAAGTTTCATCGCAATCGGTTGAGTAATTTTTGCGTGAAAGAGTAACAACCTCACATACATACATACACACATACAATAAACTTTCGCGTTTATAATATTAGTAAGAAGTAAGATAAGAAGATATAGATGAACATGTAGTCTTTAAAAAAATGAAGAAAACCGTAACGTGGGTGGGGATATCGCCAAAAGGTGAGAGGCTTCTGCCGTAATTAGTCTGCCATAAAATGCCATGACACAACTCGTTCTTTTGCTAAGTTTTTGCACCGTTATTAGAGAAAATTAAACATAGTTTTTGCGTAATTCTTCAACTTTTGATCAAAAAAAACATACAACACGTAATTATACGTATTTTTAGACAACACGCAATCTAATGATTTAAGAAGTTAGAAGGGATACAGATTGGAGACTGAATCGTCGCAAGATCGAAGGAAAAAAAAATAGGTAAATTACTAATATTACTAATACTAATATGATCAAAGGTAGCCTGTGCCCTTCTCCACATTCTCTAATCACATTATCTATGTCGATACCAAAATTCATCAAAATCGGTTTAACGGTTATGACGTTATGGTGTAACAGACAGACGGACAGACCGAGTTACTTTCGCATTTATAATATTAGTTGGGATGTTTAGGCATAAACCGAAATTGATTTGGAATACAATAATTAATCCAAAAAATTGACTCATTTCTAAGTACTTATAAATTGTTTTTAATAAAGCTATGGTCTATTTTTCCGTTAAAATATTTTTATTATTTAGTTATTATAAATAATACATTATTTTCTTACACCATAGACTAAATTATTTGATTCCACTGTGTGCACACTTAGGAAATAATAATAAAATCGAACTACCTACCTATATCAAATCGTCCGTCTGCCTTCACTCCAATTTAATAGTAAAAAAACGTGTGTTTTATTAGTATTAAAACAGCGATGATATTATTGTATTCACACCGGTGTGTGTTGGCAGATGAGTCATTTTAATTATTGATAGTATTGTTATCAATTTTGAATGAATAATGCCAGAGGTCAACGGACAGAATTGATTAATATTTACAATGAATATTTTACAACAGAACAAGAGCTTGAATAATTATAACTTTTTATTACAGACTAAATGTGGTGAGTACTTGACATCTCGCCAGATGGTAAGTGATGGTGTAAATTAAAATGTAGCACCTTCCTAGAAGGTAGAAATACGGCCATTCTATGATAAACGGGCCGTATGTAGGCTGCTGCTGCTGCTACTATGATTAGTAGTCTAGCATTGGGGACTAGATCAGTCTTAAACTCGACCCCGATGCCGCACTTCTGGGTGTTCGCTCGGGTATAGCGGACCCCGCACGGAATGCCTGCATTTGGCTGTCGGTGGGGACGCTATAACATATACAAGATGTAACGGGTAAGCCCTTTTAAGCCGAAAGGGGGTTGTTCTAGACGTCTAGGCGAACAACTTTTGTTCTATGAATTTTGGAAATTCGAAGTACTTTTCGAAAATTTTAAGTGTAAAGTTTACTTGAAGATCAGCTGTTTCTTAGAGTTCGAGGTCATTGACCTTATGTTGTCCTTTCATTTAGCTTGGTCTACTACAATCAAACCTTCAATTAAGTACCTTTATTTTCAAAAATAGCTGTTTTTCAGTGAAACATAAGCTCAAAATTTTCGGATTAAAAGGACTTGCCCGTTACATCTTGTATATGTATAAATAGTTGAGTAGCGAGTGGTGTGTGCTACTATGATTAGTAGCAGACCCAACTTACATAACGGAAAAAGAGTCCTAGTCTAGTTTTTGCTCTAATCCTATTTATTATAATTCAAATGCATAAGTAAGTGCTATAAATATGACATAATTATACGTATAAAATATAAAACTAAATCCTCCTGAGTTTTCTGCAGTCTCTTCTCATCTGAAGGCAAATTCTAAAACCCCACATTCATAACCTAGCCAAAAGGACGGGGACTATTGTAAAATGATCTTACAAGTATAGTTTTGTATTACAAAACGGGTCAACTTAGTTCCGGTGTGCCAAGAGCTCAAACTTTGAGAGGCGGAGGTCTGCAGAGACTGGTGCTGTTGGGAGACACAGTGCTTGGTAGTGATTAACTAAGTGATATCGGTTGTTATCTATGATAGCAGCCGTTAGGTCAATTTAGAGGCCTTAGGGCGACCTGAAAACTCTAACACTAGGTGACCCATACCACTACACGAAAAGGAGAAGACTGGAACTTTAGAAGCCGCATTCGAAACTCTCGCCAAGTTGTCGTTACTTGTTTGGGTTTAAAATTTCAGGGTGGGTCCTAAAAGTGCAAGTAACCATTTGAAGCCTCTATTTCGATGTTCTTAACAATATTTCCGTTACTGTAACAGCATGTGGTATGTTGTAACAAATAACTAATTATTATTGCCTGTTGATCACATGTATTTACGGGCGGCCTAGACCCCTTTATAAGTATCATGTAGAAAGCATAGCGTAGGTGGAACATTACGGACTTGGGGGTTAATAACGACTTTTTTATTACCTTACTTACCTACTGACCTAACTACAAATATTTGCAAACAATGAACTATTACATTGCTATATATTTAGTACGGTGCTAGTTTCTTCTCAAGGTTTTACTCTAAGTAATTTGACGAGATCTTATTGTTAGCTAAAACACCAAAACCAGAAGGTATTTTGAAAGTGATGTTATAATATTCTAACTAGAATGATGATCATGTAACACATAGAATACCAGAATGGTAAATTAAGAAATAAAACAAGAAAGAATCGTCCATTATTCTAGTCGTCGAATTAAACTAAAATTGTAGCAAAATGATTGTTACTTTGCCTACTTGAGATTTTATATACTTAACTTTGCCTAAGCCATTACTTAAAAAAAATACGAAAATAACCCTTCGAAAATTCCCCAAAAATAGAGTAAAAAGAGTACAAACGTAATAAATAATGTTATCCCACCCACAGACAGCAATCCTCAAGAGTATCGGTTTACATTTGAACTCGCGTCCCGTTACCGACATCCGGCCCAGTTCAATCACAAGCTGTGTGGGACATCTTTTGTTTGTACGTGCAATTGAGGTAATTACTGCGCTTGCGCTGCTGTTTGACTAAACAACATTATTAGCCCAGGGCCTACTTCCTTTTGACGAAAAATGATTTTTAGTTCTTTCGGTCGTGTTTTTCCTACTATCTTAGACATTGCGGACGACCGAAAATTGTATGACGTAGGTTTGTCGTCAAGTGTCTACAGAAAATATTATGAATTTGGGTTCGAAGCTAGTCGCTAAGCTAAACTAGCTAAATTTCAGTCGACTTAATTCTCGTTAGTTCATACCACCGCAGTACGCCCACCTTAATAATATAATAATAATAATAATATTCATTTATTTCAGGCAACAAGGCCCATAGATACATACCTTATAGATTAACATACATAATTTATAATAATCAAATGAGTTAATAATAGCATACTTAATACTAAAGTTAGTAGCACTTCCTAAATACACAATATTGTCCTAGGTCTTACTGCGGTGGTATCCCTTTACTACGACGTATAAGGGTTACTTAAGTACAAGAGAAATATCACTCTTGCTCTCAAATTTGTATTTATGCTAGTATTGGAAAAGCTCTTAACAGACGGACCGACAATTAAATAATCCTATACGTAAAGGTTCCTCATTACGGAACCTTAAAAACAAGAACAACTAACTTTCAAAAGCAGAATAAAAAATGTTCTAATAGGTATCACTCCATCTCCAAATCAAGTGTAAACCATAGAAGGCTGCATATAAAAACTTTAATTAGCGGCTTTTACTGTCCATATTACTTCAAATAGAGTAGCTACTTAGACTTTGGTCAATGACCCGGATTCTTCTGAGATAAAAAAATACGTGTTTGACCTATTTTTTATTTTTGTAATTAGATAGAATTGACCACTATCTCGTCAGATTTTAACTGAGTGATAATGTTGTCTAAGACATAGCACTCTTACCTAGTAAATAAGATAACGGCAGACGAACAAGTTTTTATCCGCTTTCCTTAAAACTGCACTGGCCTATGTGTCGGAATATTTATGAATCCTGTTAACGATACAACTAACGTTGTGACAAACAGAAACTAGTAAATACCCTTTCTAAACCGACTTTCAAAAAAGGGCAAGGTTTACTTAAGTACTACTCGGAACATATTTACTTACTACTCGAATGTAAGTAAATGTATTTTTACCACCCAAGGGTCACGTCAAGGGTGGGACAACTAAACACGCGCACTGATAAGTCGCAATTTTACTACCGAAAATTCTGTGATTATTTCTAAATAATTACCAACGCTACAATGACACGTCTCCGGTGCTACTTATCTTTCGCCTATAGCTTGAGCAACAGGAACCCCCAAAATGGAGTAGGATAGTGTGGTCACTGACCCCAGGTCTTTGTAACATTAAAACACACATGTTTGACCTATTTCGTGGGTAGAAAGGGACCCTTGTTATTTTATAAACATTATTGAGAGGGGAGCCTAATCTACTGATTGATTGTACCGTCCGACTTGATAATAAGGAAGTAATTACTTGGGTTTTTATTATGTGCGTTTTAATTTAACAAATCAAAGTTAGGTTATTTTCAATTTAAAATATGTATGGCTGGGTAAAGTTATAAGCTTCTTAGGGTAGGTAGTACTAATTTTAAACTTATTAAACTTACATAATTTGGAAAATACAAGATTTATGCCTATTATTGTTTTCCCCCGATACTTCTTATAGTGCACACAACTTTGCTCTTAAAGGTAACTTTACTTTTCTTTTGACCAAAGTTACCATAGGTACCCAAAAAGTAGCTTAACTTTTCCCAACCCTCAGAAACACTTTTAACAAGTACAAAACACCTGTACATTGACTAAAATAACTATGAATACTTGTCTGTCTGTCAGGAGTTTGCTATAAATAATTGAACTCAGTGTAAATTCCTACGGTACCACGAACTAGAACGTGCTGATAGGTTTTCATTAGTATGTATTACATAGAGATAAATAGCTAGGTATAGCTTTTCGATTGATTATGAACTAATCAATGAATTATTGTCTTTGCAATTGTAATTGAGCTGTGTTCTAGACACAGTGTAAATACATACAGTAGGCTAAGTTACCTGGATATTTAGACAAAAGCGAGATACCTATTAAAATGTGCTGTGTCATTCTTCAAACAATTTGTCATGCTTAAAAATCATTCCAAAGAAATCTCTTGACTGAGCTAAATATATATTGTAGATGAACAAAATATCTCTAATTTTTTTTACAATATTGTTTAGTGCTCGTATGCTGCTATCACTGGTATGCTATTCCCGTGTGCATATAGAGTCGACGTCATGCGGAGAACTATATGTTTCCTCAATCATATCACTCATATACTATTAGACATTTCTCTCGATTTAACGCTCTGTGTTTGTTTCCAGGTTTTAATCTTAATCAGCCACACTAATTTTTAATTTTAAAGAAGTGCTTAAATTAAGTACCTCTACTCTATATTGTATGTCCGGGATGGACAATCTGTTGATACCTTTAATATTTAATGTCACCTTAATGTACACAGTTATTCAATAAATTTTCTTGATTCTTGATTCTATCGATCGCTACAATAATATAGGGTGTTTATTTTTTTGCAATAAAGGCACGGTTCGATTCCTGGGTAGGTTAGTTAATTTTTCAAAAACTTAATAATGCTATTTTGTTGTTGTCAATATTGGGGACGCAACTCTTTTCAGCATTTTTCGCAATCACTGTCAGATCATATAAATAACTTATAATTTAGGATATCCTCCCAAAAGCTCATTGAAATGGTTCACCTGTATATTATTAGACTGAACTGCGTCTTAGTTTTCACCTCCACTGTGTCCCACAGCATTGACCCGTTGACATACCGTTTAAACTTTTAAAGGATAGGTTATTTATAGACTACCCCACACAGAGTACCTACCACATTCTAGAGATAATCTAGGTCAGGTATTGAACCTTACATGTGTGGTGAGTGTCTGGTACTTACATACCTATCTCCATTTGTAAATATCAGTATAGCCTTAGAAAAAATGTTTTTCGTAGTTTCATAGGTTATACATATTTAGTTTTCATTTTTTAAGTAAGTACCGTTTATGTGTTACTTTTTATTATTATTAGTTTAATTTGATTTGATTTAAGTATAGTTTTATCTTAGTTTTTATATGTTTAAGCGTTCTTTGATGTAATAAATGGTTTTATTATCTGTAGGTAGGTTACTACAAAGGAACTTCCTCTTTTTTATTGTGGTGTGGATCACCTAGTGTTAATGTTTCCAGTTGGCTCAGGAGCTGGTGGTCTTAGGAAGACCTGAAAACTTAATTTTGTCCAAACACCTGCTATCTATGCTAATATTAAAAAAGGTAACGTTGGTAACATGTATGTAAGTATGTATCTTAGGGGTGATCTCCAAAATTGGACCGATGTGAAAATTTCCTTCACCAATAGATATTAGAAATAATAACCGAGACCACCTTAACGTGGTTCAGTCTCTGTTGACCTAAGACCTAATGCGAAAATCCAGTGCTGTGTGTGTGTCCGACCAATAGGGATTAAATAAAAAGAAAAATAAATATAAGTAGTATATCCGTTGTCTAGTCACCATGAGGCTAGATGGCGCTGTGTATTCGTCACAGGATTTATTTATTTATTGTTCGGAGATACAGAATGTTAGCCAGTGACAACGACATTGGCAGTCATTTAAATTTCAACATTATATTTGCGATAAAAATATCGATTAGCGCATGGGCCTTTTGTTTTTGGCGCGTTAGTGGAATTTTGTCTTGAATTTTTTTTTTGCAAAAGCTAGTTTTATTGCGTGTAAATTGTTTAATTTCGGCGGCATGTTATCAATTTAGTTACGCGAAGTTCAACGAGTGTAGTGAAAATAAAAATACACGTATCAAACACGAAATTAGCAAACGTAACGTTACAAACAAATGTTATATGGGGTTGGAGAAAAATCGTCGCTATTTTTTCTGCAGCCTTCACGCTTTGAAAATTATCTTAAATGATTACAGTATAATAGTGGTAGTACACTATTAGTACGTGAAACTGGTTAAATTGTCCTATATTGCTGACAGAAATCCATAACTAAGGCAAGAATGAATTAATGATTAGCGCAAGTATTTCCTATTAACTAGATTCGTTTAATGAAGGGTAGATAAAAGCTGATATTTACTTCATCTTTCCGTATAGTGGTGTGTCACCTTGTGCTGGAGTTGTCAGGTCGCCATAAGGCCTCTAACTTGCGACTGATATGTTGTATTCACGTCATCCAGTAGTAAATAAATTGTCATTGCAATAAAAACTAGCTACTGTAACTGTCAAATTGTTTACCAGTAATCGCAATAACCACCAATTTCAATTGTTTCAACCGAGATTTGTTAGCACCAGAGTAACATAATCGGCTAGCAGAGATAACAACCGGGACCAGCTTGGTGCTTCGTCAGGCTCAACGTGCCTGACGAAGCACCAAGCTAATCTGCGCTACCATAATCGTTTGTCGTTGCTATGTCGTCCTTTTATCGTTCAAAAAAATAAAGTAAATGTTAAATAAAAAATACCCCGACTACTTCTAAAAACCACAGACAATTAAAAACCTTTTTTTAAGTATGTTTTTTTTTTATTATTATTTGATGTGTTCTTAATTTTATTTATTTTAGCTGAACGACAACGCGACGACTTCGCGACGACTTATAAGACATCATGGTCCAATATCATAAAAGCTAATAAATAGCACAAAGAACAGGCACCCTTTAGGACTAAAATCAGGTGTATTACTCATCGTGTTATTATCGTAAAGCCTACATAAACAATAACATGCGCCTGCGACTGCCGCGTCACCGTGTCAAGGTGAAGACCTCGTCGTGTCATGATCATAGTACATACCACAGAGTACATTACAGATTATAGGTATATAATAAATAATATTATATTGAAATGGGACAGTGTTGCTTAAAATTTTTGAAATTCCAGTCTTTTTAAGTCATTTCAGTAGTATTGCATTATAAAACTGGTTTACTTTTACGTCGTATAGTCGCAAGTTACTGCTATATTTTTAGAATCGAAACAGAATTAATAGACGATCGAAATAAAAAACAAAGGCGACAGAAACAAAAACAATAGATGATCTAAACAAAAACAAATACATAGTTTAATTTAAACTTGATACCTCCCCTAGTTCTCCTGATACAGTATTGACAAATAGACGGACAGACAACAAAGTGATTTTATAAGGGATAGTTTTTAGATGCGGAACGGTATTCTTGGGTCTGTCTCCATTTAACTGCAATCGAGACATATCAACAAACATTTCAGTCGTATTAGTAAAAGTTACACAACTCGAAATGGTATAAAGATCGTATAGAAGTATCTTTGGCCTGAAATACGACTTAGTGCCTTTTTATCTTTAAACAACTCGTTGTCATATCTAAACCTTATATAGGACGTTTTTAATGGGACTATTGCACAACTTACAGTCGTGTAACCACTACGTCGCCTTAGTAACATCTATGCTACTTTTACACCGACTTTATTAGCATTAGAGTCACGAGAACTACCATAATGTGACGATCATATAAAAGTGACAAACGTAACTGTTACATGAGTTAATGTCAATTCGAACACTTCAATATCACTGCTATGTGACTTAATGTCGTATTATCGTAGTATCTGGGACTGCGAAATAAATCATGGTGGACAGAATGAAAAATATTATATATTTATTTATTTATTTTATTTTTATTTGGCACATTAACAACATACAAATTAAATTACATGTCAAAACATATTTTAGTTAAAGAAATCATTATAATTATTATGTTACTCTTGGTCATATTTAAAATTTTACGTCGCGTATAAGGTAATTCACTGAAAAATATATAGAATATTGCTGAATTTAACGAATTTATAAGGCGCGTGAATTATAATGATAAAACTAGCTTATACTACTCGATAAAATTAATTTGCCAATAGATTTATGTACAGACAGAATATGATTAAAGTAACCACCGTAGATATCCATAGCTACAGCTAACGTCCACTTACAACGAAACGGCTTATCAACAGTTAGTTATTTTAGACCATAATTCTAATGATCCGTTGGTGCAGCGGTATCTTATATGGATTTGAGTGACAGACACTATCGAGTTCGAAACCTGACTGCAGTAATTCTTTTTGATTGAATTTTATGTATTAAGTGATAACTTATATATTTATTTTTGCTTTTGTATGATTTATCTTAGTATAAGTTACACTTAACTTTAAAAATAAGAAAACAAAATGTTTTTTTAACACTTTATTCTTACAAACAACGCCTTACAAGACTTATTGTATTGTGGGTGGTTCTATAAAAAAATTCTTACTTTGCAATAATGCCAATTTCGTGAATTACATGTATGGTATATGTAGAAACGTATTTATATTATACATTTTCTACCAAATACACAATAACATCACTTGTGACATCTTATTTTTTAAAATGCAAACACTTTTTATAAAAACACCCAACATAACACTTAGAACACAACACTAAGAACAATATTTTAATAAAGGCCTACTTTAACTTTGAATTATTTGTTGAAGTCTATTTTTCATGCTATTCACCATATTGTGGCACAAATTGTTTCTACTCATCCACTCCCTAGTTGATGTCACTAGATTCTGGAGATTTTCTTTTGTTTCGCTTGACCACTGATAAGTCCCAGTTTGAAGTCATTTGACCCCACAAGCCATTTTATGTCGTTACTGGGTCTCCGGTTCTCCATATATTTTAACCCATAGCCGGATTGTTTTTCTCTGTAAGTAGATAAACCAGGTTATTAATTTTAATGCTTCTTTTTGACATTGAATAGACATGACCATAGTTTCCCAACAATATTTTAACTCACCGTTAGATTTAACGAATGTAATTTAATTGTTTTCTTCATTACATAACACTACAACATATTTTAAATGAAACTTTAAAAAAATGAAAGAAATGCACAGTAACCACAATGGTTTATTCGTTTGTTGTGTGAAATGATTCTATGTAAAATTTAAAATTATGTTACAAACTACCTACAATTTACTCATTATATTAATATTTTGTAGGTAGATAAACAAGTAGCCGTTTGCTGGTATAGATTCATTATTTCATTACGTTTGTTAAAGTTGGATTAGCAGACTGGTTAACTACCTTGCTTTGATATTCAATATGCGGTGGTTCGAGCCCCATTCATTCCTCAATTTTTTTTAAAGATTTAGTGTTATTGTAATTTGATAATATAGGTATTGACGGTATTGTCAATCTTAAAATATTTAGAATATGAATTTGAAATTACAAGTTGCCATCCGAGTTGATAAGTAATAAAGTTTTTATTTTGCTGTTTGTTGTGCTAGTAGCGACACCTGTTAGCTTTGCTTGTAACTAAATTGATAAACTAAACTTGGGTCGGATATTCTAACGCAGACAGTTGTAAGTGGACGTTATAGCTGTAGTTATGGATATCTACATGGATACATAATCTGTATTCTGTCTGTACTTATGCATCAATTTCAAAGATATTTACCACGACACTCAAGACTATAATTATTTACTTGCCATTTTCAATGACAAAAATCAACAACACTTTGTAAATAATTTATCCGTCACAAGTTTTATTTAAACTACAAATAAATGATTATTTTAAAACAAGATCCCCTTTAATAGTAGCGATAAACACTGTTGTACTACAATGTGCTGTATAACAGCAGTATCAAATACCATTTACTCGACAAAAGATACAGCTCACGACGTCTATACGACCACTACACTACTAATTGGTGTTTTATTTCACTACTACGTCACTGTATTACGACACTGATTAGTATAAAGTGGGCCTTTTTTCGGTAGTAATGACATGATATTGACGTATTTACGACCAGCTTATAGAACCGAAAGTTAAAATGGGCACGTTGTGGCGACCTGTAAAATATAGCCGGGTCACGAAAACGTATGTTCTGAAAGAACGGAGATCTAAAAAATAAAACTGGACCAGAAAGAATTGGTATCACACTGTACGGCTAGTTCTTCCTCCCATTTCTATATGGTAGAATTATCCATTGGACTAGTTTAGTTGGTCATCATCAACATCCCTCCTCCGTCCACTGCGGAACATAAGCCTCCTCCATACAACACCACAAATAGCAATCCCGAGCCCGGAGGTGGCTCCAATCGCTACAATGTCAATGATTTTATGTCTAAACACTGCATACTTATTCGTTGGCATGTTTTAGCATTGTTATTTAATTCTGTACAATACAGTAAACAGTAAAGACCGTTACCTTTTACAGAGTTCATTCTAGAGTCGAAGGTTTGTGTGAGTCACGGCAGGTACGTTACTAGGAAGTTCACCTCCGAGTGATGAGACAGGGCTGGCTGTAGGACTGGCGATATATGGGGTGCATGGTATATTCTCAAGGGCATATTTGCGCCAATTTCTGTTCTAGTAATCATAAAATACCTATACGATAAAAGTAAAAAACGAAATGAATTAAAAAAAAAACATTATACTAAACACAATACCTATCACACTAATACTTAGTTTTTTCTCATGTTTTCGAGATCTTTTTATTGTAATAAAACAGTAAAACCCGTTAAATTACCGGGTTTTACTCGCGCTTTATTTATTAACGGTATTGTTTTAATGCCATATCAACGTTTCGCTAACTTTACAGTTACCTTGATCAAGGTGTTGCTGTCGAGGTATCGGGAAACTAAAACTTACTATTTATGCGAAAATTTAGGTGTTTGTGTTTCAATCACGAGAAAACTGAATGAACTGATTGCGATTAAATGTGGTACGTATGTCAGATATCAGGAAATCTGGTTTGACCCATAAGCTACGAAGTTGACGCTACCTTACCCTGATATTCACGCGATATTCATCGGGACTTAAGCGGGTGACATCGTGGGGCGCTGCTGGTACTATATAATAATAAAACTAAATCAAATATACCACTCTTGATCATTACAAAGGACCCGAGAACACTGGCCGCATAAATATTTTAGCCCCATATCCCCCCGTCCTTACTACATCCCTGGCCCAGTCATCCACACGAGCAGCTCGCGATTTGTAACACATCACCATAAACGGTAACTTTGCCCGGGTCTCGTCAACTTCCGCCCAGTTTTGGCACTGAACTTTGCCCACTAAACGTCTCCGTGAAACCGGAAGTATGATTCCATTGTACTTTAGTGGGTAACAGTTTTAATAACCGTTAAATTAGGTGAGTACTACGTAGGTAGGTACTTAAAAAGGCTTATTCTTGTTTAATATTTTAATCCTTTTATCCTTTGCTGCGGTTCAATTTAAATACTTTTGTGAATTTAAAATTGCGTTTTTAACTAACTACCAAGATAGGAGGACGTTCTGAACTTTAAGGTAGGTAATTATTAAATTCAAAGAATGTTTATAGTAAGTAATTTGAAATATCAAGAATCTACGAGAAATACAATGCTTTATTCACGTCTCGCAGTATTTCAGTAAGTGATGATGATGACGATCGATGACGATAGATGACGATCGATGACAATGAATGACGATGGATGACGTTAGATGATGATAAATGACGGTAGATGACGATCAATGACGATGGATGACGATGTTCATAATGATGATGCCACTCTACGTCACTTACCCTACCCTGTGTCGATTTTATTCATAAATAGGTATAACCCGCGTAAGTCCCGATCCCGCAGGATTTTCGGGATCAAAAGTATCCTATGTTACTCTCCATCATTTAAACTATCAATATGCAAATTTTTATCCAAATCGGTCAAGCCGTTTGACCGTTGGGATATGTACCTACCTAACTCTATGAGGGTTATCAAATGGATAAATAATTTGTATATATGTGGATTGTGGACAAAGGTTAACCCCTGCAGTATCTTTTTACGTTCATCCCCAAACGATTATCGTCAAGAGAACAGCCGCAGTCAGACACAAAATAAAAGGAAAAGGATTTGTTTCCAAGTGGAAAGGGAGCCCATTAAATTCAATGCGGTTGAGTGGTTCAGTACTCACTGCCGATTTCCTATTAAGAAAATTGTAAAGTTGTGTAATAGATACTTAGGTACCTATATAAGTATGAGATATTGGTTTAAATCAGACTAGCTCCCGGTTTCACTCGCGTATTACCTGTTCCCGCGGAAATATCGGGATAAAAGTAGACTATGTGTATTTCAGTTCTTCCGCTACCTACCTATATTTACAATTGGCTGAAGGAAATAATATCAGACGTTTTTAAAAGCGATACTAAAGACCTTTATTTGCACTCAAATATGAACTTAACCGCGCCGCCCGCGCCATGAATATACAACGAACTCGAATATATTATGGAAGTAGCCGCTTTGAAAATATGTTCCACGCAAATCGTGGTTACGGGGCCTAAAACTATGATTCGACCGCCAGTATGTCACTAAAGATCGTCTGCCATTGATCGATCCAAAATTCGATCATACGTAATACTGTACGGAACGTGTGTTCAGTGTGTGCATCTGCTGCTGTGTAGCCATGTTTTTTTTTTCGAATTGATAGAGAAGTTAGATCTTCATTCTATTTATTCATCGTAGCAAATATACTAAGTAAATCCAACTTCCAGAAACATCTAGATCTACCGAATAAAAACCCAAAAGACCTCACACGTAGGTAACAACTTAATTCTCAAGTACTCAGACAGAAATCACAAAACTACCATAAAACAATAATAATAATCTCCATTTTAAACAATAGCAAACATAAAACGAAATAAATTAACTTTATTGCGTTGTCCTTTGCGAATTTGGGCAACACCCAACCTACGATCTTGCAAACACGAGCCGAGCGAGAACGTTTGTACATGAGGGCTCAAAAGTGGATATCCATAGTACCTATTAGTTCTGCTCACTTGCACACTATTTTATTAGTGTGTCTATTAAGTCGTGTCATCTGTATAATTTTGGAGTTTTTGTTCCAGTTTTTTATATTCCTGCAATTTTGATTTCCTTTTTGGCATATCCTGAAAAAGCCTGAAAACTGAAAATAATTACGGAAAATAATAAAAATTCTGTGACGGTGACAATTTCACAAAACCGAATGACATGCAAACAAAAGAAGGCAAATAACGAGAGAACACCGTGATTTCTTCCTTTCTCATATACAACCTCAAGCCTGGTGTGAAAAGTGATGAGGACACGAAGCCCTACTACGTATTACTTCATCTAATTTCGAGAACAAGATCTTCTTCAATATAATTTTGATAGAACTTCACGCACAGGTAAGTTCGCTTAATCATAAATTATGTATGTATTTACAAAAAAAAGTAAAATTTGGTGTTTGCCCATCCATATGGTTAACAGTACGAGCAACAGTACCCATAGTAGGTACTAGCCTAGTCGGTGCATTTGTGGCTAGACAACGCAACGTCCTAGAATATTTATCTATTTATTATTATAGGTACGGGAAAAAATATTAAAATGTGGCGCAGCCTTATAATTCTAATAAATGATTTCGATGTTCTAACTTTTACTCTTAAGTAAAGGCAGTCCAAATTTTATTACTGAGTAAATGATACGTGTTTTCTATTAGGTATGTATAAGACCTATGGAATATATTTACAATAAAAGAGTATTATGGAGTATATCCATTATCTAGCCTCCACAGTAAAAGCCTAACTGATTAGTTTCGAGCAAACTTACGCTGTGTGCAATGTCCTACATTATTTATTTATTAGAAAACTCTTCGGTAGATATTCACTGTCGTTCCCAGACTGTACCTACGTCGTACGTTTTGCCCATACGCAGAGAGACCTCGTCTTGTATGGGCAATGCGTAAAAAATACATGACTAACTCGTGTAATTGGACCCTTAATGTTTTGAGTAGTTTGCAGTAATAATGGCCATAAAGTTTGATTATGCTGTTGTTAAGTAAAATAGACAATTAGAAGATAAATAAATTAGAATTCATTTTAAAAAACCGGCGTAGGTACCTACTGTGAGTCTGTTTTTCTATTCATTTTGCTTTGTTTTTAGTATATTTTGTTGCTTTAACTGTAACAGAAATATTATACATCATCTACGAAAACTTTAACTGTCTAGCTATCACGGTTTATCAGATACAGCCAGTGACAGACAGACAGACACGGATTGGGATGAAACTTCGTAAGTAATAACTGGAGATCTTAAACAACAATATTCTACTTGGCGAAAAAGCCAACTGTAAAGTAGGCGAAAGCTCGGGTCATTTAAAACCATGAATAAAACGCGATTAAACCCGATAAATAAAGTGTTTTAATATTCTACTTTTTATTCTGCACTCAAGCGGGTGTAACCGCAGGGCGTTAATTGCTAGTAAGTAATATATTATTGCGTATTACATACAATGCAAAATGAGTTATTTTTACTAATGAAGTATAATGTAATGTAAACATTGCCATTATATACTGACTGAGCGGTCAGGCCTCCCGACAACTCAATTCGCCCACCTTCGCAGTTTATGTCACAGTGTCATATTTTGCAGTGGCCAAAGTGACTTATTATCATCATTGAGACCATACGCAAAAACACAAAAACCACTGAGCCGATAGTAATAAAACTTGACATGTAGATATATAAAGTTTTGGCATAACATGTTACGAGAACCCTTTTTTATTTATAGTAATAAAATATTTTAAAGGAAAAATATATCTTTAAAAATTCACTCACGGCGAGGTCCGAACTCACGCGTCCGGATCACTCCGGTGCTCTTACCAAGTAGGCTACGCGAGCTCCCCTACTACCCCCTTAACTACTTTTTGCATTTGCGTCATCTCACCTCATCTGTAACAATATACTTGCCTAGAAGAAGCCTGCTTTGTCTCGTTATATTGTTCCGATATTTTCACTAAATTAGAAATTGCTCATGTAAAACCGCGGGCTGCAGCTAGTACCAAAATAAACTTGCAATCAGCAGTTAAAATTAACAAAAACTTCAGACAACCGTAACAGTTATTATCAATTTATTCGATGTTTCAAACTCTACTTTATAGTTTTACTAGCAGCGCCCCGCGGTTTCACCCGCGTAAGCCCCGTTCCCGCGAGAATATCGGAATAAAAATGCCCATGCCCATGTGTTATTCCAGGTCGCCAGCTACGTATATTCCAAGTTTCATCGCAATCCATTTAGTAGTTTTTGCGTGAAAGAGTAACATAGTCACATATAATATAACGAAAGACAAGAAAAACAATAACACAACAAGATTTTTAATAACGAAAATCGACCACAATTTGTAACATAAACATGAATCATTTACATAGAACATCATTGGACGTTTACATTCCCTGCAAAAATGTCAGATCTTGGAGTATATATCGCAAGCAAACGCAACGATACCGCGATCTAAGAAGGATGTCGAGCGCCATCTATTGACAAATTTTTAGAACTTGATTTTTTCTCTTTATGCACCCCCTATCTCCCCAACCCCCAAATCGATCCGGCTCATCTTCGAACTCATAAATTCTATTGACCTAAACTACGCGCAAACCAAAATTCATGAAGATCGGAGCTACGATACTCAAGTTATCGTCGAACAAACATACAAAGTTACAAAGATACAAGCGCCAGGCCCGTCTACACTAGACCTCACTCGCTTCGCTCGTTCGGTCAATTACTAGCAGCGCCCCGCGGTTTTACCCGCGTAAGCCCCGTTCCCGCGAGAATATCGGAATAAAAATTGCCCATGTGTTATTCCAGGTCGCCAGCTACGTATATTCCAAGTTTCATCGCAATCCATTTAGTAGTTTTTGCGTGAAAGAGTAACATAGTCACATACATACATACAAACTTTCGCGTTTATAATATTAGTAAAATTATTATCTGCGTCCCGCGGTTTCACCCGCGTAGTTTCCGTTCCAACAGGAATATAGAGATCAAAGTAGCCTGTGTTAGATAATGCAGATCTCCAGCTATCTGTAACGAAGTTTCATCGCAATCGGTCCAGTTCAGTGGCAGTGGGCTGGCCATATTAGCCGTAGAACCGACGACCGTTGGGGTAAACGAGTTCCAGAGTGGAGACCGCGTCTCGGCAAACGTAGTGTAGGACGTCCTCAAGCACGTTGGAGACGGCTGGCACAAACTGGATACGAGAAGCCGAAAATAGATCTAGGTGGCGTGCAATTAGAGAGGCCTATGTCCAGCAGTGAACTGCAACAGGCTGATGATGATGAATCGGTCAAGTATGTTACTCTTCGATAATGTATCATTCTATTCGCGAAAGAGTTTTTGAAATAGGTCCAGTTATTTCGGAGAATATTCGTTACAAACAGACAAACAAGTTTTATCTATTTATTATAGTAGTATAGAATAACGTTTTATTATAGTTTTGATGGGTTTTATTGCCAAATACGTAAACTATCCGGCAATTTGCAAACGAAGTATCAATAAAAACACCGTTCCTTATGGTCACTTGATTTCCCGATTACAATTTTTATTCTTTTTAAACGGCTTTTGCGGATTTTTTATTAACTAATAAATTATCTGTAGGTACCTGTAGGTTTTTGAGATTCTACATTTTAGAAATACAACATATTTTGGACTCACAATTTTATGATTGGAAAATTCAACGTTTTGTAAATTCAAAATTTAAGGAATTGATTAAATTTTGGTCTAAAAAGGGTACCACGTTTACTATAACTAATACTATGAAAGCTATCTTAAAAATAAAATCCAACGTAAGTAAGTAAGTAAATATAGTTTTATAATTTCCACATTTCTAATAATTTATCATGTCAAGTTGTATAATTACTATACTACCACTATGGTACAAAACTCTAAAGATAAACGTTAGTTTTAGAAATAAAAAAATATGTAAAAACAATTATTAATTTTGTGTAAGTGTAAAACAGTGTAAATACGCGCAGTTATCCTTCTGCATAGTCTACACTGTGTCAATGTCCGACTCTGGTGGGCGACAAATTCTTAAATATTGCTCAACCGCGACATGCGACAGTGGCGAGATGAGTATAGCTCATACTTACTACTTACTTTACCTACTGAGAGTACACTCTGTAACTGTGAACTAACGAGGATTTTGTACTGACTTTCGTACTTATAAAATGGTTTGTTCTGACTTAACCATAGTACTTACATCATTTACGAGAACGTACATCTCAAGCTAATGAACACGGTTAGACCACAGTAGAAAGAAGTAATAGTATGCAAACTAACTTGCCTGTTGTTTGATAACAGGCTTTGACAACGATTGTGTCAAATTTCCTACAACTTATTTATGTGACCCTCAGAACAATGACTAAACCATAGAAGGAGTCTAAAACAATGATAAAACACTCATCCTATTTTTTCAAATACACCAAATACATTGAACAGAAAAGGACAGATATAAATAAGAAAGTATGATTTTCTTTCTTTTTAGTTTTTTTTCTAGTAAATTATCTACAGACCATAGACACAAACTATATCTATCGATATCGATAACTTGATACAAGGGGTCACACACAGCACTAAGGAATTCTTGGTTGTCTACGGGAGTGTACGCTCAAACGTCATGTCGCTACTTCTATGCCTTAGAAATTGTTCTGAGATGTGACCGATCCCAGGAAACAAATTAACATTAAAGCTGGGCATTTAGTGTGGGTAAGAATCACCAACTACTAAGCAAACTATGGTCTAGTCTAGAGGGACCTACCCAAAATTACAAATTATTGATTTAAACCTAAAGGAGAAAAAAGTAATACCTAGTAATGCAAACTTGCCTGTTTCCTGAAAACGCTTCCAAAGCGGCTTTGACAATTCATGTTCTAAATTTCCTACAATCCCCAATAACTTATGTGAACTTTCCTTGAAAACAATTGAACTGAAGCAGTAAGACCAAAACAATTTGACTAAAACACAATGCGTCTAAAACAAGCCGAGTAACATAAAGTGAGTTTGAAATTCTTGTGAAATCCAAGTTTTTCTTTTTGTTCTCCCAAAAGTTTCCTGTATTACGCACATGAAAGAAACCGCATGACATTGTTAGATAGGATAACTTACATCATTTTGAACCCACCATAGGTTAATACTTCATGTATACATCTTTTTTTGATAAAATAAGACGCAAATATATGTACTTAGATACACTATTTAATTGCGATCATATTTTAAACGTTCCGATCCAATACCGTCTTCGCCTACACCTTGTTTTTGTATCGACAGACAGACTCCCCCGCGCGATTTAGACTTTTTATGACAGCTCTACATACTATTAATAAAACAAAGTCCAGCCGCGTCACTTTGTCTTGTCTGTCTGTCGGCCTGTCTGTGATCGATAAAACGTAATTTTATGCGACTATCTAATGAGTGTCGACATGGTCGATACAGTGAGGTGAAATTATACTCATTTTTCGTAGCCGTATAGATGGCCGTAGACCTTAGTTTAATGTAATGAAAGGAGACTAACCCAAGCAATTTGACTTTGAAACTGATGAAGCTCGTCCGTCAAAACTGAGTTAGAACAGCTTTACTGTCAAGCGACCATTAACCTTCTAGTGTCTTATAAGTAATATTAGTATAACTCAATTCTAAAAAGAAAACAGACTTAGGTACTTTTGAAGAAATGCTTTCCAAGAATTGCACCCGACAGGACTTTAACCAGCAACCCCGATATTCCGTATCGTGCGCTCGAGAATTGCGCCACAGGTGCCCGCTCTGTCGTCGTAAAATTATGAACTGCATCTCTTTGTTCTTTGCGACTGAGGCACGTAGCGACATCTACCGGTTTCTTTACAGATTACCGGTTTGCATAATTCTATTTCCATAAAATTTAATACAACGTTGAGGTGTAGCTTCCAATTACTTTGATTTTTTATTTTTTTTAGTAATTAACGAAAAAGTGCAACCGGTCGAGAACCGCTCGGCCGCACAAAGGCCCAATAGTAAGGCTAATTGCGGAAACACACAGTTAAAACTTTAACTTTAACTTTTATCCGCTCGGCCGCCCAGCCCGTGACAACGCGTTTTTCACTTCCGCGGGTGAAACCGCGGGGCGCAGCTAGTTAATAAAAATCAAAGAAAAGAGACTTCTTTGGCCCATACTTTAATTTCAGATATGTATTGAATAACATTTCAGTATGCGGCCTAATATCTAGGTAATGGATATTAGGCCGCAGGCTAAGGGGCGCCCCGACGGATTACCTCCGTAGATATACCAGGTAAGTATTTTCGTAATTAATCCGAGGTGTGGTCTATCAATACCTAAATATTCGGGTATATAACGGTAATCCCCCGATACAAATATACTTTGGTAATCTAGATTATGAAATTAAACTCTTTTTTCTGTCTTAATCCGTTGCTTTTATTATTTCTAGCAGTTTTATCAATGTTCTACGTTCCCAGGTGTTTATAGATCTCTTCCTCAAGTCAGGAGTAGACTGAGATGAATAAGAAGTGACACGCGATAATGAACGGAAGAATTTGGTTTAATTACAATCCAACATCGCGAAATCATAAAAAATATTATTAATACAACTAGTATCCCGCAGTTCTGCATGCAAAAGTGAAGAAAAATATCACAGATGTATTTTTAAACTTACGAGTAATTGACCAAATTGAAAATTGCAATCCGAGTTATTTTATGGAAGCTTCGATACATTATACTGAACGTGGCCCGACAAGGCACCCACTTGCCTAACTATTTATTACTTTCTATTTTTACAGTACATTAAAATTCCAGGCCACAAATAGCAATACTCTTTTATTTACATAGTTCTCAAACATGGCAATTTAATTTAACACGCGGATTGACCACGAACTAAAAATCTACTAAGACAATTTCAGATTTTGCATAGATACTAGCGCCAGAGTAAGACGCAAAGTTAGGTTGTTTTATCCGCCCCTTATAACAGTTCGATTGACAGGTAAGATCGGCAAAACAGGAAAATGTGATATCACAGCTTTTAGTGATGTATGACCTTTGCAATAGCAAAAAATATGGCATTATATTTTGATGATATGACACTATCTCACAACGTCTCACAACTTTATATTAAAAGCGTCTTTGAGCTAAGTCGTGGACAGATCAACGGACATGACGAAACTATAAAGTTTTTTAGTTGACTACGAATCCCTAAAAAGACTTATTTTAATGTTTGGAACATTCTCCATCTTTTCGTATAGTGTTGTGTTTGTGTCTATTTATTGTTAGAGTTTAAAGGTAGTCCTTAACTTGACCTAACGACTGCTATCAGAGATAACAACCACAGGACCACCTGCCTAAGCTAGAGCTTCACCTACGGCGCCGAAGTACGAAAGGCCTTGAAAAATGCATTCTACCTAATGAGCTAGCTGTGACAACTGTATTTCTAAGTAAGCTTGAAGCTCGATCCATTCTTTTAGGAAAACTTAGAACAAGTTTTTTAAGGTATTTTTAAAACTTTTATAGGTACCATTCGCCGAAACCACAGAGTAAGAGGTACATATCAACAACATGAAAAAAGTTATTGTAAAAATACTTTATAAAATTGTCCACCCGACAGGGCTTGAACCTGCAGCCCTTACAATGTAAGGCATTTTTCGCTTGCACTACAGGTACCTGTCCGTTCGAGATTAAATTAGGGATACTCACATTTTTTCGTTTTTTCGACTGTGACACATGGTAGGAAATACTTTCCTTACAGCCGGGTAAAAATAGGGATCGTGATAATAGTTTGGAAGTGTTCTCCGAAATATGACTCTAAATAGATTTTGGAAAGCTTAAAGCTGCTGAGCCTAAGCCGAGACTTATAAATAGATCATTGCGCAGACAAGACACATCTGCACTTATATGGAAAAAAAACGAAAAATATACACTCTACAAAAGAAAAACACCAACATGTACAAAATGATGGCGTCTCCCGCGGTTTCACCCGCGTAATTCCCAATTGTTTAATTAGGTATTTCGGGGTACATTGTATGTCCCAACATAGACTATTACCACCAGACCACGGTTTACCAAGTATACGTAGTAGTAGCACAACGCGGCGCCCTTACACTTGCCCATCTTTCATACAAATTTGTTTCTCGAGACCGATCTCTTGATTGTAGGAAAGGTCACATAAGTTGTAGAAAAATGTAGGAAATTTGACACATGACATGTCAAAGCCCGTTTTCACAAAATAAGCAAGATTGCATACAGTTACCTCTTACTAACTAGTAGGTATGGATGACTGCCCTTGTGTATGATTTCAGATACAAACATAGCTCATTAACCTAGCTGCTAAATTATAGAATAGAAAAAATGAAAAATAGAAAACATTTATTGGCAAGAAAAAACGTTAAGTAAAGAAAAAATAACATTATAAAAAAAAAACATCATATCCTACTAATATTATAAAGCTGAAAGTTTGTGAGTATGTGTGTTTGTTACTCAATCACGTTAAAACCGCTGAACCGATTACCATGATCTGGAATAACACATAGGCTACTTTTTAGCCCGATATTCCCGCAGGATCGGGACTTACGCGAGTGGAACCGCGGAGCGCAGCTAGTGACGTGTTACAAGTTCAGTAGGTATCTCTAGTGTACGCAGGTGCGTTAACTATAGTTACAATTCCGTATTTGTCAGGAATTCGTCGCGTAATAGTAGTTCTATTAAATGAAATAAATCTAGCAAAACAATTAGACATGTCACCCTAGCTGACAGCGCACGTTTGTTGCAATTGATGCGGTAGGGTGGCTATGCTGTAGGAATTTTCCTACCTAGTTGTTGTTACTAAGTTTATCAGTTTTTATTCGGGATCAATAGTAGCCTATGTTACTCCTCGATACTGTAGCTTTCTATAAGAGAAAGCTTTTTAACCGACTTCAAAAAAGGAGGAGGTTCTCAATTCGTCGCGTATATATTTTTTAAACTCGGTTCAGTAATCTCGGAACCAATTCATTACAAACAAACTAACAAACAAATAAATCTATCCTCTTTATTTTATTAATCTAGATATATATAGACTCTAAATTGTCATAATGTATAGTCACACTGTTGTATAGTAACCTGATATTGCGTTACATTTATACGCAATGTAAAGTTTACAGGCTGTTCGATTGAACTACAACAATTAATTAACATCAATTGTCAAATGGAAACAAGATGGCGGCGTATATTCCCAACAGCCACCTTCTACTTGGCCATGGAGGCCGTTGGGAGCTTATTAATGTTATCTTGCCCCATCCATTTCTCTTTAGCCACCATTTACACTATAAAGTACTCGACATTGAACATAAAAAAAGTCAAAAAAACAAAAAAGGTAAAAAAGTACCTTTTTTACTTTTTGAGGTACGGACGACTAAAAACAAAGATGAGAATTGATAACCCTTCTTTTTAACTGATAAAAAAATTCTTTGAGATAGAATAGGTAAATACACAAACTTGTGACAAGTATGTTTTCCCTCTACGCAAAAACTACTGAAAAAATTGAAATTAAATTTGACGTTAAGATAGCTAGAATCCTTGAATAGCGTATATACTACATTTTGTCTCGATATTCCCACGGGACTCGCGTGTGAAACCAAAAGTTTCGTTTGTCACAATCGGTTACACAAACTGCTGGCGAAGGCTTTCCCAACAGAGGAAGCCATTGACATATCTATTAATATCAACTTGGTATAAAAAAACTTAATTTTTAACCGTTAATTGAGTTGTCAACGTAATCTAAAGGTATTTATAAAATTATAAGAAGATAGAGTAAACATCTACGAAAGTAAAGTCCTATAAATATTATAAACTAGCTGCGTTCCGCGATTTTACTCGCGTAAGTCCCGATCCCAAAGGTATATGGGGATCAAAAGTAGCCTATGTTACTCCTTGATTTCTATTGGTGAGATATTTATTGAAATAGATCTAGAGTTCCTGCGCCCATTCATTGCAAATAAACAAACAAATAAATATTTTCGTTTTATAATATTATAGTACATATAGATGTAAAAGTTTACATGTAGGTATGTATGTGACTTTATTACTCTCTTAACATATGTATAACTTGTATCCCTATTTTTCCTAAGGGATCGGAATTTACACGGGTAACGCACAACAAAGTAATCGAATTAAGGTTCTTTTTTTACCTTTTGAGGTACGGAACCCTAAAAAATTACAGGTACTCAATAATAGTACCTTCATAAACCATTTTTTTCTCTAAGCAAAGATACACTTAAGATGTTTTCTCTATATGATTCAGTGTATATAAATCTCTTGCCATAATCAAATGACCAAGAAATCACGCATTAAAAATAGACACAAATCCATCACTGTCACGATTTACATATTATCTACTAATAATAGAATAACGATGTTATTTACAATAAGAATACATTTATTTAACAAAGTATAGATTATGATGACCATTTTGGTCAAAATTCGTCTGTTTGAAAACAACTAAAATAGCAGGAGTGATGAGATTTCTGAAGATATGTTGGTAAAATTAATAGTTAAGTACGAGTTTATCAAAAGAATATTACCAAAATGGAAATTAAAATAAATAAACTTGGTTTAATACTTTAACAATATACCAGAATATCGTATAGTTTCTTTTAAATTTGTTGAGGTCAACCTACCCCTGTTATATACCCCGGCCATGGGGGAGCTTGACTAGTTTTTCTGTTCCGGAAAATGAAGTGTTGAAGCTAAACTGTTGTCAAATTGACGGTTTTCAGATTGTAATAGTTGCCTGATATATTTCCTATCACATAATATACTAGTTCACACTGATTTAAGGTCAAAAATAAAAGAGTTATGCTTGCTTAAATGAAAAATTAAAAACCCACAACGGGCTTCCCTACATACAATTACTGTAATCTATTTTTCATGTGAATAAACGACTAAAGTCGCATGTAAAAACAAGCATCTAAATATTCATAAGTTGTAACTTAACTTCCCGTCACAGATCGATGCAAGAATATGAAACGGCTGGGTTGTTTCTGATGAAACACTTCACATTGATAGCGTAGCGGAAAAATGGAGGAGCAATTCTGTTTATTAATTGATTATGTAAATTAAGTAAATAACTTAAGGTTTAGTTAAGTTGCATGTTGAATTCTAAATGTTATGTAAACCCACTAATCATACTAATTAATGTAATTTTTTTGTTTATGTAATGTGTTTTGTTTATTAGTTGCAATAAAGTGCTTATATAAGTTGTCGTGTAGCCCCGGTATAGAATAGGGTTAGCCCATCTCATGAGATGGGGATGGGGATGAGGGATGGGTGGGATCTAGGGGAGACTAGCAAAGCTTGAGTTCTCCCCGCGCGGGGACGGCTAAAGTTCTTGGACCTAAGGAGGGTTGGTGTCAGTGGGTATGGTCAATACAATGATGACTTACCTACCAACCTCGATAATTTGGGGTTCTAGCGAGCCCCGGGCTTCCAAGAGTGATGCAACGGGGATCAACGCTCAGATAAGAAGATAGTGTGTATATAAGGATTCAGAGACTAATTATAAATTATATGTAAAACTGGATGATGTGGCTGAAAAGTGTGAAATAATAAAAAATGACGTCTGCTAAAGTCGTTATATTATTTTGTGACTACTGGCAGAGATATGTAAAAACTTCTAGATACGTAATAGGGCAAATTTCTTGGCTACACAAATGCAAGCTATCTAGCCAGAGAAGTCTTAGTTCCATCCCAGCTCACGTCACGATCACCCGCTTGTACCCGCCGCACTTTCACAACATTACTCACAGACAACAATGCCTTCGTGCGTATTTAGGCGATGCACGAATTATACTCCAAAAACTGGCAAAAATATTTCATTTCATACGTAAGTAAAGCTGTATTTATTTATTTTAGTTTATTTTCTGAAAAAGTTTTTTTTCCAAAAACTCAACGAAGTTTTTGACTTTGACGTTTTATCATTCTCTCATAACCGCTATGAGATGTCATAATAATATTATTATGACATCTCTTTCTTACGTCATGCAAGTAGCATTGAGTCTTTATGTTTTAGAAAGAGATAACAATAGTTTCGTCTATTTCTTCTTTAAATTATGTGAATGAATATAAATAATGAGGTTGTATAGCATACAACTGTGCCGCTTTTCAATAATGATTTGTTCTGCAATGGCGTCTCTATAACTTTAATAGACTCATTGACTACTGGGCTTGTTTTATTTGCTTTTCAGTTTTCATTTAAAGTTTTATAAGCAGGTAAATTTTTATTTTATTTTGCGTGAAAGGAATATAAAGATATATTTGAGACATTACCTCTAGTATTAGTAAGTAATATCAAAAAGGAAGGATTAGGACTGGATTAGGACTAATACTAATAATAAGAATCTGGAAAAAATAGATCGAACAAGAACTATTTATTATTTACTATGCATGATATCTGCACAACGAAGTTTGCATCACAAAATTACTGGTCACGTAGGAAAAAACAAATTAAATATATATCATTTAGTTTTTAATTTTCTATATATTTTTTTCACTTGATTTGACCAGTAAGTTTTACTGAAAATTTACAAACTCCTTTTATTCTGACATCTGAAGAAGTTTGTAATACAAAATGACTGGGCTCCTAAGGTAGAAGAAAAATCAATGAGACTACTAGATTTCAATTATTTTCTTTTCAGTTTTAATTGAAATCAAATTTTTCAAGCAGTCGGGTTTTTTAAATTTAAACATCATTTTTATTTTTGTCGAAATAAAACAATAGGATCATACCTACATCATATTTTTCTATACACATAAAACAGGCTTATATTAAAGTTCCTCTGCCATCAAAGTTCGCCTTTCAAATTAAATCAAAATGCGATGTGTTGTCATGGTTGTCTGTGAGTCCGCCTCTTTACTGTCCCACTAAGGGTCCCCTCCGAACTGTCAAATACATGTCAATTGTAAATCAAACATGGAGGAAAGAGGAAACGACCTCTTTGTATGATGTAGGGTAACGCCCATGTATGGTGTCATTTTGATGACCTCGGCGGGTTCGAGTCCCGCCTAGGAATAATTTTATTTCCTTGTGGTATTTGTACAGATGGGATATTCGTAACAAAATTATTCACAGCAAAGAAGTTATATTCCTAGAACTAGAATGCTCATATAGAACTAAAAAGTCCCTTTCTAATAACACATATGTTTACGATACTTTATTTCCAGCAATTAGACCACTGTTAGCTCCCAATCAGCACGGATTCGTTCGTGGCCGGGGTACTGAATCAAATCTCTGTGAGTTTTTACATCAGACTTTAGAAGCAATGGAGAAGGGATATCAGGTGGACGCTGTGTATACCGATTTTTCTAAGGCGTTTGATAAAATTTCGCACCATTTGTTGATAAATAAACTTGAGAATATTGGTGTACATGGTGATCTTTTGAGATGGTTAACCTCCTATCTGCGTGACAGGTCTCAGGCAGTTGCAATAAAGGGATTTACATCTAGTTTCGTTCCTGTCTCATCTGGGGTGCCACAGGGTTCCCACCTCGGTCCTCTTCTATTTAATATATTTATCAATGATGTTGTGGATTGTTTTCATAATTCTAGAGGATTATTATATGCGGATGATACTAAAATATACACTTTTGTCAAATCTGTTGAACATTGTCAGTCGTTTCAGAACGAATTGGATGCATTTTATAAATTTTGTTCAGCAAATGACCTTAAGTTGAATATTAGTAAATGTTACTCAATAACTTATTCTCGTAAAAAAAGCCCAATTAATTATGATTACAAGTTTAATAAAACAACAATAGAAAGGGTGGCCGGAGTGAGGGACCTCGGTGTCTACCTTGATAGTGAGCTGAATTTGGCTACTCATGTGGACCAGGTTACAGCCAAAGCTTATAGGATGTTGGGTTTTGTATTCCGGCAATGCCAGAACTTTAAAAATATGAACACCTACATAATTTTATATAACTCCTTGGTTAGATCTCACTTGGAATACGCTTCTACAGTATGGAACCCTTTCTATGCTACCTATATAGACCAGGTGGAAGCGATACAGAATAAGTTTTTGAAAAGATTGGGGTATAGGTTTAGAGGTGCTACTCCTCGGCTGGAAACATTGGAACTGAGACGTGAACATAGAGACCAGATATTTCTGTATAAAATTGTTAATAACATTATTGATTCTCCATTTCTGATGAGTCGTATTTTATTCAGGTGTTCTAGTCCTAGAACACGCTCCAACACAGCTGTTTTTTCGATACCTTTTTGTAATACTCGATATTCGAAAAATAGATTTCTCATTAGAGCTTGCATAACACATAACGATCGTTATCATCACATAGATATATTTTTCTGTAAAATAAATAGTTTTGTATCACGCGTTAAACAAGTGAAATGCAAATCACAGGTGTGATGATAGATCTCTTTTGGCCAATTTTACTGTGTTAATACTTCTTTTTGTGTTAAATATTTATTAGGTATATATAATATAATATATCTTATTTTTTTTTTTTTAGGTAATGTTTCTTAGCATTCCAAATAAATTTGTTTCTCATCTTGTCTAAATTTAAATTCATAAAATGAAAATGCTTATTGTCACCCGTATTTTGTAGTCTTTCATTGCTATGTATTTTTTAGAGTTGAAAACTGTTTTGGCTAGTGTAATATTTATATTATAACTTTATCTATAAGTAAAATAAGAAGCTGTATGTTTTCTTTAAATAAATAAATAAAAAAAACACTAATTATTAAAAAGGGACAGCACATTGCAACCAATCTTGAATTTAAAATTTAACGTTTATCAAATAACATTTGACATTTTTCGATAAATACAATTTTTGATACCGTTTTCCATACATTGTTGAGTCACTCATTATAGTTTCGATGGCAGTCCAGTTGCAATATATATTTTCATTTTTTATAAATTAGGTACGCTTTACTGTAACAACGCAGTAGGTACTAACTATGCTATGGGGTACGTAGCACCAATTGGTACTGTGATGTCTTATTGACCATACCTACTGCAAATACAATTAGAAATTTTGCAATTTCAATGTTCAGGCCGCATGCCTGACATCAACCCACCTCAAGAGGAATCAGTTTACCCACCACCGCGGTTCGCGGTCCTATACGACATCCACACGAAGATAAAAGCACATATAGAGTAGCTTGATTCTTTACAGGAGCTACATGTGCTAAAGGTGCCAATAGAACTAAAAATAAATTCTCACATAGAAAACAATTTGTTTATTAAAACATTAAAAATCTAACATCCAATATGGCGCAACATCCATAAGGAAACATAATAATAATTACTACAACTATAACAGAAGAGAAACAAACTGCATCAATGTTTACACAGTATAAAAGTTATATTAAAGTAGAGCTGCTCTCCCCCCGATGTTGGACTAATGCATTACTGAAATAACGACATACATGTGCATCAGTTGCGTAAAGCGACACGCTTTCAGGGTCATCACATCACATAGATAAGGATAAAAAAATACTATGCTTATTTTTTTTTATTATAATTTTAATTTTAAGGCTACGGCCATATAGAAAGATTGTTTGCTTAGAGCCTAGTGGCTTCTATTCTGACAAGTTAGAGCTAGGCGCCAAACCCTATGTGCGGCCGGTCCCGAACTTTTTTAGACGCCAGGCGCTCACAAGCCTCCTGCCAATGCGAACATAGAACAAGGGTTCTTACCAGTTTCGGTTGCAAGTGGTGTACTATGGAGTTTGTTCGGTTGGTAATAAGCTACTCTTTAAACTGTCAGCTTTACCAACCGAAGGTAGATCTCACGAGCACTTCATTGGAACGACCTAAGTAGGTAATTAATTAGGTACTTTTTGAAAAAGCAAGGTATGTTCATATATGAGGAGTTTGTAATGAAAAAGTGATTCCAGAAGCACCGTCAATGTAGGCTCTAAAAGAGAGCGATTTACAGTATTTACAAGAGCTTTTCATAACACAATTTAACTTCGATCAGTTTTCATTGATTCAGAATATAATTTGCTTTATTTGGTATGGCGTCAAAATAGCAACGTTCAACGGGATCAGCCCTAATCTTTATTTTAAAAATAACCAAAAACAGATAATCCATAGAGCGGCGACGTTTATGTTAAACTTTATGTAGATGTTGTTCACAGCTCGATTACGGCGCAACTTTTACAACTTATTTTACGATCGAAAACAAATAGTTACACCAGCTTTTTTAGAGAGCTTTATTGAATAACAGATCTGATCTATTCGGATTAGTTTGATTTTTAATCCATACTTCTATAAAGAGAAGATATTTATTTGGAACGAATAGTCTGCGAAACTACTGGACCGATCTCTAAAATTCATTCATTAATAGAAAAACACATTATCGAGGAATAACATTTTAGGCTAAGATTAGCCTAAAATGTTAGTCTAAAAATCTTAGCCTTTACCTTTCTTAACCTTTATAGAAGTATGGATTAAAAATCAAACTCTTGATATTCAGGAACCCCGGGAGACGCTAATCCTAGTAATATTATAAATGTGAAAGTGTGTGTGTTTAGATGTTTGGATGTTTGTTACTCGATCACGCAAAAACTACTGAACCGATTGCGATGAAACTTGGAATATAGGTAGCTGGATACAGGGAATAACTGCACATAGGCTACTTTTTATTCCCGCGGGAACGGCACTTACGTGGGTGAACCCGCGGGGCGCAGCTAGTATTTAACATAAATTAATACCTAAGCGTAGGCTCACAGATCTAACATACCTTTTACGGCATTAACCTTGCAGCTTCCAATATTTTAATGGAAGTAGTTACTTCGACCAAGTAATGCGTTCATTGTTCATGAAAGTTTCTTTAAAATAGAGTCCCGGTTTAATCCTTAAACCACACCACACGCGGCGGAAACGGGAAACAACCCTTCAACTCTAAACTTTATGATCGACTGTAAAACTCTGTAAAAGAACAGACTCACTCGCTGTTTACGAAACGCATCCGTAGGTATAATTTCAGTAACCATATTCAGAGACTATATAGCAGTGTCCTGCGGTTTAACCCACGTAAATCCCTTTACTGTAGGAATTCCGAAAAATCCTTTCTTAGTGGATACCAGCAGATGACAAAGAACACACTCTCCTAATTTCACGTCTCTAGGACCAGCGGTTTGGGCTCTGCGTTGATATAAATGAGGGTATTTCAGTCATTCCGTCAGTCAACCAGTCGAGATATTGAAATTTATACTTATGTATAGATAGAACTATACAAAAAGTGATCCAATGGACGGTTTATAGGTTTTATAATTTATCAAAGTTTTATGTAAATTGATGTGACGATGATCGTTAGTTGGGACAGATATTCCCATAAAATGCCGTTTTGTTTTTTATTGATTTTGATTTTTATGCAACGAGGTACCACATTCACCTTACCATATAAAATCACAATGCAATAGACGAGATAGTTATAGGTATACTAGTTAGTTGTATTATAACCACTTACGTAGAAGAAACACGTCCCTGCTTGGACTACGGTGTTCTGCGAAACACGTTCACTCTATAATAAAATAATAAACCCTGTTATATTACAGCAAAGTAACAAAACAAGCGTTTTAGTTATAACACCCTACAACAGGTAAAGTTATAAAACAACACATTCCTTGATGATATAACGGCGCGCGACGCTCTGTGCGGCGCGGGCGCGGTGCACCCCTCGCGGTTATTTTGGACCAAGTTCATTAACGTCGCCTTTATTGGCCTCAGGGATGGGACGTGTCGATAAAATAATTGTAGATTGAAGTCATAGTATGCAAACTTCCCTGTTTAGTTAAAACGGGCTTTGACAAGTCATGTGTCCAATATCCTACATTTCCGACAACTTATGTGACCTTTCCTACAAATAAAGTGACCTTGTGCCTTCATCTTGAATAAAAATATGAAGATGATGCAGGCGTCTCGATATTGCTAATTAAGTAAAACTATTTCAAATGTACAGTACTAACTGAACCACCAATTGAAGTACAGATTACTGATAACCAATCCAGGAAAAACCTTTGTTCAAATAAATAAATAAGTAAACCTAAGTGAAACCTAAAGATATGCGCGTAAATTGTTTGGTGTTTAGTGTCATATTAATCAATTTAGTTTCGGAAAATGTAATGAAAATGAAAACTAAAGCCAAACATGAACTTTTCCGTTAGTACCTACACTTCCAAATCTCGTAATGAATGATGTAAATTTATTAGTCTTACAATGACTTCGTCGACTGTTTTTGTGTCTGCTTGCAGATATAAAATATACTTACTTGAAACTGGCTGAATCCCAAATAGCTATAATTGGTTCAAGACCGAGAAGAAAATATGTACGAGACACTTAAAAAGCAATTACTAAAAGTAGTTCAGTCCAGTAAAATGATTGTCAAGCTACCAAAATAAAATTGTATAACAAATTAATTTTGACATTTCCAAATACATGTAAGTATTAAGTAAAGTTACTTAATCTTATTAAAAATAAATTATTTATTCGTCCTTTAATTTTTATTACTTTCGCACCGGAAACTGGAATTATTAAGATAACTTCAACCTTTGGCCACAGAATAAATAAATGTACTCATTTTGGCGGCCTCTGTGGGGTTTTGGACGAATTTCAATTCCCGCATGGGACAAGTAACATATTTACGCTGACCAATAATGTTTGTCTCAAGTTCTGGGTTAATATAAAAGTATTGTAAGTAGGTAAGTATTATTTTAGCAATTTAAGTGATATTTTTCCCACAATTTAATGTAGTCTGGAAACTATGTCGAAGAGTGTTGAAGCCTATCCACATTTTAGACAAAATAAACGACAATTGTGGCTATTGAGTTTAGCTCATACATATAAACCCCATTAAACCATTTAATTCTGAATTTAAATCGATAAAACTAAGAAAACATTTAAAATAGTAACTTGTTGCGTACGCGCATATATACAAACTATTGTGACATTATGTCAAGTAGGCAGGCAGACAGATGACATTTCGTCACTCGCATAGATATGAATGTAGATTGATACGCTGAAGGGCACGATTGCGACTTAAACAATAATTCTGATTGACTACAGACCGAAAACCTTTCGCAAGTTTTTTTACAAGCGATAGATAGCATTTGACCGATATAACCCGATGGTAAGTGATGATATGGTCAAAGGAGTAACACGCTCGTCTATAAGAAGGAAGAAGGTAGTGAAACAAGATTCGACCCGTCTTCCTCAGTAGCTGCACCAGCAAACATTTCATATCTTTAGGACTAAACAGCTGGCAATTTAAAGGATGTGTCCCTTGTGACAGTGTTAAATATTCACTAAGAAAGAGTTTTTGAATAAAACAAATCAAAATTGTTACCGTAATTTTAATTATTTCAGGAGGAGGTTCAAATGCTCCATCAACCTGTACCTAGATCTTTAGGGGTTGATTATTTTTGGTAGAAGTTCCAAAATGAGTAATCTACTGCATTATGGGATGCTATTCTGTCCATCATTCCAAAGATACTCATTAGATCCTCACAAAAAATTTTTTTACCCCCTTTAAGTCTCACCTTTTCATCAAAAAAACAACTATCTCAATAAAAATCTTTCTAATATTATAAACGCGAAAGTTTGTAGGTATGTATGTATGTGAGGTTGTTACTCTTTCACGCAAAAACTACTGAACCGATTGCGATGAAACTTAGAATATAGGTAGCTGGGGATCTGGATTAACACATAGGCTATCCCGATATTCCCGCGGGAACGGGACATACGCGGGTGAAACCGCGGGGCGCAGCTAGTTATATTTATACGCGACGAATATAGAATCTCTTTCTTTTTTTGAAGTCGTTTAAAAATCCCGCGGGATCGGAACTTAAACAGGTGCAACCGCGGGACAAAACTAGTATTTATATAAGTCGTTAAACAATGTAATTGATCGGTCGATAGTTTGTTGCTCGTGTACAAGTGTTTTCTAATTGATTATGTGCCGAGCTGAGATTTGTTAAGATGTCAAATATTAAATGGTTGTCTGGCGGGTTCGGTAATAATAATAAATAACTGTCGTATGTATTATTTTTACATATAGGTACAAATATCGTATCAAACTCGTATTTATAACAACGCGCGAAATTAGTAAAGAACGTTTTTAATTTCAGACTATAATCTGACATTTTGGTTCCTTAAAAAACAAATCTGAATTTATTTTAATCTAATAAGGATAAAAATCGTTCTAAATAACCGTCAATTTCGCTTTATTTGCACCTAGCATTGAAAATACTTAGTTACTTATTGGACCAAATTCCCGATTACCACCTGGTGGCAACTGGCAATCCAGTGATATGGCAACAGGGAATTTACCATTATGAGGAATGAACATAATGATTTTGTGGACATAATATTAATTGGGCATATTTAAATAGACATTTTGACAGAGTGGACATTGTGGTAAGTAGGTATATATAGTGGACTTTATGAGACCAAAAATAATATTTCGACTCCCCGAAAGGACACAAACACAAAAACACAAGGCGGTCAATTATGTATCTATTGTTGCAATCAATGTCTATAATTTTATCGATATCTTCCCCCGAGTAGAACGTCCCAACCCTGAGTCGTGTTTACACGGGATGCGGGCGTCTCGTTACGCGATCCATGAATCATAGTGCAACTGTGTGCACCCGGCTTTATGTGCGCTCGCGCCGGACGCACTTCGTAAACACACCGGGACATTTTATGTAGCGCGTAACTAGCCGGGGACTGCGGTTTTACTTGCGTGAAACGAAACTAAAATATTTAAAGGAACGAGATAACATGTAATACTAATAAGTAAGTATATTGGACACTTAATAGGTATGTACAGTTCTAAACACGCTTCAAATCCCACCTAAAACTTTTTTGATAATTAGCACCGGATCAGATTTTACTATTGAGAGAAAATGAATCGTCTTTCTTTTCTCAATATTGTCAGTGTTTCAATCATATTTTATTATTTTGTGACTTTATAGTGGGCGTTTTCCCTAAAACAAGACAGAGAACCGGTTTTAATGATTTATGTAGATACAGAACGATTTCTTACAAACAAAAGATACATTAGATTATAAGACTTACCGTTTTCTCCAAATATACACAGATAAATTATTAATTGTGAACTAATACTGTATGACACTGTGTAGGTATCTAGTACTGTAACCGAATTTAATATTGGAGTGTTAAAATAAACTTATCTGCAGACATCGTACTGCAAAGTGACGGGACTTGCTGGTAGTCTACCCTCACTAAGAGAGTCTTGGCGGGAACTCGTTGAGGAGATGTGGTGCTAAATTTTCATTTTTGTGAAACCTAGTTCATATGCGTGCAAATTGTTTAATTTCGGGGGCATATTAATCAATTTAGTTTCGTGAAGGTGTACAAGTGGAATGAAAGTGAAAATCGGTGCAAAACATTGACTTAGTGTTGTCTCCAAGGCTCCGTGAAGATTGTTTGTAAATGGCCGCCGTGTTTACAAATGATTCCCTAGACTTGACTTTAACTATGACGACTTGACTGTTTCGATGCAAATAACTTGCATAATATATTAAAATACATGACACTGGCTAATTTCCTAATGGCCATAATCGGTTCACAACCGATAAGAAATAAATACCCTCACTATAAAAAAAATGTTTTTTTTCTAATTGACGATTTTTTTTTTAAGAACCATGTTTGTATGCCCACGTGGTAGGACTAGAGATTCTTTAATTTTGTATCCATCTTTTTATACCTAGATCCACAAACAATATATTTCATTTCATTTCTGTTTCTATCGTCTTTAATTTTTTCTCGACCGCCTTTTGTTTCTGTTTCGATCATCTTTAATTTCTATTTCTAAGTTGCATAATTATTGATCTAAGACTTTGAAACAACTTTCATTTAGGCGCTATATGATGAAACATACAATACATAGATTGCCAAATACATATCTCATCCTTTTGGCACCACCGTAGTCGGGTAAAGAGACAAACATAAACCATGGTACATACACCGCCATTTCTTATTTACAACAACAACTTTATGTGACATCCTGCACGTAGGCAAAAGAAATTAAAAAATACCTAAACAAACTCACAGATAATTAAAATAATCTGTAATTTTACTTTACTACTTATTTTCGTATGTGTTTATCATGCGATAAATACATTGATAAATAGTAATTGTGGAAATTACAACTGATATAAACATTAGAAGTGTAAAATGAAATGTATTGCATTTGAAATTAAGGTCGAACTAATTGATTGCAATTTCTGAATGATAACTCTTTGGAATGTGGGTGCAATGATTGATAAGGATTTCATGATAAACACCGGTCAAGTGCGAGGTGGACTCGCGCACAAATGGCTCCGTACCATGATCGCCAAAAAACACATTCGTTGTAGGTATGAGAGCCCCACTTTATTATTATATTTTGTTTTTATTTTTTGTTCTTATAGCGGCTACAGAAATACATTATCTTTGAAAATCTCAACTGTCTCGCTATGAGATATTATAGTCTGGTGACAGAAAGACAGACGTCAGCAGTCTTAGTAAAAATGATCCCCATTTTACTTTTTGGCTACGGAACCCTAAAAAGATTAAATACGTAATATTTGTTATGGATTTAACATGCGTTAGATAAGAGCTAACGCATGCTCGGGAATTCATATCATGTGTAATTTGCAAGTCACAAAACAAAAATGTGCAAATAATGTGCCGATATTGTAAGTAAACAGTATAAGTATAACAGGCAGTATAATTATTATCAATTCTTCAGCTACCTATAATCCAAGTTTCATCGTAATCAGTTCAGTAGTTTTTGCGTAAAAGGAGTAACAAACATAAACTTACATACAGCCACAGCGGTCAAAATTTAAATTGTGTGTTCTGTATTATCCTCGTTAAGTGTACCCATACAGAACACAATTCAAACTAATAAATGGGTCCACAATTAGGTACATGATGCATACAAAGTACAAATATCGTTTGATTCAAAGCCCTATAGTACAGATAGCATCAAAAGTCCATGACCACATCCAGATTTTTAAAATTACTATAAAAAATTAAAACTACATCATAAAAATTGTGGGGTGTCAAAAAAGGACACGACACGAAAAGTCACGTGACTTTCCGCGAATAATATGTCAATTTCATACAAAAAAAAACTATCGATTGGCGATTTCGTCATTTGATAATTAAGAATGTTGTCTAGAGCTGCTGTACTGCGCGTCGTCTCTTTCAAATGCATGCAAACAACGCAATGGTTCTCGCCGCGCAGGTTTTGTATTTGATGTATTTGGAGATGTATTTTTCCTTGAAAATATTTCTAGTAGGCATGCCTAGAGCATTATGTAGTAGGTACCTACTTACCTAGATATATATGCCAGTTTTTTATCAATTTACGAAAAATGAATGTGGACATAGATCTTTGATGGTGACTGTACATGTAGGTAAGTACACTACAGCCCGGCCCGGTGCAGTATGCTGGCGGGACTCTGTAAGTACTTGGCTGCACTCACCCAATTCAATAGCTGACCCTTAATTGGACGATTGGACATTTCCTTTTATAGGGGGGGAGGGAATTAATATCGACATAAAATATTAAAATTAGAAGTGGAGGTAACGTTGGTAACGTATTTAGATACTAGGTATGTATGTAGGGAATAATCAACGAAACTGTCTAATTAACTTGTAATTAGCAAATTTATTTTGTTTATATTTGCAAAGTCGCATCTTACGACCTTCTTGTACACATTTGAAAATCGCGACAGCTGTTCCTGTCACAATTTAGTTTGACGTTTAGACGCGCCCTTAATTAGCTCTAATTTATTACATAACGCGATCGAAAAGCGCACTTCTATTTTGTGCATCTAGTGTTAGTTCTTAGGTCTCGTAACTCGACCTAACGACTGCTATCACATGTTAGGTACACTCGTTTACTAAAATTAACATAATGATACTAAATTATTTAAATTACTGAAATTGAAGTTTGAAGAAATTGATATTACGTTATACTTATTGAATGTTTTTATTTAATTGACCAAGTATTTTATTCTCAAAAGTGTTTACTTAATTGAATCAGACTAAACATTGTAATTTAATAATATTATGTTAATGTGATCTAAGGATATCTTTACACCTGCTTTACACTTAGAATTGTGTTGTGTTATTTCATGTACCACTTATTAAATAAACATCTTTTAAAATTGAATTGAATAACAACCAGCCTCCAAAAATACTCCCCAGTGGCCAGAAGATATTTCTGACAAAAAAAAAGTCGATAAATTTCAAAAATACTAACATAACATCACTATTCAAATCGATTTCAAAGGAAGCACAGTTTGATGCAGTTATTGCTTAAACGAAGCAAAATTACAATCAAACCTACGTAGTTATGGTACCTAAACACTTCACTATCCATTTAGGGCTTTAAGGGTCCTCATATAAAATAATAGTAATTTAAAAACAATAGCTAAAGTAAATCACTTGAAAAACTGTTACTGCTACTCGACGATGTAACTGGTGCTGGCAACCTTTTACTTTTTTAAATTTAAACACAAACTCTTAAAGTCTCTTAAAACATAAAATAAAATAGAAAATTACAAGCCGAGTCAATTATTGTAAATTGGTTAGCGGGTTTTTGTTTTTTTTTTCTCTCCAGTATTGTTACAGTGGCATTGTAGTGCTGACAGTGTCAAGTTTTTTTTTCTGACGAAATAGCGCAGCCATGACTAATTTAGCCTTATGAAATAGTAATCTAGATAGGGCAGGCCAGACGGTAGGCGCCGCCCGCCCGCCCGCGTGTGGCACGCAACTTAGTGGAAAAACGGGCGATTATGGCGATTGACGTGTCGTCGAGTTTCATTTGTTGACTGTGGTATTGATTGACAGATTTTGATTACCTACTCATTTAACAGAATAAGTTAAGTCTGAGATTTTTAATTTAAGCCAACATCAATAAACATAAACAGCAATATATTGTCCGAGCAACCAGAATTCTTATGGCTTATGTCGTTTGATCTCAACCTTAACAGTGATATTACATCTCTAAATAGTTCTAAAATCCACTGCGCTGCTGTAGTATCGCTACCGCAATGCTGCTTTTCACACTTTAAATTAATCGTCATTCATTCTTCGTTTAATCGACGTCATATTAACACCCGCAGCGATACTGTTTTCATTTAGACGCTATACTTAACAACATTGTCAGCGCTGCAGCGGCTTTTGATATCTATTTCTCGTAAAAGGAACATGGTTTTCCTAAAATGAGCTTTTACCTAAAGTTTTCGGAGTACTCTGTTTATTTCAGCGGAAAGCTCCAAGGCCCTGTGGCGCAACGGATAACGCGTCTGACTACGGATCAGAAGATTCCAGGTTCGAATCCTGGCAGGGTCGAAACCTTTTATGCTTTGTTTTTTTTGTTTTATAGTTTTCTTTTCTTGTCCTATGCCTTTTGGAAACATCGTAGCATTTCTATTTTTCTTCTAGAAGTCTATCGAATTTTAATTAAAAGATTTTTTGTATTTGGTACTTGCTCACGCAAAGAACACTACACCGATGGTAATGAAAATTGATATAAAATAATATCAAAGCCAAATCTTCTACAATAAATTTAGTTTAGCTATCTATACCAAAGTTTGTGTGTAAGTATGTTTGTTACTCTTTCACACAAAAACTACTGTACCTATTGATTGCGATAAAAATTGGTATGGATATAGCTGAAGATCTTGTTAAACACATATGCTCCCTAAATCTCGTGGGATCGGATGAGACCACGGCGCGCACTTAGTGATATGATAAACATCATAAATATTATGAAACTACCCGACATTCAAGATATTAAAATTGTATTAAGACCACACACGACCACGCTACGCTACCAGTATGTATAACACATTCGACGGCGTAACAATGGGTGCTAGAAAGGTGTGAATAGCACAAAGGGACTATAACTGACTACCTGCGTAGACAGACGGTAAGGGCGAACTGTCGGTTAAGATACGTGGTTCCGTAGGAAATAAAACAATAAATACTTACGGTAAAGATACCAATTGTTGACACTACACTCAAGTTTATTAGCGCTGAACATTTTCCTAAGATATTTCCACTTAGGCGTGTAAAACAGTGGGCGCAGCCTAAGATATTCCCGCGGGACCGGGACTTACGCGTGTAAAACAGTGGGCGCAGCTAGTTTTATTAATACTTAGTTTTGAAAAATTACAAAATTACCAAGTTTTCAAAAAAACTGAATTGGGCTGTGTAGTGGCATGTTTTAGACACTTTAACTGCAAATATTTGCGTAGGTTGAGTCTACCTAACTTGCATAGTAGGAAACTTTATAATTTTAGGGTTCTTGAAATTAAACCCTTTATTTGGTTTTAACCGCTTCTACACTAAAGAAGAGACCCTTATAGGACTCGAAACGTTGAGCATTGATATAACGGTAAGAGTACTTAACGCATGTGATTAAAGCCGAAAATTAAAACAAGTTTAATAACTTAAATGCAACATTGCGAAAACAGAAGAAAAATCTATTTAGAGTTCGTTTTTTAAATCCCAGTAGTTACTTACGGAACCCTACTGACCTTCGAACGTGCTTGCTAGTCAAGTTACCTTTTTAACACAAAAAACTCACCTTTGTTTCCTAAACAACGTGTGTTTTATGTTTCTTCTAAATTTTCAAGAGAAGAAACAAACTCCTTGCTTATGTTTCTTATTCAAAGTTTATTAAAACTGAAGAACCGATTTTAATAAATGGCTACAGATTTACACTTTAACTGCAGGTACAATTTTAACTAATGATATTTCGATTAGATTGGCAGTTCAACTATACCTACCTACAGGTCTCAGTTTTGAAAACACACGTGCGCTATAACTGGACAGCTTGACAATAAGCTTGACAGTTAAAACTGATGGTGTGAGCCTGCTAGAAAAAGAATCATTGCGATCGGATATTATGTTTCAAATAACGCCTCGTCTAATTTACTGTGTATACCTAATAATTGTGATCGAAGTTCACTTACAGGTAAGTTACTTTGATCATCTAATTAGACGGCAGAGATGTCTGGTAACAAAAACAAAAACATATTATTACATTCGAATTGATAACGTCCTTCTGTTTTAAAAGTTGCTTAAAAATTAGGTAATTTTATATACCTAAGTATTTATCAGATTACAAAAATGAGTTATAGTGCTATATTATTTTGTTAGCCCATTAATTAGTCCCACTGCAAGGCAAGGGCTTCCCTTTAGAGGAGTTAGGCAGTAAGATGCTACGGGAACCTACTCCGAATTGGCGGATGCCCCATGTCTTCGAGTCATGACTCACCATGGCGAAAGCAAAGACAACAAAACCAGGTCTTAGGACATTTCGTTTCCTCACGATGTTTATCTTCACCGAAATAGCGATGTTAATAAACACATCGAACCATATTTGAACCCACCACCCTCGGAAAATCCTAGAAATTAATTCCCCGACAAATCCTCGGACCCTATAAATCAAAGTCGGTGTACCTATCTAGCACTAGACCAATACCATTATATTAAATTAGTTCTCCTAATTATAGAATATTATTGTTTCGTATTACATTGTATTCCGAGAGACAAACTAAGATATTTAAATCTAGAAAACATTTAGGCTTGCTTAGTTTCAAAGACTTGTTAAGAACTATCGTCCCATATAGATTCATTATAGTTATTAATTTAAACGCCAAAACAAGCAGTTCCTTGTCTCTACAACTTCAAACCTAACCTAAAAAAATATCTTACCCAATCAGAATCCGATAACCACAACACTACACACACGTTTTCAAAAAAAACATCAATACAAACACATTGAAAAGAGTTTAAAACGTCCCATAACACGAGAAAAGATCCAAAAAAGTCCTTAAAATGAATTAAATAGTCTATTTAGTAGTATCACTGCACAGACCACCCCAGAAGTAAAGTATTTTGACAGCTGATTGCTAGACTGGTGGGTACGGCGCATGCGTCAACCGCAGAGGGTGAAAAAAATGCTTTTTTTGAGACGGGGAGGGTTGCAAAGGGATGCAGGTTCGAATCTTGGGGACCACTAGTTGCGACCCGCAGTTTTAATCGAGTACGTTGTAAATTAGTAGGTAATGGATGATTAAATAAATATTGCACATTATACACATCGCAATCTAGCCAAACTAAGCACTAGGCTTGTATTATGGGTAGGTACTAGACAACGGGTATACTCCATATTAAACTTAAATAGAATTATTAATCAAGTTTCCCAATTTCTACAACACACGATTAATTCTTGTAGCAATCGGTTTAGAGTTTTATAATATAGAAATAGGAAACATGTAAGGTATGGTAGGTATTGACTTAATAACTAGGTACATACAGTCAACTAAGCTTTTACGTTTATAATATTAGTAAGATGTAAAATTGTAGGGTGTTAAACGACGACGTTCAAATTCATTAATGTTCATGTTGATGTTTCCAAGATAAACTTTTCAATGAGATTTATTCCGTGTAAAGTAAAGCTACTTAATTGTTTTCAATAGAAATTATTAAGTACCTAAATGGGTACCTAAGTAGGTACTTATACTTAATAATATGTTTTGAAAACAAGTAGGTAGCTCTAATTAACACGGAATAAATATCAGTGAAAAGTTTATCTTCGAAACATCAACATGAACATTAATGAATTTGAACGTCTCGTCGTTTAACACCCTACAATTTCACATCTTACTAATGTTATAATTATGAATGTAACGGGAGGTTTTTTTCCGTGAACGTTTAGTTTAGGTGTTGTACCTACACCGTGCAGGTTTTGAGAGAGAGAGAACAAGTAGGTACGTATTTAAGGCGGCGATAGATGATAATTATCGGTCCTTGTCCGATTGCATATAAATGAGCGAGATGGAATTGCGTGAAAAAATCTACAATTTCTCGTAAAATCAATCTTTAACGAAGATTAAAATAATATTTTTATAAAATGTGATGAAGAGGTTCTAGGTATTGTATTTTCTAATATAATGATGCCTATAAGAAAATATAGCGGTTAAGGATTTAGAAGAAAAATTAATTTATTTTGTAAAACAGGGGTAACTTTGCCTGTATAATAGTGGTATTAAAGTTATTTTTTATTGTTTTTGAAATGAAGGGGACACTTCTTGTATCATGTACAATATCATAATACATTGTTTAAAGATCTATTTGATACCTGTTATGAAGAAAACTATTCAATCGGAAGGGATTTCACATGAGTCGCGTCCTTAAGCTTAAAAACTAAACAGCCGATCTCAATACAAATGCTCTAAAATACTCTAAAAATGCTACTAAGTAGTATTATAAATGTGAATGTTTATGTAAGTAAACGAGTATGTTTGATACTCCGTCACGCTAAAACACCTGAATCTATTGCGATGAAAATTGTTAGGCAGATAGCTGAAGATCTGTATGAAATAACACATGAACGGTTTATGCTGATATTCCAATAGGTAGGTTCGGGACTTATGCGAGTGAAACTGCGGGGCACAGCTAGTATACTATATAATACTATTTAATTTAGGTCAACCACCTCAACTATATAAACCAAAACTTGTAAAATTAGTTTTAGTTCGTTTTTAGTTAGTTTTATTTTTATTTTTGTAATTTTAGTTTTATTATATTTGAGATGTAACTAGAATTGTACATTCAATAATTGTATTTTCAAATAAAAGTTCTGAATTGTTTAAACTTGTAAACGATGTATATGTACTTATACATATACGCCTATGTATCTAAGTAAGAGGACTTGGTTAAAGTTTAAACAAATCACAGTTTTTATTACTCACTGAAACCACTTCGAAGTTTATAAAATCTATGACTAGGTTAACTACCGGAATCAGTGAGTTTCGCTAATCTCTAACACTCGAGTGATCTTCACCTTGAGGGTTGAGGTTAGAGGGCGGAGGGTGGTATAGGGGTAGGAATTAAGATAACATGATTTATATAGGTGTTTCATTGACAGATAATACGCAAAACGCTGTGGGGTTTTAACGGTATAAGGTGCTTAGATTTTTTTCTGTTCACGCGATGTTGTATTACAAATAAACTCATTTTTTCCATTTTCCCCTTATATTGAAATGAAACTCATTTCCGCTTTTAATTGCGTTGCGTTTATATAATTTATAGCATTTTATCAATGCCGAACGGTTAGACATCTTCACAGATCTTTTGCTCAGGGTAGGCATATGTTTTTTTTACAAATTACATCTCACTCTGCTCTGAGGAAGAAGTCTGTAAAGACTCCGAAAAGTAGGAACGGCATTGCAACAATGCTGACAATAATAATAAAGTCAACGCGATTAAAACTGGATTGTTTTTATTTCAATCAACAATTTGATCTACGTCTGGATGGATAACAGAGTAGATATGGTTTTGATAAAGGTAAAGACTAGAAGAAGAAAAGTCGCCTGACATTGATACGTTTCAAACTCGTCTCTACGGACAAGCGTCACCAGTTACGAAGTCAAACTGTTCGGGAGATTACTAAACACAAATTTAAAACGATGAAGATGAATCAAATTGCTAAAGTAGTTTTACAAATAGGTACCCACTATCTAAGGGACCGTCTCCACGAGCGTTAGAATCGCGGCGGTACATTGTATTTCCGTACAACGCACCGCCCCGCGCCGCGTTAACATCGCCGGGTGGAGACACGTTCATAGAGACTGTATAGAAATAAGTGGCTCGACGATAATATCGCCGCGATTCTAACGCTCGTGGAGACGATCCCTAAGTAATCTAAGACCCCCTAAAAGCTCGAAAGTATGTACCGATACAGGTAAGCTAATACTTTGACCTATAAACCGCCTCGTCCTCGATACCTGGCCTCCACCAGGCGAACCAGGGCGAACGCCCGCTAAATGCCAACGAACTACCTTGCCGACTGCCTTGCCGACAAGGTACAGAGGTGTTTACGAAGTCTTCCACTTAATTTGGTAACATTGTCGTATCTTGATTGCCAATTAAATTTTTACTTTTAAACAGGTTGGACTCGACGGATTTATTCCGCGTATTATAGCCGTAACAGACGATCGAACCGCATCACACCACTGATATCTACTACTATACCCATCTATGTATACTAATATTATAATGAGAAAAGATTTATTTATTTGAAACCAATAGGCTCAAAACTACTGGACCAATTTTAATAATTCTGTCACCTATAGAAAGCAACATTATCGAGGAGTTTGGCTGACATAGGCTTTTGATTCCGATATATCTACGAGATCTGGACTTACGCGGGTGAAACCGCGGGACGCAGCTAGTTAGTAATACTAATGTGCAACTAATATGACGTAAGTATTTAGTGGCGTTCGGCCACAGAATACACAATAGTGGTAAACGGTGCGGTGCGGGTTCAATCGTCTGGTACGACTATAAGTATGTTATAAATACGAGTATGAGTCACACGCTTAGATCCCAATTTCATGAAAATAAGAAGATAAAAAATTAGTCCATCTAGTACCTATCCATAATATGTCTCCAGCTTTCTACATATCGAACTTTATCGCAATCGGTTCAATGGTTTTTGCGTGAAGGAGCAACAAACACACACTTGCTGACTAGCTTAACATGGCTGGCATGAAACTTGGAGGGTTTGTAATCTTTGTAGTGTTGTGTAGAAATAAACTAAGGGTTAAATAGGTAATTTCCGTAGAAACGTGGGTGAAACTGTCAGACATTAGTTTCTCATATTCCTTCAAACAATCATGAGACAGGCGTGTACCTACTTAACAGTCACAATCAGGGTTTTCCATTTCCATGGCATTCACAGATCGATAAGCCCGTCTGGGACGCCTGAGCGTTATGAACACTAGACTTGGGTATGTAGGTAGGTAGATATAACTACTAACTGTTGATTTCAATAGCTCTAGAACGTTTTCAGTCAATACCACTTTAGTAACTACTTCGATTTAAAAGGTGCACTTTTAAACGTCATACTCGTAGAGCATCAAGATGAATGCCTTCAACATACCATTTAGCATCTACATCGGATTAATAGTAGTTTACACATCTGACATTGACCAAAAAGATCAACGTAAATCTGGTCATTAGTCTTTAGGCCATAAACTGCGTACTTACTTAAGCCCTATGGGATCGTATCCACGAGTGTTAAAATCGTGGCGATATTATCGTCGAGCCACTTGTTTCTATACAATCTCTATGAACGTGTCTCCACACAGCGATGTGAACGCGGCGGTGCGTTGTATAAAAATAAGGTAATATCGCCGCGATTCTAACTCTCGTGGAGACAGTTCCTAGAGATTAAAATTGGCGTCAAGATGGCGGGACCAACTCTCGAAAATAAAAACTTTATATTGCAAGATTTAGTACCAAATTGGTACTATTTGGTACTAAATCTTGCAATATAAAGTTTTTATTTTCGAGAGTTGGTCCCGCCATCTTGACGCTAATAGATTAAAGTAAATTGAATTTGTAATATTAAAATTCATGAAAACTCTGGTCAAAGAGTTCATAATCAATACAGCTAGTGGCATAGGTACGGCCCGTTCGAACTGGCCACCTAGACTCATATTCCAAAAAAAAACCAATGTATTGTTTGGTTATTAATTAAATGCTTAGTTGTGTAGCCTTTTTATCGTCTCGCTCGCAGTAGATGTGTAAAGTAGAGTCTTCTCATCTTACCATTCATCTCGGTAATAAAGCCTGTCTTAATCTTGGGCGCTTGAATCACACACTTCACTCAGGGCTCTAGATACATAAGTTTTTAACACTCTCTCTATACTCGAGAGTTAACTCTAGAATCCATCGTTACGTTTTGGATTCAATATGATGCCTTTTTTATAAGACAGGATTTAGTATCTCGGTGCTTTCTACTATTAGGCACCGAGGTTTGTACTAAAGCCCTTCTTATTTTGAAGTCACCATATTGAATCCAGAGCATACGAAGGACTCTTTACCCAGTTAACTTCTGCCTGAGCGTAGCGAAGGTGAAGTAAAAAGTGATAAAAAGGGTGGGAAACAGTAACAGATTTTCAGTACCTAACCTACCTATTGTTCACAAAAATAGTTTGTAGGTAACCACTTAATATTGCATGCCTCATGTAAAGGCTGGATAAAGTGTTTCTCAAATATTTAATTTATTATAAGATCATTGTATACTTTTATTCGCAATAAATGATATTTATTTTATTTCTTATCGGTTGTGAACCGATTATGGCCATTAGGAAATTAGCCAGTGTCAAGTATTCTAATATATTATGCAAGTTATTTGCATCGAAACAGTCAAGTCGTCATAGTTAAAGTCAAGTCTAGGGAATCATTTGTAAACACGGCGGCCATTTACAAATAATCTTCACGGAGCCTTGGAGACAACACTAAGTTAATGTTTTGCACCGATTTTCACTTTCATTCCACTTGTACTAATTCACGAAACTAAATTGATAAATATGCCCCCGAAATTAAACAATTTGCACGCATATGAACTAGGTTTCACAAAAATGAAAATTTAGCACCACATCTCCTCAACGAGTACCCGCCAAGACTCAAAATGATATGATATGATACTTGTTTAGGTACCTACCTACTAATATCAATTGAAAATACGGTTTACCAAAAACCCTCCGCGTGTTTTTTAAGTCTATGGGTACTCCTTAGACTCCTCTAGAGTTAAAAGAAAAATCTTTGACTGTAAACTCTAACTTTATGAAAGTGAGGAATCACGTCGCGTGCCTACAACTTCCTATGTCACGTCACGTCACGCGTGTTTCGTGACGTCACGAGCGACTTGTCGCGTGCTGCGTGCTGCGTGACGCGTGTGGAATATTGATGGAATGTCCTACTTTGTTATTTTATAGAGGTATGGTACGAATATTGATAAATTTGTAACGTTCTAAGCAGAGAAATGTAACTATTGTAAGAAGAAGCACCTTTTTGTAACAAAATGGTGAACAATTTTAACTTTAATTCGATAGCTGCCTTTTTTGCTCACACTTTATCTTCCAGTCCATCACATCATGCTCTTGCTTCAACTCAAGATAATTTGATTTACCATCACTTTTTGTAGCCATGAAAAAAACAAAGGAGGTGCATCTTAAACTTATTGTTTTATTAAACACATCACTAGTTCTAAAGCTTAATAAAATTTTTTTTTTTTGATTGGATTTTTTGCATTGGTTTGGAAAAAAACCTAAATAAAAAAGCCCGAAATCGATAAGCCGATATATTATTAAAAAATAATAAGTACCCAATTTGTTTAGTTAAGTATCCACATCGCTACAGTAGTCAAAATACAAATAAAAAAATACTTAAGTATTTAAAAAAAACTATTATTAAGTAAGTAAAATAAACAAAAAAAACTAAACAAATCAACTCAAAAATATTTCCAAAATTTTATTAAAAAAAAAAATTCAAATAAATAAAAAAATCAGACATTGTTACTATGTTATTTCCAGTTACTACTATTGAAATTCAAGCAACCAAATAATGATGTTGCTATAAAAATTTCAACAGGCGCTGTAATATTTTGGGTGGAACGTTACTCTTAAGTTTATACGGGAACGCGGGCTAAAATGGGCCACTTTTATTTCTTTGTTAGGTTATATTCCATATAACCCTACTACTAAACAAAGTTTTAATCAGTTCCTTACAACAATTTATTTTTAAACAGTCTTGGTTATACATTTTCATGTCTTATTTATAATTAGCAATGAGCTGAGACGCTCACTGAGAGAGAAGTCGTACAAAATTCCTTGGTAAACTTAACTTTGTGACCACCGAATTACAGCGTCTTTTCAGTGAGCATTGTGCAACCCATACCCATATAGGACAAACGGTTTTAGAGCCATGATTGGCCCCTAAGTCCAAAGTCAAAGGTAGAACCTAAGTTAGTCTAACCTCTGACTTAGACAAAAGGCAAAGGTTAAATTTTACCTCTTAACCCTGTAACTAATGGTTCGAGTGCATTGGCGACAACATAAGTCAGAGGTTGTCAGTTTAAGCTGACGTGGACAAAGGGCATTGGAATTCCCCTATGTCTTCTCTACTTAGAAGTTACAGTCTAACCAGCCCCCAGATTATCCATCCAGTAGATGTCTGACAACAGTGGAAAATAACAGGCACTATGCAGTACGTTGCTGCTTTGAGGTAATTACCGGTAATAACCACGTTACGTCAAAGCAGCGATGTACTGCATAGTGCCGTCTTTTTCACTGTTGTCAGACGTCCACTAAATAGATAATCTGGGGGCTGGACAGAGTTAGAGACTCCGACTTAGACAAAAGGCAACTAAGTTGTTTTGTGGTAACCACAGTTACCAAGTTTTCAAGGGAAATGGTTTGTTCCTATATTCAAAGTCAAAGGTTAGACCCTAACTTAGAGTCCCAGAATAGAATAAAAGACTTCAGTGTTTCATACTTTCGTGAAGTTCTAAGAGTCCCAGAATAGAATAAAATACTCCAGTGTTTCATACTTTCAGCTCGTGAAGTTCTACGTAGACTACTTAAGTATCGATAATTGCCAAGTCATGTAATATTGTCTCTTCGAATTCCTTCGGTTTTTGCTTTTTGTTCTCTGTCTTGGTCGTCGTCGGCTCAACGTGAAAAAATACTCTGAAAATATCGGAACTCTATTGTAAATATGATCTGAGTAGATTTTACTAGGCTGATGGTAAGGGTTGTCTGGAAGAGATCACTGTTAGCGATAACATCGAGCCATTGTCCCTTCATTATAATTAGCTGAAGGTAATTTACGGTCTTGTTTCAATGTAATGTGTTTTATTACATTTTGGTATAAAAAAAAAATCTCAGCAAAGTCTTCATTTATTTTACTCGACTAGATACTATCTCGCCTGATGGTAAGTGATAATATGGTCTGGGATGTAGCACGCTCATTTAGAAGAACGAAATATGTAATAAATAAATAAATAATACTTATTAATAATTCTACGGCGGAAATTGAACCTGATACCATGGGATACGATAACATAAGGGAAATCACATAAATAAAAAGCTAATAAATCTATTGAAATTTTTAATATTCATTTGGCTTAGATATATATATATATATAAATAAACAAGTGTAGGTACTTACTAATATATTCTATCTGCTATACATATCTTTACATATAATTTTAAGATATTTGTACATTAATTAACAAATTACAGTATAATATTATATAATTTTAGAATAATACATAATAATTGAGATAGATATAATTATATTCCGTTTCCGTGATTCGAAATTTAACTCAATTTTCGGTTTTAATATATTGAATAAAACACTTTATTTACCGAGTTTAATCGCGCTTTATTCGTGATTTTTAAGCTTTTTAGCTTTTTCAAGAAATGTTTTATTATGCAAAATCGCGAATACCATAGAAGAAATTATTTTAAAACATTTATTGAGTTAAATTTCTTATCAGTTCATAATAGATTTAATACTACAAAAATAACATACATTTTGAAAAACCTTTTTAGTTCAAAACAAAACTAAGCATTAGGTATTTTATTTGTATACATAATATAGATAAGATAAATGCTAATAATAATAATAATATTTCTTTATTTTATTGTTTTAGTCATTCTACAAGGAGAAATGCAGCGGCAAGCGTTCGAATCCTGTCACGGGATGATTTTTGAAGGGGCATTTCTTCTTGTAAAATATTTTCAGCCAATATAATAATAATAAAAGCATCTGTTAATTATAAGAAATTAGTTTTATGACTTAATTTGTATAAAAAAAAGAAAGAAAACCTATAAAACTTACACAAGTAATATTTTTTGGCTTCCAAATTTTAATTATCACAGAAATCCAAATTAAAACTACAAAATATACCGACAGTGTTATTAATGAACCTTAAAATTAAATGAAAACGAGTAGTTACTTACTTTGTACAATTTCTGATGGGCTATTCACGTAATAAAGTTATCCAAAATATCATTTCAAATTCATTGCAATCAATCTTTAAAATTTGACGTTTGTCATGTACCATTTGGCATTGTTCGATAAACAAAAATTAAGTAATAGGTAAGGAACCGTTTTCCATACATTTTTGAGTCAATAAAGTTTTAATCAGTTGCAAGTTATAGTTCCATTTTGAGTGTTTTGAAATTGAATACATTTTTCCGGGTATAATCCCATTGTTTTCATTATTTTTAGCATTTTATCAATGCACAACGTTTCGCGATTTTATTTTTCTCTTCATCAGGGTAGTACGATGTCTACAATTGCAATTCTGTTGAAATAATATTTCGATAAATCCTATTAGAAGAATAACTGTCATCATCATTGAATGATGACAGTTATTCAATGAATCAATGTCATCATCATCTGATGATGATTCAGCAGTGGACGTATAAGGGAGGATGATTCATCTCACCCCTTATCCTCCCACTGCATCACATAGGCCTCCCCCAAACGACATAAACACCTCTGGAGCCACCTCCATCCAGCGACTCTCCGCGACCGCTACAATGTCATCAGTTCATCGAGATATTCAATGGAGCTGGTCTTCAGAAGACCAGGAGTTCCAGGAGTTTACTGTGTACAATCAATGGTCTGTCACCATATACCTGTCAGCCAGGTGTATCAGCTCGAAGCAGACCTCGGCCAAGATCAGCGCGATGATGAGCCACTCCAGCCGGATGTGGTGCCGGTCGTTGGCCCATGAAGAGACCAGCTCTAGGAGTTCCACGCAGTGCGTTAGACGCTCGTTCAGGACCTGCCCAGGGACATACGCAGGGTGGTCAGGAAAGACTGGAGGTTACCGCGTATCTATCGTCAGCATCGGCAAAGAAATCCGCAATGTACAGCTTTGATTTGCATGCGCATTTAAAGGCGACGCCATCGGTTTGAACTGTCATTGAAACCGGCGCCTCTTTAGCTGCCGGTATATACGCAAAAGCCTTCCAGGTCTAGGTGTAGCTTATACAGTCAGTAAACGCAGGTCTTAAGAGTTCTAGCCACAGTTTACCCAGTTCACACAGTTGCCTTTACAAATTTGTTTCTTGGGACCAGTCAGGAAAGGTTATATAAGTTGTAGGATAGGTCACATAAGTTGTAGGCGAGGTCGTATAAGTGGTAGGAAAGGTCACATAAGTATTAAGCAAGGTCACATAAGTTGTAGGCGAGGTTAAATAAGTAGGAAAGGCCACATAAGTTGCAGGAAAGGTCACATAAGTTATAGGAAAGGTTAGTTTTTAGAAAACAGGCCAGTTTGCATAACAATACTTCTTTCTATTATGCTCTAAAGCTTTTTACCATATAAATTTGCGGAGGAGAGTGTGTATATGTACAAAATTCCCTATTTTCGGCTCTCCACTATCTGCTGTGTGTTGATTCATTCATCAGTCATGACAAAGCATTCCAAAGATATTATACTTACCCTGGTCCGCCTGGGTATGGTGAAATAGGCGACGGTCGCCGAATACAGTCGTTCTAACTGCTCCTCTTCCCAATAGAAGTCCGGCGTGTCCAGTAAATCACTTTCCACATTCAGACGGTGACGCAACGAGAACAGTTCGCCGAGTTTACGGACAACCTGCCGGGGAGGTTAGAACAAAAGTTAAGATTTTTCTTTAGTTTTGTCGATGAATCATATTATGATCATTGTAATAAAATGTAAAAAAAATATGTATTTTGACGATTGTAAAAAATAATCACAAAAAAAAACCCCATGAGTTTCTTGTGGCTTCTTCTCATCGGAGGGCGCGTTCCGAAGCCACACTAGAGTCATAGTTGTAAGAACATTTGACGTATTTAAAGTGATCAACACATCCAATTTAATTAAAAAAAAAGGACTGACTTGGGGTGAAATTAATTTGTTATTTCAGTTTCAATTTCAACAGTCAATCATATTGCTTTTATAATATTAAGCATTTTGAACGCCTGACACTCCGAAGCTTTTCCAAGCAGGAGGACTGAAAAAACTTTCATAAGTTAGGCGTTGCTTGAAAATGCTTTCTACTTATATTATAAAGATGAAAGAGTATGTTTGTTACTCCTTTTACGGAAAAACTACCGAACCGAAGCTGGATATCTAGGGTAATACATTAGGGGCTACTTTTTATCCTGATGTTACAAGGATGAATAATAAATAAATTTTGTGAAGTTCACATAACTCCGTCTATCCCCCTGGTAAGCCTAGATAACGGATATAATACTCCCAGACCAGAAACAATTATTTATCGTTTCCTGTTGCGTTACTCGGTACTCCCATGCGCGTCGCGTGGTGCACGTCAACCCACCTGTTTGTGTGGCACGCGTGGCACTCCGGTGGCCTGCATGCTCTCGGAGTGGAGTCTCACCGCCGCGGCTAGTGCCTCGAGGCGCGCCTCCCATGCGCCGAGACGCGCTGATTGTACCATCGCGTGACTGAGTACAGAATACCACAGTAAGTAACTTGTACATTGTAATTAGAAGTTTGCAGGTTATAAGCCAATAAAGATGTTCTGTGTGTTTGCAATAAATTTGCATTAAATATTAAGAATGCCTGTTTTCACCACTTCAGTTATTTGTATAGGCTTCAATAGCAGAAGCCTGGTTTAATTTTGCTATTGAAACCTTTTTTTTATTCAATGCCTATAAAATTAAACTTAAGGAAATGTTTTGGGTCCTGTGGGGTCGAAGAGAGTTTCGCTATTCCTTTCCCATCCTCACAGGCGACCAAAGGTAGTTTCTTCAGCCACTATATCCACTATAGAAATTGGGTTGGATCTTTTCCCACTGTCACTTTACTTTAGTGCTGGAATGGTGCGTAAAGCGTGCATGGAATGCTTTGGCGAAATCACATTCCTTTAACTACTTGTAAGTGAGGTGAGGTAAATGTCTGTCGGATACAATAACATTAAATGGTTAATAAAATTAAGAACCTTTATAACTCACCTAAATGTATATCTTTCAAGAGAATTATCTCTGTTAGGTACCATCACAAATGTTGACTCTTGTAGGTAGCATTTTTTGCTGAAAATATAAAATGACAATACTTGAACACAGAGGCAAACATTATTGTCAAATTGATTTTTTGCTTTTAGTTTACTCTCTGATTTGAAATTCAAGACGTTTTCAGATTTAAATGTGTTGTTTTTATTATAATAAGCATTTTTCAATGCCTAATGTTTTAAGTTTTTTTCCAGACCTCTAATTTTACAGAAAGTCTACCCATAAACCATGTGAACTAAAAACTGAGTATAATTTTAAGTAACAAAACTTACGCATTTGGTTGATAAAAATAAGTCATGACCTCCCTTTCTTTTTCCACAACTTCCTTGGGATAACTTTCTATTTCATACCTGGAACAAAAGCAGAGTAGTCAAACACTCACAAATATAAATATAAATTTTTAGTATAAATATGATTAAATAAAGAGGTTTGTTTTTGTTTCAATATTTAACCAGTAAATTTCAACTGGGTTGTTCATAAAATTGCAAGTAGGTAAGTGATGACAGTTAGGGGCTTCCATTTTGAAATACCTGCTTCATAACTTATCAACCACATTTTGTTATTGGTTCTCAACTATTGTCATTAAACTTCCTATCTGCTCGATCCTGCAAGAAAATCGAGCAGATAGCAAGTTGTGTGAAAATGCACAATTGTAGTTGTATTCGAGAAAATTGACCTAATTTCAAGAAGTAGGTTACTCACGGTCTAACAAAATGCAGCACATTGCTGGCCTCCAGCTCTGTGCAGTTCCAAAACACAACAGCTCCCTCTTGGAAGAAGATTATCTCCCGTGGTTCCGCTCCAACACTGTACACTGCACTCGCTATAACCACATCGCCTATTTCTTGCGCTTTTAGTCTGAAAACACACTTAAAATTGTGGAATAGTTCTGTCCGGAGACTTTTCTTCTGTTTTCATAACGATGATAATATTTAGAACCATTAAATTGACAAATTTCATCAGTCTACCCTTGATTAAGAGATCTGTAAAGATCTCGTATTGATAAAATGTTTAAAAAAATAAAAGGAATGAGATTAAAATCAGAAAAATGAGTTAAATTTTGACTATTTTTAGTCAACAGGTTTCCAAATTTTAGAGTATTGAGTACAGAACAGTACATGTGGATATTTTTATTTACTTAAATAATAATTTCATAGGGCACTGCATGTTCCAGTTAGTCAAGATAGGAGCGATAACGCCGCATAATCTGGGAGTATAAGCTGAAATCTTTCGTGTTAGAGTACCTACCTAAGTGTATACCTTATAGTATATTTTATAAGTTTTACTTACGTCCCAGGTTCGTATAGCTTCTGCTGAACCAGAGCCTCCTTCAGGCTCTTAAGGTCATAAGCATTGGCCGTAGCATAAGCCAGTGTCAAATAATGACCTTCTTTTTGACTCAACGCTTGTGCACTTGGTTTCTTGTAGATTTTCTTCTTTATCGGAGGCCCGGAGTTATCTAACGCTAAAGGCGGCTGTATTGTATCACTTGAGTACTTTCTAACACCAATCACAGTCTTAGAAAATGAGAATATCTCATTTTTTATCGCGGAAAAGTTTGTTTTCGGCGAAATAGTTTCGGTTAGGGAACTAATAGAAAAACACCTCAACGACGCACCTCGGACGGAAGCTATCGCAATTCTCGATAAAAACACAGTCATATTGAGTGTGTTTAAAGCTTCTTGTGCAAATCTGATGCAATAAAATGTAATATTATTACGTAAATTGAGGTTATCTTTTGATTTTGTGAAAATGTTTTGATCCGACCGACCGATCACCGAATGTGAAATGTCACTTTGACAGTTAAGTCTTGGTATTGCTTTTTTTTTTTTTTTTTTTTTTCTTTGATCATGGTCCCCACGACACGGCTTTCTGCCGTTCTGCCATTTTCAAGTTCTGATGTTGCCAGTATTAGGTTAGGTCTTCATTTTTGTGTCATTTTCATGTTGCTCATTGTGGGTCGGCATCAATCAGCATTTTTTATATTTTTTTTGTTATTAAAATTAGGGAACAGTATATATTTACAAATTCGCGGATTAAAGGACGAGGATAGGATCAGGGAAGTTGGCTTAAAATAATTTACAATATGGACAAAGGATAGAAAATCTACAAATAAATTAAAATACAAATAAATACACGTTAAATTTTAATATCATTTGCATGCATATATATTGATAAAGCTTTATAAATATCAGGATCTAATGAAAAAAGTAAGCAAGGGATAGATGTTGGAAGAGGTACATTAAGGGACACCAGCGATTCCAAAAAAGTAGAAATATCATTCAAAGGACAACCAAAAAATATATGATTTACATCACCCTCAGCATCACCACACTCACAAGCAGAACTATCAATGATACCAATCCTGGCGAGGTGAGATGGAGTGCAAACGTGTCCAATTCTCATTCGTATCAGGATTGATGTCGCTGTCTTACCGAGTCTGATCTTTCTGAACCAAGGTTTTTTTGTGGTCAGTGGTTGGATATTGTAAAGATGTCTACCCTTTACTCGCGCACTCTCCGTCCACGACTGATCCCAAGTGTTCTTGAGATAAGTCGCCGGCAAAGAAGCTAAATCATGACAATAGTTTAAATATGGAACAATATCACCACAGTCCACAGCAGCCTTAGCTAATTCATCTGCTTTAACATTGCCCATAATACCAGTATGGCCAGGTACCCACGCCAGAGCAACGGACAAGCCTTTCTCCGAGCACTCTAAGAGTTTCTTCTTAATATCATATATTAATGGAAAGTGGTCCCGCGTTTTAAAAGGATATCTCTTCAATGCTAATAACGAGCTTTTAGAATCAGAGAAAATAACTGAACATCGTAATTTCATCGAAATTATCAATTCTATAGATTTAAGTATTCCCAGACATTCACCGGTAAAAACAGATGACTCAGGAGGAAGTTTGGTTTGTTGGAATATTATATGCTGCTGTTTATATTTAAAAAATACTCCTATGCCTACACGACCATCGGGAGTCAATTTAGAAGCATCACAAAAAATGTGGTGTGCTCTTGACCATTTCTCACCAACAGTAGATTTAAATTCCTCATTGGCAGTTACACTGTCTTTTACTAAGCCTATATCCTCGTGTATTTCTGGGAGAGTTATTAACGATTTGAAATCGGAGCTATGTAGTGGTAATTTTGAAGATGAAAATGTTGGGGCTGCAATAATTAGGAAACGTTGTAAACTTACAACTAAACAAGGTATCTTAGAGTTATTAGGAGGGTATAAATTGTTTAAATTATGAAGTTTACGTAGTAAAGGGTGGTTGGTAAATTGTAATATCCTAAAGAAAAACCTGTCTGATAAATATTGACGTCTTAAATTTAACGGAGGATCACTACATTCAACCTTTAGAGCATTCAAGGGGCTAGATTTCATGGCACCTGACACAATTCTAAGAGCTTTAGATTGAATAGAATCAAGTTTTCTTAGAGCTGTGACATTGCAAGGAACTAATAGAAAAGTGCCATAATCTAATATGCTTCTGATCATAGCATTATAAACCAATTTTAAAGAATACGGGTGGGCACCCCACCAAACTCCAGTTAGACAGCGGAGCATATTCAGATTACGTTCACATTTACTAGTTACATAATCTGCATGTGGCGTACCTGTTAATTTTCTATCTAATACAACACCTAAAAATTTAGCATTATTTTGAACTGGTAATAACTCTCCACCATACCTGACTTCAATAGAAGGTGGAGATGTATGTTTAGAAAATAAAACAACAGAGCTTTTTGAAATTGATAAGTCTAAACCATTTCTATCCATCCAGGTTTTAAGATACACTAAAGTATTCGTCAGTGTGTTACAAGCCCTACCAGTTGCCTTATCACATGTGTACAATAATAGATCATCAGCATATTGCAAAACTTTCGCTGTATTATTTAACGAGTTTTCTAAATCGACTGTATATAGGTTATATAATAAAGGACTTAATACAGATCCTTGTGGAATGCCTTTCCAGGCCATATGATAAGTTGAAGAGGTATTTAATTTGACTAACCTACCTGACATCATATTTATGATAAAATTGACAAGCATAATAGGAATACCAAGGTTTATTAATTTTGTTCTAAGAATAGGTATAATGACATTATCATATGCAGCTTTAATGTCTAAAAAGCAAGCGACTATAGATTCTTTATTCAAAAATGCTAATCGGATATCTGAAACAAAAATACTGAGACTATCTATTGTACTTTTCCCTTTTCTAAACCCAAATTGAGATTGTGACAGTAACTCATGATGCTCAATAAACCACTCCAACCTATTTTTGACCAAATGTTCTGCAATTTTTGCTATTACAGGCGACAGTGCAATAGGACGATATGAATTGATGTCTAATTTAGCTTTATTTGGTTTGAGAATGGGCAACACTAATTGTGTTTTCCATGACAGAGGGACATTGCCTGTCAACATGACAGAATTAATAACCTCCAAAAAATAAACTAAACTATTTTCACCTAGATGAGAAATAAAACTATACGTTATTCCATCCTCACCAGGAGCCGAATCTTTTAGGTCTGATAAGATACCTTGGAGCTCGACCAATGAAAAAGGAGAATTTAAATTAAAATTGCTATTGCGGTTGTTAGAAATATTAGAAGAATAATGCGATTTAAAGGGTGTTACAACTAGTATTTCTTCGGGAACATAAGGAGGTGCTATTTTATCTAGAAATTGTGAAGATAGTGATTCTGGAAGTGTAGCTGTGTTTGACTGAGACCTAGCACATTTAAACTTTCTAATATTGGTCCAAACTTCTTTTGATGGTGTTGTGGGGTTAATTGAAGAACAATAATTTTTCCAGCCATCATACCGTTTCTGTTTGTAAAGTTTTTTATTTTTCTTAATGATTTCCAATAAAGTGTCCAAATTTTCATTAGTCATATTTTTATTGTATCTCATTTCTACCTCTTTTCTTAGTTTGACTGCCTCAGTGCATTCACTGTCCCACCATGGAGGAGATGGGATATTTTTATTTGATCGCTTTGGAGGAAAAACTGCATTAGCAGCTTCTGTTAGCAATTCTGTAAATGCATTTAAACAATCATGTTCATTATAGTTTTGTAAGCTTGGAAGGTTGTGTAAATTATTTTCAATATGTTCTGTAAATGCAGACCAGTTACTTTTTTCAGAAATCAAATATTTTCTAGTAGATGTATTGCAATTTTTTGTAGAGTTTGTTATGACAGAAGTAAAAGAAATCAAAATTGGGAAATGATCACTGCCATAAGTTGAAGGGAGTACCTGCCATGCTAAAGAAGATGCCATTTGTGGTGAACAAAGTGATAAATCTGGTACACTCTTACCTTCACTGGGTTTTGTTCGCCTAGTTGGTTCACCAGTATTAAGTAAACAAAGGTTATTTTCTTCTAAAATATCTAATAACTGATGTCCATAACAAGTTGATTTAGAACTACCCCAAACTGTATGTTGTGCATTAAAATCTCCCAGAACTAGGAGAGGTCTTGGAAGATTCAATAAAATATCATTGACCTCTCTAGAGATAGCAGATGAAGGATGAGGGATATAGATAGATACAATACATAAATTATTAATTAATATAGCAACAATAGAGACAGAATCATTAAAAAGTGGAAGAGATAGGGAAATGTAAGAAATAGAATTATGTACAAGAAGAGCGACACCGCCATGATTGTCTGGCCGGTCGCAACGCAGACAGGAATATCCGCGTACTTTGTAGGGAGTACCTGGTTGAAACCAGGTCTCCCCAAGAGCTACAACTAATGGTTTATATTTATTTAACAAGTAGATAAGGTCATTGTCTTTAAGTGTAAGACTTCGACAGTTCCACTGTATCACTTGTTGGACTTGATCCATGGTTAATTGAAGGAGTTTGAGAGATTGCATTAAGTATCAGGGCTGCGTGGTCAGGTTGTATTAAGTTTGATTTCAAGTATGACATGATAAGAGTAGAAATTATTTCAAATATATTAGGTAGACTATTGCTTTCACTGTTAGAAGATTTTAATGCACAACCATTTGCTGGAGGAGGCATATCATAATCTTTAACAAGCTCTTTGTGAGCTTGGTGGTCATACCCAGAAGTAGAAGCTATAGGCCGATCACGTGGCAAGAATTTTTTAAAAGATAAGGTCTTCTTACCTTGGTGAATCATATTGTGTTGAGAAGTGTTATTAACCTTTGTTATAGTATTATTAGTATTCAAATTTTTTGTTACTATTTTGCTGTTTAATACATCAGCAAATGATCTATTAACTGCAGGATGTAGTTTGCAGGCTTCGAGGTAAGATATTGATTGATCTGCCATAGACTGTTTAATAGCCTTTTGTCTAATATATTCTGGGCAGCATTTATTAGTGGCAAAATGCAAGCCTGAGCACAGGCAGCATGATGCGGCATCCTCTTCAACCTGGCAGCTAGACCCCACATGTTCTTGCCCACATTTGAAGCAGCGTGGCTTGGATCTGCATTGTGCTTTGGTATGTCCAAAACGACAGCAATTAAAGCACTGGACTGTAGGAAAAATGTATAATTCAACGGGCAGGGCATTATAACACATAAACACACGTCTGGGTAGTACTTGTCCATCGAAGGTAAAAACTACAGTTTGTGATGGTTTCCACACTGGATTTCCATCAACAATAACCTTATAATTTAGACGACGGAGTTTTAATATTTTACCACAGCCTATAGGCACATTTATATTATCTAATATTTCCTGCTCTGTCCATTCTGATGGGATGCCCCGCACAAGACCTAAACGTGTTACATTGAATGAGGGGATGAATGCCTTAAACTTATTTTCAGATAGACATTTATGACTAATAAAACTATTGGCATCTAAATGATTTGAGAAAGATATAGTCATTCTGTTCCTACCAATTTTTTTTACACTTCCGTTGATGATATTGTTTATATTATTATTTCTAATGAACCTACCAAATGTAACGGGGTGAAGAGTATAACCATCGCTAGGGCTCACTTCCTTGATTATATGCACTACATAAGGAAGGCTGTCTGAAGCCTGGTATTCTGAACGACCAACAAGTGGGGGTCGCATAGAAGCGTTTGAATCAATTGGGCTGTCTACGTTCATAAGTGTGATGTGCGATGAAGCTGAGGGGTCTGATACATTTGTTGATTGGGGATTTTCTTTAGTATTTTTTTCATCAATAGTATCGCTGTCCGCGCACGAACAGCAAATGACGTCGTTATCGGTGTCCTTGCAATATTTCTTTTTGCGTTTGTTGCATGTTTTGCAAATTTTACGTGGTACTCGAGAGCGTTTTCGGGATTTATCTTTGTGCTCTGCCTCGGATTCATTAGTACTGGAGACCGTTACGTAGGCTCCTACATGATGTAGGCCATCGTCCCGCTCTCCAGGGTCAGGAGGCTCGTTCATCTTACAGACTAAAACTTACCTACACGAAGATAGAAGTATTTATACACTTAATTATATACAGAATAAACTAAATATTAATTATATATACAATAATAACAACACTGATCGCTTTTTATAATAAAAAACTAGTTTTGAAAATTTCAAATGAAAAAACGCGCCTATCCTGTTTCGATGTTCCCGCCTTTTTTTCTCTTGGTATTGCTGTAATTTAAATCCGTTTTCTACCATTTCCCAAAATTATGACTATTTGTGACAACCATAAAGGTGTAACAACGCTTCAAATGGAAATGATAACAGAGACAAAAAAACTATAACGTTTAAATTACATCATTTTAATGATTAAATAACATTGATCGATAAAACATAGCTTACGATAAAATTAATTAAATAAAGTATACCTACATGATCTACGACAATTAAAATTTATACAGAGATAGAGATCTTTCAAGTTCCTATTCTATAACTACGTTTCCATCTTCAGCCGTGAAGAGCGTGTGCAGTTTCTTCGCAAACTCGGGCCCTAAGCGGCGAGGCTTCGCTGCTGGAGCCTTCGAGCGCGCTACGCTGATCTCAGTCACGTGGTTTACACCGACAGATGTGTTTAACTCCTAAAAAACAAAACATTGCACCAAAACAATTATTCCGGTAGATCGGCGCAGAGGGGGGAAGGGTCCCTACATACGACATTGTTGTAACAGGTAACACATGTCGTGTGTGGGAATAATTAACTATTCCAACTGGTACCTCTATAGTATTTTCTTGGTTATAATATTTATTGTGTTACTATAACGAGACTTAGGTGCTTCAAATGTAATTACTATAATAGTACTTAACTAACTCCGGTAAAACCTACCAAAGCTATCAACTTCACTCAAAATTGGTATCATCATTCATCATTTTTTTTTTTGGTTGGCTTTGGCAACATACTTTTCGTCATAGCGCCCGCGCCGCCTACATTAACGCCTTCGCCAACGCTCGTATTGGCGGAAACGTGTTAAGAAAATGTGTTGCACTATTTTCATGAAACCTTGTCAAAATACGTGTAAATTGTTTAATTTCAGCGGCGTATCAATCAATTTATTTACGTGAAAGTATAATGAAAATGAAAAGTAGTGGTCATTTTATTATTAAATGCCTCAATTTACCGTTGAAAGCGCCCGAGGAGATTTGTACTGCGCCGAAAGCGAGCGAGATATCTCCAGACTGGACATCGGTAGAACTGCTATCATCTGTTGCCAGAGCCGGCTCAAACCGTTACCTGGAAAAAGTAAATTAAATATGGCGAGTTACAATACTGCCCTAAAAACGCTCTTTACCTCCAATAAATAGAAAAGTTGAATGCTACCCTGGCCCCGGGTCTATTATAATATGGCTAAGCTATAATGTTTTTTTTATGAACATTATAATGGAATCGGGACGTACGCGGGTGAACCGCGCAAAAAAGTCTCAAGGATTATTAGATTAGTCATTGGGACTAATTTTATATTTGATTAAGACATATTTGAGAACTTTTGAATGCAGTCAAGCCAGAGGAATGGGCAGGTCAAAAACTTAACTAAAAGTAATATTACCATCTTTATCAACCGCCACACACTTCTTGCTGTCCCCTCTCATGTAGAACTCTGCTTGCTCGTCGATGTCACGTTTTGCTTGTCTACAAATTAAAAAAACATTTAGATTAGCCACACACAAGAAATAACGTTTATTATTACAAACGTCTATCCCTAGAAATCTATGAAACCTCTCAAAAACAATCATTTTAAAGGGTTAATAAAGACCTAAACTCAGAATCTCAGTAAGACTCATCAAACAATGATGATTATTTGCAGACTGATTCCGTGCTTCGGAAAGCACAATAAGCAGTAGACGTCTAGGTGAACAACTTTTGTTCTACGACTTTTGAAAATTACATCCCGTTATATCTTTAGAACATACCCACTCTGTTCTCTATACAAATAATAAATAAATAAATATTGCACTACATTGCACACAGCGTAATCTAGCCCCAAACTAAGCATTAGGCATGTACTATGGGACAACGGATACACTACATATTATACTTTTTTTTGTAAATACATACATATTATACATAGAAAGACACCTATAGACCAGATACAAACATTTATGTTTAAGCATAAATATTTGCACCCAACGGGAATCGAAGCCGCAGCCTTCTGCATTGCAGTCGAGCGTCCGCCCGACGCGCCACAGAGGCCGTCAAATGTAGTTGACTGTTTCCTCCCTGCGGCCCTAGCCGAAATTCTTATCGAATAACGAAAACGCCAATCGACAGATTTTTTTGTATGGAAATTGACATAAGCTCGCGAAAAATCAAGCGTGACCTTATGTCAATTTCATACAAAAAAATCTGTCGATTGGCGATTTCGTTATTCGATAAGAATTTCGGCTAGGGCCGCTGGACATACATAGATATAATTTATCACCTGAAACCTGTAAGAACTTACTTGAAAGGTTCTTCAGCTATCGCCTTGGTGTACTGAACTATCAGCATAGCTAGTTCACTGGACGTATTCACCAGGATGGTCTCCATTTTGAGGGCAACCAACAGATCTGGCATTAATAACAGAGGGTTATTGTTTCAAAGAGGCTTTTAAAACTTATGAAACAAACTGTGCAAAACTGTAGTATAGTTGAAAACAATGCAACAATATACCTGTGATAGCAAGTTCTAGGTCGACTTCTGTCATTTGTTGTATCAAACCGTGTGCCACTCGTCGCGTCGATTTCCTGCACAAAAGGAAACAATATTTTAAGGTAAAGATACCATTTACTAAAATTACTTATTAACGGGGTGTTTAACATGTTTAATAATTTATTCGCGGAGCTCGATATTTCGCTAGCAAGAAGGACACGAAGGACACTACAAAAAGTTTGCGAACAGATACCGTGAGTGTGGTCTGTCGAATGCAGGACCGAGTAAATAATGAAGTTAGTGACAATAGTAGGCGACCGAAAACCAGACGTTCAACTCGTGTCAGAAAGCAGGTAGTCCGATATGGACGCCTCTAACTGTCATCATCTACCCGCATTCTCCAGTCTCGTGAACAAGCTGGTTGAAATTGCTAGCGAAATATCGAGCTCCGCGAATAAATTATTAAACATGGTAAACACCCCGTTAATAAGTAATTTTAGTAGTGAAAATAACCATGTTAGTTTAAAATCGTATAATATACCAATTGTTGGCACAAAACTTCACACCAATTTAACGGCGCAGTTTTTTTTTTCGAAAACAGTAAAATTTAAAAATAATAATAAAAAAAATCCAATTTCAATAGGAAAATGAATATTGCAGTGGAGTGCCAACAATTGGTACTAACACCCTTATTTATAAAATATTATTTATTTTTATTCCTGTAAATCTTACTAATATTATAAACGCGAAAGTTTGTATGTATGTATGTGAGGTTGTTACCCTTTCACGCAAAAACTACTGAACCGATTGCGATCAAACTTGGAATATAGGTAGCTGGGGGCCTGGATAGGCTACTTTTTATCCCGATATTCCCGCGGGAACGGGACTTACGCGGGTGAAACCGCAGGGCGCAGCTAGTAAATATATATTGCTAGACATTATACACAGCACAATCTAGCCAATAACTAAACATTGGGCTTCTACTATGGGTACTAGACAACGGATATACTACATATTTTTCTTTTTTTTTTGCAATTACATGACATATGAATTATGATGCAAAATCAATATATTTTTATTCATTGAAATATTAATTACATATTTTTTAGAAACGTCAAGTAAACTATCGTGTCTTCGGAACGCGACCTCCAATGAGAGGAAGACACAAGAAACTCATGGGGTTATTTTTTTGTTGTTGCAATGATCATGTGATTCACATAGTCGCATATACTTACTTGAAATAATCAGTAGCGTTGTACACGACTAGTGTGACTCGCCCACCGAGCAGGTCCCGCTTGTGTGCGAGATGGTCCGTCATCGTGCCAGACGCCACCAGCTCCGCCACCTCCATCGCCGGCATTATGTAAAGGCAGCGGTCGATCGGGGACTTGTGGGGGGTTAGCCGGATCTGGGGGGAAAGACTTATCTTAATATCCGAAATATTTTAAACGTAAAATACATCTTTAAAAATTCACTTGCGGGCGGGGAGCTGGCGTAGCCTAGTTCGTAAGAGCACCGGAGTACTGATCCGGAGGCGCGAGTTCAAACGTGCGTCGCCGCGAGTGAATTTTTTCAGATGTATTTTTCCCTTAAAATATTCCTAATACAGCAGTAAAATGCCTTGACCGATCTAGAAATATTTTAAAAACAAAATGCATCTTCAAAAATTCAAATTTAGAAATAAAGCAACTTTAAAAATCCTGCCGCGAAAAGATTTGAACCATCGCTTTCCGTCCGAGTGTACTAACCATTACGCCACACGGGAACCCACGTGACAAGGTGATTATGAATTTCCCTGTTTGTTTTCGACTAAGGCTCGATTTTGAAGGTCTGTCGTTTGATAATGCTTTTTATTTATGAAATATTTGAAACTAATCTTTTTGGCTTGTAGGATCACTCATTAACCGGTTTTTTTTAATGATACGAAATGGCCACAATCGGTTCAAGAAAAGAAAAACACTCACCTCACTCAATAGTAGACAGGGAAACATTCATATTCTTAAATTCCCCGCTCGGGATGAGAACTCGTGTGGCCTAATTAATGAAGACGCTACGGTATTGACGCAAAGACGCAAGTTCAAATCTCGTCGCGAGTGAATTTTTGAAGACGAATTTTTTTCTTTTTATTGTCTCTAGTAGATATGCCTTGTGCAATAAAAACAAATAACGAAATATTTAATTTCTTCTATGGTTTTCGCGATTTTGCATAATAAAATACTTTTTCGGCTTTTTGGTTGGCTTTTTCAAGGTTGACTGGTTGTCAACCTTGAAAAAGCCAACTGTGAAGTTGGCGAAAGCTCGGTTTGTTTAAAACCATGAATAAAACGCGATTCAACCCGATAAATAAAGTGTTTTATTTAACGAAATATTTAATACGAAAAAGAGTGACATCTTTATGCGAATGTGTTAACTGTAAAGTTAATCATTAGCACAGGTAAATCAGTGAAAAGTGATACTGTAGATGGCGTCTCAATCGAGCTTTAGTCGAAAAATAGTAGACAGGGGAAACATTCATATTCTTAAATTCGCCGCTCGAGATGTGAACTCGTGTGGCCTAGTTGGTTAAGGCGCTGCGGTACTGATGCATAGACGTGAGTTCAAATCTCGTCGCGAGTTAATTTTGAAGATGAATTTTTCTTTTTTTAATATATTTCTAGTAGACTTGATATGCCTTGAGCAATAAAAACAAATTACGAAATAACCACTCACTCACCTGTCCGTCTGCAGTAGTAATTTTCCTGCTGGTGTTCTGTGTCCACATGACGGCACTTGGATCGCAGATATCGTGAGCTGGGGAATAATTATTACAACCATATTACTAGGTTTGAACTATGGGTACTTGACAACGGATATACTACATATTTTACTTTTTTTTTTGTAAATACATACATATTATATACATAGATATATACACCACCAGACCAGATACAAATATTTATCTTTAAGCATAAATATTTGCACCCGGCGGGAATCGAACCCGTAGCCTTCCGCATTGCAGTTGGCAAACAGGCTGTATTTTTGCGTTTATTATTATATAAAAGAACTTATATAACATGTTTTTATTAAATATAGCATAATAAAACACTAAGGTTTGTAGAACGCTAATACTATGATCTGCGAAATGTTAAAAATAAATACAAAAAAGATCTATATTAATAGACAGATACAGATACAGTTACAGATAGACAAGCAAGTGACAAGAGGCAAGAGGCTTTGTTTTGTAATTATGTAGGTAGACACACCTGGCAACACGGCGACGCCTTGAGCCGCCGCCTCGCGTGGGAGGTCTGCCATGTACCACGCTGAGAACAAAGCCGGGTGTACCTCGATGTTCATTGACTGCAACAATCAATATTAATCTTTACTAATATTATAAACGCGAAAGTTTGTATGTATGTGAGGTTGTTACTCTTTCACGCAAAAACTACCGAACCGATTGCAATGAAACTTGGAATATAGGTAGCTGGGGACCTGGATTAACACATAGGCTACTTTTTATCCCGATATTCCCGCGAGAACGGGACTTAGCGGGTGAAACTGCGGGGCGCAGCTAGTTACATTATATGATCCCGATATTCCCGTGGGAACAGGACTTACGCGGCTGAAACCGCAGGGCGCAGCTAGTATTAAATTTAGAATAAAATTTAAAGTTCTGACTGATAGATTGACTAACTGAATGACTGAACTATATTAATGCAGAGCCCCTAACTGTTTGGCACAAGTATAAGAAAAAACTATAAAAACTTTATAGGAAGGCTGTTGCCCTAGAATGAAATTTGGAGTGTTGTTTGAGGTAGGTATGGGGTTTTTCTGTGGAATCATGTTTGAAGGAATAACAAACATACTTGTTTATTTACTAACAAACTTGGGATTTATAATCTCAATAGATTACTATGAGTACTTCTCTAATTGATTTTTTCTTACCTTGACGTCTCTGGTATATTGCGATAGCTATGGTTGAGAATGGATCACTCAGCAGCAATGTTGTTTTATTTGATAACAGTTTTAAAACAGTTTGTTTTTGGTTTTGCACTCTTGTTTCAAAATAGGAAATGGCCGAGATGGAAATAGGTAGCTAGATTTATAGTATAGTTAAACAGGTGATAAAAGGTAGGTAATGTATGTTCCGGTTTTCTTTTTCTAAACCTTTAAAAATCTGGTAGTACAGTGCATGAGTGCACTTAAAGATGGGCCTCCACTGATCAGTAGGATGTCTTAACTAGTTAATAAAAATTAGATCTAATTGACAACTGTAAGTACTATAGCTACTACCTTAATACATTCTCCAATTTTATAAATCTTGTTAACCCCTGGGGCATTCACTTTAAGTGTGGGGTTATCTTCCGGTTGCTTTAGTTTCCTGTTTTTGTCTTCTTGCTCCTTCTTGGCTGACATCCCTGAAGTTATATCTATTAGTTCCCTGGGATTTGCCTTTGGTTTGCTACCTGTGAAACATATTTTGACACTAAAAATGCAATCACACAGTATGTTTTTATAGAGGTGACTCAAAATCACCAATTGTGGCGTCATATTGTGACGACCTCTGTGGCGCGTCGGGCGTACGCTTCGTTGCAATGCAGAAGGTTGCGAGTTCGATTCCCTCTGGGTGCAAATATTTATGCTTGAAAATAAATATTTGTATCTGGTCTGGGTGTATTTCTATGTATAATATGTATGTATTTACAAAAGAAAAATAAATATAAGTAGTATATCACACAAGCTTAGCAGCTTACCATGGGCCTAGATGGCGCTGTGTGTTGGTCACAGAATTTATTTATTTATTATTTATATTATGGCGGAGGCCTATGGTGGGCAGTGGAAGGATAAAGGCTGAGATTATGATGATAATGATACTTTCGTCTTCATAATCATCCCTGTATTTGTTTTAAAAGTTTACTATAAGCCTTTGCAGCATACCTTGCACTAAATTTTACGATAGAATAAAAGCAGATTTGTTTAAGAAAACAGTCACCAAATCTATGAATGGAATTCATAATGACTATCTAAGTCAATATAATATATTATATTGATAGCCATGTATACTTACATATCAATCTAACTTCTTGCAATTTCGTTTTACTTGTGGAAGGAGCTTCAGTCAAATCTACAGCTACCATTACATCCTTAGGTTCCCCATCTTCTAAGTTAAATGATACGCTCTTTTTCTTCTTGCCTCCTAAAACACGTTGATTTTTAAACAAGAAATTACAAATTTTTAGTCATTGTTCGACATGGTAAGCGAGTGGTTTCCTTACACAAAATTTAGGCATTTGATGAATGAAAAGTCAAAGAAATGTGCTAAAACTTTATAGAAGACGATGTAGAGATACTAAAAATGTATTATAAATTACGATAATTAGTCTAAATATGCAAATAAACCTTCATACCTTTTCCTCGAAGTCCAGGTAATCCAACATCAGGAAACTCTTCAGTTAGAGCGAGGTTTTCGCTCTGTTCAGAACTATTACTCTGTTCAGACGATATAGAAGTTTGTGACGCCCTACGTCGTGGCATTTTGGCGTATTTTATAGTTTTACAAGCGATGAAGTTATGAGTTTTTTCCAAGTTTCACATTAAAAAATTCAAGTCCGGTGAAAATAAAAACAAACAATCGATTCGAACTGTCAAAAATGTTTCGGGTTAGCAGTGAATTTATTAGTTTATACAGCATGAACAGCGCCATCTAGTTTTTAGTAGCAAGTATTTCACGCAACTATTCAAAAACAGATGTCGCTGTCTGTAACTTCTCACTCAAAAAATTACATTTTGCGCGGATTTATTAGGTTTTTAAATTACTAGCTGCGCTCTGCGGTTTTCCCCGCGTAAGTCCCGTTCCCGCGAAAATATCGAGATAAAAAATAGTCTGTCTTGTTCCCGGTGTCCAGCTACCTACCTATATTCCAAGTTTTGTCGCAATCGGTACAGTAGTTTTTGCGTAATTGAGTAACAAATATCTAAACATCCGAATATCCAAACACACACACTTTCACATTTATAATATTAGTAGGAAGTAGGATAGGATGAACACCAGTCAAAAATATGAATAAAAAAATCGGATCTTAACTTTTATAAAAACAATCGGATGACCAATAAAGTTTTCACTATGTAGGTACGCATTTCAGTGAGTGAAGCAATACGGAGAGGTTATTGATTTCGCATAAACCGTAGTAAATCAAGTAAATGACCCCGCAATGTGGTGTGGTCACGAAGATCTAATAATATTTGACGTAAACTTATGGTGGACCGAAGATAGACTGCGGACCTAAGTAGACTTGAGAGTTGAAATCGACGGATGGATATTTAAACCAAATCGACCGCGCAAGCTCCGTCGGGTTCAACTCGACCTCGGTTTGGGATACACACTGCGAAAAGGAAAAACCTGCGCGCAACCTGCGCGGCGAGAACCATTGCGTTGTTTTGCATGTATTTGAAGGCGACGTCGCGCTGTACGTACAGTACAGTTGCCGTCGAGTCTGTCATTGAATGCAGCAGCTCAAGGGACATTGCATGACAAAAATCGTTTTCTCGATATCCTCTGTGCTTCGGAAGGTACTTACGTTAAGCAGGTGGTCCCTGTTGTATGTTATATCCAATAGCAGTCGTTAGATCAAGTTAAGAGGCTTGGGGCGACAACACTAACCACACGGCTACACGGTAAGAAGAAGAAAAATACAACCCGAATTGAGTACATACCTCCTTTTTTTTGAAGTCGGTTAAAAATAATTCACTGTCGTAAGTTTGTTTATAAGTATACATGTACGGATTCGTTTTTATTTCTTTTCTCTTGAATTGTCACTGTCGGCCATCGATCGGACGATCATTTTGTCGGCAGCCCACTAAAACCGATATCAATTTACTTACTCGTAACCTATTTAGTAAGTAATACATGCGCATGAAGGGTAGGACGAATTTAGTTTATAGCAAAGGTCATTTTAAAAACGTGTGTTTGTTAAACTGACAACAACTGACACATTAATTACCATGCTTGCGGCTGGAACATTGTAGAGTTCGTACAAAAAGCTTTCTCTCGACTGAAATGGGTCCACTAAAGAAATCAGTCCCCTACTGAATAAAATGGTAAACTTAATCGTAAATCTAAACTATAATTATGAGAGAGCCAAAACATGTTGATCTTTGGCAGAAACTAGTAATTTTTAACTTAAAAACTCTTGTGAACGGAAACAAGAGTACCTACTATTGGAGATAGGTAAGGTGCATCGGGGGAAGATCGGACTATTTTAAAAAAGTTTTATAGTCTTTTGGTTAAACCAAATTCTACTCACTCATAATAATCAGTCGTACACTAGTAGGTGCCTAGATTAATGTTAAAACATTGGGCTAGCGTTCTCTACTATTGAAGTTTTATTCCCGCTAACGGTGACCGTTTTATATGCTTTCAAAAAGAAAAGAAAAAAAAATTTTTCACGGTTAAGACCGGACCTTGAAGGGGTAAGATCGACATACCTTCTAAAACATTCTGTGTGCTAGTAATAACAAGCACTACCAGTAGAAAATATCTGGTCTTACCCATACTAATAAATCTCCAAAGATTGTTAGAGCATTATGTTCAACTTAAAAAGTTATGATCAATTTAAATTTTTTTTACTGTTTTTGATCCGGTCTTACCCCGAACACCAAATTTTGAAAATCTTTTGTTTCTCAACCTTTCGCAACTCTACTCTACAAAAAGTACTAATTTTTATTCAGTTAGATTATCAGATAAGCTAGGTAAGATATTATTTATCTAGATATTTAGTTTGTCTTTGTTACAATTACTTAATGAAAATGGAACTTAAATTATACTCTATGACCATATTATGATTTGGTTGGATACTTAACCTAGGCAAAACAGAACTTTTTATAAAATCAAATTTCTTTGTTATTTTTAATGAGATCTTCGTAGTATTTATTAACTCAGATAATCTTCAAAACAATCAACACGTTGTTATATTAATGTATACTTTCAGCGCGTAACTTAAGTTCAACAAATAATTAAAAACTTATGTTTAAAGTTCTACAATGTTTTTGGCAATATCTGTGAAGCAGCGTAGTTTGTTATGCTCCTCCTTCGTGTATGTTGATGCTCTATGCGATCTTCTAGTATACTTTCGTGGCATTTTGTATCCCTGAAAAAAAAAACATTAAGAATTAGACTTTGCCATATAAATATGTACCGCATTTTAAACATATGTAACTACACATAATTTACTTTTACCTATAAAAAATCCTATTGGTAGAGGTCTAAGCTAATGGAGACAGTTGAAAGTTTGACAACCACTGTGATTTTTGTTTACGGGAATGACCGGATCACCTCAACCAATAATAATATGATTGGGGGAAGTACGGATCTTAGTCTACAGACGTCTTAGAGTAATTTTGATTAAACCAATTTATATATCTCTTTCCATTTATTAACGATAAATCTTCATAACTTATAAAACATTGAAGTACTCACCAATATCTCAGTCCAAAGTAGGTGGGGGTAAGACAGGATTTTAGTATTTTTTTCAATTTGTTCACTTTTCACTTGGCGGTGGATTACACACGTCCTACTGATCGCAGCAACGGACGCGAACTGTCAGGTTAGGCAAGACACAGGGTTGCCAGATGACAATTTTTTTTTCTCGTACCAGGGTTGCTAAATATCTCGTAATTTCAACAGATAATCTCGTAAAAGCATAAATTTAAGAAACTCAAATAAAATTAATGAGTTTATGCTTTTTACTGTACTATGTTACTTGTGTAGTCATATTCTTTGCGCTTGGGGCTGTTAAATTCAAACAAAACAATTAAAAAAAGATTTGATAAAAAAGACCAAAATAACCTCTACATACAGCGCCACCGACTAATTAATCTGTTTTATCATCTGAAGTCGGGCAGCCAAACTAAGTACAATATGGCCAGTAAAGCCAGCCAGTAAAATTGCCCGACTTCAGATGATAAAACAGATTAATTAGTCGGTGGCGCTGTATGTAGAGGTTATTTTGGTCTTTTTTATCAAATCTCTTTTTTTTGTGGTTTTTAAATTTTTAAATTATTTTTTTATTTCACCCTTTTTAGTACCTACCTACCTACTTCCGACTGCCAAATAAATTAACAATACCAATTGTTACCGTAATTTTAATTATTGAGGAGTTTGCTGATGAGAAGGTGGTTTTAGGTGGCCCATTAATCTGTTCTTAGTTCTTTAGGGGTCTATTCTTTTTGGTAGAAGTCCAAAAACGAGTAATTTATTACATTCTGGGAAGCTATCCTGTCCATCATTCCGAAGATACTCATCAGATCCTGACCAAATTTTTATGGGACCACAGCGGGGCTTCCACCTTCCCATTAAAAAAAGAACCATCTCAATCGGTCAAGCCACCTTTGAGTAATCGGTGAACAAGTGAATTGAATACAGGTTTTTGAGGAGCATTCGCGGTCCTCACTTCGAAGATCCTCATCAGATCCTCACCAAATTTTTATGGAACCACCTCGGGGCTTTCACCTTTCCATTAAAATAAGAACCATCTCAATCGGTCAAGCCACCTTCGAGTAATCGGTGAACAAGTGAATTGAATACAGGTTTTTGAGGAGCATTCCCGGTCCTCACTTCGAAGATCCTCATCAGATCCTCACCAAATTTTTATGGGACCACCTCGGGGCTTCCACCTTTCCATTAAAAAAAGAACCATCTTAATCGGTCAAGCCACCTTCGAGTAATTCCTTTTTTGAAGTCGGTTAAAAATCATATTTTTTATTAATTATATTCGACATCAGGGATGTTAGTAAAATCAACTTTATTTTTAGAGTATAGCTTTTCAGCTGTCATTCTGGCGTACATTTCTTTGGATGGTTCGAAATTTGTTTTGTGATGAATTAGTGATGAGGTAGAGCATTTAGTGATGCGCCGAGTAGATCGTTTTGTGTTGGATGGTTAATGATAAGAAAAAGTAAATAAATTTGCATATTTACTTCTACTACTAACTAAAGTAACTTTTTGGCTGATATAGGTATGCGGAAGAAGTCGTCATTGTTAAAATCTCGTAAAAAAGTGTACGAGATTTTTGTTGATCTTGAATCTCGTACAGACCCTCTAAATCTCGTAATGGTACGAGATTTCTCGTACGTCTGGCAATCCTGAAGACAAAATGGTGCATTGAATAATGTTGCCAGTTGTGTAAAATATCATTCTATTTGGCAGTTATTTGAGTCATATGTTCTTACCCCGTATCCGCTCTTACCCCGATGCACCTTATATTGGAGAATTTTCCTGCCCTTATTCCAGATTATTTGGGGTCGGCATAAAAGGTAACTTAGGTACCTACCTACCGTTATTAATTAATTAGGTACTTACCTACCTAAGTCTTAATTAATCGTACTCTTCGTAAAAGATGTTTTTACGGCCGGCCGCGCCGCCTACCGACATCACCCTCCTCGGGACTTAGTAGAATACCCGCCACCAAGCGAAGGGAACTTCACGTTCGCTAGTCTCCCCCAGATCACTTGGTCCCTTTTACGACACCCACGAAAAAAGATGGGGTAGCCCTATTCTATGCCATGGCATATACATGTATACACGCATAACACTCGGAGAATGAAAGACTACAAAGTTCCTAAGCGTTTTATTTTGGAAACCACAGGGCATAGTTAGGTATTTATTAATTTTATTATTTATAAATATGCGGCACGGTATGGTCTTAATAATATATTTCAAACATCTACCTTATCCCTTATCCTATGCTGCCGGTATTTACACAAGTGCATCTCAAATTACAATACGTGCCGTACCTATATTTTTAAATAAGACTTGCATTTAACTTGCATTCATGAATTTCATCTCCATAAGTATATACTAAACAATACAAATACGGCTCTAATATTCCTGTCGCCCATGTCACCTTTTTAAAGCTAATGTTGACTATTCTAAATTCATTGTCGGCAAACAAAAAATATGTGAGGTTTTTCATCATTGTTTGTTTATCCTTGAATGTTTGCTGTCTACAGGAGGGTCCCCGCCCTCGCGCGTCCTCAGTCTGGCTTTGTTACTCAGGGAGTGCGGTCGTTGTCCTAATAAATCACGATTGTATCTAAATAATAAATATTTCGACTGGCTGTTTGCTGAACGTGTCCAAAGCCAAAACCACAAACAATAAAAAACTAAATTCCTATTTGAAAATGGAATCCGCATGCTATGTGAATTGAATTTAAATAAGTTAGAACGCCGACAAAATAACTTAATAAAAATAAACTGCATTTTAAAGAGTTCAGTGGTCTTTAAAAATCTAACGCGAAACTAAAAATAGCGTTATAAATTCCACGTGCATCCACCCATGGGCGAATAAAAAATACAAAAATGGATTGGCGCGAAAAACTGTTTAGCAAAGTGTTAGTTAAATGTAGTGAGAATGGGCACCTGGACAGTGTTCCAACTTTGGAGGCTTTGGCAGACTGTGTTGAAGACGGAGATGATGGAGTGTGTGGGATTTATTTTTCTTTTGCTAATATAAGTGACTCAAGTGATGATTTCGGGCTGCGATTGCAAGAATTATATTATAAGGTGCAGGGCCGGCTGAAAGTTGTGCAGGTTGTCCTATGGGCGCATGTAGGGACTCCGGAAGGGCCGGTGGAGCGTGAGGTTGGGTTCCGTAGGGCCCTCACTGGCAAACCGTGGTTTGCGGTACCCTTCCACGATATCGAGACAAAGGTGAGCAAAAAAGTTTTTTCTAAAAAAGGAATTTGTATGAAACCATTGTAATAAATTAATTACAATTACAATCAGTCGGCCTCTGTGGCGCAGCGGGCAAAGCTCGCATTGCAACGCAGAAGGTTGCGGGTTCGATTCCCGCCGGGAACAATTATTTTTGCCGACCATAAATATATGTAGTATAAGTAATATGTAGTATATCCGTTGTTAGTATACCCATAGTACAAGCCTAGTGCTTAGTTTGGGGCTAGATAGCGCTGTGTGTAATGTCGTGCAATATTTATATATTTATTTACAAGTCAAATGTCACTTTGGTTCAAGTGTCAAGTGTTGAAGTGCAGAGCTTGTTCTCATTTCAGAACTACTCTAGTATAAATATCTCATCTATGTTCAGAACAAACTCTGACCTTGACACGTAAACAACACAAAAAAAATTACAAATCAGCCTATTAGTAGGTATTTAGTTTTGTAAAAAACGGTCTAGCGGTGTAAAACATTGAACATGCTCCGGAATGAGACCTACCTAACACAAAATAATTATGTCAGTTTCAAAATCGGTACAGCCGTTTCTGAAAAAAAAATGCGATAGACAGACACATCTCGCTCGCACCCCATATTCCGTCTCCGTGGTCGACGCGGATAAAAAATTTGGTTGGACAAATAAAATGATTATTCAACCTTATACCCGTAAAAAGCTTGAAAAAGCTGTTTAAGGACAAGTTAAAAACTTTGGCGTTTTCTGTTTCAGAAGGTATAGGTAGGTAGTACGAGGGTGATACTGAAAGCTTTTAGAAAATCGAAAACTGAGCTAACTGACGAGATCTTAGTTTTATTACTACCTATGTCTTTTGAAAACGAGTCCAATTACATTTATACATCACTGTACCCAATGGAACCACTGAGAAAAACACTTGGTTCACTCGTCGGCCTCGTCAACCTTTGAAGTAAAATTCGGGCAAAAAGCTACCTAACCGCAAAATGTCCGTGTACGATTGTGAGCACTTGATTCATAGTTATCACTAGTCTTGGGACGAGATGGGGCTTCATTATAAAAGGCTAATCGAATTCTATCATAATTTCTTGTTAATTTAAATGACATCGAAAGTCATAAAAATTTTTCGCCACAGCCAATTTTCAATGTACTTTCAAATCGGAAAACAAATGACAAATGAATGAAATACATACTCAATAATACAGACAAGCACTTGGTATATATTTTCAAAATATAATATTTACCAGTGGCCCATTATAAAAACTTTCAGTGTCGCCCTCGTAGGTAAGATACCGCTCCCGCTGACATAAAATAACCCCGAAGGGGTGCGGTTTCAGAAACTTTCATCAATAAACATTTATATTGCTGAGTCACCGTTTTGTTGTGAATTTTCTAAACACAATTTTGTCCAATGAACTCTTAATTATTATTCAGTTAGACTTAAAAGTTTAAGTTTGTCTCGTTATGTTTTGCAAAGCTTATGTTTAAAATTTTGAAGTTTATTGCTATCTTCTTATTTGATACTAGTTACGCCCCGCGATTTCACTCGTCTATAGAAGCCCCCCATCCCGCGGGAATATCGTAATAAAAAGCAATCCAAGTTTCATCGCAATCGGTTCAGTAGGTTTTGCGTGAAGGAGTAACAAACATGCTTGTTCAGCTACTTGTTACTTTTGATCTCTATATTCCCATGGGATACGTGATACGGGACCTACGCGGCTGAAACCGAGGGGCGCAGCTAGTATAATTTAGATAAACCCTTCCAGCAGTTTTATATGTAATAAAATACACGTGTAAACCGGGGCCGCTCCCTAGCTTACAAATAATTCTATTCAACAAATCACCTAATAACAAAAAACAAGAGAAATCACAAATTCAGTTACAAAACGACATAAATGAGTCAATGCACCTGTGTACTTGCAAAAAACACCCTTGCGAGGGGTGGAGAGTCATTTGGGGTGATACATGGAATCGACGCGGCCCTCAGTAATTACAGGGGACCCTAGCGGGCCCTGAGAGGGGCCTCAGGGGCTGAGACCGGCAATGAGCGCCAGACCCACTCAAATTTTCTTTTCAAAGCGTACGTTTTTAGTTGTTTCGAAGAAAAACTTGTGTGAAATGCACTTTTAAAAAGCATTTTAAAATGTTTTTATTTTTCTGGATTTTTCTCACATGCTTGTTAAAACAAATAGGTAACTCTGATGATTTGCTACTTGTATAATTTTAAGTGAGAACGAAAAATCGTCTAATTTGTTCTATGAGTCTTACATATCTCTGAATTTGTTCACCATTTTGTTTTAACAAGGCGTTTCTATTGTTATAATTCTCTGATGTAAACACAAACCATCTAACCTCACCATTATTGACTAGAACAAGTAAGTATCCTGACCGATATGACAGTGAGAAATTGCTGCGATACCCACGCGTTTTTATCCCCATTGCAATTCATACCTTAGCCACTAGTTACAAAGTCTAAATTTAGTTAATTGCACGTAAATGAATGAAATCAATGAGCCTCAACTCCATGGAGAAGGAAAGCTAGCCGTGGAATCATAAGTGTTTAAATTTGTATAATTATAACTTTCAATTCTAAGGTTTAAAGTAAAATGAGTCGAACATTTAATGTGTTTGATGTAGAAAACACACACATGTTAGATAAAGGTTTGATTCACAAGGTGCGCACCGTATAAGTATGTAATTCTTGAATCTGTAACTTTACATTACATGCAAATGCTCGCGGTAAGGGAGTAACTAAATAAGAGGGAGTCAAATTAAGGTAAATAAAAAAGAATGATCAAAATCGAACTTCAAATGATACATTGTAGGTAAACAATCGCACAATCTACCCTTGAGTAATACTAGATCTGTAAAGATCTCATAATAACATAGGACATCGATAAAAAGCTGAATAAGTATAATAAAAAAAACGTGATTAAAACATGAAACAACGCACGGCCTAAACCGCTACTGATAGTAAAGAAATTTGAAGATACCTATGTTCTTTATGTGATGTAGGCATCCGATAAAAAATTCCTAGGGGATCAAGACTTACATGGGTAAAACCGCGAGATACAGCGAGTTATTAAAAACGCTTAGTCTGCTCTCTTGACAATTCCACTACCTACCAGTTGAATTTCTCTGAAAGTTGAGTCAGCAAAGCGCTGCTGCCTACATCTCGGCAACAGCTTGTCTCATTTGTGTTTATGATTGTTTTGATACTTATGCACTGCAAGCGCATAACATCCAGGAATCTGACGGGGTTTCCGTTGCATAATAATAATTAATTGTTTGTATTATTTCTGACAAACTACCTACTCATAAACACAACGAGTTACCATTTTTTTAATACAATATAATGAACTATTTGGATTTTTCTTCAGTTTCCGGATGCTGATATGAAATTTAACTTAGAAACAATAAGAACCTATTTGTCTTGAAAGTATACCAAGATGCCACAGACAAATAGCTACCTACTACCTACACACACAAATACATACGCAAGACACCTCAAACTTACAACACTCTTCTGTTCAAAATCATCGGGGGTTAAAAATGAAACACTCATCAAATAACCTACAAATTTATAATTAGTCAGTGTATTCCGTCAATCAATATCCAACTTCTTGAAGCTGCCCTGCACCCCGAACTCGTCATGAACCGCTGCAGCACCCCCCGGCCTGAGGGCCTCGTTCACACGCTTCAGGTTCTCAGCTCGGAAGTATTCGGGGTTCGATTGAAGACGTTTTATTGTTGATTCTGGAAGATAAAGGCATGTTGATCGTTCACTTACTCATGTATGAATGTATGTATGTTACAATGTGGCGCTCCTAATGATTCTGATTATACATTCTTATTATGTCGGGTTTTCTAAACAAACTTCTATCAGACACAGGGTTATTGAAAATTCGTTAACGACTAGTTAAGTGGTTGTTCTACATGTCTAAACGAACAACTTTTGTACAACGACTTGGAAATACTTAGTGTTTTTACATAAAGACATCACCTACAGAATACACTCTTCAAATTACAGCACTTTACTCTCACCGGTTTAGACTGTACTTTTAATCTATCAGTCACAGAGGACCAGGACAGCATTTTATAGACATAGACAGATCATGAATAAGATTTCAAAATCTTACCTTTAATTTCCTTATGGCTTAAATAAGTCCCACCATCATCTTTTGGAAGACTTTCTTTACTAACGTACTGGTACAAGGTGTCCGTACCCACTGGGTGGACATGCATGACGTCCATCAGGGTACTCTTCATGAGAGGTTTCAGCACCATCATCAGCTTATCCACAAAAGGTAGAGCGTTCATGAAATGGATCTCTTTTATCTTAAAGAACATGCTTTCCTGGAAGCAAATAAGAATTATAGTCAATAAAGTTACGAAGTTTATGAGGTAGGCAAGCATGCTACATCGTCGACCTCCTTGTCGCTTCCCATCAGGGCATCTAATCTATAATTAAAGCGTCGCAGCTATGCCTTAGTACACCGTTGAATCATTTCAAGATTATCTATCTAAATATGCTGTCTAGGTAGAAAGGTCTAAGGATGACTTAAATTTCCCTTAGTATCGGCATAAAAGCGTGTGAAGAACCGCTTTTATGCCGAAACAGTTTTAGTGGGTAAACGTCTAGCTATCCATCCATCACTTGAGGTCAGTTGGAAACCCCATACATCGCCGTCGTTATGGAGCGGGCAGGACGGTGCATGAGGCTGCATTTATTGGTAGTGGGTAGGGTCCTCACCTGAACGAAATATGTAATTTTCTTGACTGTCATGACGTCAAGCCTGGTTATGTGTCCTAAAGTCGCATTATCCATATTTATTGTAAGAACTACTCTGGAAAACAAAATAAAGCGAGCTAAGCAAAACTAAATTTAGTTCAGTAAAGTTGACTTGCGGTGTTATACTTAGCCCCGGGGTAGTGAGCTAGCCCATTGCTATCTATCTTATGATTGGTCTTGCACTGACACAAATGTCAGTGCACAACTAATCACAAGAGTTAGCCCGATAGTAAGTTAGTTAGGACTAAGTATAGCAGCGCAAGTCAACCTAACAGCACATCCACCGCTTTAAGCTTTTTTTTAACTAAGTTTTAGTTTTATTTTATGGAATACAAAATAAAACAATAATTTTATCTTAGGTTTTCGCAATTTTGCATAATAATATACAATATTTACCGGATTTTACTCGCGTTTTATTTAATAACAGCATTATTACAAAGAACCGAACTCTCGCTAACTTTACAGTTAGCTTTTTCACATTCTAAAAAGTTACTGTAAACTACCGCCTCGTAAAATAAAACACGAGTAAATCCCGGTAAATATTGTGTTAAAATTAAAACGAGCTAAGCAAAACTAAAACTTAGTTCACTAAGCGGTGGCTGTAGCAGCGGCTTTAGTAGGTAAACTTTAGGCTGCCCACCATCTAAGGTAAATGGGAAGCCACACATCCCCGGATGACAAACCCGGACTCAAGCTCTATTTATATATGTTATAGCGTCCCCACCGTTCCCACCTTTCGGTATACCGGCAGGGGCCGCTGTACCCGAGCGTACACCCCTAAGGGCGACGTCAGGGATCGAGTTTAAGACGGATCTAGTCCCCAATGCTAGACTGGTTCTCATAAAGGAGAGTAGTCTCGTGCCCTAGGACACTACCTGGTTGTCCAGACAGGTACCGGAGCAATAAGGCCGCTCACCACCCGCGCCTCAAAGAGGAGCTAACGACAACCTCGCTGACATCCCCGGATGAGGAGGAGGTAAAGATCGACACATCAATACCTCGTCCTCATCTGTGCGATGTTCCCTGTTGTATCTCTCTCAGAAGCCCAGAGTCCGCTAAACCATGACTGAACTGCAGATTATATTTGGAGTTGGAAAAGTAAGATCAGTAATCACATCCTCTCCACTTCCCCTGAAGCGGCGAGATCGTATATTTTCATGTATCTACCCTAAAAAGAAATTCTCCGAGTTTCCGTGTCACGGAATGGTTAGCGTACTAGCGCTAGCCACTGCATAAATTCGAATCCTGTCTTGATTTTTGTTAGTAGTGGAATCAGTCCCGACCAAGATCATTGTAACATGATCGAAACGTTGAGGTGAGAAAAAAATAATAATACGCGATTAAGACCCGGTAAAACATAACTATGGATCTATTCCAATCTAGTACCACAAAAACTAATAAGTACCAAAAGTGTTTATTTATTGTCGTATTCAATTTTCTGTTTAAAATTTTTGGTATCGTGCGAATTTAAAAAGTTTAGTAGTAGAATGCCTCGAGGATTTCTTAAGACAACATACCCCGGCCAAGTCCCTTCTTCATACTGGCAAAGATCGAGGACCATCATCCAGGTTCTGAAAAGGTCGTTGAGATTGATGAGCCGAGAGTCGTCATGGAGAAGCCGAATGTAGAAGTTGCGGTAACCATTCAATGTGGGCAAGGCAAGTGGGGTAAACAGACTGGAAACATGATTGAGTGGAATTTGAAAATTAAATATTAACCATAATATTTATATTTTATTCAATCACACATACATAACCCTTAAGTAATAAGTAAATAGAACTTAATATAACGAAATCCAAGTTGTCGTCACTTGGCAGCGAGCCCAAAATGCTGGCCGCATCTAGATCTTTACGAAACATGATGTCCGTTTCCCAAAACATCCGTTCAGAATAACAGATTCTTCTGATTCAGAAACACCAATTTCTTATGGCATCCATTATGTCAAAGGACCCTCAGTTCTCAAAACAGTCCTTTTGAAAAAAACTGTTGTAAGTACAGGGTCCTTTGACCCTCTCCTTGCAGCCGTGTAAAAAGTTTTTAAACAGCTGCAAGGAAAGGGCAACGGAAAGGGTTACGTTTTTCGGAATGGGTGATAGGTAAATAAGTGGTAAGTTAACGCGCTCAAGTAGAAGAAGGAAGACGACGGCAGTAGAACAAAATCCTACCCGTCTTCCTTAGTGGCTGCAACGTAAAAACAATAAATTTCTTATATAAACAAACTTTTGCCCTTCCTTCTTTCATTATAAATAATATAATAGTATTGCACTACCATTGCACACAGCGCAATCTAGCCCCAAACTAAGCACTAGGCTTGTACTATGGGTACCAGACAACGGATATACTACATATTATACTTTTTTTTGTAAATACATACATATTATACATAGAAAGACACCCAGACCAGATACAAATATTTATTTTTAAGCATAAACATTTGCACCCGACGGGAATCGAACCTGCAGCCTTCTGCATTGCAGTCGAGCGTCCGCCCGACGCGTCACAGAGGCCGTCGGGCATTATAAGCATTTGGTGTAGGTAAGTAGATGTATTATGGTGTGCAAGTCATACCATACATTCAAAGAGGCCTCGATGCTCTTATCCCAAATGCGGTTCTTGAAGAATGCTTCAAAGAGCGTTCGGAGCGTGAAGTGTACATCTAACACTTGCTTGGAGACCTCACTACTGCGGTCGCAGCAGAAATATACCAGGATCAGGTCTAGATCTGTAATATACAGAATTTTATTCTGACTGATTGATTGACTGACTGAATAACTTGATTACTGAACTGTATTTCAACGCTAACAGCTAGTTTTAGAGACATGAAGTTTGGGCTGTGTGTTTTGTGTGGATCTTGAATGTTTTAGTGGAAATACCCACTAAGAAAGGGCCCGATCTGTATTATAGGGTCCTTGGATCCTTGAGATATTTGCCATTGAGTTATAGAGGTGATGTCTGATGTCTCAAACGTATTCCATGTTTCTTTTACGCTAAATAAATATAAAAAACGCCATAAAAATATTGGCTCTAATGTCTAAATTTAGAGAGGTAACGGTCGACTACGTTTGCGCGTTTGTATGGAAAACGAGTAGGTATCCTCAAGATTGAGATTAGTGGTAAATACTCCGTTTTTAAATACATTTAGTAATAAATACTATCCAGGCAACCATACCTGTGATATGACTCCCAGGCAAGTGAGGTTGCGTCTCCAACCATTGCCGTAATCTATTGATATCCTCAGGCGTAATATCCTGATTCTTCTTATACTCTTCTTCAAGCGGTATCTGCTGTAGCACGTCAGCCATCTTTCACGTATAAACAACAGTAACTAATATTTCGAAACAAAATGTAGGTACTTTTATTTTAATAATGGATAAGTGATATCTTATCTTATTTGTACGATTATTGGTTGTAATCTAAATATGGAACTTGTGGATAACCTACACGGTGTCGATGCCATTCAACTAAGCCAGTGAAAATAAGGATAAATTTGTTAAAAATCGGGATATATCTTAAACTAACTGCGCCCCGCGGCTTAACCCGCGTAAGTCCCGTTCCCGTGGGAATATCGGGATAAAAAGTAGCGTATGTGTTAATCCAGGTCTCCAGCTACCTATATTCCAAGTTTCATCGCAATTGGTTCAGTACTTTTTGCGTGAAAGAGTAACAACCTCACATACATACATACAAACTTTCGCGTTTATAATATTAGTAAGATATAAAAATGAATCCCTTTTTTTCCCTTGGTCACGGCATCACGCGTGATCGGCTGGTTCGTAATATTTATAACTTCCGATTTTTTTAAATAATTATAAACGAGGATCTTTGCAAATATGACTTTGGTACTCCTTCACGCAAAAACAACTGAATCGATTATACGATGAAATTTGGCTACTGCTTGTGTGTTATTCATTAGTATCAGAATAATAAGTATTTATTCCGATTTTCCAAAGGGATCGCAAATACAGATGATATAACTGGAGTAGACTCCAGAAAAAAAAGGTCCTTGCTAAATTTAGCAGCCATTTTGACTCTGCTTAAAGTTAAAAGTCGAAGTTTTTACTGTGTGTTTCCGCAATTAGCCCTACTATTGGGCCTTTGTGCATTTAAGCCGTGGGTTTGCTCACGATGTTTTCCTTCACCGTACGAGCGATGTTAATAGCGCACTTAAATTTTTCATAAAGAAAACATAACACTTCCTTTGGCAGTCGTGTAAAAAAGACATTGGTGCGCGGCCGGGATTCGAAACCACGACCTTCGGAATGAAAGTCGGGGTATCTGCCACTAGACCAACACAACTCTTGGCTTGGCTTACTGGCCTGCCTAAAAAGACACCGTATGAATGGTCTATTATTAATAGTCGCGACGACTACAGTTCGATAAATGCATTGGGAGATGGCAACACGATCTAAGTAAGTACTTTTTTTGATAGGTACTAGTTGGGGCCCGCTGTTTCAACCGCGAAAGTCCCGATCCCGTGGGAATATCGGGATCAAAAGTAACCTATGTGTAAATTATCTCAAGCTATCTGCATACAACTACAAAAGAAAAACTACAGAACGGATGGTGATGAAATGTCGTAGTTTCATCGCAATTGATTTGTATAGTTTTTATGTGAACCTAACAAACAGTTTCGACTTACACACAAACTTTCACATTTATTATAAGTGTTGATTAATAAACATATTTTTCGTAATTTCAAAGCCTCCGTTTGACACAATTTGTCAATCACCAATCGCGATTTTAACTGAGAAGTGTGTTTTATTTCAAGGCCGATCCATCGAGCTGAAACAAATGATAAAAATTTAAAATACCGGCCAAGTGCGGGTCGAAGCCGCACACTAAGGGTTTCGTACCATTCACAAAAAATACGTTTATTATTGTATCGGAAACCCACTTTTATATTTGTTTCATTCTTTTTTATAACAATGCCTACACCATTTGTATCTTTTGGCCTTGTTGCCTGCTATAAATTATTTATTACTAGCTGCGCCCGCGGTTTCACCCGAGTAAGTCCCTTTCCCGAAGGAATATCGGGATAAAAAGTAGCCTATGTGTTATTCCCGGTATCTAGCTATCTATATTCCAAGTTTTATCGCAATCGGTTCAGCGGCTTTTACGTGATTGAGTAACAAACACACATACACACATAAATAATAATTAATAGGATTATTATTTACTAGCTGCACCCACAGTTTCACCCGCGTAAGTCCCGTTCCCGCGGGAATATCGGTATAAAAAGTAGCCCATGTGCTATTCCCGGTATCCAGCTACCTATATTCTAAGTTTCATCGCCATCGGTTCAGCGGTTTTTACGTGATTGAGTAACAAATACACATACACATACAAGCATACACGCATACTCACAAACTTTCAGCTTTATTTTATTAGTAGGATTTGTTGAATTGTCAACTGCCTAGCTACCACGGTTCATCAATACAAGCCTGGTGACAGACAGATAGACGGACAGTCAGACAGGACAGCAAGGAAAGTAGAGTCTTACATGTACCTAATGCTTCACAGAAACCCCAACATTCGTATTGCTGAATAAAACTACGTGATTAAATTGTACGCAATATTACGACTCGTGTGTTCACCTAATATCCGTCATCGGCCGGCTCGGGCGACGACGGCCGAACTCGGACGATTAATCAAACACTTGTAAAAGAAAGAGAATGCGAACACGACCGTCATCGGACGATGCCGCCCCGTTTACGGCCGATCAACCGTCTCGTTTGAACTTGTTGGGATTCCTGACTTTGAGACGTCAGTCTGCCGGCGTCTATTTCGTAAGATGTTTTGATAAACTAGTACTTTTGCAATGTCTAATTATCGAGATATTTTTGCGAGAATCCTAAGTATTTTCGCAAAATACCAGCAACGTTGAATGTCAGCACAAGTGTAAACACTGTTTCAATGGTACCTACATGTCCGAGTTATTCGTCCGAGTACAGTCGCCTTATACGGTTTTCGGTACGGGCGGAACCCTAATAATAATCGTTTTTAGTAAACAGGTTTATATTTTTTGCACATTTATCTATATCTGAACTATGTCTGAATTGCAGTTAGGTTTGTGTCTCAAATAACAATGTGTTTAGGCGAGATTAATAATTGTCGAAACAGAGTGATTTTCTTGGGTTTGGTAGTTCGATACGTCATCTGAAGGTGCTTTCAGAAGACCGCGCTGTGTTGTGGTTTCTTCTGGAGCCACAACGTATGCTGAGCTGAGGTTGAGACAGATCCGCGTTGGCACCAAGCACACTGCTCCTTGGTCATTTTAATTGGTCTATGTTAATGTTATTTTTTTATTAATATTATTTTTTATACTAGCAGCGCTAGCGCCCCGCGGTTTCAACCGCGTAAGTCTCATTCCCGCGGGAATATCGGGGTAAAAATTTGCCTGTGTGTTATTCCACCTGCCTATATTACAAGTAACAATGTCACATATATACAAACTTTCGCGTTTATAATATAAGTAGGATAGTAGGGTACCTATGGTATGTAAAATGTTGTAGTTTACCTCCTATGTTTGTTGTCAATAAATGTGAAGACAAATATCCTTTTGCGTGACATATTGATCTGTAATATTATACCTACAATACCTAGCTAAGTAATTAAAACTAACTTCTGTCCGCGGCTTCGCTCGCAATGTGGAGTTCCTAGTTATAAATTACAAACTACGGCCCGCGGTTTCACCGGGGAATTCACTAACGAATAAAAGTAGTCTATATGCCCTTTCCAAGGACACATCTCTACAGCAAAATTCATCAAAATCGGTTCAGCGGTATGAGCGTAAAAAAGTAATATACCAACAGACAGAGCAGAGTTAATTTCGCAAAAATGCATCCGGTGTAGTGAGTCCATACATCCCGTGTGTTTAATGAGGCCTTGGCCAGATTGACCGCAGGGATTTTGTTTTGACTATGTCAGATTGCGGGTTCGATTCCCACCTTGCACAAATATTTCTGCTTACCACAAAATTGTATATTGCTGGTTCTGTGTGTATTCTATGTATCATCATAAATCATAATAATGTATATGTATTTACAAAAAAAAAGTATAATATGTTAGTATATCCGTTGTCTAGTACCCACAGTACAAGCCTAGATAGCGCTGTGTGAATATTTATTTATTGATTTATAATTATAAATGAATTATCAAATCATATAATAAATCCTAACACCTACATTGTAATGGAAACCAATCTAGAGCGGATCAGCTAACTAGTATCTAATCATCGTTGTAATGATTATTTTCTGTAATCTTTGTAATAAGAAGATAAGTCCCGGTCAGTGTTACCTAATGAACAACAAAGATAAGTGTTGTTGTTCAATGAATTCAATATTGCACTTACTGCACTTACTTAAACCACTTAATTGGAAACGATACCTACCCACTCGTTCTCCATAGAAATGTGTTTGACTGTTTCTTCCCTGGATAAAGAAAGACATTAGAGCATGTGTATGCCAAAAAATCTGTCTCTGCCATGACTTGCCCTTGAATGAATGAATGAATAAATTCTTATTTGTACACCATATAATACCTATTTATCTTGTAATATAAAATATTACAAGATAAATAGGTAGAAACAAATACAGCTTAAATTTAGGAAGCACAATGGGCGGCCTTATCGCTGAAAGCGAAATCTCTTCCAGGCAACCTTCTTTCCTTCTTTTTTTTTTTGCCCTTGTTTTTTTTTAATAAGAATAAAATGAAAATATAAAAAAATAATACTTACAAAACATAGAGGATGTTTTTTTTCCGTATTCTAAGATATCTCTGCTCCTATAATGTTTTTATCCTTGGAGAAAACAGTTGACTAAGTTAGTATTGAGAAAGAATAGGTATCTTTTCCTCTTAATGGAATTTAATACGAACGATCCCTATTTCCCTGAAAACCAAAAACCGTGATCCCAAATGAGAAAATGACTTTATTTAAGCAAACATCGCACCAACCGCATAAAATACGATTTTTATCATATTGCATGTCAGTGCGAGTAATTTCATATCAGTATATGTAGTAGTATCACTACATTTTTTTTTAGTCAACCTTGAAAAACCCAACTGTAAAGTTGGCGAAAGCTCGGTTCGTTTGAAACCATGAATAAAACGCGATTTAACCCGATAAATAAAGTGTTTTATTATGCAAAATCGCGAAAACCATAGAAGAAATTACATATTTTTTCTTTGAATATGCATAAACATTAGCGTTTAGCTAAACGTTATAAGAATCATTGCGATCGGAACTCAGACACAAAAAAACCATACCTACATCCAAATTGACAACCTCCGCCTTTTCTGGAAGTTGCTTAATATTCTATGCGAAGTCGGAGCGCATTGCTAGTCACGTATTATCGAATATTACCATCTCTACCAGCCGGTCCCGAGTCGAAATCCACCCGTATCACTTTGACGGACATACAGACATACTGTTTGCTTTGCTCTACAAAATAGCCCCTATTTGCATAGTGCAAACGTCCGTACCCTTATGAATTTTGTATATTGGGATTGTGATGAATGAAGTCTGATCCCTAGGGAATATCTTCCTATTGGAATAAATATTAGTAGATTATTTGTTACAACTGAAATATTTAAAAAGACGTAGATAAAAAGTTATTCGCGTAGAAGACTTCTATAGAATCTGGAATAACCTTCTTTCGGATTGCGTTACCCTCGCTTTAACACATTGTTTAGCAAGAAAAAAAAAGAAAAAATAAACGACCTTAAGTCTTATCGTTCAGTAAAGGCTAAAGGTTATTTTTTGCAATATATTGATAAAAAATATCAGCATTATCCAATAAAATATAACACTACCGAATGAAACTTATTAATCTGTTAAAATAAATCAAATTTGAGATGGCTTTTAAAATTTATTGTACCTATTTGAAAGATATTTTTTTATCCGTAAATTAAAAAAGAACAACTTATTTTTGTAGTCGGTTAGAAATCTTTTTACAATCCATTCGGAAGCAGTCGGATGTTGCACGTCTAACCCAGCCCGGCACCGGAAGTCAAGTTTATTTCTGTAACGTGAATAAAATGAAACAGAACTTAACTGACTACTGCACTGACCTAGCCTAATGTGGTGACGACATTCCACCTTTCGTCACTGCATGTGGTCGCAGAGTATTTTTACTTTCTTCTATACTTTATTATTAAATAAAGACCCGAAAATCTAATATTTAATAATAATGAACGGAAATCGTGTAAGTTTAAAAAATGTGTTCTTCTATACTTATATTAAAGGAAGAGAGGACAAAAACTCTGTAGGTACTTGAAAGTAAATTAACAAAAAGTGTCTGATTTTCAATATCGGATAGTTCTATTTTCGAGGAATGTCGTGGTATACTTTGAATCGAAATTCAATTAGTAGAAGCCGAGTAATTAACGAAAAAGTGCAACCGCTCGAGAAACGCTCGGCCGCCCGCGCCCATGATAACGCGTTTTTACTTCCGCGGGTAAAACCGCGGGGCGCAGCTAGTCCAAAAATATAAACACGATTTAGTTATATTAGGGGTTAAAGTATGAAATTGCCGATTTGTACTGAAAATCTTAATTGTTTATTTTTTAAATTTTTAACAAATTTATTTAATCAAATTAGTTGCCATTATTATCTATACATTGCTGCCGCCTGCCATCTAATGGGAAGATTATTAATGCCTTTGCGATAGAACTCCGACGATCTAGACTGCACAAACTGTGTGAAAGCATTTTGTACTGCCTCCTGGGAAGAAAACTTCTTGTCACGTAGATAATTGTCCAAATCACGAAAAAAATGGTAGTCCGTTGGAGCAAGGTCTGGTGAATACGGAGGATGACGAATGGTTTCTAAGTGCAGTTCCTCAAGGGTCAAAATGGTTTCTCGTGCTGTGTGAGGTCTCGCGTTGTCGTGGAGCAATAATGGTGAAGATCGATTCATGAGTCGGGGCTGTTTTACTGCTAGTTTTGTCAACATGGTTCGGAGTTCGGCACAATAGACATCTGCCGTAATTGCTTGACCAGATCGAAGAAAACTATAGTGAATAACGCCATGCTGAGACCACCAAACAGTTACCATTACCTTTTTATTGGTAAGTTTTGCTTTAGGACACTGTTGTGGCATTTGACCTGGGGTCAGCCATTGCATTTTTCTTTTCCGGTTATCATAAAGAATCCACTTTTCATCACATGTTACAATTCGATCCAATATTTCTTCATTTCTGTACCGGTTCAACAAGGCAACACAAGTTTCAACACGCGTTTCTTTCTGCAGATCAGTCAAATCATGAGGCACCCATTTTTCGTATTTTTTTATTTTATTGATTTGACGCAAGTGAGTCAATAAAGTGGGTAAGGTAACGTTAAACCATGCCGCTAATTCCTGGGTAGTTTGACTAGGATCGGCTTCCACTATCTCTCTTAACTCATCGTTATTCACCTGTATGGGCGGTCTTCCTCGTGGCTCGTTCTTTAAGTCGAAATTTCCATCACGAAAGCGTTTAAACCAAAATCGCACGGTGCGTTCATTAGTAGACCCCTCTCCAAACGCAGCATTGATATTGCGGGCTGTTTCTGCCGCGTTAGTTCCGCGTCGGAACTCGTATTCAAAAATCACTCGAATTTTCGCAGTATCCATCTTTCTTGTCTAAATTGAATAACAAAAACAATTGAAAGTCGATATACAAATGTTTCACATTTTTTAAAAAAAGAACATCACAGAAACCATTTGAAAAAAGTTTCATTCGAAAACCTCAAACCATGAAGATTCTATGTCAATTCAAAGAACCTATTGCAATAAAACGGCAATTTCATACTTTAACCCCTATTATATAGTTACCTACGGTATCACTCGAGTCATTTTTTAGGATTTTTCTTAAGGCGCGAGCGATACGAGCTAAACTGAAAATCCCTGTCGGATTCATTGACAAATTGTTGATTATTTTCTGACGCAATGTTTTAGAATATTTTCGTTTGTAGCGTTTGGTAAATGACATTGTTCCCTACATTATGGTGTGGATTTTAAATAATAATTACTGCTTGCCCCTGCTACCCACCTTTCGGTATACCAGGACAGGGTCCGCTGTACAATCAGATACTCAGAAGAACGCCCGTCAGGTATCAGTTATAGACAGATCGTTAGGGGTATACAGAGAGGTTCGATCCGAATCCAAGGTCGGAAATTATATATCCGTCTCAGCGCGATTCAATAAGACAGTGACAGGCATGTCAAGTCGAACTTCGGTTTCGGACCGAACCTCTATGAATACCATTCCGTGTCTCTTAAGCTGAATTCGGTTCTCTTTAAATAAAAGATGCTTGTTTCGTGCCCGCAGTGTCTTTTGAACGGACAGCGGCGCGAGCGTGTAAATTTTGTATCAGTAAAGTGGGTACGATGGCTAGCAGTTGCATTATTAAAATGTAAAATCGGTTAGCCGAGCGGTTAGCCACCCACACAGTTAACCACTAGTGCGTAAAAGGTCTAAAAAGCTATTTTAAAAATTACAGCCCTGCTAACTTTAATTCTTAGTAATTAAACGTTACAAGTGCCTGGAATATCGTCGTTGTTTTCTAATATCTTTGTCGACAGTTTATCTTCGTTAGCGATAGGTTCGATAATTTAACCTATCGTTATTTAATGAAGTCAATAGCTATTGACAGTTTAACTAAGACATTGTTAGAATTACACCTAGGTCTAGATCGCGTTGTTAACTCCATGAGTTTCTTGTGGCTTCTTCTCATCGGAGGGCGCGTTCTGAAGCCACACTAGAGTCATAGTTGTAAGAACGCTCGACGTATTTAAAGTGATCTAATACATCCAATTAAAAAAAATGTATCTTTAAATCTTTGACAGATATATAAGATTAAAACATCCTCGAAATTTCGACGGTAACACTGTAAATAAACAATGAATTTGTTTTTAGCGGCAACAGAATTACATCATTGACAATTTCAACTGGCTAGTTATCACGGTTCATGAGATACAGACTCACTAAGGCTCTGTAACTGCTAACTACAGACGGACAGTTTTTGAGTACGGAAGCAAAAAAAAAATCATTACCTTTGTGATACCATAGCCATGTTAAGGTGTACAGTTTTTTGCTCCTGAATTTTACTTGTCACACAAAGGATTTTGTGCGTGTTTTCATTTTACGAAGAGCTAGGCTTTTCTAAACTTTGATCCTAAATAGCTGGTGTTTGAAGTCTTGACTTTAACTACAGCTGTTTAGGTTGACTTTACCATGTAAAGGATAAGCTTTTAGCATGATTGCGTCGTTGTGTCTTACGCCTCAATGGGTTGTTTGCTGTCATTTTAATAGTTATAGGTGAATGTGGATATAGTGTAGGCGCGACACACTGGCACGCCCGTGGCAACGAATATACTGTATAGAATAGACAGGTCTCAGACTAGTTAGAGGATAATGATCGCTTGACATTGAAGCATTTTTACCCGGCTGCAAGGAAAGGGCTGTCAACTCAACTCTGACGGCCGAGTTTCGACAGTTCCAAACTCCAATTGATCAGGAAATTACACGAAAAAAAAAAGTCGAAACAACATTCGAACGCTGTTGTTAGGATGCCCACTACCAATGACGCCGAGACTCGACTCGCAAAACGAAAAAGATACATACAAACATACATACAATACAAGGTAGGCTCGAAAAACATAAACCTTTCCTTGCAGCCGGGTAATAAGTAAATTGTACCGTGCGTAGTACTGAGGTCTCGATCCTTACCGTAAATTTTTAGCGTTTCGATAAAACGCTTCATCACATGAAATGGATCCAGTTGGGTTAAAATTATGAACTTGGCTTTAAAACTAAATTTTGCGATTTACTACTTTTTGCATATACATTTACATGCAATTACCTAAACACTTCTCATACGCTTTTCGTAGTTCAATACAATCTCCAATGACATCACAAAATTGATTTTATACCTTATCTACGATCAACAACATTTACAACTTGATACGAGGGCGGTAATTTAAGCCGAAGGGGGGTTCGTAGAGTCGTAGAACCAAAGTTTTTCACCTAGATGTCGAAATAACCATCTTTCGGCTTAAACTACTTTCCTAACCTAGCTGAATTTACCGAAAAATACCTCTCTTTAGAAACCTGAGTCAATTCTAGTCCCTGTTATAAATATATACCTACAAATCTGTGTAGCCACGGTAGCCACTAAGGCATTCAGGGTTGACGACACATGAAGGGCCCTCGCCTCGAGCGCAGTCTAGGGTCTCTGAAAGGGCCCTAAACATGGCTCTCGTTCGTACCTGAGCTGCGTGCGTACCCGTCTTCTATAGTAGGTATACTTTAACTTTAATCGTCATAGTTAAGTAGGTAAGTTTTGTTGCAGTTTACAGCCAGATTCTTTTGAAATGAAACTCATTTACTGGTTTAAAGTTTTAATCGCATTGCTTTTATTATTTTCAGCATTGTTGCAATGCTGTTCCTTCTTCCCTAAGATAATCAGTGAAGAAAAAAATCTTTTTTCATAGCTAGTTACAAAAAACAGTTACGAAAATGGACTAAAGGGATTCTTTTTAGAAAGATAAACAAGTGCGTGCTTGGTAAGTTCCGTAACCAAAGGGTAAACGGGACCCTGTTACTGAGACTGTCCGTCTGTCTGTCACTAGGCTGTATCTCATGAACTGTGATAGCTCGACTGTTAAACGATGATGCATTACTATTGCTGCTATAACAACAATTACTAAAAATAAAATTAAAAAAATATATTTAATTGGGACTACCATACAACAAACGTACGAAATATTTTGTACTGGAGTCCGACTCGCACTTGGCGAGTTTTTATTATCCCTTTATTTTACCAAAGTTTTATTCGTGTCGACCTATCTTTCTCTACCAAAACGTGTAAGTCATGTTCTAGTCCGATGCCCACCCATCCAACGCAGCGAGAAACCAACTACAAGTTCCCACAACGAAATACCTTCGAACTTCACAGATAACATCGCGTAGGTAGTCGCGAGTTTATGATAATTGCTTCATTTGAATAATCACTAGATACCACGAGGCTAATTTCACTGCAAGTGGGGAGAAATGGCTTCTTGTATTAAGGGTTAAAGGACTATTGATACAACTAGCTTCTGCCCGCGGCTTCGCCCGCATGTCTTTCAAGAAACAGGATTAAAATAGAATTAGTATTAGACCGCTCTCTACTGTATGTACTGATAGGATCAGGATAAGATAGAATTCAATTTTTAGGATATCCCGCACTGTATGGTTACCAACTCTCAGTCTGTCAATTGCAATTGATAGACATGAGAGTTCATAATTATGTATGAGAATCAAAAATTTAATAAAAATAATTAAATTTTATTCAATAAGAAACAGTAAATGGAATACGTTAAAAGCTAAAATGAAAACGAAATTAACCTATAAATAAAAATGTCCTCAAGCGCGTCCTCACGAGGCATGGTACTCAGAAAGCAGGCAACGTTTGTAGGTGAAGCGGTTTAGAAGTTGCATTTAAACGTTTTACTCCATTCCCCCTTGGGGGTAGAATTTCGAAAAACTGCTTATTATCGGATGCCTCCTGCACATAAAGAACACCCTCTCCAACTTTCAGCTTTCTAATATTAGTAGTTTAAGCTGTGGTATATCCCATTGATGAGTGAGTCAGGACAAAGATTTTATAAATATAGATAATCAGACGACGCAAAGCTGTTTACCAAACATTGTCACAAATATTAAGTGAGTTATTCCTGTATTAGAATTGTCCAAAATTTCATTTCAACATCATAATGTCTCTTTATGAAATGGAAACTTTATTGTGTGTTTTGCAAATTAACTGCACATTAAGCGGTTAATTAATAATAATTTAGGTATAGGTGAGAAAGAAGAAAAAATGTCAACATGCCTGTGCCTGGGCCCAACAGATAACTAAATAGGCATCCATTTAATGCATGCATGACTTATCTAAATGCCTGTAGATTGAATATGACGTATTCCACCCACTAAGCTTATTCTTGACCTGAGGTCTTGACCCTAGAAAAGGATAGGCAGTGTCTCGTAGGCGGCGCGGCGCGGCGACCCGATATCATAAATCAGAGTCGCAGGACCAAAATATACTAAAGTGGTTTGAGAGCTTTAGTATTGACGACTAGCTGTTACCCGCGACTCCGTCAGCGTAGAAATAGTGTATAGGCGACTTTTTGTTCATTACTCGGATACTACTAATTGGATTCCGATGTAAAGTATACCACGAGGTTACTCAAAAATAGAACTATCCAATATTGAAAACGATTTCATGAATTAAACAGATTATATAGTCGGATTAGTACTTAGTTTTTTAATTGTATAAGGAACTAGGTATAATAAAGGTATAATATTTATAGTGTCGTCACATGTCCGTATGTCTGTCTGCAGCTTAGCTCAGAGACGCTGAGTACTAAGAAGCTGTAATTTTGTATGAGTATACACATTGATCACGGCAAGAAAACACTACTATACCTAAAAGTTTTTTAGGGTACCTCCCCCACATGTAAAAAGCGGGATGTTTTTGTTTCTTCTTTGTGTGGGGTATCGTTAGATAGCTTTTTAAAATCATTGTAAGTTTAAAAACAACGTTTTTCTTGTTTTAGTGTTCCGTTTTCGAAATATTGAGCGTAAAGCACTTAAAAAAAGTGTTAGTTTGTAGAGTTATGTGTACCCCCTCTCTAACAGCCAAATGTATGCTTAGATACTATCATTAAGTTTAAAGGAAAGTTATCTCAGCTGAGCTTTCTTTTTAAATACACGAATCATTACTCGTGTATTTGAAAAGATAGCAATCAATTGAAAGCAACAAAATTAAAAATTTCGAACAAATTCCGTTGAATATTACATAATTAGGTAGGTGTTAGTCGTAAACACTTTTCTAGATTGCAATCCCTGTTATTTAAACTACGAAACCCTACACTGCACGTGGCCCAACAAGGCACGCACTTGTTTTCTTAAACAAGGTTTTTCCCCCATCATCACCACCATCATTATTGGGTGCGGATTATAAACACCTAAAAATAGCGCTTCCGAACTTTGAGCGACTTTAATCTGTTCCATTAATCTGAGATCTGACAGAACACCCTCAAAATTACATTATGGGTCACTATTATATTACATTACAAACCTCACTCTATATTTCTAGCTGTCCGAATGAAATAATTAATTATTATATCATCCTTGTATTCTTTGACCACAGTCACAAATACCCTTTCTTGTGTTTCCACTATTCTCTTTGCAAACCGCTCACGTACCGGCAGCGCGTGATAGTCATACAGACCTCTATGGTGCTCTATGTTATCTTTTTGAAGAAATAAATGGGTTATTTACCTTAACTTGAAGATGGGGGTGGCTTTATCAGTATTGTAATAACTATCGGCATATCGGGAGATCACGTTTGTCATCTTGTATCTTAGAGTATTGATGGGTACAACGAGAGTAAAACCGTTGGGGACTTTGAATGAATGGGCAGCAAATATTAGGGGTTAAAGTATGAAATTGCCGATTTGTACTGAAAATCTTAATTGTTTATTTTTTAAATTTTTAACAAATTTATTTAATCAAAATAGTTGCCATTATTATCTATACATTGCTGCCATCTAATGGGAAGGTTATTAATGCCTTTGCGATAGAACTCCGACGATCTAGACTGCACAAACTGTGTGAAAGCATTTTGTACTGCCTCCTGGGAAGAAAACTTCTTGTCACGTAGATAATTGTCCAAATCACGAAAAAAATGGTAGTCCGTTGGAGCAAGGTCTGGTGAATACGGAGGATGACGAATGGTTTCTAACTGCAGTTCCTGAAGGGTCAAAATGGTTTCTCGTGCTGTGTGAGGTCTCGCGTTGTCGTGGCGCAATAATGGTGAAGATCGATTCATGAGTCGGGGCTGTTTTACTGCTAGTTTTGTCAACATGGTTCGGAGTTCGGCACAATAGACATCTGCCGTCGTAATTGCTTGACCAGATCGAAGAAAACTATAGTGAATAACACCATGCTGAGACCACCAAACAGTTACCATTACCTTTTTATTGGTAAGTTTTGCTTTAGGACACTGTTGTGGCATTTGACCTGGGGTCAGCCATTGCATTTTTCTTTTCCGGTTATCATAAAGAATCCACTTTTCATCACATGTTACAATTCGATCCAATATTCCTTCATTTCTGTACCGGTTCAACAAGGCAACACAAGTTTCAACACGCGTTTCTTTCTGCAGATCAGTCAAATCATGAGGCACCCATTTTTCATATTTTTTTATTTTATTGATTTGACGCAAGTAAGTCAATAAAGTGGGTAAGGTAACGTTAATACATGCCGCTAATTCCTGGGTAGTTTGACTAGGATCGGCTTCCACTATCTCTCTTAATTCATCGTTATTCACCTTCGGTCTTCCTCGTGGCTCGTTCTTTAAGTCGAAATTTCCATCACGAAAGCGTTTCAACCAAATCGCACGGTGCGTTCATTAGTAGACCCCTCTCCAAACGCAGCATTGATATTGCGGGCTGTTTCTGCCGCGTTAGTTCCGCGTCGGAACTCGTATTCAAAAATCACTCGAATTTTCGCAGTATCCATCTTTCTTGTCTAAATTGAATAACAAAAACAATTGAAAGTCGATATTCAAATGATTCACATTTTTTAAAAAAAGAACATCACAGAAACCATTTGAAACAAGTTTCATTCGAAAACCTCAAACCATGAAGATTCTATGTCAATTCAAAGAACCTATTGCAATAAAACGGCAATTTCATACTTTAACCCCTATTATTAACACTTTGTTAAGCATGAAGTTGGATCTTTTAATAAAATGGCAGCGCCCTTCATTTCGCCCACATATTTTTCGATTCCATGACAATTTACGAAAAATTTTTCTTAGTCAATACCAACACATCACAATAAACACACTCTCCAAAGTTCATGTATGACCAGCGGTTTAGCCTGTGTGATGGGTAGTTCAGTCAGTCAAAGAGTGAATAACCCAAATTCTTACCAGATGGTGTGATAGACAATGCAATCTAAAATGATATATTTTTTTTAATGGATTTTTTGTGGAATCTTTAATTTAGATTTATTTTACTGACGTCCTTTGACCTCCAATACTAATGTACGAGGCCATTGCCCCATAAGGTAATTTTAATTCTTCATATTGTCTTGTCCACAGCGTCGCCTGACCCAAAAGTACAGCATAGCAGTCGGAGTCCCAACTCTAGTCATCCGTGGCAGACCGGTCCGAGATGCACTCCTCGACGATCCTTTAGGCGAGAAGTTCCCTTGGCCTGCGCCTCCTCTACACGAGGTTCTTCGAGGGGTACAGTTGCAAGGAGATGGAGAGAATGTACTGTATGAGGAGTTACCGAGTGATGCGCTCAGAGTGTTCTACTTTGCTGCACACTGGGTAAGTCTAATGCTTTTAACCTAGAGTTGGCATGGTAAGTGTCTCCTCGCCACTAGGTCTCACGAGGGGTGCAGTTGCAAAGAGATGGAGATAATGTTCTGTATGAGGAGTTACCGAGTGATGCACTCAGAGTGTTCTACTTTGCTGCACATTGGGTGAGTTTAATGCCTTTAATCGAAAGTTGCCCATGAAAGTTTCTTGTCTACACAAGGTTTAACGAGGGGTGCAGTTGCAGGGAGATGGAGAGTGTACTCCATGAGCAGTTGCCGAGTGATACGCTCGGGTGAGTCTAATCTTGACCCTTTCATCGAGAGTTTTCCTGGCCAGCACTTATTTTATATGAAAAGGGCAATTACAGAAAAAATATTATGAAAAATCTTCTATCTTGATGGTTATTGGACCAGTAACAACTTAGAACAACAGTAGCTGCAACTTTGCAAAATTATCGTTTTGTAGCAACGTCATTGCTTATTGAATCGGCGCGGGCGTTAATGAAAAAGACTACGCAGTGCGATATCCTACTCTAGCTAGTACAGCGTTTGCTATTTGGGTTTATGTATGTAGATTCCAGTTTGACTGAGTGCTGACTTGGCGATTTAAGTCAGTCTTGTCAGACCTATAGTAACTACCATCTCGTGGGTAGTGGAGTGACCACGGTTTTTTACACGACTGCCAAAGGAAGTGTTATGTTTTTGCCGTGAGTGTATGTATGTATGTGACCTATTTTTGTGCCGTCGTAGGGCCTAAACGGCTGGGCCGTTTTAGATAAACGATACGTCGTTAGATTCGTCATGACCGTGAGAGTGACATAGGGTACATTAAAATAATAAATAAATAAAAATAAAGATTTAAAACGCTATAAAGCAAGATTTGTCTTGACCATAAAAACCGAGCAAAGACAACGGAACGTTACTTAAAAACTTTTCGATTTGACTTTGACGCAGAGTTACAACTTTTGAAGGAATTTGAATGTTTAATTTGTCAGTTTGTCAGAGATAACATAAAGGACTTTTGTTTTTTTCGCGTTAGTGAAATGTCGTCCTGAATTTTCATTTTTACAAAATCATGGTTTTATTGCGTTTAAATTGTTTAATTTCGGCGGCAAGTTACCAATTTAGTTACGCGAAGTTCAACGAGTTAAGTGAAAATAAAAATACCAGTGCCAAACACGAAATTAGCACGTTACAAACAATTGTCCCATAGGGTTGGAGAAAAATCGTCGCCATTTTTTCTACAGCCGTCACGCATTGAAAATTATTTCAAACGATTACAGTACAATAGTGGTAGTTCGCTATTCGTACGAGTATTTGGCTAAATTGTCCTATATTGCTGACAGAAGCCATAACTAAGAAAAAGAAAGAAAGAGATAACATAAATAACAATTACTATTGAGTTTTGGCGCGAATGCGTTGAGGAGATGTGTTGCTAAATTTTCATTTTTGTGAAACTTAGTTCAAATGCGTGTAAATTGTTTAATTTCGGGGGCATATTAATCAATTTAGTTTCGTGATGGTGTACAAGTGAAAATAAAAGTGAAAATCGGTGCAAAACATGGACTTTAGCTTAGTGTTTTCTCCAAAGCTCCGTGAACAAAACAAGACGATACCTAAAGGTAAAGAAACCTTAAAAATCGTTCGACGCATCTAGGAGCCTTAAAAAATTGTGGATGCAGTCGGGTGGGACTCCTTTTAAAGGAAAAGTATAATGACACCAAATTGTGTTGAAGTCCCACCCGAGTCCATCCACAATTTTTTAAGGCTCCTAGATGCGTCGAACGATTTTTAAGGTTTCTTTACCTTTAGGTATCGTCTTGTTTTTTACTTTTCAGTTTTAATTCGTACTGTGTTGCAGTGTCCTCCCTGCCGAGCCTTCACTCCAAGCCTATGCAGTGCCCTGTCAGCTGTACGCAAGAGAAGAGCGAAGTATGCAAACACACAACTTATTTTGGTCTCCAGCGATAGGTAAGTTAAGTTCTTGTTTACTTTTTAGTCTCGACGCGACGCCTGACTAGTGCCAATATACAACAATATGCAGCGTGCAAAGAGCACCTTCCTCCCGCCGCTCTTTACATGCGCCGTAAAATATGCAAGTGAAAATTTGTGAAATCCAATCATTAGCCGGCCATCAACGCGTTTCGGCTTTATAAAGCAACTAATCATTAGGAACGTAGACTCTGACCGAACGAACATGTGGACGACAATAGTTAGTAACGACTTCGTTTACTCGACACTGTTGTCGAGGCGACAGCTGAAACAAGACTGAGTTTTTAAACATTGAGTTAAAAGAATTGTAAGACATCAATGCGTAATCTGAAACCACGACAACTGCAATAATAGTCAGGGTATCTACCACGAGATATGACCATAAGTAGGTATGACCATTGTAGAAAGAAGTAATATAGCATACAAACTTGCCTGTTGTCTGAGAATGGGATTGACAAGTCATGTGTCAAATTTCCATCATTTCCTACTCTTATGTGACCGGCCTATATTATCGGTCGCGGTAAAAGTTGGTTTGTAAACTGTAGTACGACTAAACAAGAGTAAGACCGAGAATGGTTCACACGAGATACCTGCAAACAAACAAATCCACCTAAAGGTAGCAAGAAACATTAGTTCCCAAGCAATTCTCCACTCCAGTACCCTTAATCCATTCACGTAACTTTCTCCGTATTTCTAGTTATTAGATTTACGTAGGTACGTACCTACCTACTTCCAACTATTATTGGAAAGTTTCCTACCTACATACCGAACAAATACAAACACTGTCTTGTTACCGGCGACCAAAGACAATAAAGCCATTTGACCGCTTATACTGCGATTTTGCTACAAAACACAATTTCCCGTTGCGGGCAGGGCATGAGTTAATAATTAAGCTTTGTGATTGGTCATTGCGTTACCTTTGCGTCATTGCGGCTGAAATCTATAGTGCGAACTTAGAAAAAACTAAGCATAAACTTTGAATTGGAATGTATAGTCGAAATTCATCTTGTAATAAATGAATAAAATAAAAAGAACTTCATAGTCATAACAGACAAGCAAAGTTTAGTCATTGTTTTAGATTGGTTCACATTATTTAAAAAACTTCGACTTTACTAAGCAAAAACTTTGCATAGTTGCGAAGATCACTGTATAAATACTAAAAATTGTCTTAAGTCAAAGTTATTGCTTAGCAAAGTCAAAGTACGGACTATAGATTTCAGCCTTAGACTCTTTGTGATCGTTGCACGAGAGTGCTACTAAAAAGACGGACTAATTTCGTGAGGTGGAATACTTATGAGCCATCAACTGGTTTTATCGTCTTTGACAAATACAAACACTGTCTTGTTCCCGGCGGCGATGACTGACGATCGACGACGGACAATGGACAGGTTATGTTGGATTTGTTTACTTATGCGCCTTTATTATTAAACCCCGATGCCGTACATCCCGATCCCGTGGGAATATCGGGATAAGTTGCCTATGTGTTAATCCAGATTTCCGTACCTGGGACCCTAATACGAAACAACTTCGGCCGAAACTTCTAAGCCGATCATACGTCAGATAAGTGGTTATCGTTAATTCTGGACCAATAATTACTATACGTTCAAGACATGAAAACAAAGAATGTATTGAGAATTATAGGTCCAGAATGAGGGAAAACTACCTACTATCGTTTAGTTTCGTCGGTTCCGAAGTTTCGGCCGATAACGTTTCGGAATAGGGTGCTTACGAAGTTGCATCGCAATCGGTTCCATCCATCAGAAACGTGTGTTGCAGTGTTGGAAGAAAATTTGGCTTAAAAGTTAAAGGTCCGATCCGAAAAAGAATAAATTAAGTATAGTATTTTTCTCCGGAAACTTCATTTTAAACGGCCGATTAAAATTTTTGATCGTTCGTATAACCAAAGAAGCCCCCTGCTTGACTAGCATGACAGCACAAGAAGCATTTTGTCAAATCAAACATTTTATCGAATAGTTAATGTAGTTTTTGCTTTGATATATCAAAACGGTCCTGTTGAACCCAGCTAGTTCCAGTCTGTCCTTACCTAACTAACCGACGAACACTAAGGTGAAAAAAGGACAGACTGGGGTGCCTCTAACATCAAACAGGACCGTTTTTTTGACGAAGTAGTACTAGGTAGTACTATTTCGATGGTAGAATATATCATAAAATATAGACTTAAAGGTTTCGTCTCTTTCTCTCAAATGACAAAAAAGACAGACGGTACCTTAATGTCGATTCGACAAAATGTTTCTCTTGCTGACATGTTAGCCTAACTGATCTCATACCAATTTAACTGAAATTGCAAAATCATATTAGCCAAACACTGGTTATTGCAACCAACGGCCCCCGTTTTGCATCTGTTTTCAACAAATACGACGGCAGCCCCATCTACTTAGTTTACATTGCTACATTACAAATTGTACGGAGTAAGTAGGTGTACACTGGCCACGTCCGGAGGGAAATTGAACGAGTTTAGGGTGTCGTGAAGCAATTCTAGGACTTACTGCGTTAGTTCAATTAGCACTTGAAATTTAACTAATATTGTATAGGAAAAAAATGTGCTAGTGAATAAGTAAGTAAACGTGTTTGTTACTCCTTCCGTAACGTAAACGAGTTCATTAGCAAAAACGAATGAACCGATTGCGTTGAAACTTGGTATGCTGATAGCTAGAGATCTGGACTAAAATATAGGTTAATTTTTATCACGATAATTCTACGGAATCGGGACATACGCGGGCGAAAAAGCGGGGCACATTAGTAACTAACAATAGTCATAAAGAGATTCCGCGACGCGTCCCACTTCCCCGCCGCGACTTATCACTACGCAATAGGCCTTAGACGGGCGAAACCATAAAGCTCACATAATCACAAAACAACACGTCATCTCGATCCATTTTTTACCAAAAAAACAAGCGCCTGTTTTCTCTAAATCAATTTAGCAATATCCTACGGGACCCCGCATTGAATTATTATACTCCATTACGTAAGTTAATGCAATATTCATCTGAAATTGTATTGTTTGGTATTCAATTGCTTGATTTATCTGTTTTTGTTTAGCAAACCAATAACTATAATATGTTTTATGCAGGGTTGTACCAGATATTTACGAATTTATTGAACTTGTATTGTGGAAGGATATTTATTATAGCCGTTACCCGCGACTTCGTCTGCGTAGAAATAGTACATAGCCGAGATTTTTGTTCATTACTCGGTTTCTACTAATTGGATGTGAAGTATATATACCACGACGTTCCTCGAAAATAGAACTATCCAATATTTAAAACTTATTTTTAAATTACTTCCAATTACAGACTTTTTGTCCTCTCTTCCTTTATTATCTATACTTAATATTATAAAGCTGAAGAGTTTGTTTGATTGTTTGTTTGATTGATTGTTTGTTTGTTTGTTTGAACGCGCTAATCTCAGGAACTGCTGGTCCGATTTGAAAAATTCTTTTTGTGTTTGATAGTCCATTCATCGAGGAAGGTTATAGGCTATATTACATTACGCTACGACTAATAGGAGCGGAGCATCCATGAAAAATGTTGCAAAAACGGGAAAAAAATCACCCTGTTCCGAGATTCTGTCGCGTGCGCTGAGTAAACGGTCAGAGTTACATAAAAACCATATATGAGAGAATTCTTCCTCTAAAAAGGATCTAATAAATAGTCCGCGACAGCATATGTCTAACTCTTAAGGTTGACTAAATATGACATCTTTTAGAGTAATGAAATTTATTGTAGAACAATGCATTGTTTCCGAAGGTAATTTTGTAAATATGATATTAATCCTTATCCAAATAAATACGTTATTCATTAAAAGTATTTAATTTTAAACATAATTGTCCTTAACATCACTTGATTTCAATGAATATTTCACGAGATATTACAGTTTTAAAATAACTCCACAATAAATAATTACTAAGTACCAAGCGTGCATATATACACGTAGCGGGCGACGATGATGAGGGTGGCCAGCCAACTCTGTGAGGCATCATGCCGCGCGGCTCAATCGGTCGGCTCCATGCGAGACGGTTGTGTCACCAAACTGCAGTGCTTTTTAAAAATTCTTTTGCAATATCTCATTGTACTTTTGATTCCTAATATTTTGTTTTATGTTGGTATAATTAATATTATAAAGAGGTTACGTTGGTAACATGTATGTATGTATGTATGTATTTTGGGGGTCATCTCAGAAACATCTAGACCTATTTCAAAAATTCTTTTACTAATAGAAAGCTACATTATCCAGATATGACATAGGCTACTTTTGATCCCGATATTCCCTCGGGATCGGGACTTACGCGAGTGAAACTGCGGGACGGCAGCTATGAAAAATAAAGTCGTGTATTTCTAACTCAACAACCCGTGAACCGATATGAGTGAAATTTGTACAGGGTTGGCTTAGAGGTAGAAATAATATACATATAGGGTACTTTGAATGATCGTACGGGTTAAGCAACACTTGGTACAACATACGTGATGGGTGAAAAAGAGCGGGTGACCCGATATTCATAAAACTTGGTACAGGGTTGGTTTAGAGGTAGAAATATTATATAGTACTTTGAATGATCGTTAAGCAATACTTGGTATGACATACGTGAGGGATCATTAACGTTACGGGATAGGAAGTTACGCGGGTGAAACCGCGGGGCGCAGCTAGTAAGTAATATAGATAAACCTATACTGATAAGTCCCGATACTGTGGAAATAAAAAAAATAGCATTTGTATCCTTTTTGTATATTATAGATTATGAAATGGTTAATTCACAAAGAACGAAATAAAAGTTATTAACTAACTTAAAATTATTACTATCTCGTTTGGAATAAACAGATAGGTCCTTATCATTAAGATATCAAAGCTTGTTTCATTCAGCGACAGACAATCGGCCGATCAAAGATTGTGTTTACAACCCCCCCAATCTGCCAAAATTCACCCCCGTTTCACCCCCTTATACCCCCACCTCGTAACACGATCAAATCGACTAGAACTAACAGCAAGGCTATTCAGAGATTGGGGTAACAGGGGCGTATTAGACTGTTGCATAATCTATAGTACGTGGCGCAGGGTTGCTTCTCACGTTTTTATTAGGATTTTGTAGTCAACAAGAAACCTTAATAGTTTTTTTATTGTGGCATCGCACGGCTTGTGTATTTGGCCAGTGTCAAGTTATTTATTTCGAACTGGCTCGGTAGAGGTCTTCCACAGCCTTCTTAGTGTCAAAATATTGGTACTTATCTGGTACACATCGTTTCATATTTTTTTGGGTTCTGATAAGGACCAATTTACTAAGACTTTACTGTCCGTTTGCCTGTCCGCCTGTCACCGGCCTTTACTCATAAACTTAGATATTATTATCTAGTTATATGTTTTAGGTTTATGATAGCTAGATTTCTAGTACAGATATTCCTGCTGCCTGCCGGTTAGAACAACAAAAATACTAGAATCCTACTAATATTATAAATGTGAAAGTGTGTGTGTTTGGATGTTTAGATGTTTGAATGTTTGTTACTCATCACGCAAAAACTACTAAACCGATTGCAACGAAACTTGTAATATACGTAGTTAACACATACGTGTTTAGGGAACACATAGGATAAATTTTATCCCGATAATCCCGCGGGAACGTGACTTACACAGGTGAAACCGCGGGGCGCAGCTAGTCTAAAATAAAATGAATATTATTATAGTGAGATCTAATAGAAAGTTTAAAAACACCAATTTCTCTCTTTTATTTTTATATTTTACCCAAACTGATGTGGCACCCCTATCGGTTCCCTCGCTTCACCAGTTGTTTTACATATTCTAACAATTTTTCTCCACTTGTCTAGACTCCTTGCTTATTTATAAGTTAATTTACATAAAGAATTTTTATTCAAACTTAATAGTATATTCTCAAAATTTCAATAAATGTTTAAATTCAATTTTTTAATATATTATCTAAAATATCTTTTACTGCAGGTGAATTTATTTCTTTTATTTCATTTTCTTCCCATTTGTCTCAATGAAAATGGCTTAAAGGCAAAATTACTCGTTCAGCGTAGGCAGAAGAAATCTATGAGCTTATGATTTCTTTATTTTGCGATCTAGCTGCTTGGATTTTAAGGTATTCTCTCCAATAAGTTAATTCTTTTACGTTTTTTTGTGTATCTCTTTTTACGTACAAAGTTTGTCTGGAAGACATTACACCATTATACAGGAACGGGATGGTTATACTCTGTAAAAAAAACGAAACATGGTGTATGTAACTTGCTTAAAAATATTTCTGTGTTCAAACATTTACTTCGCATTTTAATCTTAGTGGTTTATTATATTACTAGCTGCGCCCCGCAATTTTACCCGCGTAGGTTTCGTTCCCGTGGAAATATTGGCATAAAAAGTAGCCTATATGTCATTCTAGGTCTCCAAGTACCTATTTTCCTAGTTTTATCTCAATCGGTTCAGCGGTTTTTACGTGCATACTCTCAAACTTTCAGATTTATAATATTAGTAGGATTAATTTTGTATCGTGTAACCCATGTATTATGTAATTCATGTATATTATATCTAACCTAATCAAATGCTCGACTCTATCCTCACCCCGTTTTACCCCCGATTCACCCCCTCATCTCACGTCACTATTACCTTCTCATGACCATCTCGACGCGTCCCCTAACAATCCCCTAAACCCCTAGCCCTACAATAAGGCTATTGTTTCTATTGTTCGTAGATTATGGGATTTGTGACCCCTCTCTGTACACAATCTAACCTAACGTCCATCGATAGTAAGGTACAGTCAGACTCCATTGTTGAATACCCAGTTTTTTAATCAAAGACAATATCAAAAAATAACATTAAATAATATAGTACCAGGAATAAAATAAAATAGTCAAATCACAACCAAATAAAAAAATACATGAACGCTTGCAGCAGGTCACGGTTTGTTTTAGCGGTCAGGAGCATTTTGTAACTCGACCGAGTACTCGAGTCGGCAAATATTTATCCGAGTAATATCCGGTATTTGTTACTCGGTTTTCTTCTTTTCGTATAGTGCACACCACGCACTACCACCACACACACTCACCTGGTGTTAGAGTTTTTACATCGCCCTAAGGCCTCTAACTTGACCTAACGACTGTTATCAGAGATAACAACCGGGACCAACTGCTTAACGTGCCTTCCGAAGCACGGAGGAGCTCGAGAAAATGGTTTATTGCCATACAAATTTTCGGTCACCCATCCAAGTAATTACCGCGCCAAGCGTTGCTTAACATGCACAACCATTCAAGATCAGCTGGTACAGCTAGGCCAATGAGCTCCTCAAATTGTTACTCGGTAAATCTGGTACTCGGCGCATCTCTAGTATATACGTATAAATAGTTAGATAGAGAAAACCAACACTTTATAACCTAAATAATTAAATAAGCGATGGTATTAACTTTGAACTTCAACCACCATATTACCCGGCTCACTCCAACTTAGACTATAAGTTATTTTAAGTAACATGAGATCCCGCTGAGATCTCTTAAATATTTACTACCTAGTTATGGTAGTAAATATTGCTAGCTATGGCTACAGTAGGATCTCTCCTATTGATAAACTAGTTGTTACCCTCAACTTCGTCTGCGTGGAAATAGTGCATAGCCGACTTTTTTGTTCATTCCTCGGGTTCTACTAATTGGATTTTGATGTAAAGTATACCACGACGTTTCTCGAAAATAGAACAATCTAATTTGAACCAGATTTCAATCGGATTAGTAGTTTTTAATTGTATAAAGAACAAACAGAGAAACAGACAGAGAGACATGAATTTTAAAACTTTTCCTTGTTCTACTACTTTTCCTAAGTCCCTTAGACAACCTTTTTTTTTAATTTACTTCCAAGTACAGACTTTTTGTCCTCTCTTCCTTTGTTATAAGTGTATAGATATAGATAAATAGATAGAAGATAATTATGTTAAATTTTCTTCAGTCATTGATTTCCCACATCCAAATCTAAACTTATCCAACTAGAGTTATCCAAACTAATGATATAAATTAAAAAAAATGGATTTTTGTTTATTTCTTTGTCGTTTTCTTATTATTTCTTTGACTTCACGGCCAACAGGTAACACCGATTTGGATAAAAAGTTGCATAAGGATAGTTTCAAGTAAGAGAGATACTTTTGTTTCAACGTAAATTCGACGGTTTCTTTAATGTGATCAAAATCTTCACCTAGCAATAATACCGAAATCCTCTCAAATGATTTAATCTCACATACCTAGTTAAATTATATTCCTGAAATTGAATCCGTAATTAAAATGGCTCTCGATATTAATTAGCGAACAAACAGTACGAAATTAGAATTTCAAATAACGTTATATTTATGTGGAAGATTTATTATGCGAAATAATTTGAGCACGGGGCTTATCCCCGAGATTTCTATATTATGACTTACATACACTACGTCTTAAGGTAGGGTAGTTTTAAAAATAGGATTCTTTTTTAGAGCTTCGTCGTAGTCAACATGAAGCCCTTATAAATAGTTTCGTCATGTCCGCGGCTTAGCTCAGAGACGCTTAGTACCAAGAAACTGTTATTTTGCATTAAGTTATACATATTATTCTTCACGACAAGAAAACAGTACAATAAAAAAATATATTATCGTTTTAGGGTACTTCCCACTCATGTAAAATGGGTATGATTTTTTGTCTTGTTTACCCAGAGATATGTAAAAACTTCTAGATACGTAATAGGGCAAATTTCTTGGCTACACAAATCCAAGCTAACTAGCCAGAGAAGTCTTAGTTCCATCCCAGGTCACGTCACGATCACCCGCTTGTTATCACCCAGTACATTTAGTTCACTTTCACAACATTATTCACAGACAACAATGCTTCGTGCGTATTTAGGCGATGCACGAATTATACTTCTGAAATAAAACTGGCAAAAATATTTCATTTTACACGTAAGTAAAGCTGTATTTATTTATATTAGTTTATTTTTCGAAAGTTTTGTTTTCCAAAAACTCAATGAAGTTTTTAACTTTGACGTTTTATCATTCTCTCCTAATGCTCCTAACCGCTTTAATAATACTATTATGACATCTCTTTCTTACGTCATGCAAGTAGCATTGAGTCTTATGTTTTAGAAAGAGATAACAATAGTTTCGTCTTTTTTTTCTTTAAATTATGTGAATGAATATAAATAATGAGGTTGTATAGCATACTTTGTGCCGCTTTTCAATAATGATTTGTTCTGCAATGGCGTCTCTATAAGTTTACCCCATCATGTGGAAATATCGTTAGAGACCTAGCTCTTTTAAAATCATTATGGGTTTTCAAAAACATTTTTTTAGGGTTCCGCTTTCTAAATATTGAGCCATAAAGTACTAGTTTTTAGAGTTATGGGTACCCCTCTAACAGTCATACATATGGCTATACTTTCACGATTGTAGTACCTACATAATGAAATTTAAAGGAAAATTGTCACAGCTGAGCTGTATTTTCAAATTAACGAGTAATCGAAAGTAAATTTCGAACAATTTCTGTTGAATATTGTCCAAGAGTAATTGACCAAGTCAATTAAAATTCATTCTAAAAAAGTTGTAGAACAAAAGTTGTTTGCCTAGACTTCTTGAAAAACCCCTTTCGGCTCAAATGGTCGTCGTAGGAGCATCCTGTATAGAAAAATTTCATCCACCAAGTCAATTAAAATACACATTTATCTTTCATTTTTGAAGGTGTAATTTCCATAAAAAAATTACCTACGCTACATCAGATAAAGTTTTTTATCAACCTATTCTGTCCCTTTCGCCCCATATTATGTCCACTTTGGCCTTGCTTTGGCCCATTGAGAATTCCCTACCGCCTCGTTTATCTACATTCTACACTACACTTTATGAGATAAAGTAATTTTTGCTTTCAGTTACTGTGTTTCTGTCATAAAATAAAGTGCACATAAGATAGTATTTTTACGGCTAGGGTCATTGATCTATAAAATAAGTCAATGACAAAGGTTATTTAAAATTTTGTATGGAAAAAGGCTGATCATCTCCACCCGTGGGTGATGTAAAAGTCTACATCTTTTTATGCACCTATACAAGGTGTAACGGGTATGCCCTTTTAAGCCGAAAGGGGGTTGTTCTAGACGTCTAGGCGAACAAATTTTGTTCTACGACTTTTGGAAATTCGAAGTACTTTTCGAAAATTTTAAGTGTAAAGTTTACTTGAAAATCAGCTGTTTCTGAGAGTTCGCGGTCATTGACCTTATGTTGTAATATCATTTAGTTTGATGTACTACAATCAAAACTTTAATTACATTTATTTTCAAAAGCTGCTGTTTTTTCAGTGAAACATAATCTCAAAATTTTCAAAAAATAAGTTCGTATTTTCAAAAGTTGTAGAACAAAAGGTGGACGTCTAGAACAACCCCCTTTACAAGGGCTTACCTGTTACAAATTGTATACAATGAATATGCGTATTTGCGAAACGGGTCCTTTTAAAATTGGGATCCCTAAATCTCAGTGTTAATTATTAGTTACCTAATTTGAAGATTTTTTTTGACGTCATTAGTTCGATGGGTAATCTCAGCATGTTAATTATTAGTTTCATATTTGGAGAAAAATGAATCTTTCGCGAAACGGGTCACTTCGATGGGACCGATAATAATTGTCCGTACCATAGTCGTTTCTCGTCCTTTAGTCGTTGCTTTGCCGCACAAAAAAAATAAACATTTAAATAAAAAATACCACGACTACTTTAAAACCAAAGCTAAATGAATCTTCTTTTTTTGAATTTGAGTTAAGTTAATTATTTTTGGAACTAGTAAAGTTTTTGTTAATATTTTTTTAGCTTAACGATATAGCGGCGACTAGCGGCTTAGCGATGTCTTATTATAAGAGATCATGGTAAGGCAGAAAAAAAATATGTGTGGCAAAAACAAAATTTACGCGGACTTGAAAACGCAAACAATCATGTCCGTAAGGATTGAGGAGCCACACCCTTATTTAGTAGTAAAATAACTGATTTCGTAGGACAAATGCTGGATAATCACAACAACATACGAAAAGAATAAATTATTCTGCTTAGGTAAGTAAAAAGTTTCAACCGTGTCAATCCATCCTGCGATTCAGCCAGGCCCCGGGTAAATCGGATAAGTCAAGAATGAAGATCGGTCACCCGGATAAGCGGGTCCCCCAAACTCCACGTCTCGTCCGTGAGCCGTGGGGATAATATACGATTTTATTCGGTACTTAAAAGGACCTTTACATAGGGACGTAAGCTAAACTCTGGTGGATTTCAGGAACAGTATTTCAGGACCTTTTGATTGCATAGAGCTAACAATGAGATAGACTTACAACAAAAATATATTTGTTACTATGATATTTTTTGGACACTAGCTGCGCCCCGCGGACCGTAAGTCCCGTTCCCGCAGGAATATCGGGATCGAAAGTAGCCTATGTCCTCCTCCAAGGGCTAAGAAATAGTTTTCGGAAAATCCTGCAGGAGTCAAGTAAATGAAAGAAGGTTGCGTCTTTAGAAATGACATTTGTTACGTAAAACGAGCTTTCGGTCAAACAATTTTCGGTGAAACGAACCATAGGGGAAATGAACAATCTGGGAAACAACTATTCGGTAAAACAATCTATCGGTCAATCGTCTTCGGCGAAAGGTGTTTCGATGGATAGTGTTTCGAAGTAGCGTAGGGAACCCGCAGGATCGGGCTTCACGCGGGTGAAACCGCAAGAACCAGCTAGTGTAGATACAATAATAATAATAATATTAAGTACATGTAGATATTGTGCACACCCCTTTACATTTACGATGTAGCCTATAGAACATTTAATATTATCTTTTGTGAGCGTAGCCGAATACTTGCGAAACAAACTTACCGGTGACCCTAATTTAGTTGACTATTTTATTTTACTGCTTCTCGACCCATGTTAGTACCTACCTACCTACGGAACCCTTTGACTCATTTTACGACTATTGAAGACTATAATTCGGCTGAACAATTGAAACAGAATTGTTTCGTGATGTTATAGTCTAGCTAGCCCATTGAGACGGTGCAGATTTTCCAGCCGACGGTAGTAATAAAAAGCATCGTGTGAACACTGGATATCCGATATAAGACTATAACTTAGGAAAACACCCTTTCTTTATTTCGGATAACCTATTTACATAATAATATTATTAGGTATACCTACTAACATCGTATAAAACCACATTCTCAAAATTTCAGCTCTCTACATCAGCGCTTTAGACAGTGCGTCAATCAGTTGCAATTATTTATTTAAGTACCTACACATACAGGATGGAAAAACACCGTGGTGGGATGAAAAGTTTCAAACTCTTTACATGCACTTAAAGGAAAGTTTCCTTTCAACAAAATTTGCCATCATCAATATTATGTGTAGGTATGCTTTTCTTCCAACCACGGTATTTTTTTCTTCCTATATACTTACTTATTCAACTCGAGACAAAAATTGGAGATAATTCTTTCTGACAGGCAGAGAATAAACACCTTACCCATCCTATTCTATAAGTCTTGTCCATTCGCTGGTTGCCTGAAAGAGATCGCCTTTAAGGTAAGGATAAGGCCGCCCATTGTGCCACCATATTTTTAGATATTTTCTGTATTATTTTGTTTTATATGTGTGTGTACAATAAAGAGTTAATCAATCAATCAGACAAAGTGTTTTTACAAGGTTCCTATAGGCCCTGTTTCCTTATAAAGATTAGAAAATCTTTAACAAAAATTGGAAAAGTTGAGCGTTCTCTCGGAAAAGTATTTACAAAATTCTCCATTTTCAAAGGGAATCTTCGTCGGAAACTTCTGAATTAGTCCGGAATTATCAATTAATGTTAAATTAATGGGTTTCCTAATAATAGTAGAGCAGTTTCTGTGTTACGAAATGGTCTGGACTTTAATTGGAAAACCAAATCAAAGTAACAAAGATGAAATTACCTACCCTAAATAAAGGTTGATTGTTATTTGAGAGCTTCAAATTAAGATGTAAAGGTGCTCTCTTACGTCGAACATTCGCTTGTAACATTACGTTACAGACACGAGCATTACATACAGCGCGCACCTTGTAATGATACAATGTCTAATGTCTCGATATAACTTGGAACATCAATGCGCTTCACTTGTAATAAAATCTATCCATCTATACTTATAATAAAGTAAGAGAGGACAAAAAGTCTGTACTTGGAAATAAATTAAAAAAAAGTTGTCTAGAGGACTTAGAAAAAGTAGTAGAACAAAATTATATCATTTTAAAATTCATGTCTGTCTGTTCGTCTGTTTCTCTGTATGTTCCTTATACAATTAAAAATCAATATAAGATAGTTCTTTTTTTCTTTTCTCTATTCTTTTCTCTATTTTCGAGGAATGACGTGGTATCATTTGCATCGAAATCCAATTAGTAGAACCCGAGTAATGAACGAAAAAGTGCAACCGCCCGAGAACCGCTTGGCCGCCCGCGCCCGTCCTAACGCGTTTTTCACTTCCGCGCGTGAAACCGCGGGGTGCAGCTAGTGTTACTTATTGTAATGTTCATAAAGACGAATCTATAATGTTATATTACAAGTGAATGTTCGCGGTGAGGGACCGCCCTTACCTTCTATCTATAGTCTATACTATCTATACTAATCTATATCTATCTATACTTACTAATATTATAAAGCTGAAGAGTTTGTTTGATTGTTTGTTTGATTGTTTGTTTGTTTGTTTGAACGCGCTAATCTCAGGAACTGCTGGTCCGATTTGAAAAATTCTTTTTGTGTTTGATAGTCCATTTATCGAGGAAGGTTATAGGCTATATTACATCACGCTACAACTAATAGGAGCGGAGCATCCATGAAATATGTTGCAAAAACGGGAAAAAAATCTCCCTTTTCCGAGATTCTGTCGCGTGCGCTGAGTAAACGGTCAAAGTTACATAAAAACCATTTATGAGAGAATTCTTCCTCTAAATAGGATCTAATAAATAGTCCGCGGCAGCATATGTCTAACTCTTAAGGTTGACTCAATATAACATCTTTTAGAGTAATGAAATTTATTGTAGAACAATGCATTGTTTCCGAAGGTAATTTTGTAAATATGATATTAATCCTTATCCAAATAAATACGTTATTCATTAAAAGTATTTAATTTTAAACATAATTGTCCTTAACATCACTTGATTTCAATGAATATCTCACGAGATATTACAGTTTTAAAATAACTCCACAATAAATAATTACTAAGTACCAAGCGTGCATATACACGTAGCGGGCGACTATGATGAGGGTGGCCAGCCAACTCTGTGAGGCATCATGCCGCGCGGCTCAATCGGTCGGCTCCATGCGAGACGGTTGTGTCACCAAACTGCAGGGCTTTTTAAAAATTCTTTTGCAATATCTCATTGTACTTTTGATTCTTAATATTTTGTTTTATGTTGATAATTAATATTATAAAGAGGTTACGTTGGTAACATGTATATATGTATGTATTTTGGGGGTAATCTCAGAAACTTCTAGACCGATTTCAAAAATTCTTTCACTAATAGAAAGCTACATTATTCAGATATGACATAGGCTACTTTTGATCCCGATATTCCCTCGGGATCGGGACTTACGCGAGTGAAACTGCGGGACGGCAGCTCTGAAAAATAAAGTCGTGTATTTCTATTTCTAACTCAAGAACCCGTAAACCGATATGAATGGAATTTGGTACAGGGTTGACTTTGAATGATCGCACGGGTTAAGCAACACTTGGTACAACATACGTGATGGGTGAAAAAGAGCGGGTGACCCGATATTCATAAAACTTGGTACAGGGTTGGTTTAGAGGTATAAATATTACATAGTACTTTGAATGAAAGCAACACTTGGTATGACATACGTGAGGGATCATTAACGTTACGGGATAGGAAGTTACGCGGGTGAAACCGCGGGGCGCAGCTAGTAATAATATTATAAAGCTGAAGAGTATGTTTGATTGTTTGTTTGATTGTTTGTTTGTTTGTTTGAACGCGCTAATCTCAGGAACTGCTGGTCCGATTTGAAAAATTCTTTTTGTGTTTGATAGTCCATTCATCGAGGAAGGTTATAGGCTATATTACATTACGCTACGACTAATAGGAGCGGAGCATCCATGAGAAATGTTGCAAAAACGGGAAAAAAATCACCCTGTTCCGAGATTCTGTCGCGTGCGCTGAGTAAACGGTCAGAGTTACATAAAAACCATATATGAGAGAATTCTTCCTCTAAAAAGGATCTAACAAATAGTCCGCAACAGCATATGTCTATCTCTTAAGGTTGACTCAATATAACCTTTTTTAGAGTAATGAAATTTGTTGTAGAACAATGCATTGTTTCCGAAGGTAATTTTGTAAATATGATATTAATCCTTATCCAAATAAATACGTTATGCATTAAAAGTATTTAATTTTAAACATAATTGTCCTTAACATCACTTGATTTCAATGAATATCTCACGAGATATTACAGTTTTAAAATAACTCCACAATAAATAATTACTAAGTACCAAGCGTGCATATTATATATACGTAACGGGCGACAATGATGAGGGTGGCAAGCCAACTCTGTGAGGCATCATGCCGCGCGGCTCAATCGGTCGGCTCCATGCGAGACGGTTGTGTCACCAAACTGCAGTGCTTTTTAAAAATTCTTTTGCAATATCTCATTGTACTTTTGATTCTTAATATTTTGTTTTATGTTGGTATAATTAATATTATAAAGAGGTTACGTTGGTAACATGTATGTATGTATGTATGTATTTTGGGGGTCATCTCAGAAACTTCTAGACCTATTTCAAAAATTCCTTTACTAATAGAAAGCTACATTATCCAGATATGACATAGGCTACTTTTGATCCCGATATTCCCTCGGGATCGGGACTTACGCGAGTGAAACTGCGGGACGGCAGCTATGAAAAATAAAGTCGTGTATTTCTATTTCTAACTCAACAACCCGTGAACCGATATGAATGAAATTTGTACAGGGTTGGTTTAGAGGTAGAAATAATATTTAGGGTACTTTGAATGATCGTACGGGTTAAGCAACACTTGGTACAACATACGTGATGGGTGAAAAAAAAACGGGTGACCCGATATTCATAAAACTTGGTAAAGGGTTGGTTTAGAGGTAGAAATATTATATAGTACTTTGAATGATCGTTAAGCAATACTTGGTATGACATACGTGAGGGATCATTAACGTTACGGGATAGGAAGTTACGCAGGTGAAACCGCGGGGCGCAGCTAGTATTCTATAATACCTACTTATATTGCCTTCCAAATCCCCTCAAACATCGCTCCAACAGCAATAGGTACAGACCTGCCATCACATTTATCCCGCGGTCCGCGATCCATTAAACTGTCACTTGTACAATTAATATATCCGAATGGAAGCTGACGTCGAGAATTGCGGTGTCAGCTACCACAATCAAGATTCTGCTGATCTCGACAGATTACAGAGTAAAAAGCGTTTCTCATTTGTGAATAGGTTGAGGTTTTTGACGTGAAACATCTATAAGCGCGGGTAAACCTGATTGTTAGCATAGTGATATGGGTCGTGGCGACGCATCGCCACGCGATATGAAATAAATTTCACTGTAACGGCCCATATTTTTTATTAAGGCTTTTTTTTTAATCCCGACAAAAGTCGCGTCGCTTTCGTTGATCGCTATATCTTAAATAGTGAACGCTTATTAATAAATCAGGTTTAAAAAACATATTAGAAGCCTTCAAATCATCAAGGCCCTATCGTATTCAATATATAATCGTATATAAAATTGAGTTAAGTTTTCAATCCAACATCTCGAAAAATCTACGTATGAACATTGCTAAATATTTGTAATTTTTTGCAAAATTACCAACACAATTGCTGAACCGTTTTTGAGAAAAACATTACAATGCTGAGGCCGTGTTAATAAAACGAATTACTTATAGTACTGTGCCCTGATCTCAATTTTACATTTGGATATTGTACGACCCGTATCTGCTGTATTTACACGAGGAAAACCACACGACGGAGCTAGTCAATCCTAAAATAAAACGCTTCACCAAGCAAAAGTCATATTTTTATATGCCACAATGATTAATACCATTTTTATTCGTATCCCAAATAACCGGGAAACACGCGACCCGGTTGAGCGTCTTTTATAACACCCTGTGTAAGTTACTACCCGATTGCGTAAATAGAAAGGCTATTTCAATAGGTCCCCTACAAAGGGAGGCATTTCTAAATGGCTGATGTAAGAACAAAGTGATTACTCTAAGGTCCAACGCGCAATGATTAATGAATGAAGATACTCAAACCAAATTAGGTTTATCGGCACTTTTTAACTATTACCTTGATTACGAAGTTTTATTAAATAATGTAATATTTATTATATTGCGACGAAGCTGGGATGTTGCTAGAATTTCTTTTGACGTAATCACAGAATAGTCATAAAAGGATTACGCGCCGCGCAGCGACCTAATATTTAATTTTGTGATTAACTATTCTGCTCTTATGCAGATATTCTCAGTTTTTGTGTTATTTACTTACGCTGCATGATATCTATATCTATATGTATACAATGGTTTTACAACAAGCTTTCTACCTGAATATGCCCTAGAAAAAAAATCTAAATTTTAGGATTTAAAAAAAAGGACAAAAAATAACCTTAATATACAGTGCCACCGAATTATCTATTTTCTTATCTGAAGTCGGACAGCCTAACTAAAATATGAACCCACCCAGTAAAACTGCCCAGTTTCAGATAACAAAACAGATAAGATATTTAATTATGTTTTAATTCATCCCTTTTAGTGTACCTACCTTCCTAGTTCCTACCTAAAAAATCAACAAAATTGTAACCTTAATTTTCATTATTGAGGAGTTTTCTAATGTGAAGGTGGTTTCAGGTGCTCCATCAATTTGTACTTAGTTCTATAGGAGGCGAATCTTTTTGGTAGAAATCCAAAAATGAGTTATTTACTGCAGACTGGGATGCTATCCTGTTCATCATTCCGAAGATACTCATTAGATCCTCACTATTTTTTTATGGCACCCCCTCAGAAAAAAAACATCTATTGAGAAGTTATGCGGTAACATCCATAAAATAAAAAAAAAACAAAAAACCCGACTGCGTAAAAAACTCGATTTACAAATACGTAAAGAAACAACAAAAAAACTAAAAAGAAAAAAAACAAGCCCAGTAATTTGAAATTATGCTAAGTAATACTGAATAATCATTCAAATAGTTTTGTAATCGATACACACAGAACACATAATAAATGACTAAAAAATTACTCATAGTCGGGACCCATTCATTTTACCGATCTAATTTTTCCAATGGGCAGTTGGTTTATGTAAATATTTTTTTAGTTTATTTCAATAAATTTCTGTCACCTGTACCATCACGGCTTATAGTTTGGTAGTTCTAAGAGTAACTACGTTACAAAAATAAAAACTTGTTCGTTAGTAATAAAAAGCAAGAACACCTAATTGGTAATTAACTTTAAACCGTTCTATTTCCTAAACTGTTATTTAAAATGAAAAATGGTACAAGAAACCTAACATTGTTTTTTAAATACCTATTCAATTTACCCATCTTGACATACTTTGACGATTTTGGATTTTTAAATTTTGACAAAATGGCGTCTGGTTGTGATAAAAGTTAATTTGGATTACTGTCATGTCTTTAGTCACACTCGCCAGAATAAGACGAATCGATTGACGTAAGAATCATCAAAATCGGTCCACGCGTTTGGCCTCTAGAACGCCACATAAAAACATTCGTTATTCATACATACATAGACCGATAAACACATTACCCTCCTTTGCGTCGCGCAGTCGGGTAAAAAGCAACCACCAACAACAACCTACATAGCCACAACCTTATTGAGAACCTCCTTTTTTCGAAGTCGGTTAAAAAAGGGCAAAAGTGTTTATGAAAAGGGGACTCGCGTCACAGGCTAGACCTCTTGTGAGCCTCTATTGTTATTTCTTAATGGAATATTTTTAAAATAAATCTGTTTTCGTATTGATATTTTTGTATTCTACTTCGATACATTGGCACATTTCTAACACGAGTATGTATTGAAGTAGGATTTCAAAATACGCGACCCGGTTGTGTCGTCTTTATTACACCCTGTATAAGATATGATGCCCCGGAGATAGAGGCTTATATTTAATTCATGTGTCTGATACACTCGGCTGGCTGTGGAAGACCTACTGTCCTATTTCTTGTAAATGTTATAGAGGTAAAAGTTTGTCAGTGTTTGTTGCTCCTTTACGCAGAAACAGCTGAACCGATTGCAGTATAACTCGGTATGTAGATCGCTGGAGATCCAGATTTTTATTTAATTTTGCCGCGGGATCGGAACTTACGCAGGTAGCAGCTAGTAGTAATTAATTTAAACGACAAAGGAGAATGTTTGTTTCCATAAAAACTACTTCTTCACATAAAAACTACTGAACCGAACGCGACAAAACTTGAAATTTAGACAAATAGTTCTGAAATAATACAAAGGCTACTTTTTAAACGACTTAAGTACTAGTACTTAGGCATCTAAGTACTTCGGGGGCATGTAGTAGGTACTTAGGTGCCTACATAAAATATTTTGTATAATTTTAGGCAGGAAAAAGTCAAGCGACCGACTGTACAAAACGATACGAATTTAGGTAAATCGAGAGTAAATAAAATTCTCCTAAATTATAATATAGTAATTCTTTTGAGTCTCAAAGTAGGTAAATAAAATAAGGGGACGTATTCTATAGACAGGTACTGAAATGTCTCAACCATGCCTCATTTTAAGCTGTGTTGGGTTTTTTTTTAAGGTTTGCTAGATATCTTTAGCACTTCCAAATCTTTAGCGAAACCTTGCAAAATTTAAAAAAAAAAACATTGACTGTTTAAAAAAACACAGATTTGAGACACAGTTGAGACATTTTAAGTATATTTAGTAGAATATGAATAGTAATCGTAGCGTACATACGATTTTTTTGTCAAATTTTCGTTTATTTTGCGTACCTACTCGTTGTTTGTTTCTCGTGCTCGTATGCTGGAACTCTGTGTAGGACCCCTCTGATAATTTTTAATTCCCTCAACTGTAAACTACTGATAAGACTACCCCTACTCGGAGAAGCCTACTCGATCGGAATCTCAAATCAAAAAGTAAACTAAACTCTCTGCTCTATAAAAACAATGCACAAATCGTACAAAGCCATTTTTAGAAAGAAAATTATTATAAGTGTGCACCCTGTGTTCAATTCTTTGATAAAAACTCTTTTATTCAACTCAAAAAGCTACTCTAGGGTGAAAAATACCTTCCCAGACTTGCCTTTTTGTTTCTTTTCGTCCTTTAAATTTGTTACCAGCATTTTGCGGAACACAAACACAAACTCCATTTTATTTAATAAGCGTGACTCGCGTCATCATTCAGGCAACGTTTTATGGAGCAGTTGATCTTGAGTAGGGACGCCATTTTGTTTTAGGGAGAGAAATAACGCGCGGGAAAATTATGGCGGGAAATGTCGTAACCTAAGTAGGCTAGTGAGTAGGTAGATAGGTATTAATATAAGCAGGGATGTTTGGTGTTTTTCCTGTTTCGTTAGATTGTTTTTTAAAAGATAAATGTTATGTTATGAAGGTATTTATGGCATGTTATGAAGGTTCGCTTTTATCCGCACGGAAAGACTTTTTTGTGCGGTGATTTATACTGTAGGTAATAGATAACATTTATGCAAAAAATACAGTCGAATAAAAAAAACTCATTTTACTTTTGGAGCACTGAAAGACCCTGCGCTACCGCGGACCCAATGATGATTTTAAATGAATAAATATTCCACGGCATTATACACAGCGCGGTCTAGCCCCAAACTAAGCACTAGGCTTGTACTAGACAACGGACATACTAAGTACACATATTACTATTTTTTATTTTTTTTGTAAATCCATACAGTCATATTATACATAAAAACACCCAGACCAAAAACAAACATTTATGGTCAGCAGCAATATTTGTTCCCGGAGGGAATCGAACCCGCAGCCTTCTGCATTGCAGTCGAGCGGTCGTCAGACGCGCCACAGAGCCTGTCAAAACACGACTTTTGTCGTTTTAATGCTGATTTATGCTAGACCGCGCCGTATCCGTTCCGTAGCTTTTGTATGAAGAAAACACTTCTTCATACAAAAAAGCTAGGGTACCGAAACGGCGCGTTCTAGCATTTCATCCATTAATCGTCATTCACCTACTAATCTTAGCGCTCGCAGCGATGCCAATTTCATTTGCAATGCGATGGACGCAACAATATTGTCAGCGCTGCAGCTGCTTTTTATTTATGTTTATCGTCACCTCTAGTACTAGTAAGTACATAATATCTTAATAATATGTACAAATTTACGTTCGCAACCGCAACTGCTGAGTTGGTTATTCGTACATTTAAATTTGTACTCGCAAAAATTACGTAAATAAAAACAACAAGTTCATTAATTTTAATCGAGAATGATTAGCAACAGAGTAACAATCTCGCTTGACTAATCCAATGCGGTCAAGAAAATAAATAAAAGATAACATAAGATTTCCACCATGATCCTCACAAAAGTCCCGAACTGTCGTTAGATGCAGGCTGCTATTCAATCGGGCAGGGTCTCGATGGTTGGACGTTCTCCAAGGGGGAAGTGACGTCATTGAATTCTGAGCACCTAATCTCTGCTCGTTTGGAAGCAGCGGCATCGGTAGGTACCTAGAGTACGAATACCGACTGAGATGATTTCCGCTCTCATTTCATAAGAAAAGTACTGAAGTACTTACTATATTATTATAAAATGTGTATAAATGTATAAATAATGATTTTTTTTCGGTTTTAGCGGTGCTGGTATGAAATTAAATTTATATTTCTGTTTGGCAGATTTCGAAACTTTGGACATTGAAAAAGTTTAATAGTTATACTTATAGTTATTCCTATGTTAGGAATAAAACTTAAATAATTTTTCGGTTCTAATAGCGTGATCTTGATTACTTTAAGCATTTACTTTTGAAACTTACACGACCTCTGATATTATTATTAGAACTACGGGTCTACATCGCGTTTGTACGGTTTGTACACATTATCAAATTTGAAAATTACCCCGGGATGTCCGGAATTTCGATTTTTTGATGTGGGAACCCTATGGGGTGGCAATCGGTCGACCAAAAGTTTGTTGCTGCGGGAACCCTCTCCTAGAGCTATGCTTTGGCCAACATAAACTTTATACATTAGAAACTTTGTCCCTGACAGAATAAGTTACATGGGTATTTTTATATTTATTACTTGAATAGTTTGGAACACTTGGGAAGTGGGAGGACATATTATGGCAACACTTTTATGTTACTTTTTTATTGAGTTTTTATTGCATGCCGAGGCCGATTACTTGTGTTTTGTTGGAATTAGAAGCAATAGAAAATACTAAACTAGAGTACACCATACAACCATAAGAAAGTGTAGTGTAGGTACCTTCTATGGCCTATTCGCGTAATAAAATTAACCAAAATATAAAGACAAAATCATTGTATCAATCTTTAATATATCAAAGACGTGTATTGTTTTGTATTATAGTTGTCTACTTGAAACTTAACATCACCCGCTTAACTTCACTTGTCAATATATCTCTACATCTAAATCCGCTCAAATCAACTTTTTCCCCAACTTCGCTCACTCAACTCAACTTCAACCACTCAAATGCACTTACACTCTGTACTGCGGCTTTTGGTTTGAACTCAGCATTCCCACTCAGAATCGCGCCAAGAAAAAAGAAAATTGTATACACTACACATACACACACAAACATACCTTCCGCATGCTTCCGCTTTTCGATATTGGTACTTAGGAAGTTTTTTTTACTTAGTTCAATTCGCACATTCCAAAAAACACAATGGTGTATTTTTTTCTCTTTTGGTCTGAGACCGATATGGCCAAATGGAAACAACCCCAACAGAAAAAACCCTATTCTTTTTTCCTTCCTTAGGTACCTACTAGATGTTCTAACTATTTACAAGGTTAAAACTCTTAGGGACATAAGAAATTCGAATTTCAAAAAGTCGTAGAACTTAAGTTGTTCGCCTAGACGTCTACAACAACCCCCTTTCGGCTTAAAAGGGCATACCCGTTACATCTTGTATTAAGTCGATTGTTGGTAGGTTAAAAACGCCCCTGTCACCTACATAGACACAATAAAACCTACAAAAATACCTGCCATCACCACCTCGGAACACTCAAGTAGAAACCTTAATTAAATTCAAAGGCTTGCCTCGGTTAGGTGCGGGACTAATGAAGGGATATATCTCGGAATTCCGGAATTCTATTCATGACTGTACTGGGTAGGATTAAAGTTTGTTCTATTGAAAAGTAAAATTATTTTTACCGTGGAAAGCTTGTAAGACAGACGTGTATGTTTGTGTTAGTTGATTGTTTCTTGTGCCATATTATAGTTTATTGACTAACTTAATATACTAGAAAAAAAGCCTACTTACGTTTAAACAAATATGTTCATTGGTCATGACGAACTGAAGTTTCATTCATGGTAATCGGTTCAGTAGTTTTTGCGTGAAGAAGTACCTAATAAGTTACTCGTTTACTTACTAACTTACTTATTTTGTGATATCCTTTAACCTACATAATTGACCGAACGAGCGAAGCGAGTGAGGTCCAGTGTAGACGGGCCTGGCGCTTGTATCTTTGTAACTTTGTATCTTTGTTCGACGATAACTTGAGTATCGTAGCTCCGATCTTCATAAATTTTGGTATGCGCGTAGTTCAGGTCAGTAGAATTTATGAGTTCGAAGATGAGCCGGATCGGTAGGGGGGTTGGGGAGATAGGGGGTGCAAAACGAGAAAAAAATCAAGTTCTAAAAATTTGTCAATAGATGGCGCTCGACATCCCTCTTAGATCGCGGTATCGTTGCGTTTGCTTGCGATATATACTCCAAGATCTGACATTTTTGAAGGGAATGTAAACGTCTATTAGTGTTCAATGTAAATATTTCATGTTTATGTTACAAATTGTGGTCGATTGTCGTAATTAAGGAATAATTCTTGTTGTGTTATCGTTATTTCTTGTCTTTCGTTATATTATTCGTTTAATAATAATTCTTATTTTGTAAAAAAATAAAGCTGTTGGTGTTAAAATCCTACAAAAAACAAAATCTCTGTAAATGGATTCTCGTGAAGTCTCAGTTCGGGGCGAACTACTAGTTGACCGAACGAGCGAAGCGAGTGAGGTCCAGTGTAGAAGGGCCTGGCGCTTGTATCTTTTTAACTTTGTATGTTTGTTCGACGATAACTTGAGTATCGTAGCTCCGATCTTCATGAATTTTGGTATGCACGTAGTTTAGATCAATAGAATTTATGAGTTTGAAGATGAGCCGGATCGGTAGGGGGGTTGGGGATATAGGGGGTCGTGAGGTCTCAGTTCGAGGCGAACTCCTAGTTTATCTCGAATTCAGTTGAAATAATATTAGTAATACCACAATGTTCTGACTTTCAGGCCGCTACACGTTCAAAACCAGACTTAGTTAAAATATTATTTGTACTTTATATTAAATTGCCATGCCCAAACGGGTATCATGATGAAGCTTATCATTTAACTAGCTGCGCCCGGCGGTTTCACCCGCGTAAGTCCCGTTCCCGCGGGAATATTGGGATAAAAGTAGCCTATGTGTTAATCCAGGTCCCCAGCTACCTATATTCCAAGTTTCATCGCAATCGGTTCAGTAGTTTTTATGTGAAAGAGTAACAACCTCACATACATACATACAAACTTTCGCGTTTATAATATTAGTAAGATAAAATCTTAAAGAATTTCGTGTCATATGCAACTAAGCTTGTACTATGGAATACTTTTAATAAAAACTCTTTTTTTTTTCTTAACTTTACAGAAGCGAGCAATCATTCAACCGAACAGTTCAGTCTGCATCACCGGGGAACGCTTTTTCCGTGCCCTGGGCAGCAAGCGAGACCCGGCTGTCTCTACCCGCTGCCCTGGGCGTCGCGGGCATTCCTGCCGTTGTTATCACAGATGCCCAAGGGACTGTCATTTGCTCCAATGGGAGGAAACACTTAGCTGCTGATCCATTGGGATTGGTGAGACACTTTTAATCTAGAATTTCACGTGGGATCTACTAGCTGATTATGTAACTCGGTTGCTAACCAATGTCGATTGAAGTATATAATTGGAATTGTTGTATTCACAGCAGTCATTCAGTAGCAAACAAATTGCCATTGCATTTTATACTAGCCACTGTAACTGTCAATAATTATTTTTTATTAAGTACCTACAAACTGTGATCTATTACTCCTGTACGGTTACGTATCATAATGACTATTTTCAACTTTACTACGGTCGACTCGACTACAGTTTAACACAACTACGATCTATTAAAATATATTTGTGTTAACAATGGATAGCTTACTTTCTGGATGACTGAATTACGGTTTATTGAACTACATTCAATATGCCTACGGTTGATTGAACTACCGGACAATTTAACTTCTATTGTCATTGACTATCCTGGATAGCCTATTCATTGTCCTTGTATAACCTATTCTCGTAATAAGATTATCGAAGTCAATTTCAAATTTCACATTTGATATCTTTCGATACAATGTTTTATGGAGAATATCGTTTTCCATACCATATTGAGACAAGTGGACACCCTACAATTTAGAAAAATACAATATTTAATTAGTTACCCAGCGACTCTCTTTAGGCGTCCTTTAATATCGCAAAAAGCCCTGTTCTACTGTAGCCTTATATTGGTAGGTTATATCGAACTTTACCAGTTCATACAAAATGTACCTAGCAACCGTTATTCAGTCTGCCGAGACAGCAAAATTCCGCCTATTCAGTACTTCATAGGCTTTGTATAAATCACTGATTTGTGTATTTCCAGAATTTCCCGTGGGCGCAGCGGCCTGTGTCGCTCTTGACTGAACAAGCACTTCTCAAATTGGCGAGACATCCTGCTGTCGTGCTTTTCATAGGTAGGTTTTAAAATTGGCCATACATAATTGTTGAGTCTAGTCGAGTTGAAATTAAGCATCGCATGTCTTTTGTTTTACGTTTTAGGGCACGCAATGCCATCTACCGGCGTTCATTGCCGACTGCCAGCTACAAGTTAAATTAAATTTTACAAATTTATTTTTAAATCAACTAATTCCATTTATTTCTAATTCCACAGATGACGAAGACTCAGAAATAGAATTTGCTGAATCCGTCCTAACACCATCAGCGGAATCCTACTACGAAGAATGCTCAATACAATTCCCAGGTTTCTGCCCTTACCAAAACTCATCAGACGACGAAACCTTAGACTTTGACTATCAGATTACAAAACATTCTCGAAATAGGAAGAAACCATTCAAACATGTTATGTTTTTCATAGGAATAGATGGAACAGATTGTGCCGATATGCTTCGAGAACATATAACTTTGGATGATGCAGTCCCTCTGCTTACTTCCATAGATTTTCCTAAACAAAGAATGGTGACAATGAAATTTGGTGACGAAATTACGACGGATTCGGTCCAGAATTTCGTTGACGCGTTTCTGAGTGGGAACGCTGAGTTTAAACCTTTGAAGCCGTATACGGAGAAGTGTTAAGTGAACTTGAGTGGTTGAAGTTGAGTTGAGTGAAAGAAGTTTAGTGTGGATAGTTGGTTTTGAGTGGAGTTAAGAGTAGAAATGTGCAGGGGGATGATCAAAGTTGAGCTGATGGTTTTACTTCTATGAGAATTGCCCAAATTCCATTATAATTTCATTGCAATTGCAAACAATACACTGAAAATGAGACGGTGATTTTGAACTAAAATTTTATTGACCTAAAATTGTATTTAAAAAGGTACTATATAAATAAAATTTATTCGTGTCAAATGTTGTACAAAAAACGTATACTTACAATAAAGATTAACTGCAATGATATTGAAATGATATTTTAGATAATTTTAATAAAAAAATTGGCCATCTGAGTGAGTGAAGTTAGAGGTATGTATGAAAATCGAGTGAACTTAGGAATATAAAAGTACAATTGAGCAGTTAAATTTGAGCGAAATTTTTGAGGGATGAAGTTAATTTGAGCGAGGTTATTAAAAGAAATTCAAGTCACGAATTGAGTTGAGTTATTGAAATTTAATAATAAAAATGTGTCTTGTGAATGAAACTTATTTTTTAAAATCAGAGTAAAGCAACTTCGCTCACTTTGCACTTATCTTCAGTATTGGAAATTGTACCAAGAAATAAATTTTTATTTTAAACTTTTTAAATTCACACGAATTGTTAATATATTTACATTTTACCGCGTCTTAATCGCGTACTATTATTTATTTTCTTACCTCGACGTTTCGATCATGTTACAATGAGCTTGGTCTCGAGGGGGCTGGAGCTGCGTCGGGTGTCGTCCTGTATTTATAACTGTCGTTATTTAGGTAGGTACTGGTCAGGTGGTGGGTAGGTAAAGAAATTTTTAAAGTACGTGAGTAACTAACTGCACTACCCACATTTTCCGTTACATTAGTTTGTAAACAGCCAATTTATTTCATTACTTTGTCCTAGGGCGACAAACAAAACTTAGCACAAATTAAAGTATGTTCGTACCTACATAGTACATAGCGAGCGCCTTTAGTAGGGAATAGTTGCACAAAAAATTGCTAAATCCAAGGAGCGTAGTATAGCTGTACATAGGTATGTCACATAGGTATGTATTGTTTTGAATTAGGTAGGTACCTACCTAATTCAAAACATTTACTATTTTTAAGACTAGTCGATAATTTGAAATATAGTTATCTAACTAAACATAGACAATTTACTAGCGAAGTAGACGATTTCTTCCAATTTTGTATCTAGATAGGACGTGTTTTTGTAGGTGTACACTTTGTTATTTAGATTTATTTTAAGTTTTTCATGCAATTATATGTAGTACTTAATAATAAAGAAATGAACTAATAAATATCTCTTTTTTACCTACTTTTCCACTGAAGTGCATTTAGATAGCCCAATGCCAGGTATACATTAGGTAGGTATACGTTACCCAATGCGCACGACTGCTAAGTGCTAGCTAGGTAAACTGTAGGGGTAGAGCTTACAATAATTTGAAAAAGTAAAAATTTCATAGGGTGGTCTCCGAGACCCTTTTCTTTTTCGCACTCAAGAGATTGAGATCAGCACCTGGATTAAAGGTGCATAAGAAGATCTTCGTTTTTCCTTAGAGCTTTTCCTTAGACCAACGGGGTAGAGGTACTAACATTAATTAAATTTTACACACCATAGTTGGTGGTCCTTTTTGGTCAAATAAAGTAACTTTGTAGAGTAGTCTCTACAAAGTTACTTTATTTGACCAAAAAGGCCAACGTAAAGCGAGTATTTATTTCCTAGGTGCATAAAGTGCTCATTATAACCGGCATAAAGTTATTTAAATTTGGAACTAAGGTTCAGAACCCTAAGGTACTGGTAGCATAAGGCCATTTCGAACTGGCCACCTAGACATAACACTAAAACTAAAACTGGGCTGTTTTTCGTCTATTTTTATTACGGCGGAAGAGTAAGGCAAAAAGTTTTAGTTAATATAAAGCCTCAACTTTTTTTTCATCGACTGAGGCCAATGTTTGGTTTCGTCATTTTGAGTGTTAAATTTAACTAGTAGCTCGCCCCGAACTGAGACCTCACGACCCTCTATCTCCCCAACCCCCTTACCGATCCGGCTCATCTTCGAACTCATAAATTCTATTGACCTAAACTACGCGCAAACCAAAATTCATGAAGATCGGAGCTACGATACCTACTCAAGTTATCGTCGAATAAACATACAAAGATACACGCGCCAGGCCCGTCTACACTGAACCTCACTCGCTTCGCTCGTTCGGTCAATAATCCATATTTCTTCAAGGAATGAAAAAAATTCGTAGTTATTTGAAGTGCAAAATGTGTTATAGATCCAGTATAGATCTATGAAACATAGCTGGTCCATTTCGAACGGTCTTCTTTATGCTAGCGCCATCTGTATTTAAGTAAACAAACATATATAATTAATTTATGTTAGCGCCATCTGCCTTTGAGTAGCAAAACAACTATGTAAAATTATACTTTCCCTTCATTTATCTGATTTAGAAAGAGACAGCAAAGCTGTGCTTATATTCGAACAAATTTTTTATATTATAACGACAATAAAACATTTGGCTCAAAAGACTTGTTTCGACTTGCTAACAGACGTCACAAACAAAAGTGAATCATTCTAAAAAGAAAAAAAAAAGAAAATTGACGCCATTCAAGCCGCCATTATTGTGAAGAACGAAAAATCAAAATAAATTTCACGTGCTTTACCGGCACTGTTTAGAAATAAAGGATTACAAACCACACACAAATAATGGCGGACAACGACGACCTTCTCGACTACGAAGATGAGGAGCAGGCAGAGCAGCAAACCGCGGACGGAGCGACCGAAGCGGCGCCAAAGAAAGAGGTTAAAGGATCCTACGTTTCGATCCACAGCTCCGGATTCAGGGATTTTCTGCTAAAACCCGAGATATTACGAGCCATCGTCGACTGCGGTTTTGAACATCCGTCGGAAGTCCAACATGAGTGCATCCCGCAAGCCGTCCTCGGTATGGATATCCTATGCCAAGCCAAGTCGGGTATGGGTAAAACCGCCGTGTTTGTTTTGGCGACGCTACAACAGCTGGAACCTTCTGAAAACCACGTCTACGTGCTGGTAATGTGCCATACAAGAGAACTGGCCTTCCAGATCAGCAAGGAATACGAGCGATTCTCGAAATACATCTCTGGTGTACGAGTGTCAGTGTTCTTTGGAGGAATGCCCATACAAAAGGACGAGGAGGTGCTAAAAACTGCATGCCCGCATATCGTAGTAGGCACCCCGGGCAGGATTCTAGCACTGGTCAACAATAAGAAGCTGAATTTGAAGCATTTGAAACATTTTATCCTAGATGAGTGTGATAAGATGTTGGAATCCTTAGACATGAGACGCGACGTTCAGGAGATCTTCCGTAACACTCCCCACAGCAAGCAGGTGATGATGTTCTCTGCTACACTCAGCAAGGAGATCCGACCAGTCTGCAAGAAGTTCATGCAAGATCCAATGGAGGTCTATGTAGATGATGAAGCCAAGCTTACGCTCCACGGTCTGCAGCAGCACTATGTTAAACTAAAGGAGAATGAAAAGAACAAGAAACTGTTTGAATTACTGGATGTACTTGAATTCAACCAAGTTGTGATATTTGTGAAGTCTGTACAACGCTGCATAGCCCTTGCTCAGCTCCTCACTGATCAGAACTTCCCAGCAATTGGGATTCATCGAAGCATGACACAAGATGAGCGTTTATCTCGCTACCAGCAGTTCAAAGACTTCCAGAAGAGGATCTTGGTTGCTACCAACCTTTTTGGACGAGGAATGGATATTGAACGTGTGAACATTGTATTCAATTATGACATGCCAGAGGATTCTGACACTTACCTGCATCGGGTAGCTCGAGCTGGACGTTTTGGTACCAAGGGGCTTGCAATCACCATGGTATCTGATGAGAATGATGCCAAGATCCTAAACGAAGTCCAAGACCGATTCGATGTCAATATAACTGAGCTGCCAGAAGAAATAGAGCTGTCTACCTACATTGAAGGCCGATAGATTTAATTAGTATTTTCATTCCTTTGAAGTAAATTCTCCTGATTAACATAATACCTATAAGATTTTCTAAATGTAAGATGTTTGATTCGAGTGTACATTAAAATTAAGACTAGCTCTTGTCCAAATTTTAGGGATAGCAGCGTAATAAAGTGACATTTGAAATTGATTATTTGCTTGTTTGTTTTTTGGAATGAACTCCTAAACCATGTTCACAAAGAGGATAGTTTACTAGCTGTGTCCTGCACTTTCAGCTATAATGGGTTGCAGCTAGTTACTACATCCCACCTAATATTGAAGTTGTTTCAGTTAAAGAGTCAATGGACCCTTCACCTGAAACGATCACATATTTTTTTTCCAAAGAGCCAAGAGACAAAGGCATATAGTTGTAGAGATAGATAACTGATATACTAGATATACTGTAAATTACATCCTAACAAAAATCTTATTTCGAGTTTAGATGTTTGTGTTTCAATCACGCAAAACCACTGAACCGCTTGTGGTGAAACTCGGCGTGCAAATAGCCAGAGCTGGAGATCTGAATTTTCGATCTGAGATCGGAGGTTTCTTTTTATCTCGATATTCCTCCAGAATCAAAACTTACAAGGGTGAAACTGCGGGGTGCTTCTAGTATAAAATAAAGAAAAACAAAAGTATTTCAAAATATTGTGAAATAAATTTATGACGACCATTTTCACTAACAGCTTTAATAATAAGATAGTTCCTTTGCTGTCTTACTAGGAACAGGCAGACCTAGGTAATAGAGCAAGAGCCCATTAACCCCAGAACTTCGACATTTTATAAAAGCTGAAAGTTTGTCAGCGCTTGCTCCCAACACAGTGAAGAACGATGGCCCATTATGAAGTTTGGGTTGCGGTGGATTTGGCAGGTAAACGGTACCTACTAAAGTTGTGTAAAATGCAGATCTAATTTCATCAAATAATAAAGAGCGATTTTTTGGTATTATCTTTAGAATATAATTAAAAATCACATTATTCATTGCCAGACACTTAGCATGGTGGCAACCCCTTGCCAGACACCCATGTTCAAGACATTATAGGTAATTCTACTTACGTTATAGTATAAAAACTGAGTTTTATACAGGATACTTGGGTAATGAGTAGGATGTTTCCTTATGCAGTAGTCAGACATTTTTGATAGTTCCAACCCCTTGCCAGACAAGCGCGTAGGGTAGCTGTAGGATCAAGCGTGATGTATTATATACAGGGTTACGAGAAAAGTCGAACTAGATCCTTTGAGGGGTTGTAGTTTCTACCATTTCTCACTAGTTTTACTATGAAACCCCCTATCCCAAAACTAACCGTTTTTGAGATATTTAACTTTTAGATAATTAATTATTTTTTTTTAAATCCCGGCTTTTTTATTATTGACCTAAGTTTTTTTCGGTCCCTATCATCTGATTTACGCATGTTTACTATTTTTGTGTAGGGGATAATTTGTGTTATTAATATCAACACTAAAATTTCAGATACTTGAACCGTCTGGGTTGTAGTAGACGGTTGATTGTCATAAATTTGGATTTATGTCCGTTTCTACGCAGTGAGGTAGTGTTTGGACCGGGCGCTATACTAACTCCTGGTCTATGTTCCTACGAAAGTAGCAATTTGGTGGTCTTGCGAACTTCGTAGCGATTGATGCCCTCAGCGCTCTATGCCTGAACCTCGGCCTTGTGCCACTAAACGGTAAATCCATATTCTTAATAACTATGAAAGGTGTTCGGCAGATGTATTCAAATATATCTACGTTTCATTAGCTATCCAACGAGGTATAACAAGCTAGGGTTTAATTAATGTTCTTGGAAGAAAACACCGATGAAAGGCTTTCAGGTAGACTAAAGTTAAACTAAAACACTTTATTTATCCGGTTGAATCGCGTTTTTATGCTGCGGCTTCAGGAAGCTATTGAAATTCAGAAACACCCTAATAATTTCAATAGGGATGATGGCTGGAAAGTGCCACCTGTCTGGGACCCTGTACTTCATTTCATTAAGTCCCAGGCCCAGCCGACAACCAAAGAGAATATAATCACTATGTTTCGACAACAGCTGCTAGACCACAAGATACCGTTAGCCTTTTTTGTAGGACTTAGTATTTTTTGTTATTTAGATTTGTTAATTCTTGGTTTGATGTAAAAATTGTTTTAAATTTCTGAGTATAATGAGAACCCCCATGAGTTTCTTCGTGGTTTCTTCTCATGTGAGGGCGCGTTCCGAAGCCATGGTAGTTTTTACCCGACTGCGCGACGCAAAGGAGGGTAATGTGTTTATCAGTCTATGTATGTATGTATGTAAGTATGTATGTATGTATGGATGTTTCTATGTGGCGTTCTAGAGGCCAAACGCGTGGACCGATTTTGATGATTCTTACGTCAATCGATTCGTCTGAATCTGGCGAGTGTGACTAAAGACATGACAGTAATCCAAAGTAACATATGTCACCACCAGACGCCATATTGTCAAAATTAAAAAATCCAAAATCGTCAAAGTATGTCAAGATGGGTATCGTTGAATAGGTTTTTAAAAATAAATATTAGGTTTCTTTCACTATTTTGCATTTTAAAGAACCGTTTAGGAAATATAACGGTTTAAAGTTAATTTACAATTAGGTATTCTTGCTTTTTATTACTAACGAACAAGTTTTTATTTTTTAACCGACTTCAAAAAAAAGGAGGAGGTTATCAATTCGTCTGTATGTATAATATTTTTTTTTTTTTTTGTATGTTTACCAATTACTCGAAGACGGATTGACGGATTAAGATGATTCTTTTTTTAATAGATAGGTAGGAGCTCCAAGATGGTCCCATAAAAATTTGATGTGGATCTGATGAGGGTCTTCGGAGTGATGAACGGAAATGCTCCTCAAAACGCATTAATCAATCCAGTTGTTTATCGATTACTCGAAGATGGCTTGACCGATTGAGATGATTCTTTTTTTAATGGAAAGGTGGAAGCTCCGAGATGGTCCCATAAAAAATTGATGAGGATCTGATGAGGATCTTCGAAGTGAGGACCGGGAATGCTCCTCAAAACGCTGTATTCAATTCAATTGTTCATCGATTATACGAAGATGGCTTAACCGATTGATATAGTTCTTTTTTTAATGGAAAGGTGGAAGCTACGAGGTGGTCCCATGAAAGTTTAGTAAGGATCTGATGAGTATCTTCGGAATGATGGACTAGGATAGCATCCCAGAATTCGATAAATTACTCATTTTTGGACTTCTACCAAAAAGAATAGACCCCTAAAGAACAAAGTACAGATTGATGGGGCACCTGAAACCACCTTCTCATCAGCAAACTCCTCAATAATGAAAATTACGGTAACAATATTGTTGATTTTTAGGTAGGTAAGTATACTAAAAAGGGTAAAATAAAAAAATAATTTAACAATTAAAAAACCGACTTCAAAAAGAAACAAAAAATAATTTAAAAAACAACAAAAAAAAAGGAATTGATAAAAATGACCAAAATAACCTCTACATAGGTACAGAGCCACCGACTAATTAATCTGTTTTATCATCTGAAGTCGGGCAGTTTTACTGGTTGGTTCCATATTGTACTTAGTTTGGCTGCCCGACTTCAGATGATAAAACAGATTAATTAGTCGGTGGCTCTGTACCTATGTAGAGGTTATTTTGGTCATTTTTATCAATTCCTTTTTTTTTGTTGTTTTTTAAATTATTTTTTGTTTCTTTTTGAAGTCGGTTTTTTAATTGTTAAATTATTTTTTTTGTTACGTAGTTACGCTTGGAACTATCAAAGTATAAGCCGTGATGGTACAGGTGACAGGAATTTATTGATATATACTAAAACAATATTTACATAAATTGTACCTACCTACTGAATAAAAGCCTAATAACACTTAGGTACCTAAAAACGTTAAAAGAATAATAATAAATTTAAACAATAAATAACTAAACCCTAACAGAATCTTACTAATATTATAAACGCGAAAGTTTGTATGTATGTATGTATGTGAGGTTGTTACTCTTTCACGCAAAAAATACTGAACCGATTGCGATGAAACTTGGAATATAGGTAGCTGGGGGACCTGGATTAACACATAGGCTACTTTTTATTCCCGCGGGAACGGAACTTACGCGGGTGAAACCGCGGGGCGCAGCTAGTACATTATAACCCCCTACCTAATGAAATGAATAGATTACGAGACTTACCTACAAGCTTGTGCTTAGTGTAGAATCGATGTCTGATATATGTAATTTGAGAAATGTGTAATAAGTGTCATAGTTAATAAATAAATATTTGATTTGATTTTGATTTGACCTACCATCAATAAATGAAAATAGCTAAAAAGCGTAAAATAAAAAAAATAATTTATAAAAAAACAAAAAACCCGACTGCGTAAAAAACTCGATTAAAAAATACGCATAGAAACAACAAAAAAACCAAAAAGAAAAAAACAAGCCCAGTAATTTGAAATTACGCTAAGTAATAATAGTTTTGTAATCGATACACACAGAACACATAATAAATGAGTAAAAAATTACTCACAGTCGGGACCCATTGGAAAAATTAGATTGGTAAAATGAATGGGTCCCGACTGTGAGTAATTTTTTACTCATTTATTATGTGTTCTGTGTGTATCGATTACAAAACTATTATTACTTAGCGTAATTTCAAATTCCTGGGCTTGTTTTTTTCTTTTTGGTTTTTTTGTTGTTTCTATGCATATTTTTTAATCGAGTTTTTTTTGTTAGCTAGCTAGGGATAAAAATAATTATAATTTAAATTGAAAACTATTACAATAACTGTATAAATCTGCGTACACTTGAACGTTTTGTTACAAATAATTATGAGGCGGTAGTTTACTGTAACTTTTTAGAATGTTAAAATAGACAAATCACATCACAGTCAACCTTGAAAAACCAACTGTAAAGTTGGCGAAAGCTCGGTTCGTTTAAAACCATAAATAAAAACGCGATTCAACCGGATAAATAAAGTTTTTTCTTATGCAAAATCGCGAAAACCATAGAAGAAATTAAAGTTAAACTAACTGTAGAGTGTAAACATGGGTAATATGTTTACACTCTACAGTTAACAGTCTACAGAATGTTAAAATAGACGAATTACATCTCAGTCAACCTTGAAAAAAAAAACCAACTGTAAAGTTAGCGAAAGCTTGGTCGTTTAAAAATCAACCCCCTTTCGGCTTAAAAGGGCATGCCCTGGGCATGCATCTTGTATAAGCAATAATAATATTATATCCTATTTTCAAAGATTATTTTAGTATTCATTATTAATTATAAGAGAAATAATAATAATACTATTGTCTAAGATATAATGTAATCGCTGATTTTTATTATAATACTTAGGTAATAAGTAGACGATGTTTCTTCCCTAGCCAGACATTTTTCCTATTTTCAACCCCCTTGCCAGACAAGCAATGTAAATGTTAATAACACTTCCTTTGGCAGTCGTGTTATAAGTGATTCGTGATTAGAATGATTTATGCAAATAAACTTAGCCACTATGCTAAGTGTCTGGCAATGAATAATGTGATGTTTAATTATATTCTGAAGGTAATAAAAATCGCTTTTATTATTTGATGAAATTAGGTCTGCATTTTACACACCTTTAGTATTGTTTACCTGCCAAAGCCACCGCAATCTAAACTACATAATGGGCCATCGTTCTTACATGTGTTGAGAGCATGCACTGACAACAAACTTTCAGCTTTTATAAAATAACGAAGGTCTGGGGTACATGGGCTTTTGGACTTTAAGTGTGCAACATCTTAGACCATATTTTAGGTCACCATAAAAATAAAAATGCATAGATCAACTAAAAAACGTATCCTAAACTATTCAATAACAACATTTAAAAGATACATATCTCTTTATAATAGCTATATAACAATAATAAAATTTAGAAACTAATAAACATGCATCGTTAAAATAAAATGCCAACTTTTCTTTTCATGCTTTTATTTTATGACAAGGTGACATTCTGTAGGAATGGTAGGTACCTACTTATTTACATAACATACCTTTATTTATTTTGCACAAACAAGTAATAAGTACCAAGGTCACCATATACCATTAAAATATCATTTTACTGGAATATGTATTATTATACTAGACTACTGTGGATACATTATATTACTATGATAACAAATTTTCTGTTCATGGAACAAGCATTGTATTTATTAACTAAGGCAATTTTCACAGTGAGATTTAAATAGGAAATCATTAAAATTTAGGGAGCTTTACTCTTAAAACTAATTACCTATTTTCTTGGTCTCCTTTAATCTGCTATCAGTCTTTCGACTATGCACAGATATTGTTTAGGGAAATAAGGATTAAACTCCTAATTACCTAAATAAGTATTGTTACTAGTAAAAGTTTTTTCATGGGTGAATCTTGCAATCAAATCTAACGCCCATTTGGGCTGGTCCCCTGGAACCATGTGACCTGCATTTCTCACCAGAATCTCAACCAACTTCCCTGCTTGTTTAACATATCCTGCAACTTCACCATCAACCTTCCAAATGTAACGTTTAGCCGTTTTATATTCATCAGCACCAGTAAAATTCAAGTTTCTCAAATAATTAACAGTCAATGGATAAGCCACTATTATATCCAGTTGTCCATTGTAAATGACTACGTAGTAATGGTCTAGTAACTCTTTGATCCATGGTGCAACTGACTTAGGTATGTCGAGTTTTAGATGTTCCTCCACAACTGTACCATTGTTAAACGGAAGGTTTCCGACATGGATAGCTTTACGTACAGCTGTTTTCTGTAGCATGGGGCCAAAGTCTTCATACTGGGTGTAGTCCTTGGTGTGCAAATAGTTGAAGTAGAAGTTGCTAAAGCCAGTCACATTGGCAAAGTAGCTCTTTCCATTAATTAGGTCACCATCAATCATTGTATCGAAAGTCTCGAAAGCTTCCTTCCATTGCTTGTTCTGTATGTATGTTTTGGCCTTACTTTCATAGTCTTCAAATTTAGCTGCAGCATTCCAATCAACAAGCCCAATTTGATACAAGTACTTTCCATAACCAAGCTGGTTTTCTGGATCACTAAATCCATTCCCAATAGCTATACCTTTCATGTTGATTTTTGTTGTAGCCGTTGGATTCTTTTTGTGAATAGTGTAGGCTAGTGCTGGTACATATTTCCCTCCATAAGATTCACCAGTTACAAAGAATTTGTTCTGCTGTAACTCAGGGAACAGTTGAAAAAATTGGTAAATTGTGGAATACAATTGCTCACCAACTTGAGTTTCATCAGTGCAATAACCTTTAGGGTCTTTTGTAAAACTAAATCCAGTTCCAACTGGATTGTCAATGTAGATTACATGGTGGTTGAGTGCCCAGGTGTATTTACGTCTATGGAATTTGTCTTTAATGACCTTTAGAGGGCCGTTTTCGGTAAAGAGGCCATAGAGAGAAGTAGCGCCGGGTCCGCCTTGTAGCCAGACGATGACAGGAGCATTTTTATTTGTCGTCATTGAAGGGAAGTACCAGAAAAACTGGTTTGAATCGTACGTAGAATTGACGGTGAAGAAACCAGCATAACTCTTTATTCTGAGGCTCTCGGTAAACGGAACGCGAGCTAACCTCCTACCTTCAGTAATGTTCCCATTATTCACGTACGGTGTTAGAAATAGCGGTTTTCCTGGATCCCCATCATCGCGCTCTCCAAGCGTGAGCTTCGGGTAGGGATGGATGAATCCCTCAACATTTAAACACAGTAAAAATAAAATGAAACCTCGCCACATTTTTCTACACTTTTGTCCTCTAATAATAAGTAGTAGAAAACGGTAGAAACTACAGACAAATAACTCGTTTCCTTGTCTCGCTGGCCTTTGGCTTTTTATCTAGCACGTAGGTACTTGTTGTGTAATAAATAAATCTTTTTTTCAACTTATCAGCAAAAAAACAATAATTCAAAGAATTCAAATATCGCAGATCGACGCAGACGCAGTTTTTCTAAAATCGTAAATGACAAAAAGACAGGCGAAAGATTTAAACCCCCATACGGCCAGAGCTAATTTTTAAACATTGACTAAATGTTCTCTAAAATGTTTGCCTTGTCTTTGTTTTAATCTCTCCAAAAAGAAAAAAAAAAACAAAACAAAACAAAAATTGTGTAATTGGGAGCAAACAAAAAAGCAATTTGTAAAATTATTATTGTATCGTCGTTTTGCTATTAATTTTACAACCAATAAATAGCGATTTACTGTTAATAAAATATGTCGCAATGAAACTAATCCTCAAAGTAACATCTTTGCTATCTTTCCTTTCGCTGATCAATGCTGTGTCCTTCCTGAATTTGTACCCTAGAATCAAATTCGCTGCAAAACCGGAGTCTGATGCTGGGGATCCTTTAATTCTCACACCATACCTAAATCAAGGTAACATAGAACTGGCCCAGAACCTGTCTAGAGTTCGCATTACAGAACAAATAGGGTTCAAAAGCCACGCCGGGTTTTTTACAGTAAACAAGAAATACAATTCTAACCTATATTTTTGGTATTTCCCTGCTTTTTCCAAAAATGAGCAGGCACCAGTTCTGCTATGGTTACAAGGAGGACCTGGGGGAAGCTCGCTCTACGGACTTTTCACTGAAATTGGCCCTCTGATAGTAAAAAAAGATGGATTTGCTTTACGAAAATATCACTGGGCTCTGAATAATCATGTAATCTTTATCGATAATCCTGTTGGTACAGGATTTAGCTTTACAAATAGTGACGAAGGTTACTGCTCTGATGAAAAATGTATTGCTAAAGACCTCTACAATAGTCTACAACAATTTTTTACTATGTTTCCAAAGCTAAGGTACAATGAGTTTTACATAACTGGAGAATCTTACGCGGGAAAATACATACCCTCCTTAGCTATGGAGATACATATTGGGAATACAATACCAACCAAGGAAGACCAAGATCCAATAAACCTAAAAGGCATGGCAATAGGCAATGGATACTGTGATCCGATCAACCAATTGGATTATGGGAGCTTTTTGTTCCAACATGGAATGATCGATGATAACCAATTACTACTTTTCAAGAAATATCAAGAACAAGTTGCAGTAGAAATAAAGGCCAAAAACTGGGCCGATGCTGATGTACTGTTAGACCAGCTAATGGATGGGGCACTCACTAATAAATCCTACTATAAATTATTCACTGGCTTTGATAACTATTACAACTTTTTGTTACCAACAGTAGATGACGATATGAGTTATTTCGAAAAGTTGCTTTCAAATAATAAGATTCGAAGAAGCACTCATGTAGGAGGCCTACCATTTAATGATGGAAAGGAAGTAGCTCTACATCTAGCAATGGATATGTTGCAATCTGTTGCACCAGTGATATCTGAGTTGCTGTCTCACTATAGGATTCTATTCTATAATGGCCAGTTAGATATTGTAGTAGCCTATCCCTTGACAGAGAGTTTCCTTCGTAATTTGAAATTTTCTGGTTCACTTGTATATAGAAATGCAAAGAGACATATTTGGAAAGTTGGTGATGAAATTGCAGGGTATGTGAAAGAGGCTGGTAATTTGACTGAGATGTTAATTAGAAATGCAGGGCATATGGTGCCCAGAGATCAGCCAAAATGGGCTTTCAATATGATTAATCGATTTATAAAGAATGATTTTGTTTTTGATTGAATCTTTGGTACAATTATGAATATTTGATAACAGGTTTGGAAATATTTTAGTTAATTATAATAAAATATAAAAGACCACGAAAATGTGGAGATTCGAACTTAGTTACATGTTAAATGAATTTGAACGGATGAAATAATTTAATGTAATTAAATTGCTTAATTTTAATTTGAAACTGCATATCTATATAAGTTTACAATATTTATTGTGTTTAAACTATTATATATATAATCCTAGTTATGGTAATAAATTTGAGAATACTCAAAGACTGAATAGAAGAGGGGGCAAAAATAGAAGGGGGAAATTCATTAGTATATCAACCAAAGGGGGTATTTTAGGAATAAAATACATATTTTAATGAAAAAATGTATTTCATCAATTAATTAATCAACTAATAATAAATAACTAAGCTAAATTACACTCAATCATAGCAGGAAAACTAAATACAAGGCGGGGAAAACAACATTACAGACTCAGAAATATAGTCATTTTGAACACTCACTGTTGGCTAACATTCCGTGGTCCTTGATTCTGCGGATTATCATTTATCTTATCACACAGCTAACTAACAGGGCCAGAAATGTATAGCACACAAGGACTTAATGGTATAAAGGCACTGAACTCAAATGGAAATGATTTTGCTAATAAAATGGCATTTTATTGTGGTGTCGATTTGAAGCGCAGCAGGAGGCATCCTGGGTGGAACTAAATTAGTGCATTCATCCCGTGAGAATATCGGAATAAGAATTTGCTATGTGATATTGATAATCCAGGATATTATCATTGTTCGCCGGCCACAAGTTACCTTCATCTGTATGATTTTCAAGTGTTTTTAGGTCAAATTCTTGATAACACTCTTAAACCATATGAAACCAAATAATATCTTAGATTTATCGATACCATTGATCGACACAGCCTCATCTCTAATTTTAGTTCCGTGGACGCTTACCACCACCTTCAATAGATAACAGCGCCAAGATGATGCAAATCAAATCGGCGGCACCAGAATCAGCGATGGAAAGCCTATCTATAATCTTATATCTATGTTTCTATGTTATAATATGTATGTATTTACAAATAAAAAGTATAATATGTAGTATATCCGTTTTCTAGTACCCATAGTACAAGCCTAGTGCTTAGTTTAGGGATAGATTGCGCTGTGTGCAATGAAGTGCAATGTTTAAAAAAAAACCAGGTGGACTTAATTAGACCCAAAATATGTCTGTTAGCCGCAAAATCTCAGACCAGGGCAAGCCAAACACAAGGTAGGAAACATACGATATTCACTCAAATTTATAATCAAGTACATTGACATTTACAATACACACTAATTGATTTCATTTCACATGGATTAGAGGTGATTATTAATTATAGATTTCATTAGATTTCACAGTTTATCCCACGATTGGGTATTGGCCTTGGTTGAGTGAGTACATTCATATGCATATTGCATATTGTGAGTTGGAAAGCACTATTGGAGCTTACACACAGACGTAACGTGTAAGTGATTGGTGAGAATCTACTTACACAACCAAGACTGAGACACAGTCATGAGGTTAAAAAACTGTACCAAAAAACCTGACTTTAAAAAATATATTTTTAATTAATTACAAGACACACCTTGAGAAAAAGGTGTGCGATTCCTTATTCTACGCTCAGCTTTAGGCTTTAGCTTTGTATAGGCGGGTTGTGGCTTGTCAATTATAGCCCAAACCAGCACTCTCATTATAATATCTATTTGATAACTTAGATTCATAGGCACTTTGCAGCACCCTGCTGTAATGCGTTTAAACAACAATGTAGGTAAATGCCTATCAAACATAGTTATCAACTAGGCAGATAATACGAGTGCCGCAAGAGAAAACAAAAGTAAACGAATGAGGCACACCAATCATTGACATTTGCTGGAACACTCTGCGATTGGCTTCGCTTGCTTTCGATGTAATTGAAACGTCCATAATTCGCTAACTGTCCCTCTTTAGTCTGTACATAGCTTTGAAAGAGTATCGACTCTGTTTCACGCCAGCAAGGCAGTAAGCGCGTCAAGAAACTGCGCTCGCTGCTCGGTAGGCAGGCAGACGACGGACGTGTCCATGAAGTCAAGGGACACGGTGGCGCCGCATCGCGTGGCCGCTTGTTCGAACGCTGCGCCGAATAAACTGCAAAAAATTATTCCTGATACTTTAGTTTATCCACACGTCACACAATATCACTTTCTTCCTATGTTCGGTATGGAGCCACAGAAGACCTTGCCATCACATCCCACAATACTACTCCCTTCCTATGCTCGGTATGGAGTCACAGAGGACCTTGCCATACCTCCACACGTCAGACAATACCACTCACTTCCTAGGCTCAGTATGGAATCTGGGCGGCACCCCCGCCATGATGGTCCCTCGGTCGGAGCTGCAGGCAGCAAGCACGGGCCGGAGCGCCCCGCCGGTGGCCGAGCACCAGCGAGCGGCCACCCCTAGCCACAGCGGACCGCGAATGAGGTTGGCTTCTGGAGTACCCTGGGTATGACAATTGCAAAATAAATAAGTTAGACACACTTTACGGTTGTAATAGCATTGTTACAGGAGTAATAGTGTTCCGTGATTGTTACAATATCATTTCGACAGCCTTTTCAGACTTATACAGTCATTCAAAGGTCTCCACCCGGTCATACAAAGTCGCGAAAATAAACGAAAACTAAAAAACAACAAGGTATTATACTAATCCTGTCGGGTGCGGAATTTTTTGAAAAACATTTCTTTAATTATAAAACTAAATAAGTTAGGTTTTTACGAATAAACCACTGGACTTTCTTCTCACTCTTCTCTTTGGATAAAGCTTGTTACGCTTCCTTGATTTTGTGAATCACCATTTTCCTTATCCAGCAAGGCTGCATGAACCATCCTGAACCTGTAGCACCTGCAGTATACATACCTCCTGCACAATAAAGTACGCAAAAGGTCCGGCCAGATGCACCTGCTTGGCCTGCAAGGCTGCATGCACCACGCTGGCTACAGCTGTCAAGGCTCGCTTAGCAGACGCACTACCCGCATCTCGTGCTGCGTTTTCGCCCGGACCCGTGTCTAATGCGGATAGGGCCAGTTGGAAGCCTTCCGCTTGAGGGATTGTCTCCTAGGGAACAACATTAAGATCTTTAAAATTATCCTGGTTAAGGGTTTGTAATTAGGTCTATCGTCACTGTTCTACCACTCAGCTCTGAGTAGAGTGGCCATTGCTTAGAGATTCAAGAGGTTGTTTCAGTTGCAACATCCTTTGGATCACATCAAGTTTAGCATTGTTTAAGACACCCTTTTAGCAGACCTTCAAATCTATCCTTTCTGGTATCGCTGAGAATGCAAAACTTTTATTTTTATAATTGTTAGGCGTTTGACAACTATCTCACCTGATGGAAAGCGACGATGTGGTCTGAGATGTTGCACGCTCTTACCTAGGAGTAACCTGTTTACCTTGTGACTTTATACACATAAACTAAATTATATGACCTACCTACACGTATACCCATCAAGATATTAACAATGCTCTGGCCTCATTAGGAAGTTCAACAGCTATACATACACTTATAAAATATATTGTATTAATAGGAGTTATTCCTGTAACTCTTTTAGTCCACATTATTCACCAAGACAGTCCCTCCATCGCTTCGTTAGCGGGATACTATGTAGTATGCTCACATGGGTCTATTGGGCACTGAGATCTTAGTTAAGTGGCCATTTTCCAGGGATTTAAGGGGAATGCAGAATGAAATTTGAACAACCCAAATCGGAATTCCACGTGTATAAATATACTCACATGTTCAATGAGTCCCATGAGCTGGTAGACGACATCGAGCGCGGCGACGACCGGCGCATGCGTGCGGTGCAGCAGGAAGGTGGTGTGCGCGGGCGGCGGCGCCGTGAGCCGGTGCCGCGCCGCCGCGCCCTCCAGGGCCGCCAGCAGTCCGCGGCGCAGCTCCACGTCCATCGAGCGGTACGATTGGTACGCTTGTGCCAGGGGGATTCTGTCAGTGATGTACCAAATTATTGCGTATACGATGCTCGAATTTCTTTTTTTTTATTCTTTTATTTAATTAGGTACACCAACAGTAATACACATTGATAGATAACTCAACAAAAAACATTGCCTGAAAACTATGGTTAAATGTGTTTAACAGTTATAGGTATACACAACTTTGTCATTATTAAAGTAAAAGACCTATAGCCTACCTACCTACCCTACCCTACCTTCTATGTTGTTAAAACGTAACATTAGTTTGATCTGATCCTTTAGCTAAGGGAAGAGAAGTCAAGGTCAGCAAAGGAGGAAATGGCTGGATGACATTAAAAAGTGGACCGGACTAACATACCCGCAGCTCAAGAGCACAGCATGTGATCACGGGTAATTTTGCTAACTGACCTCCAAACTTAAATATGACGATGGCACTAAACGATGATGATTAGTTTGCTACTGCTCCACCTGCGTCGTAACGCGTAAATTAGCACGTTAACTAAGACAAACGTAGATGTGGCCAACACTTTAACGTGTTAATATACTAATGGCATTACACGTTAAGCGATAGCTCGGGTGTCGGTTTTTTGGACACATTAAAGGGTTTTAGCGCGTAATTTAGCGCGCTAAGCTATGTTGGCTACATTAACGCTGTCTCATTCCGCGCGGCGCACTTGCAGTGAACGGACATAAACTTTGTTTTGTAGCGGGGGAACTTTCGATAATGACAATGGAATGGTCCAATGAACAGGCATTGGAGTTTTTGGAAATACTTCAAACAGAACCATGCCTCTGGGATCCAAAGCTGCAATCGCATAAAAATCGCTCGGCAACTAGTGATGCGTGGCGACGTATCATCCAGTCTTTGTCGTTTCCAGTGACATAAGAAGAAATAAAAAAGAAGAAAGATTCACTCATGGGATACTACCGTATTCATTTAAATAAATATAAGCTGCTTCAGCGTCCATTTTGTATGTTAACGCGTAACTTAACGTCGTCGTTGTACGTAAATGTAGCCAACGCGCATTTTTGATGCCTTACTTAACGCGTAGTTGGACATACAAATACAAATACAAAAGTCGTTTATTGTGACTAAAACACACACATATTACAATTTAAAAAAAAAAGTAAATAACACAAACAAAAATTCTCACAAGATACAAAAGTTTCTATCAAAAGTTTCGACATAAACATCAACGCTAACGTTAACGCAGGTGGAGCAGTAGCATTAGACGAGTATCTCGCGGCAGAGCAGTGGGATGTATCGGTCATGGCGTGGCTCACCCTACGTCGACGAGCAGCTGCCGCAGCCGATGGTCCCCGGCCCGCGAGTGTAGCGCCAACTGCGGCGCCACGGCCGGCGCGTGCCGCAGCGCGCTGCCCACCGACCACACGCGGTACAGCGGCAGGCACACGTCGCGCTCGAGGACCACGCGGCATGACTGTGGACAGTACACTTCTAGTAGCTCACTCCCTACACGCAAAAGCTGAAAACCAGCCCTGTGTAGATGGTTTAGTCTAGGAATTACTGATTCGCGAAATGACTACATGGTATATAATTGACCAATTCTTGAAATGTACAATTCTTTAAGTGACTGATTCTACAAATGACCGAATCTACAAAAGACTGATTCTACAAAAGACCGATTCTACAAAAGGCTGATTCTACAAAAGACCGATTCTACAAATGACTGATTCTACAAATGCACATAGCTGCGTCTTGCAGCATTTGCCGAGCTTGCTCCTTTTGCCGTTTGCGTTTACCTAGTTCTAAATAGTTTAAGTTGTTTATTTTTTCTTTGGCAATAAATACTTTTATTATTTATTTATTATTAGTATAAAAGTATAGAATCCGGAAAACACTCCGGTCTCCCTAGAGCAGAGGTTCCCAAAGTGGGCGATAACATCTCCTTGTGGGCGGTCAGGGCCTCTAGGGAGGCGGAAGAGATTCAGAAAAAAGTGAGAGCATTGTAAAAGCTTAGGGGGACTTGTGATTTCAGAAGATACCTACCTAATTATTATTTTTTTACTTCATTAATATTGTCCTGTACTAATTTTATATTAATATCAACAAACTCAACAATCAGATTCATCCTTCATATTAGTTTTTGTATTAAAATTGATTATGTTTGTTTTATTTTTAATTAAAATCTTACAAAAATTTATTTCATTTCATAGCTAATAAAATGAGGGGCGGTTAATTTTTTTTAGTGGGCGGTAATAGTAGTCCGTGAGGTAGCGACAGATTTTCATGACCAATTTACTCTCATACGATAACTTGTGAAATACTTCAGAGAGTCGCATTATATAGCATGGTGAACGTCAGCTGCCGCTCCAAGGGTGGGTAGGGGGGCGGCAGCCTTTCAACCATGTAAAAAAAAATTTTTTTTTTCAGTCATTTCCTCCCGACTGAAAATTTGTTAGATGATAGATAACGTAATTATTTAAAGATAAAAAAAAGTCAGCTGGCCATACCGTGGTGGATTATAAGTCAACTGGGCACGCGAACATGCAAAAAAATATTTTTTGTTCAGTGATATCCTTGTACGGTCTTAAACGACGTACAACAAACTAGCTGATTTTGCGACCTACATTTGCACGCCTAACAACAAGTTCATTTACCTTAAGTTCACTTTATTATTATAATATGTATTAATTAGTGAGTATCGCAATAGACTTAGGACAATAAACATCTAACTAAACTATCATCCTGAGTTTTAACTAACTACTTAGCGTGCTCCAAACATAACTACTAAATTAACTTAACTTTTAACCGTACAGTCATCATAACTAACTTGGTGAGGACATTAAATGGTCCTTCGAAAACAAAGTTATTTTGTGAAGTGTTTTTCTTGGTGCAAACGCGAATCGGCTTGAGTGGCTTGCTACAAGCGGCATCCCCCATTTGAGTTGAGAAGGTGCACATATGCACTGGGACGAATATGGACTCGAAGTAACGTACCAGCGCAGCGTCCGGTTCACAAAAGCTATGTGAATGTGGATACTACAACTACTACGCAAACAACTGAACTCTCGAAGATAACGATATATCTCATCTATCAACGATTACAGCTTACAACTGTATCAACTACTCAAACAACTGAACTCTCGAAGACAACTACAAAGGATCTATTAAACTACAACGATCAATTTTATCTACAACTAAACAATCAAATACAAAACTTCTTACAGCTACAACCATTACTGTAAAAACACAACTAAAAGTGTCCAGCTCAAGAACTACGTGAATTTGGATACAACTACTACTACAAAAACAACGAAACTTTAGAAGATAAGAACATACTACTACAACAATTTACAACTACGAGTACAACAACAACTTATAACTACAAAAACTATTAACTAAAAACTACAACTACAAGTGTCTAGTTCAAGAACTACGTGAATCTAGATACGTATCAACAACAACGATATTATCTCATCTATCAATGATTACAGCTTACAACTGTATTACCGAACAATTACAACAACGTACCTACAACTACTACAATTTATATACAACTGAAAAAGCAGAGATAATAACTGAAAACTACAACTTAACAATCAAAACCGAGAACTAGTAACTACAACAATTGTAATCTATATACATTTACATTTATTTACTAAATACATTACCTAACTACCGCAAGCATCATGGAAGATGTTACTCTGCAATCATCAGCTGCTAGAGGGCAGCCACCAATGCTGGTGATCTCTCACAACGAAATCAAGGAAACTACACAACTTATAGATCTACAAAACTGTTACATTAGAGCGTTAAAACGTGCTATGGCTAAAGTAGACTTCTCAAAAGCCCTGGAGAAATGGGAATTAGAGGAGCATTTGAGCATCATTAGATCGAAATGGCAAATTATCGAGACGCTACATATACGAATAGACCTAGCACTGAAGGGTTCCGGGAACAGCTACTACGAAACATTTGACGACATTGAAAAAGAATATGATGAACTGAAACACAAAATAAACTCCAAACTTTATAATTACCACCACAATACGAAGACAACGCAACAATATGATACACAAAAATTACTACAACGATTAGAAGAATTTCTTACAATTATAACAAGTAAATTCTCGTCACTTCTCTCCAGGAATAAAATGAAACCAACCACCAATAATACGAAGCCGCCAGAAGCTAAAAAAGGTTTCAAGTCACCACAGAATAGAACAAAACCACCCACGTGTTATCATTTAGGAATTATAAAGTGCCCATTTTGTACAGAACAACATGCACTGATGCGATGTACAAAGTTCATTAACATGACCTCAATTCAGAGAAACTACACGGTCATAGATTTAAAACTATGCAGAAACTGTCTTTACAGCCACGGCGAGCAATCTTGCTACTCGGCAAAAACTTGCAAAGTATGCGGTATTAATCATCACACGTTACTGCATACCAACATAGAAGATCTACCACAGCTAGATCTAACCTCAGACAGAACACAAAACGAAGTTAAAATGTTTTCGAATACCTCTTCATCTCGTCGAGGGCAGCCACCAATACTGCGGGACTGTCCTGACAATTTGAAACGAGCGGAACATAAAACCTTCAACAAGCAGAACCCCGACCTAGGGCAACGCGACATACGACACACCACGAGTACACCACTCGCACCTTCAGCATACCTACCGAAACCGGAGCCATTCGTGTACCGCGACGACGATGTAATTTTTGATTAGTTTTATCAAACCCAACTAGCTAATACCTACTTTCTTACTTTACAAATACTTAAATTAGCATTTTATTTCACATTTACGTAACTTCACATGCCAACTCCATGTCTAATAAATTGTATTTATGTTTTTACTATACCTATACCTTTAACTTAATAAAACTATCAATTTAGTATATCATTATTCAACTACTTGTAACTTTAACATATTTTGTATACTTAACTAAGGCCAGTAGCATGTACGGTCTCAACCATACAACATGATCTTAACTTTACTGAAAACTAATCAACTACTATTGTTTAGTTACATTTATCTCCTAGGTACTTGTAACTAACTTATTTTTGTATACCTTAGGCCTGCAGCATATTGTACGGTCTCAACCGCACAATATTAACGTAACTAGATAACAATCTACTGTACTACTACTAGGTATTTTCCTTTTACATTTATACTTTTTACTTTAACTAATTTTTGTATAACTAAGGCCCGTAGCATGTACGGTCTCAACCGCACAACTTTAACTATTATTTTTCACTTTACTTGATACAATTTTACGCATTAACTTTAACTTTCTATTTCTTTATATTTTTAATATTTTTACAATTTGTGTATTTCTTAGATGTGCAGCATGTACGGTCTCAAACGACGTACAACAAACTAGCTGATTTTGCGACCTACATTGGCACGCCTAACAACAAGTTCATTTACCTTAAGTTCACTTTATTATTATAATATGTATTAATTAGTGTCGATCCAACTGTATTACTAACAACTACTTTGAATATATCTAATCAACATCAAGCAATCGGACCTTTCCTTTGACACTTCGCAAACTACCCTTAACTAACTAACTATAATTATTGTGTATGGGTTGGCGTGGTCAACTAAGCGCTAAATCATACAATCCTCTCACTTGAAAATGCGTCAGATGATACTGTACATGTTTTTTTGAGTAAATAAAAACGTCAGCTGGCTGTATGTTGGTGGAAAGGTCGTCAGCTGATGCAGTGAAAGGTGGAGCTAAGAAGCCAGGCGTGAGGTTTTCCACCAACTTAGAGCCAGCTGATGTTTTTGTTTATTCAAAATAGCACGTAAACTATCACCTGACACATTTTCAAGTGATAGGAAATTACGTAACTACAATTATTTTACTTTCGACAATTTATATTTCAATTAAATTAATATTATAAATAGTTTTTGCGTGAAAGAGTAACAACCTCACATACATACATACTTACATACAAACTTTCGCGTTTATAATATTAGTAAGATATCTACTCACAGGATCCTGCAAGCTGTTGACATGCTGAGTGGCGAGGGCCTCAGTGTCCAGCAGACATGCGGCGGGCGCGCGACACGCCAGCGCGCTCTGCGCCGCCGCCGACACCGCGCCCGCCCACACGCCGCGTGCGCACACGCGGGACAGCCGCCAGCACAGCTCCAGGGCTATGCAGGCACTCTGGGGGGGGGGGAGCAATCATACGTACACCTATATTGACGGAGGCACACCACACAAAATTCCATAAAACAACAACATAATATCTTAAAAAAATAGGTCGAACAGAAGGCGGCCTTATCGCTTAAAGCGATAAATAAATTTTGCACTACATTGCACACAGCGCAATCTAGCCCCAAACTAAGCACTAAGCTTGTACTATGGGTATTAGACAACGGATATACTACATATTATACTTTTTTTTTGTAAATACATACATATTATACATAGAAAGACACCCAGACCAAATACAAATATTTTTTTTAAGCATAAATATTTGCACCCGACGGGAATCGAAACCGCAGCCTTCTGCATTGCAGTTGAGCGTCCGCCCGACGCGCCACGTAGGCCGTAACTTCCAGGCAACCTTTGAAAGATTTAGGGGAAATACCTGTACAATTTTATAAATCTCTATTGTTTAGTTTAGTGTTCCTGTGGGAGCGGAGACATTTGTGTGCGTGAGGGCCAAGTGCACTTAGTTTTTTAGGGATCTTGCAGGGCGTCTCAATGTGGCGTCTTGGGACCGTAGGGCTGGCAGCTGCTTTTTTTAAACAGTGGGCTGGGCGATCCAGTGGGGGAATATCGCCAGCCTCTTGGGATCGATGCCGCGGGGGGACGCCCACGAAGATGTTTTTTATTTGTAATTTTTTTTTTTTTTTTAAGTTTCGTGCATGACCATGTTGTGTAAGCTTACAGGTTTTCCATAGTAAGAAAACTGCGTGTAGTTAAACATGAGCGTGTTGCGGCGCTCCTCCCACGCGCGGCGCTCCCGGCGTCGCTCCACCAGTGCCTCCAGCCCTTCACGACCACTCTCTGCTTCTTCACTCTGCAATATCATAGAACAGATTAAATAAACATTGAACGAATAAATCAATTCTTCTTTGTACATACCCTACACATTACAATACAAAGAACATCATCAAAGGCCTTGTAGTGTAAATTAATCTCTTTCAAGCAATTTGTTTTGAATGGCCAAGAAATTAAGACAGTAGGTGAAAGGTAAGACACAGGAAAATTTGTAAGAAAAATATATGTAAAGGTAAATACAGGGTGGTCGGAGTAGTGACGTCCAAAGGTAAAAATTAGGTAGCTCACACCGAGCGCGAGGGGTATCAGATTCACCCCCAAAAATCTCGCGGGTTTTTTTCGTTTTAGTGTTATGAATTTTGTTGTAGATTTTTAATTTTTTTTGTATGGATCAACTTTAATATTTTTATTTTCGCATAGTAGACATTTTCTTTAAGATTACTTTTTGTTTCCTAATCTTTACGAATTGTACATTAATAAAAAAAAATAAGTGTGCACGTATTGATCACGGAAAGTACATTTATTTCTATCTAAAGTGACAAAATTGCGTTCCACTAAATCAAACTTGAATTTTCAACTTTGAGTTAAAAATCTAAAAATCACTTTTCTTGTTTCTGACTATAATTAAAAACTGCGCTAAACTCTAAGCTTTCAAAATAATACAAAAAAAATATTACTTAATAGGTGTTAATTCACTGAAATCGGCCTTCAAAGAGACAGAGGTGGAAAAGTCATAAGAAATTTATTAGATTTTCAACATAATTTTTTGCCTATTTCATAGCTCAAACAAGAAAAGTGATTTTTAGATTTTTAACTCAAAAGTTGAAAATTCAAGTTTGATTCAGTTGAACGCAATTTTGTCACTTTAGATAGAAATAAATGTACTTCCCGTGATCAATACGTGCACACTTATTTTTTTTTATTAATGTACAATTCGTAAATATTAGGAAACAAAAAGTAATCTTAAAGAAAATGTCTACTATTCGAAAATAAAAATATTAAAGTTGATCCATACAAAAAAAATTAAAAATCCACAAAAAAATTCATAACACGAAAACGAAAAAAACCCGCGAGATTTTTGGGGGTGAATCTGATACCCCTCGCGCTCGGTGTGAGGTACCTAATTTTTACCTTTGGACGTCACTACTCCGACCACCCTGTATATTAAACATACAATTGAATACCATAAAGAGAAAAGAGAGATAGCTACAATCTGCAGAGTTATAGCACTTCAGGAAGAAAAGGAATAAATAATTATATCCAGCTATCTGTATACAAAGTTTAATCACAATCAGTTCAGTAGTTTCAGTGTGAAGGAGTAACAAGCATGTTACTACTATGGTCTACTAACATATCATAATACTAAAATGGTCTACTAACCTACCTACTATCACATTTATAATAATAGAAGGATAATACAAACCTCCTCATCCTCATCGTCCCTGAATATATCATCGAAGTTTGGAATATTCTCTTCATTGTCTTTATACACTAACCGCACCTGGAATCATTACGACAGAAATACTGTACTTTGTGGTAATAAGAGACCATGATTATGAGATGTGCCACATGCGAGATGTTTATTTTGATGAAACTTAAATTAAATTCACATGATTTGTTAACAAAATAACATTTTACTGGGTCCTAATCACGTATTATTATTTATTTTCTTACCTTGATGTTTCGATCATTGTAACATGACCCAACCTGGTAAAATGTAACTATAAAATACAAGTGTTTATTTTTGCTATATTTATAAACTTTATTGTTTGCTAGATTAAGTGAATTAATTATATAAACAATTAAGTGTCAGTAATGTCTTGGACAATTATTAGCAATTGAAGTGTTTGATGGGTTTAAATTTTAATTGTATTGTTTTTATAATCACCATTATTGCAATGCCGAATGCTTGAAAAAGGAGTCTGAAAAGAAAAAAAGCTCCGAAACTTCAGAAGGCATTGCAACAAATCATTATAACAATGGTGTTAATAAAAACAAAAAAAGTATTCTTTTAACACAAAAGTCACGAAAACAGAAGATAAATCTTTGTAACCAACAATAGTTGAATCATTTTTGGAAAAAGAAAGTGCCACTTTACTATTACTTTAAAGAATACGAGGCTAATACATACCTGCCCATCACTATAAACATTGCACACATCAGTTGGCTTATGAGCGTCCAACACAAAGAAAACAACATCTTCTTCTGGTTGAAGTACATCTACCAGATCTATAGTCCCTCCACAATTCACTAACACAACAAACTTTATCTCTTCATTGTTCTCTTCATACGCTTTCTTCAACTCTGTAAGACCCCCCACAGGGACCAAGGTATAAGAGATATTGTCACTTTTAAACAATCCCTGTAGTATTTTACAAGCACATATCGCATCTACGTCGTAATGAACAAGCAACAACACCCTCTGAAATGAAAATTATATAAAGAAAAGCTTAAACAGCCGGTTTATTTTGATAAATTAGCAAATAAAGGTAACCTTGTTTTTGCTATGAATGTTTACTAAAGTTTACTTACATTTCCTAATAAAAGATTGTAGAAATCATTTCTAATATCCTCTACGAACATTTTAAAGCGTCATGGGTGTTGTTTTGGAAGGTTTTTATCAAGGAAACATGATTTTTTGGGCAAAAAACGCACGAAATTCACAAAACGGCCAAACACCTGTTGTATCAGCTGTCAAAACACTTCCATCCATTGGATTGGAAGTTCCCTCGAAGTTCCAAATGTCAATATTACTAAATTCCCGCCAATTATGTTGTAAAAACCGTTATGTTCAGTGTTGCCATTGCCCTTGTCACTACTCTCCCTTTGTCCACGTCTACAGCCACAGGATACATGAAAACAAAATGTCGATCCATATGAATTTCTTGCGCTGTGTGCTGTAGACAAAGGGGGACAGTTGATCCAGTTGGTGTTTGGAACAAAAGCAATAATAGCAATACTGGTAACAACCGTAGATTTTGGAATATACTTATTTCCGTTTCCGAAGTCGGGAAAACAGCGGGAAAATTTAAAAGGTTGCGGTCTATAAATAACGCCATTCGTCAGGTCAGAGGTAATAAATTATAGTGTCAAAGTTAATCATCTAAGCCCTAAGCCTAATCTAATCTTAACGATAACAGGCATGTGATATGAAACGTAAATTGTGATCAATAAATTATTTAATTAACAGATTTATACAATGAATTTACATATGAAAGGAAGAACTTAGATTAATACATAAGTATGTAGCTATGTTTAACTTAAACCAACACAAATTTATGAAAAACTATTTAAGTAGGTTCAGATTATGCAGAACGTTTTTTCTAACAGTTTACATGGTGTTGAGCAATCTTAAAAGCAATCGTGTTAGGTCTTAATAAATTACTTGAAAAAGCCCGGAAATACGACTTCAGCAGCGATTCGTCAGTCTCTGCTGGAAAAAAATATTCCTCCAAATTGTAGCACAGAAGTTCTTCAGGGCAATCGAGGGCCCGGAGACATCCTGCATACTCTGACCAAATTAACTTCCTCCATTTAACATTGTGCCTTTGCGCTAGAGGCACTAAAACGCATGCCGCAAAATTATGATCTCCATAGCTTACAGATTGAAACTGCTCCAAAAACTGCGTATAAAAATCTTGGAAATTATTTAATCCCACCAGTTGCTTATCGAAATTTAACTGATCTTTTTTTTTAAATAGAATTTTAACGCATCTTCTTAACAGAATTTTTATTTGATTGTCTAGGAACAGTGAGCTATCGCACAGGAATACGCACATTATTCGGCAGAACCTGTCTGTTACTTCAATATCATTTAGTAGATCAGGAAAACATAATTCGTTGAACAATATCCATTCCAAGCTGCATGAAATAATGAACTCCTTTTCAGCAGCGATCTGATTTTCTACTTTCTTTGCGTGTTCACCGTACACTTTCGGAGTGCTTTCTGCTTCTTGACTTTTGCTGTACAACCCCAAAATTGGTAAGTAAATCCAATCTCTAGGAAGTACCGGCTGTTTCCATTGCAAAAACATAATATTAGGACCAGTATCATTGTAGTTAAGGTTGATAACTCTACTGTAACATGTCCTGATCTGGGCAATTGACGTCAGAGTCTTTGAGAATCCATCTGATTCGGATAAGTTTACGAGATGAAGCAATCGTTCTGCTGTAATCCACTCTTTGTTAAAGACAATGTTCTCAAACAAAAACTCCAATTCGTATTTTTTGTCTATTCGGAGAATGTAGCACAATTTATTGGCAACGGCATACAGGAGATCTTTATCTGATTCGTTGACAACGGCTTGCGTTGACAGTTTCAAGATATTGTAGACAAAGGTGGTTTCCATTCTTGTGAACCAGTTGTCAGCTAGACATGGTGGCTTTTTCGACAACTTCCGTAAATACGGCCATAGGTGTTGTAGAAATGCTTCAGTTATTATTTTATCGTTTATGTACGTCAGTAATCTGAAGAGTGTCGCTAGAAATGGTAGCGGTGAAACCACATTCAGTATAGGTTGAACCTTTTGCGACGAATCTATGACAGATCCACCTAAATTCAATAGATTTTTAACTGAATGCAGGTCTTTGTTTTCCAAACCTGATAGTAAATTTGAGCTGGGAATCAAATTATCTATTATTTCCTTGAAGCCGCGCGATGATGATAAATGTTTTAGAGAATCATTAAGAAATTGAATTGGTATATTTTCTATTAAGAGAGTGGTTTTGGAACAATCTAGAGCTGCGCATAAGAGCCGCAAATGTGCACAAGTGTATGATTCTGACTGTGAAAGTTGTTTCGTCCATTTATTCACACCAACTTTAAGTAAGGGGTAGATTTGAGTTTTAAAATAGTCAGTTTCAGCTAAATTACAAAGGAGCAATCTGTTGATTAGTTGAAGGACAACAGCAGCATGAGTTGCTGATATGACAGATGAATTAATAAACACATCAGTCCCTTCAACATGTTTATAGAAAGTTGTGATCACAACTGGGAACAAAGATTGGGCGGCTTCTACTCCAATACCAAAACATAAAAGATTAGAAAGCAAGCAGTAAGCTTCTATTTGAATTCTCAACCCATAACTTCTATCCACACTAGAATTTATGTATTCTGAAATTGGTTTTAAGATCTCATAGTTTTCAACTAAAATCTTTGCTATTTCTGCAGATTGTAATGATAACACCCTGAATAATTTAACAGCAGATAGTAATGGTTTCCCATGGTAAACTATATGGGGATCAAATACAAAGTTAACTGTTGTTGTGGGCAGAAAATAACGCACAATTATTTTCATTAAATGTTCACATTGGACAATTTTAAGTGCAGAGTCTAATGAATCTCTAGCTAGTCTTGTTAATATTTGTAAACAATACTGGACACAATTGAAACTTGGTTTGACTGCTTCTAGAATATAGTATATCCTTTGCAAAATATCAGTTCTCAAAATTGCAGATATCAAATCAATTTCAGCCAAATGAAAATCTTTTAATTCAGATTCAACTGATTCTAATTCTTGGATTTCTGATTTATCATTTTCTAGACAAGGTTGTATTGTGCCTTCTTCAAAGCCTATCAAAGCATCAAGACAGGCTTCATCAATTCTATTATAAATTAAATTTCTCATAGCCCTTAAAGCTGGCTCCAAATTAATAACTTTATTTTCATCTAATGCTATACGAATAATGAAAAATATTTTACTCAGAGGTAGATCTATGATGTCTTTGTAAGTTCCAGCACTGGAGTACTCCAAAATACCAGCTAAAGTGTTGAGTGCCATTACTCGTTGTTGAGCTATAGCTGACCGAGTTAACTCAATCAGCTCCATGATTGTATAACCTGGACGATGAGGATCTTCACCATGATGAAATAATGATTTTGTCTTTTCTGTATACTCCATACTGTAGGGTAACAGATATCCACTAAAATCAAACCTTGCTTCATACGGCTTGTTCACATTTTCTTTCTTACATTCTTCTATGCCTTTCATCCATTCAAATTTATCTTTTTCTAATGAGTCGAAGTGTAACCAATTATTGACATCTGGGTTGCTGAGGACATCATTATCCCAGGGAGTATCTGTTTGCCCGGCGTAAGTTGGTATTTCCTGACTGATTGTTTCTCTGACATTCTGTGAGGTTGATGTATCCATTCTTTCCAGAATATTAATGGGTATTTTAGATTTAGTCTGTTCATCTTTTTGTCGTCTTGATTTGATATATTGAACAATTTGAGGGTCAACACTTGAAAGTAGTTTTCTCTGTTCTTCTAAGATCTCTTGTTCAGTCATACCACTAAGTAATTTAATATTTTCATTGTGAATATCATTAGCTTCTTTTGAAGAGAGAATGTAGCTCTTTGGAGGTAAATTTCTAACAGAATATTCCGATTTTGAAGAACCTGCATCAACATCCATCTTTAAAGGTTTAACAAGTTTCATTTTTTCTAAATGTTGTCTGTGAATACTCTTCTCAGTCGGTTTTAGACTGGAGTCTCGTTTGAACACTTCAGGAAAGCCTTTTGAAGGCATAAAATCGAGATTGAAATCCATGTGCGGTTCTACATTTTTCTCTACGATACTACCTAACACTGAAGAGTTTACTTTTGGGAAATATACCTTGTCATCTTCTATTTCTAGCTTATTTGATGAACTTTGACAAGGAACTTCAAAGTTTTTTTCTACGATATCGCCCATAATGCTGGCGTCAGTTGAAGCTTCGGTTCTCGGTCGTTTCTCTGCATTAGTCTTGATTTCTTTAGCCTGAGCATATTTAGAAGGCTTTCGGGATCCGTCTTCGTTTGTTATAGACCGCTTAGAAGGCTCTGAAGGCCGTAAATTAACAACAGAAGCCGACGGTTTGTAATTTTCGTCTTGCGACTTTTCACGTAAGTATTCCTCTTGCATTTTGAGGATATCGTCCTCGTCTTCGCCTGGTTTTGGTCGTTTCATCATTTTAATAGATTTATCGTATCACACAGTGTAAACCCAAAAAATGTATCAATATCTTTTGTGCAAATAATACGCAGCACGAAAAATAAGGTTATTTTTGTTGTGACAGCAAGCAAACTTGATTTGATGTAGATTTTCTTTTCATGAACGCGTTGAGGAGATGTGGCTATGTTCCATTTGGAAATTAGCCAGTGTCAAATATTTAAACCTAAATCTCATAAATGAGCACACATCTTCTCACTACGTTCCCGCCGAAACTCCAATGTACCATTGACATTAACAGTGACAAATCAAATACTTTTCGAATAGAGAGTGCTGCCAACGTAAAGGATTTACCACAAAGCTGGTGGATTGCGATTTTTTTTACATACATAATCGTCATACACGACGACAGCACATATTTTAAAAAGAAATTCAGTACACGATGTGTGCCAAAAAATCTTAAAAGCTGAGCCGATTTATGGTAAAATTTCATTTCATCATTTTAAAACAAAAAGTTTCATTTGAATGAATTTAAAAATTGTATTTGGCAACATTTCAAACCGATGACCGCCGAATCCGCCGATGATAGATTTTTAGGTTAGATTACAAATTTCGTAACCTAAGTAAAAATATATCATGAATAGGGAATAGTGTTAAAAATAGTTACAATGCCGAAAGTTAAAAACAGTATAGACAAATTAAAACATCCCAACAGCAGAAAAACCCTCAACACTATCAAGAAATTGAATAGAAACGAAAAGAAAAACCAAAGCAAACTTGGAACTCATATCAAACAGAACCTCCTTGGTGAAAAAATTCTCTGGTTTAAAGAGCGCATACCGGAAGACTGCGCCGTTTTGAATAAAGAACAGATTTTAGAACTTATTGAAACTTATCTGGCGCGGTTTGACGATGAATTAGAACAAATCACGTTGAAAAACTCTGGTAAGTTTCCTATCATCAAAGGTTTTACGATTCTCAGGATGTAAGATTGTGGGCGGGAAAAGGATCGGACTATTACAATGTTTTATTACAATAGTTAATGAATTAGCCTATCATTAATTGAGAAAAAAATCGTTTTAGGGATACCCAAGTATGGTTGCCAAACATTCGGAATTACCCGAACATAATTTAGGTCGTCGTCCGAATGCGGGGGGGAATCGTAGGAAGTAGTGATGCGACTCGAGTGGTATTTTACCCTGGTACTACTGGTTTTTCACTTAAAGTACATTGCCCAAGGAAAAAATAATTTGCTCTCAGATAACCTACCAGAAAAGTTGGTGGCACTATATGTAGGTTTTATGGAAGTTATTTTATGCTTTTTTGAGTTGGTTTTTAAATTTTATAAATGTTACAAATTGTATTTTTTAATTTAATTTAAATTTAAAGAATCAGTTTATCATTATCGTTCACACTTATCTCATACATATATACACTCATGGCAATACCAACAATTTCTTGGGCAGTTGTGTAAAAATGGTACTAAATGGTACCATTAAAGAAATAATATCTTAAAACACAATCTTTACTGGGTTTTAATAACGGCATTATTATTGTGTTTTATTGTGCAAAACCTTAGAGATAATTTAATAATATCTTGTTATATTTTTCAGTGGGTCAGAGAAAAAACCGTCAACATGCAGGTAGAGAGGACATAATAAATATAACAAAAAAGAATGAAATGGAAGAATTTAAAACATGTGGAGTAGAGTTACCCAACTTTATAGACAACCGCCAGATGGAAGTGTTGAGAAAATGGAATGGGGAGCTTAGATATTTGCAGAATTTCAAGTTGAGACGATTTGCAAGAAAACATTTGATATGAAATGCAGCTGGTTTTATTAAGATAACTACCTATACCGTTTTTTAATTCTAGACTACGATTTGACACATATTCCTGAAGAAAAAAATGTCAAATACAAAGAACCAAAGTATCAAATTGCTGTCTAGAAATATTACTATAATAATCCTTTATTATTAGATGCGCCCTGTCGTTCCACTGGGTGTAAAACTGCATTTCCATCCCTAGGATGGAAAACTGAATTCTATCTTTAAGGTGGAAAATTGCATTTCCATACCTAGGGTGAAAAACTGCTTTCCCAAACCTAAGATAAAAAATTGCAATTCTATCCCTAGGGTGGAAACATTTATTTTAAATTTATTTTCGTTTGTCCATGGAGTCAGATAATTGAGTTAACGGCATAATACAATGATAGCATGACACTTTTTTAACTTTTGGGCATGTCTGCCTAGACGCATGTCTAACGACCAATCTCAATTACATTGCAACCAATAGATATGTTTTTCAGAACTTTGTAATCAGTTAGCTGGCAGTATGTGTAAAGTAATAACTTTTTCTCGAATTATAAACTGGTTTTCAATAGGTCTGTTTAATTAAATGTGCGTATATTATAGCATTTAACTCTTTTTTTACAGTCTAAATAAAAAGAAGCGACCCATTTCACCTTTCAACTAGCTCAGATGAAATGTGTCACCTTGTGTGAAATCCTTGGCTAACAATCTATTTATAGGTACTTTAATAAAATTATAGGGGGTTAAATGCAATCAGATGTATTTCCTACTGGTCCGATTGTAATAAAATTTGGTATGTACAAACATACCTAGCTAGATAGCTGGAAACCTGCTAACTGATTATGGAACTCTTTTGCTAACAAATCTCGTTTGAAATAATTAAGATTGTTGATTTTTGCTATTATAGGTAGGTAGGTATACAATTTGACAGTTACATTAGTTACTTGTTACAGTAGACTGACGTGAATACAATTGTTCCCAAAGGGTATTATTTATTCCAATTATTTCCACAGGCTCTAGATAAAGCAACAACAATTAACAAAAATCCATTCATAACTTTATTCAATATCAAATTGCTTGTCAAACTGTTCGCTAGTAATCTTTCTCTTTTTCAATTTTTTTATCAAAGCGACATCTGCCGCCAACTCCTGTATCTCTTCTTCGGTGACTGCGCGACGCTTCTTGGACTTCTGTCCTGGCAGAAGTTGCTTTTTAACTTCTTTCCGCTTCTTTTTGCGAAGTTTACGCTCTTCTTTGTTCTGTTTAGTTTGTTCCCAGGGTTTTGATTGTGTCTAAAATTAAAGTAAAAAAAAACAATTGAAACTCAAACAATTGAGCCTACATCTGGGCTAGTAATCAGCAGGCCGTGGGTTCATAACCCCACTGGGATTTTAAATAAGATATAAAAACAAAAATTCAATGCGAAAATCCCAGTGGGTTTATGAACCCACGGCCTGCTGATTACTAGCCCAGATGTAGGCTCAAGTCACCTGGCTAAAATTCAAGGTCATAAACTCGTAGCGCCATCTACCGCCAACATTATTATTTTGGCAATAGCATCTTCATCTTATTTTTTTTTTTTTTTACTATATAAAAATAAGTCGGGTTTTCCTTCCTGACGCTATAACTCCAGAACGCACGAACCGATTTCCACGGTTTTGCATTCATTGGAAAGGTCTCGGGCTCAGTGAGGTTTATAGCAAAGAAAATTCAGGAAAATTGCAACAGAAAAGCCAATGAGTCTATTCAAGTTATAGAGATGCCATTGCAGAACAAATCATTATTGAAAAGCGGCACAAAGTATGCTATACAACCTCATTATTTATATTCATTCACATAATTTAAAGAAGAAATAGACGAAACTATTGTTATCTCTTTCTAAAACATAAGACTCAATGCTACTTGCATGACGTAAGAAAGAGATGTCATAATATTATTATTGAAGCAGTTAGGAGAGAATGATAAAACGTCAAAGTCAAAAACTTCTACCAATTTAGTTACGTGAAGTTCAACGAGTTAAGTGAAAATAAAAATACCAGTGCCAAACACGAAATTAGCACGTTACAAACAATTGTTCCATAGGGTTGGAGAAAAATCGTCGCCATTTTTTCTACAGCCTTCACTTCACGCATTGAAAGTTATTGCAAACGATTACAGTACAATAGTGGTAGTTCACTATTCGTACGAGAAATTGGATAAATTGTCCTATATTGCTGACAGAAGCCATAACTAAGAAAAAGAAAGAAATTGTGAAAAAAAAGTAAAAAAAAATAAGTTATTCGTTTCCTGACATTTCAATTGGAAACCATCAAATCAATCACGTGTATTGTGCAAATTTTTATTCAATTTAAACAGCAGGCATTTGTCTATATGGTGGTAAGTTGAACTGTGTAAATTATGTGGATCGTGCATTTGATGGTAAATTCACGACTCTGTCCATAGTCCAAAAAAAAAATTATCTTCATATTTTAATTACCAAACGAAATGTTACATAAAACGAAGCCATCTGGTGGCGAAACGGAGTTCGCCGGGTTTGCTCAAAAAGAATTGATAAAAAAGACCAAAATAACCTCTACATACAGCGCCACCGACTAATTAATCTGTTTTATCATCTGACGTCGGGCAGCCAAACTAAGTACAATATGAAACCATACAGCCAGTCTTCTTCTGTCGTGTCAAAGACTCAAATTACATGTGCCCAGAACTTGGCGATGGACACAGCAGCGTCCGTCGCTGTCATCAAGTCCTCCGCTGAACAGGTCGTAGGGCATTTGGGGCAGATCGTAAGGTGCTCCATCGTCTGTTCGGCCTCACCACAAATGCATTGCATATTGTCCTGCACCGCGAAACCCCACTTTGCCATATTGGTCTTGCAGCGACCAACCTGGGCACGAAGACGGTTCAGTGACTTCCAGACCGGCCACTGCAATTCGGCGCCAGCTGGGAGGTTTTCGGAAGGGGAGATAAAGTCCGGTGGCGAAGGGTATTTGGTTGCCCATTGGTGGAGTTTAAATTCTTGGGGGGAGTTAGCCAAGGAAGGTGTGGATAGTAAAAAACTTTTCCGACTACGTAGACGTGAGGGCAAAGCTTCATGGCCGTGCAGTGGGTGGCGTGGGTCCAACTCTTGTATTTGTTTCTCCGCTGCAGAAGCCAGATCGCGGCGGACTTCAGGTGGAGCTATGCCCGCAAGAGGGTAAAGTTTATTGAGTTGAGTCGGTTTGAGACAGCCCGTGACGATGCGGCATGTTTCATTAAGCGCAACGTCGACCTCCTTGGCGTGGGCTGAGCGATGCCACACGGGGCAGGCATATTCGCCAGCAGAGAAGGCCAGAGCCAGGCCAGTCGTGCGCAACACGTGAGGGGCTGCTCCCCAAGAGGTGGTCGTAAGACGTCGCAGGATGTTGTTTCTACTGCCTACTTTCATTTTTGTATTCCTGCAGTGCCACTTATAAGTAAGCGATCTGTCTAACGTGACACCGAGGTACCGCGGAGTAGGGCAGTGTTCAATGTTGACACCACGCCACGACAGTTTAAGGGCACGGTTTGACTGTCCGTTGCGGAGATGGAAGACACACGACTGCGTTTTTGCTGGGTTTGGTCTGAGACTGTTTGCAGCGTAGTAAGCGTCCAGGTCTTCTAATGCAACTTTTAGCTGGCGTTCGGCCTCGTCGAAGCTTGGTGTCTGCGCTGCGAGTGCAAGATCATCCGCGTATAGAAAATGTCTTGTAGCACCACCAATAGGTTGGTCATTTGTATAGACGTTGAAAAGGACGGGGGCCAAGACACTTCCCTGGGGTAGGCCGTTCTTTTGGATTCTCCACCTGCTTTTTTGGCCACCAGCCAGCACTTGGAACCGTCGGTTATTCAACATTTCCCGTAGGATAGATATGAATCCGGGGTCGTTCGTGATACGGCTCACTTTTTCCAAAAGTCTGCGAATGTTAACGGTGTCATATGCAGCCGATAGATCGACGAATACGACACCAGTGACCTTACGTGCTTCGTAGCCGTCCTCGATGTATTGTGTGAGGTTCAAGGTTTGGCTGGTGCACGACCTGCCCGGCCGGAAACCCGCCTGTTCACTAATTAATTCTGGGTCTATTGCGGGGGATAGTCTATTTAAGAGGAGTCTTTCGAAAAGCTTGTATGAATGACAGAGTAGGGAGATGGGACGGTAGCTTCTTGGGTCTTTTGGACATTTACCGGGTTTAAGGAGGGCAACAACTTTTGCTCTCCTCCACGACTTAGGAAGTTTGCAAAAGCTGAGACAGTCGTTGAAAAGAGCAAGCAACCAGGACACTGCCCCTGGGCCGAGGTGTTTCGTTTGTTCCACCGTCAGGTCGTCCACACCCGCGGCCTTGCCGTTTTTCATATCCTTGATTCCCTGGACAATCTCGGCTAGCGTGAAAGGTCTGCTTATTTTGTCATTGGAAATATTAGAAGGTATGTTGTGCTTCGCATGCCTGGGTAAGCGGGACGTAGGTTTGCCATTCATAAGCAGTTGATGTGCGACTTGGTTAGGGGTAACTTGCCCTGGGTTGGACGCAGAGGGGGGACCTCCAGTAAGCTTTTTTATAGTGGACCAGGCTTTTTTGCTGTTGTGCGTCATATCAACAGATGAAACAAGGTTTATCCATCTCACTCTACGGTCATCCCCAATCAGCTGCATCAATTCCTCACCAGCGAGTATGGTGTCCTCTGCGAAAGGATCTTTTTCGTATAACGACACATACTGCGCAAGTTTCTTTACAGAGTCACTGCTTAACCCAGGGATATAGGATGTACGACAGCCACGAGGAATGTGTTTGCAAGATGCTTTTCGGACTATGTTTATAAAACTGTCATAGTTATTCGGCACAGGGTCAAGGGCAGAGAGAGCAGAGTCTATTTCCTGAGAAAATGCTTTCCAATCTGCTTTCGCGAAATTAAATCGACGCCTGAATGGGGCTGAGATGGGCTTCAGTACTGCTCTTACTCGGCAGATGATCGGCCGGTGTTGTGTAGCCGGAATAGGCTGGAGGACGTCCTTCTCGCACATGGAGGCAATGCTGTTGTTTACAAATAATAGGTCGGGGTTATATCCCCTCCTCCAACGCCGGCTATTAAATGATGCAGGTAATTTGGGGTCATGGATAAGCTCTAAATTTTCAGCTTCCGACCATTCCTCCACCGCGTCACCGTCGGCGTTAGAGGCGGAGTAGCCCCAAGCTGTGCTGTGACTATTGAAATCCCCAATTATAATCTTGTGTTGTTGATTGTAGAAGTTAGAGGGGTGTTTAAACTGAAATTTTTGGTTGGGTGGCTTGTAGACAGACGTTACACAGCAGTTGTTAACCTCCACGGTAATCAACTCGATGTCCTCGGTGGCCTCACAAGAAGTTGTTTTTATTGACAGGGAAGGTTTTGCAAATATAGCGCTACCGTACTTGGGGTGAGGTATCTCGGCAATCAACGACATTCCTGAGATTTCAGGTCTCTCTTGGTCGTTGTCACGGTGAGTTTCCTGCACACACAGCACATCACACTGTGAGCTTTCGCACAGACGTGCCAGGAGTTCAGATTTCTGTCTGGAGAATCCCTCGATGTTAGTAGAGATTACAGACAAAGCCATCTTGTGGAGAGCCGATGGGTGGTTTGCTTGGCTCTGAGAAGAGCCTTTTTGAGTCTTTGTGGTGAAAGGATTTGTCATACCACTCCAATACCCCCTTCGCTGAGGGAGTCTTGGAGTTTTATGTCCAGGGTGCGCCGGAAGTACATGGGGGTTGTTAGGCATGTAAATCACACGGGGAGGCTCCTTTCTTGCACCCCAAGCCACAGTACAGCCTGTAAAACTGCCCGACTTCAGATGATAAAACAGATTAATTAGTCGGTGGCGCTGTATGTAGAGGTTATTTTGGTCTTTTTTATCAATTCTTTTTTTTTGGTGGTTTTTAAATTTTTAAATTATTTTTTGTTCTTTTTTTAAGTCGGTTTTTTAATTTTTAAATTATTTTTTATTTCACCCTTTATAGTACCTACCTACCTACTTTCGACTGCCAAATAAATTAACAATACCTATTGTTACTGTAATTTTAATTATTGAGGAGTTTCCTGATGAGAAGGTGGTTTTAGGTGGCCCATCAATCTGTACTTTAGGGGTCTATTCTTTTTGGTAGAAGTCCAAAAACGAGTAATTTATTACATTTTAGGAAGCTATCCTGTCCATCATTCCGAAGATACTCATCAGATCCTGACCAATTTTTTATGGGACCACCACGGGGCTTCCACCTTTCCATTAAAAAAAGAATCATCTCAATTGGTCAAGCCACCTTCGAGTAATCGGTAAACAAGTGAATTGAATACAGGTTTTTGAGGAGCATTCCTGGTCTTTACTTCGAAGATCCTCATCAGATCCTCACCAAATTTTTATGGGACCACCTCGGGGCTTCTACCTTTCCATGAAAAAAAAGAACCATCTTAATCGGTCAAGCCACCTTCGAGTAATCGGTGAACAAGTGAATTGAATACAGGTTTTTGAGGAGCATTCCCGGCCCTCACTTCGAAGATCCTCATCAGATCCTCATCAAATTTTTATGGGACCACCTCGGGGCTTCCACCTTTCCATTAAAAAAAGAACCATCTTAATCGGTCAAGCCACCTTCGAGTAATCGGTGAACAAACATAAAAAAAAAAAATATATATATACAAGATGTAACAGGTTAGCCCTTTTAATCCGAAAGGGGGTTGTTCTAGACGTCTAGGCGAACACCTTTTGTTCTACGACTTTTGAAAATTCGAAGTACTTTTCGAAAAATTTAGGTGTAAAGTTTACTTGAAAATCAGCTGTTTCTTAGAGTTCGAGGTCATTGACCTTATGTTGTTCTTTCATTTAGTTTGGTCTACTACAATCGAAACTTCTTTTACCTTTATTTTCAAAAACAGCTGTTTTTCCAGTGAAACATAATCTCAAAATTCTCAAAAAAAAGTTCGAATTTTCAAAAGTCGTAGAACAAAAGGTGTTCGCCTACACGTCTAGAACAACCCCCTTTCGGATTAAAAGGGCTAACCTGTTACATCTTGTATATACGCGACGAATTGAGAACCTCCTCCTTTTTTGAAGTCGGTTAAAAATACCATAAGTGTGGGCAATCACTTAACCAGTATCAGTTTAAAGAACTAACAAATTTAAAAATAAACAGAGTAATTTTTGAAACAACCTTTTTTGCTTAAAGTTTAAAATACAACTAACACATTTTTCCGACTGCGTTATACATAAAAATGCTAGTGTTTATTTCAGCTGCCTGATTTAACGTAACTCTAACGCTAACCAATCTGTTGAAATTGAAATTGTTATATTCAAGTAATTTTTTACGCCATCCAGAATTGTTATTGGACTTAAAACGAGCAACCTTAATTGTCTAATTGTATATCAGTACCGTATTCGCAAAAATCGTTTTTGATTTGTTAGCAACAGAGTTACATATTTAGCTAGCATAGGCCAAATGGTCGAACCGATTATGTTACCTATAACTATCTTTGAAGTTTCTACTTACCATCTTCTTCTTCTTTTTACTAGGCCACACTCCCGTTTTCTTATACTCTTGCAACTTGGCCAGCCGACTGGCTTCCTTCTGCTTGTCCTTATACGGTATGCTGTTGAAGTCAACCTCCTGGGCGGGGCCGCAGAACTGGGCTGTGTGCTCCGGTTTAACCTCGGGCATTAGAGGCAATTTTAGTAGACCGTAGCTTGTGGCTATGTGACCTGGAAGGATATATAGATTTTATTGTGAGTCTTTAGCTATGGCTCTAAGAACTAATACATGTTCCGTTACATATTCTGCTGCAGCCATGTGTTCAACTGCCTTCTTCCTATCTTCTAAATGAGTGCTCTACATCTTAAGCTATTATGTGAGAAAATGTTTATAATGTTGATTATTAAACCGATCAAGTGCAAATCGGACTCGTAAAAGGTTCTGTTCTATAGCAAAACTTTTGGGTACAAAACCCTAAAAAAATTGACCTAAAACTTGTATCCAGTTAAGTAGACAAAGGCTTTATATTGCAAGTGTTTTAGTTTTTTTTGTGTGAACTATGTATTCACCTAAAGTCAGTCAAGTTTCATGCACTTGTGCTTTGACTACACACTATCGCGTTTATGAGAATACTGTGAGAAATTTCAAAGGTGCGACACAGAACTAACTTAAATCCTAGAAACGCCATCTATAGGTACCTAAAGGCAACTCCTTGAACTGTAGCAGTATATTGCACTCGTGCTTGGTGTACGCCCGCATGTGAGATACGAACGCGCGCTGCCCTTTGTCCAGGATACCTCTGTCTTTCAACTGCAGGTTGTGGATAATTGATAGCACCTGGAATACGGAATGAAATGATCTATTACTAATTCGATTTTAGCTTCCTTTTTTCGTGATGTATCTCACCTAGCGTAAAGTGTTGTCAGGCCTTTAACGACTATTATCAGAGATAATCGGGACCATTTGCATTGCGGGACCAATTGAACTACATTTTTCTTCCACTTGCTTAATTGAAGTAGATTTTATACCAGGATTTATTTACCCACCTTTTTTCTCAACTTATCAGTAATCTTTATATCCTCATTGCTCTCCCTCCAATCCTGGAGTTCCACCATCTGATTGTTCTTTATGAAGGGCACGTAAGCATCCTCCGTGGGCAATAGTGGCAGAAGCGAGGTGCCGGCCAGCCCGGCACGGCCGGCGCGGCCCACGCGATGGACGAGCGCCGCGGGGGAGGCTGGCGGCTCCCACTGCACCACCCACTCCACGCTAGGGATGTCTACACCTCTGGAATCATTATAACCCAGATACAGGCTTTCTGCAACTTCAGGCCTTATAAACGACGTCCTTGCTGCCGCAATAGTACCTACTTAAAGGTTGTATGCAGAAATATAAATAGACAGTAGTAGTCTATAGTCCCCGTAGTTTCACCCGCGTAAGTCCTTGTCCCGCGGGAATATCAGAATTAAAGAACCCTAAGTCCTTCTCCAAAGTCCCATCTATCTCAACTGCTAATCCCACCAACATCAGCAAAGTTTTAAATTACGTATTGGTTACAATGTAATCGAGTCGCGTTACAAGATGTGCATCTAGGCGACCATGCAGAAAAATGAAAAGTGTTTTGCTATCATGGCATTGCAGTGCAGATGATATTTGAGTGGTGTCATAATAACTCAATGATCAAATTTAACATTAAAAAAAAACGACCAAAGGGATGGAATAGTAGATTGTTATACAAGAGCTGAAAGCCAAGCATTTCACCTGAGATATTTTTCGTTCGATATTTTATATGTTCGAAGGTGAAATGCGTGACGTTCACCCGAGTTAAACACTCTATTTTTCATTTTGAGTGTGAGGAAATACTACTTACTAGTACATTTAATAAAGTATATTGAGAACAGTTAAAATGTCAAGTAAATTTAGAACAATTTGTAAAATCCAAATATTTCTTTTAATAAATTAAAAAAATAATAGACTTACTGCCAACATTAGAAAATTTTCTAAAGTTAATTCGAAAATTTTAAAACATTAGAAAACTTATTTATTGGCTACAATATAATCGAATACAATATAATGGGTCACGTCTTGCATCTATGCGGTCATGCCGACAAGAAAAAAAAAGTAAGAAGCAATCATGATGTGGCATAACAGCGAGAAGTGGCAGAATAGAAGAATAGAGGTAGTTCAATTATCATAGCCAAACAAAAAAAAAAGGCGTTTTTAATTTCAGACTATAATCTGACGTTGTGGTTCCTTGTACTTGATAATATTTCTATAGAAAGACGTGTTAAATGGTTGCATTAATTGACCGAACGAGCGAAGCGAGTGAGGTCCAGTGTAGACGGGCCTGGCGCTTGTATCTTTGTATGTTTGTTCGACGATAACTTGAGTATCGTTGCTTCGATCTTCATGAATTTTGGTATGCGCGTAGTTTAGGTCCATAGAATTTATGAGTTCGAAGATGAGCCGGATCGGTAGGGGGGTTGGGGAGATAGGGGGTGCAAAAAGAGAAAATAATCAAGTTCTAAAAATGTGTCAATAGATGGCGCTCAACATACCTCCTAGATCGCGGTATCGTTGCGTTTGCTTGCGGTATATACTCCAAGATCTGACATTTTTATAGCGAATGTTAACGTCTATTAGTGATCAAAGTAAATAAATTATTTACTTTGATCACTAATAGACGTGATAATTAAATTAATTATTAATTAATTATTTATTAATTAAATAAATTAAATAATTCATGTTTATGTTACAAATTGTGGTCGATTGTCGTAAATCTATACTAATATTATAAAGGTTGTTTGTTTGTTTGTTTGTTTGAACGCGCTAATCTCAGGAACTGCTGGTCCGATTTGAAAAATTCTTTTTGTGTTTGATAGTCCATTTATCGAGGAAGGTTATAGGCTACTTTTGGTCCCGATATTCTTACGGTGTCGGGACTTACGAGGGTAAATCCCGTGGGACGCAGCTATAAAAACGAAAGTCGTGTTAGTTACACTATTTATATCTCAAAAACGGCGGAACCGAAATTTGGTACAGGGTTAGTATAGGGGTTTAAATAAAATATAGGGTACTTTAAATGATCGTACGGGTTAAGCAACGCTTGGCGTGACACATACGTGATGGGTCAACAGGAACGATCGCACCAATTAGAATGAAATTTGGTACAGGGTTATTTTAAGGGTATAGATACGATATAGGGTACTTTAAATGATCGTACGGGTTAAGCAACGCTTAGCGTGACACATACGTGATGGGTCAACAGGAACGATCACACCAATTAGAATGAAATTTGGTACAGGGATTACTTTAAGGGTATAAATACGATAAGTACTTTAAATGATCGTACGGGTAAAGCAACGCTTGGTATGACATACGTGATGGGCAAAAATGACGGTTAAACCGATTTGAACGAAATTTGGTACAGGGATAGTTTAGTGGTTAAAATAAGATATAGGGTACCTACTTTGAATAATCGTGGTATGAATAAAATTGGTATGACATACGTGATGCGCCACATACGTTACGGGATAGGAATTTATGCGGGTGAAACCGCGGGTCACAGCTAGTAAGGAATAATTCTTTTTGTGTTATCGTTTTTACACGACTGCCAAAGGAAGTGTTATGTTTTTGCCGTAAGTGTATGTATGTATGTTTGTATGTGACCTATTTTTGTGCCGTCGTAGGGCCTAAACGGCTAGGCCGATTTAGATAAACGATACGTGGTTAGATTCGTCATGACCGCGTGAGTGACATAGGGTACATTAAAATAATAAATAAATAAAAATAATGATGTAAAACGCTATTAACCAATATTTGTAAAGACCATAAAAAACAGAAAACGCTTAACATTGTTCACTCAAACAATATGTTTTATTCTTTCCTAAATTTACATTTGAAAAGTATTGCTTGTAAAGTTTTACAATTCAGTTTTAAAATTTATTAATTATAAAATTATCGTGTCCCGCCCGACTGCATCCACCATTCCTAAAGCTATTATAAGCATCTTGTTTTTCACTTTTCTGTTAAAACTGCAGTCTGGTTTTTTATTTTTTTAAATATTTTTTTACTTGTCTTTCGTTATATTATTCGTTTAATAATAATTCTTATTTTGTAAAAAAATAAAGCTGTTGGTGTTAAAATCCTACAAAAAACAAAATCTCTGTAAATGGATTCTCGTGAGGTCTCAGTTCGGGGCGAACTACTAGTTAAAAAAAAATGAAGTTTACTTTCCACCCTAGGGGTGAAATGAACCACTTTCAACCCGGCTATCTACCCGTGAAAGTTAAACTTTGCGAACAGGAGAGATGAAAAAGCATTTTCCACCCGGCACCCATGAAAATTAAACATTTCGAACGGGAAAGATAAACGATGAGGGCAGTAGTTAATGGGCATATCGAAAAGAATGATTATAGTATAGGCGCAATTTTTAGGATTTTGTACCACTAAAGTCATTTAGTAATAGAAGAACGTAGTAAATTACCTAGCCATAAGATCTGTGCATAAGAGAATAGCGTCGTCTTTCTGCCTGAACTGGTCCACGAGCTGGCTTCGCTTGTGTTTCATCTTGCCATGTACAGCGAACACTGTCACTGAAGGCAGAAAAGAGGGCAGCACGTCAGCCCAGTAGTCCACGCAAGCGCACGTCGGGAGGAATAGTAGACCTGTGGACCATTACTTTATTTAAACTTTTAAGTCTACTATTTAAATTTAAACCAACACAATTTCTTCATATTATTATCCCCAGTCTTATTCGCGTCTTGCTTAAAGTTTTCAATCCTAGTCGGCCAATATGCAAAAATAACGGGGCGCGGCAAGACAAGTTAAGTGTAGATGACACAACTTACCTTTAACAATTTTCCGATTCCTAATAAAGTTGAGAAGCACCAACAGTTTGTCATGTGGTTCCACTATGACGTAGTAGTTCTGCAGGAGTACCGGAGTGCTGATTGAGGACTTCTCTTTGACGCTCACCACCACCGGGTTCCGGAGACCAGCTCGGACTAGATCCTGGAGGCAGTTTGAAAGATTTTTAGTGGCTTTTTGGTACAACTCGAAAACTGCTACAAACTTGAAAAACAGAGATTTGTATATGAAACTCCAGCGTCAACTGACATTCGTCGCAATTAGGTACTCAAGTCGTGCCTCTCGATAAGAACGTAAGCCTAAGTGCTCAGTTTAGTTAGTACTTACATCTCTTACTATTAAATAGAATAAGATTTAATAATTTAATCTGACTTTTAGAAATTTATTAGAAGTAACAAAACATTGTTAAAAAATAATGAATGAAACAACACTTTCAAAGCTTCTAGTCTTAGGAAACCTGAAAAAGATAGATATTTAATACTCTCATATCTCTCGGAAAGTTTAATTTTTATGGCCAGGCAAACTGCATATTTCATTTCTAGGGCGAAGTTACTTTTAGTTTACTTTTATTACATTTTTTTTATTGTTGGCAGCAGGTATGTAGTTATGTGTATATTAACTTTTTTTCTGAAATATGTAATATGATCTAATGAAATATTTCTAAATATATAATTTAAAAAAATATTTTTTTGCATCTGCTAGTAGTACTCACCTGTAATTCTTTAGTTTGCGTAGCTGAAAACAACCCAGTGCGTCGTTGCCGCGGCATGTACTGCAGAATAGTTGTCAATGTGCTATGAAAACCTAGGTCTAGCAGGCGATCTGCCTCATCCAGAACTAGGAACTCCTGGATTAGACAAACAAATATTTTACTGCTGTGAAATATTTAAATGTTATTTTTTAAGTGAAATAATTAACTAGCAGCGCTTTACCCACTGAAGTCTCATTACCTCAGAAATTTCGGGATATGAAGTAAAGGTATATAAAGCCTATGTGTTATTCCAGGTCTCCAGCAACATTCCAAGTTTCATCACAATTGGTCCAGTAGTTTTTGTGTGAAAGAGTAACAAAATCACATATACATACTACATATAATACATACAAACTTACATGTTTATAATATTATTAAGTAAGATAAGTAAGATTCATAAATTATAATTGATTAATTAATAAATCATATGTTGGTATTCTAGGCTTCATTCAAAGATTCATTGCTATTGGTTTAGCAGTTTTTACATGAAAGAGTAACAAGTTACAAGCAGACATAGATCTTGCGATCAGTCCAGCGACTTTAAGCAGATGTGTTGATTGTAGTTTGGGCAGGTGTAGAGGAGTATCTTAGCAGAAGCACCTCCATTATGCTGTAAAATCACTGTAGACATCTGGTTGAAGGATAAGTTGTCTTTTGAGTCTATTGACTCATCGGGTCTGCACAACTGTACTGCGAGTTTGTTAGGATGATGCTTCAGTTAAGACATGTATTTGTTAGACTGTTCCTTTATATCATCCTTCAAAGAGGCCATATTTACGTGATTGTGAGTTTCAGAGTTTGTTATGAACCAGGGTGCATTTGATATTTGTTTTAGTATGCCATTCTGTGTTCTCTGTATTTTGATAATCTACGCACGCAGAGCCCCACAAGTGTATCCCGTAAGACCATACTGGTTTGATCATTGATTTGTATATCAACAATTAAGAATACCAACAAGTTAAAGTAGATTAATAGATAATTTATCTAAAAAATGTATTGTTTGTAAATACGGATACTAACTAAACTACAACTTCATTATCGTCAGGTTGGATAGTAGTCAAAAACTGACTAAAGAAAAAAAAAACTACATACCAAATCTTTTACACGTCCGGGTAAATTGAGCTGTTTCCTCTCAGCCAGCAAGTCTTCCAACCTGCCCGGAGTACAAACCACTATCTGTGCACCTTTCATCACACTTGCAATATCTTGATCCACTGCCCGACCACCGACCAGCAGACTGAGGGTGATGTGGGACAGTTCTGGTTCAGACAAGAACTGTTCTATCACCTGGTGAGATAGTAAAAAAAATTGATGAGGTTATATTTTAAACTACATTTATGTAGATAAGTGAGATGCATGAATTGAAATTTTAAGTTTAATTTACTGTATTCTTTTCAGTCAACCACAGAATTGTGATGATTTGTTAAAAAATAAGTTAGAAACTAGCCCAATGAGGTTACCTTGTAAATTTGCAATGCCAACTCTCTTGTTGGAGAAATAATCACAGCGTATACGAAGTCCTTTCTCAACGGACCATCCTTTTCCTTTTTTAGAAGTATTTCGAGCATAGGAACGACAAAAGCCAGTGTTTTTCCCGAGCCCGTGACTGCCTCCGCGACGACATCTTTACACGATAATATCAAAGGTATTACAGCCGCTTGGATAGGTGTCATGTACTGAAAACTTTGCTTCTTGATGCAGCTTAGTACCGGCTTTGATAAAGAAGGGTTTATTCTTGTCCAATCCTTGGTAACCATATTTATTTCCAAAACAAAACACCACCATCACGAAAACAAAACGTGCTTTTGACAAATGTTTGTTTACTATTTTTGACAATGACGGTTGTGTCTTCAGTGACATTGATGGTAAACTGACTCAAATCTCAATCACAAGGGGTCAACGATCTGAAACTTCTTACGAAAATAATTTAGTTCATATCAATCCAAAGTTAAATTGGCACAATTTTTACTGTAATTCAGTACAAGTAGTAGTACTTTTAGAGTTACAGACGTGTTTGAATGCAATTATTCGTATATATATATATATTCAATATTTGAAGAAAAAAAAAGAAAAAATACTCAAAAATCTAGTTTCTGATTTGTTTTCAATCAATATGGCGATATCAGTTTCAGTTTTGACAAATTGACAGCTGGCCTGCTTTGTGTATTTTGTCTCCGTGCGAAAGTTATGTTTTATATTTATTCCTCTCAATCCCACGGTAATTGGACATTACAAAAATGACTCGGCCGTTTGGTAATAGTGAAAAACGTTTCTCCATCGACGACGCGTTCGAGGAAGAAACAGACGAAGCGATAAAAGTGTACGGCGCAACGGGAGACAGATCGTCTTTTAACAATAAATACAAGAATGGAGGGGAATACATTACCAGGTGAGTGTTTAATACAATTTCATACGCTTTCTACATCCACCCGTACACTGATAATTTAAAGAAAGTTAGTCTTTGTTCAGCAACTGTCTATATTATGGTCATGACCTTTTATTGAATCTAACGCACCGTAGGTACTTGTTCCTTCTCTAGGCCAAAGACTTTTGAACTCTACTAACCATACGCTTCACATTCCGCTGCTAATTAATCGTTAATATACTCTAATTAATCTGTTACAATAACCTACAAGCTGGTAGTACTAATAACTGCTCCATTCAAATACATACCTATCAAATAATGTACAACTGGGTTTGCCAATCAATGTAGGTGTGAATTAATTAACATTATTAATTAACTTATTTTCCTGCTCCATGATTTGATACTAAACTGCAACTTTCACATTTATTCACCGTAAACAGAATACATACCCTGCCTACCATTACCACAATAATTATTTGTTTTCTGGTTTTCGTCTTTTTGCAATCCCTTTAAAATGACAAATACGAAAGTTTTAAAGAATTTTATGTATGTTTCTTACATCATCTCACCAACTACTGAACCAATAGGAATGACAGTTGGTACCTATGTAGAAAACCAGACTTGTGATATAATATGTGTTTTTTTTTATAAATAGCGACTGTGTGTTATCACTATTATACACAGTTGCTATTTAGGGGAGTCATCCAATATTTACATATTTTGTACTCCAATATTTACATATTTTGTACTATCAACACAAATCTGCATGCCTAAGATAAGGCCAGTAGCTGTATCTGAAATCTTTACTAACTACTTTACAGATCGCTGTAATTCCTCTAGCAAATGTACAATAGCTGATTTGCAAACCTTACATTTTAGAACTGGTACAGGTGAAGTCACAGTATGTGAATGATCAATAAAATACAATGTTTGACAAACAACTACACTGTTATTACACACTAAAGTTGCTTTATAAATAGCTTATCAACTTATCTATGTGTCTATAATATACTTTGTCTTGACTGACTGTTTGATCACCACACAGCCTAAACTGCTGATAGTAGATCTGAAATTTAGAGAGTGTAGTAAGTGGAGAGGAGATTCTTTATAGTATGATGTAGGCATCCAATAAGAAAGGGCATTTAAAAATTCTCACAGGATAGGACTTATGCGAGTGAACCCGCGGGACACAGCTAGTCTATCACTATTTTTATTACCTAACAATGATCCAACAAGAATCCTTTGCTGTAATAATATTGGTCTTTACATCTAATCTAGACAGTTTATGAGTGTTAATAGCATTGAATCATGCTATTAAGTGTATTAATTGCTCTATAGTGTTTAGGACATCCTGCTAATGTTATAAAGGTGAAAGTTTGTGTGTGAGCAATGAAACTTGGTTTACACATTAAACATGTTATGATTTTATGATAAGTTTATTAATGTAGGGATAGAGCACAATTGAATTAAGTTTGTGCTAATAAAAATAAATAAGTAAACTAAAGACTTTCACTAACTATTCTCACCACCAAACACACACCTTGATGCTTTATTTAGCACTAGATGTCATTGCTTGCATTGTGAGTCAATATTTATTTATATATTTTACCCTGTACTGACTACTAGTCATACTTACTTGTAAGTACCGCTTCTAAACCTTGGCCTTGAATATCTCTTAAGTTAAATGTATTCAATTGAATTATGTTGACTCACAGTAATGTTACGTTTAAAAACAGGAATGAAATGATGTCATCAATTTCCTTATTTTGTTGGATTCGATCTTCTACCTACCTATGTTAAATGAAGGAAACATCTGCAATGTCTGTACTTTTTAACCAAATTCCAAAAGGAGTAGGTTACTAATTCAGATGTATGTTTTTTTGTGTATATCTCTGCTATTTGAAGCTCTAGCTTGAAGAGGTCTGGAAAGACCTGCAAATTAGGCATGTTAATAAACATTGAAATATATAAATTTGTTTGTTCAACATCAATAGAAAACTACATTATCGAGGAGTAACATAGATACTGTTCAACCTCTGTGTCGGTCAAATGATTGGCTGCAATACAGAAGGTTGCAGGTTCGATTCCCGCTAGGTGCAAAGATTTATGCTTAAAACTAAATATTTGTATCTGGTCTGGGTTTATTTCTATGTATAATATTTTATGTATGTATTTACAAAAGAAAAATAAATATAGGTAGTATATCCATTGTCTAATCACCGCAACACAAGCTTAGCAGCTTACCATGGGGCTAGATGTTTTGTGGCGCTTTTGTTCGTCACAGGGTTTATTTATTTATTTATTGATCCCAATATTTCAACAGGTTCGGGACTTACGGGTGAAACTGCGGAACGCAACTAGTGCTTCAAATATTAAAAGCACAATGAAAACTGGCAAAATGAGTTTAATTTGAAATAAAAGTTTGTTTATATTTTATTTGTTTCTTATCAACAGTAAGACCTACAAATGCACAGAAGACACAACATCCCGCGACTCAGACTCGCTGATACACGAGTATGTGGAAGCGACACAGTCTCTGTACTGCTGGAACCATCCTAAAGTCAAGGAGAATTGGAAGACAGTCTGTGCAGCCGTCGTGCTGCTGCTTGTTGGCATTGGACTTATAGGTATACATGTAGATCCACTACTCATCTTGACCATGTTGTATAGCCCCGGCAAAAAATAGGGTTACCCCATTTCTTCCCGTAGGTGTCGTAATCGGCGACTAACGGGTCTTAAAGAGACTAGCAAACCGTGGGTTCTATCCGCCACCACATGGAGAGAACTTAAGGTTTGCCAGTCTCCTTTAGTACCGTAAAAGTATTGCTAAATCTATTTGCAGTAGGTATAGTCGATGATATATATCTGTATAGTCATATTATGGCCAGTGACTTACTGTGCAAACCCTAAATAATTTGGGGTTTTAGCGAACCCAGGCTCCCGAAAGGGATGCAAAAAGGAACATCGCTTAGATGATATCCACCGCTGACCAGAGAGTGATGAAATCGACATGTCCTAGGATTTACCATTACCACAGTCGAAAATCCGAAGTTGGCTCTCATGGCATCTTACTGCCTAATTAACGTCTCTTGGAGGAGGCCCGAGAGTTATGCTTATTAAAACTGTTCGGGGTCTGGGTTTTGCTGTATGTATTTACAAAAAAAAAGTATTATATGCATTGTTTAGTCATCCTCACCTTACTATTCATGCATGTTGTGCCCACGGCATCTTTATCATGGCCATAGACTACATAAAGGTGTAAGCCATGAGGCTAGGTGGCGCTGTGTGATGTTCACAGAATTCAATTACATTAATTAATTTCAGGTATGGGAGCATTCGCAGTAGCGGAACCCGAAAATGGTCTCCAAGGCGCTGTATTTTTCGTAGCCGGCCTTATCTGCTTCGTGCCCGGAGCGTACCACGTCGTCTACATCTGGCTGGCCGCGCGAGGCCAGAGAGGGTACGACTTCTACCACCTACCGCTCTTCACTTGATTCCGTTTTACAACACGAGAAACTAGTGTAAAATGAATTTTATAGTTGGTGTGTTGGTAGGTCTAGGTGTCTTTGTTATTGAGTTGGTTACACGGTGGTGGTTTCCGACTCGTTGCAGTAGCATCAAGGTTTTTTAACCGGAAAGTTGACGTCACGAAGGATTTTTTAGATATTTTTGCTTGAAGATGTTACCTACTTTGACTTTTGCTATCGGTTGAAATGGTGTGGCTTACCACATATAAAACCGCACCCGTATCCTTTTAAGACCATGGCTCAAAAGACAAAATATGTAACCGGTTATTAGCCTTTGTCCCTCTGGCCAATGGCCTCATTGGGGACAAAGCGGAAAAACAAACTAAGCTATTCCAGTAAGCCAGTAATAAAAGCATCGCACGAACTGACGACCCTATTTTACTTGCCTGTCAGATTTGCAGACGTTTTACATTAGCTTATTGTCGTGCCTGGGTTAGTGGCAACGTATAAATGAGACATTTATTACACGCTGTTTTTTTACTGGCTTAGTAGAAAACTTCGAAAACCAGCATCGTGTAAATTGATGATAAGTTGTGAATGGATCTTTTCTGTCGCTTAGTGACTGAGTGGCCATCTTTAAGTGTTTTAAAGATGAATAAATGTTAAGCTCTCTATATAAATAAAATAACGCATTATTTCAAAGGCGTAAGTTACAATAAGTTATTCTAAACTACCTGATTCTTGTATTGGAATTGTACAGAATTCTACTTGAATTATTGCAAAGAACACTATGCAATTGAAACTTAATTCGCTCATAGATATTTAGAAAACAAACTTTATTGAAAGGTGAAAGTTTTTGTTCTCTGTGTTTGGTTCAGTTTTACGCAAAAACCTCTAAACCGATTGCGATGGCACTTGGATGTAGATAGATAGACATCTAGAACAAGTCACGAGTTACTTTTTATCCCGATATTCCCACGGGATCAGAACTTACGCGGGTGATACCGGTAGGCGCTGCTAGTTTGATATATTTTGGATACTTGTACGATAATAGCCCCTCAGATTTCCGAAACTGCATCCAAGTTTCATTGCAATTAAAAGTCTTTTAGGGCTTTAAAAGAACATAATATTATAGGATATTATTTAGTTTAAAGTTTATTCTAAATAGTAGATTGCAATAAATGCCGAGTGGCTTTTTTATATTAATATAGGCAATGAAATATCTATTACTGTAAATAAAAAACGAGACGATGTTATCGTTACATTTAGATTATATCTTATCTAGTCTTTTAAAGAATATAGGCAGCTTTAATGCCCATGAATAACTAAAAATAACGACACACTCTTCTCGGTTGGAATAGAACCGTATCCTTTCGAGACTGAAACGGGCGTTTGCAGTTTGTTTTTATGTTTGTTTTACTTCTGCAACTAAAAAAAATCCTAAAAATATGTAACTGATTATTTTCCTTTGTCCCCACTGGCGATGGATCCACTGGGGACAAATGGGAAAATAATTTGCAATTGTTCCTAGTAGTTACCTACTAACGATAGACAAAATTACCATGTTACTTATAATGAGTTAAATATGGTTTGAGATAATACAATATTTTAGACTCTTTCTAGCAGGGACTGCATATCGGTATAAAATATTTAAATAGTATTTCAAAAATATCAGTGCTCAAATTTTTATACCAACCCAGAAAGTGCATATCGGTATAAAGTACTATAATAGGACTAGTAAAAATATTAGTTCTTAAATATGTATACTGTAAGAATTTCTGTTCTTATATTTTCCAGTCGGTACAGTTATTTAACCCTTATTTAATTTCTGTACCAATAAATAATTTATAATTTAAACTTGAAGACAATCGAGAATGATCGAAATACATTAATAATAGGAATATCAAAATTTTACGCTACCCAAATATAAAGGTATGAATGTTATTTAAAACAAAAAATATCTGTACTGCTTTTTTTTGAGTACCGGAATTTAAGTATGACGTCATTCAGAAAAATATTGTACAGATATTTATACCGGTATACAGTCCCTACTTTCCATTGTTAAAAATAAAAACAAAAAATCCAAAAAAAAATATTAAAAAAACTACCACTTAAAAACTATAGGTATGTATTTGCTAATGCATAGACTACGAAGTGCCTAGTTCTAGAGAAAGGAAAATGATGTAGACTTAATTCATTTTAACTTTAAGTCATTTTTGTTTGATCTCTTTTGTCTCGATTTTGTAAAAGTGATAGTGCTCGAAAACATCTTCGAAAGCTTTATTTTTCAATATTTTAGCCGTCGAATGAATATAGAATATTATTTTTAAGTTCGTCTGTTTGTGTACTTGTGTCAAAAATCAATAACATTTTTTATCTTCATTCAAGCTATGTTTCATGCAAATCAATAAAGCTATTAAAAATGTATTTATTAAGATTAATCATTATAAAACGATGACTTTTAATTGCTCTTACAAATAACATTATCCCCAAATTGTAACTGTAGAATACTTGTACCAATCAGCACATTTAAAAAAAAACCCGTTCGCCACCAGTGGTGATGGTACTAAGAGGACTATTGGAAATGTATTTGTTTTTGGATTTGGATAATGATCACATTCGTCTCCTGGGAGGCGTGTTAATTTTTTTAAGACTATTTGTTTGGCGTGTAAATGTATTTAGATATAACTTTGTAGATAGATAAACTGTTTTACGGTAGTTTTCTTTTTAATTTTATATGTAGGTTGTACAGAAAAATATCCGTTTATTTGCAATATGTAAAAGAAATAAATTGAACTCAAATTGTTAAATAGAAATGTTCTACACTGTACCCGTACCACAAGTAGAAAATATTTTTCAACAAACTGTAAATTCTTTACATAAACCTATTAATAAAACCTCATCCGTTGCTTCATTCGAACCATCAAACCAAAAGCTCAGAGATCGTACAATCTAAAAATATTGATTACGCGATTCCCTTACAAATGATCATGTGAAAATATTTAATTAAATAAACCTACTTTGAACTATTCTGCATTCAGATATCAACAAATTCCATCAGTGGCACTATTCAATTCATCGTTAGGATGAATGACCCAACCCGCATTATACTAGTATGAGCAAAGCGATAAATGTAAAATGTAAACCAATTTAAAAAAAACTCGTGGTAGTAGTCCATCAAACATGGTTAAAATTTGTTCTAAATAAGTTATTTAAATACTTTTTTGATGTGCTATCTAATCATATTCTATAAATTTTTGACTGATTTGATGTAACATATCGATTTATTTTTAAACATAAATAAAATAGGTAATTAATTTATTAAAATTAATATTTCGGCTTTGATTTGGTGTTAATATTGCTAGTTATACAGTTTTTTAACTATAATTAAATAATATATTGAGTATACTAAGCGGCAGATAAACTGGAATTATAATTTTTCTCATTAAGTTAAAGCGTGGAATTTTAATTAAAAATTGTTCCCATTTGTCACCAGTACTTAATGTTACCTACTGCGAGGACTATAATTGAGAATAGTATTTTTATCACATAATTCGTGCTTCGGAAGGCACGTTAAGCAGTTGGTCCCGGTTGTTATCTCTGATAGTACTCGATAGGTCAAGTTAGAGGCCTTGGGGCGATCTGTAAACTTCTGGATAACGTCAAAATCATAGATTAAAATTAAATTTGAAATATTAGACGATACATTATTGTACATTTTGCTCGCCGCTTAATATACTAATATATGATATACTCCTACCTACTTAGTAAATATTTAATTTAGCGAAGTTTAAATGTAATATTTTTTTCTATTTATTTGCTGTCAGCTGTCATGTAATTTTTTACTCTGCTGTGTCTTCTATATATGTATGTATACTGTGAAAAATTGTAAATAATTCGTTAAATACAGTTTTATTCTATGTTTTGTACGTTTTATTGACTTTAGTAAAATACCTGTACCGCACGTTCTCACAGGTTACGGGGATGGGACAAAAATTAGTTTCATTACAGTAGCCAGTGGGTTAGAACACTGCACTGCACTTTACCAGTAAAAAACAGTTATTCCTAGTAGGGTAGTCTTTATCAGTTATTCCCATTCATCCCCAATGAGGACGAATGGGAACAACTGATAGACTACCCTTTTTGCAAAAAAAAATGTGTATAACTGTATAATTGTTGCGTTCTAATATAGGTCATATTATAAGTTTTCGTTGTCCAATAAAAAGGTGGTAAGTACTCAGTAACGCACATTCGTAATGGTATTTACTGATGAGCATCTTAAGATAAATGAAGACAATAACAAAATAAGTGGTACATTTAGGGCTAATATTTCTATATCTAGATATAATATATCAAATAAAATGCAACATCACTGAATAAATATATCACAATCTTAAAAAAAAACAAAACGGTTGTGTTTAATTTTATTCGAAAGATATATTTTACTGTAGGTTGAGATTAACTCCAAAATTCCCAAATTTTATTCGAAAGATATATTTTACTGTAGGTTGAGATTAACTCCAAAATTCCCAAACTAATTTTAAAGGAAGCTGCTCCATTATTTAAGTGCCGTTAAGTGGCGTTTCTGTATTCGACAGTTAGTTAATTAAATGTACTTAAATAAAAGACGGTAAAATTTTAATAATCAGACACATTTAATAACACTCAGTGCAACAACAAAGCGGCCGACGCCGCGGCGCGCCGCTAGTCTAGGTTCTATACTTAATATATCACATACATTTACTGTTGACTCTTGGCCTAGGCCGACGAGAATATAAGGATCTACGCCCACACTGCCGCCGCTAGAACAATCGGACCGTATCGGAACACAGATAATATACTAGACAGAGTTAGAGAGTTCCGACTTTTAACGGTGAAAAACAGTTTGTACCACTCAGGCTTGATTCCCCCAAACTAGAATAAGCAATGAATAGCAATTCTAAAATCGTTAATCCAGCTTGGTTCCGATACGGTAGATACGATTCAAATACGGTGCAGTGAGTGTTGACACTAAAGACCTGTTATAGTTATAATAACACCTGTACTACCCGCAAAGCTAACAAAGATGGTAGATAAGGAATTTGCGCTAGATAGAAAGAGATGCCTCTTTGCAATTATTAGTAAACATTTAGCTATCAAATATAAAATTCTAAGTCACAAATTAATCGTTGTTTAGTATTTTCTGAAATGCTCGCGACAAGCCCCAGTTTCTCGAGTTTTTTTTTTAAATATATTTAATTTAAGAATGCCACTTGTGGCCTAATCACCGTTTAAGTTGTGTTAAAAACCTCGAGGAACCGAGGGTGAATATCGTTATAAATATACGCGGCCAGTAACATGATACAATCAAAAATTGTACAGTAAGCCAAGTCCAGTGCTAACTTTGACTAGTGCTTCGTCTTGTCTACACGAACCTAATAGGTACCATGACCAGTGCTTCGTCTTGTCCCTTTCTGCACGAACCTAATACTAATTAACCAATCGCAAGTAGCAAGTAACACTGACTGGGCTACTGTATTGACATCTACTGGCCTCGTGTAAATAAGCCATAATCCAATATTCTATTTTTAAATACCTCTCGCGTCACAAACGGCAACTATAAAAAAATAAACTACCTACACATTTATTTAAATTAGGTATATTTTTAACACTGGTAACACGCTTTCGTCAATTACATCGCTACGAACTCTTTATAGAGTGAGGTTAGACGACCAGTCTGCCGTCAGTTCAGTCAATCTATCAGTCTGGGGGTTATTTTAAATTTGTTCAAAATTTCGTTTCAAAACCATGGCAATTGCAAACAATACAGTCAAAATGTAACTATATTGCCACTGGACTGCAATCGAAACTTTATCTACTCAAAATCGTCCACCATTTAGATGTCAGTCGGCTCAAACCAGATTGATGGACTGAACTGACGTTAGAATGTGCGTGTAAATTCGCCCATAAAGTCTACATAATCCAATTAACCAATCACTTTATGTATACTAAATGTTATAAAGAGAAAAGTTTTATTTTTAACGAATATCTAGGCTCCAAAACTACTGGACAATTTAAAAAAAACGTATTAGTGAAAGAATTTTTGAAATAATATGAAAGCTTTACCCGTTCTATCATGGGATCGAAACTTACGCGGGTGAACCGCGGGGCGCTGCTAGTCACTAATATGGTTAAAAACATCAATTTAACGTTTTCCACTACAACAAGAACAATAAAAAGTACCTATTGATATATTTTTAAAGTGTTTTCTACACTTGATGACTACATTTTTTGAAGAAATGCTTTCCAAAAAAAATGTAAAAAGTACCCAATCAAATAATCAATGTTTTAACATTTACCTAACTATTCTTTCGCTTTTATTTTTTTTGCTAAGTCCAGTTTACACGTATCGAGTGCACTTTGTAAGAAGCGTTCGAGTGCACTCGTCTAGTGTAGATCCGGCTTTACAGTTATACAGCTTATAAACATTTTATTAGGCTAGTAGTTAAAAAGAATATAACATAGATACAATTTTCAGTAAATATAAAATACAAAATAAACAGTTCTTTGTATGCATTAGGAAGATATACAGATGAGAAATGCAGAAAATGGAATACAGTATAAATCCGTACTAATATTAAAAATGCAAATGTTGTCAGTTAGTTCCCGTACTTTTGGCTCATATAAATAGCTACGTAGTCGTATACGCTGGATACTCAATAGTAATATGGCAATCTATATATATAAAACTCTTTGTCCTGAGTGACTGACTGACTGACTCACTGAGGGATCAACGCACAGCCTAAACCGCTGGTAGTAGAGAGCTGAAATTTGTAGGGTGTGTCCATTATGTGAGCCATGCTAAATATATGGTATACTTTACAGAACATGTCAGGGATAAAGCCAAGGCGAAAAGCTAGTATAGTATCCAAGATTAAAATAGACATAACTTCGATGACACCCGAAAACACTAGCAAGATGTCCTTTAAAATACAGCGCCATTCAAGAAACATACATACATAGACTGCCAAAACAGAGCTATTAAAGAAAATACAGATTCATCTCGGCAAAACACAGAGTCATCTAAGGAAAACATAGCGACATCTGTGAAAAACACAGCATCATATGGAGGTATTTATTTGTATTTAAAGTGTACTAAAAAATGTGAATTATATTCTAAGTTAACTTGAGAATCAGTACCTAGTTACAGACATAAAAATAAGTTATCAAACGTAAAACGGAAGAATTTTCCTTTGGAAGATACGTTTTAAATCCAGTAGCATTCGTTTAGAGACATTTAAAATCTTATTTCCTAACAAATAGAGATTAAATTATGTTAACAAGTTTAACAACGACAAAAACACTACTAGAATATAAGAAAAACATTATAAAGCTGCCTTTTTGGCAATTTCTCGCAAAAAACAATAAGATTCGAAAATGAAGTAGCCTCATTTGTAAATAACTAGTTGTGCCTATGTTTTCGCCTGTAAAGTCACGTTTACGAGAAATTATTAACGTTTTTAAACTGCCAGTATCTTTTTTGACCGATGGCAATACAAAGTCCGCCGGCTCAGCAGGGTAGTTAATAATTTAGAGATTCATAAAGAAACATTTATAGCTACATTATAAAGTTACATTTTATCGGTTTTAATCGTGTATTATTATTGACTTTCTTACCTCGACATTTAAACTATGCTACAATAGGCTTGGTCGCGAGCAGACATAGTTGAAACGTCGAAATAAGATAATAACTTTAATATTCAAGGAGCTCGAGACACCGAGTATTAGTTATATTAAACTACTAGCTGCGCCCCGCGGTTTCACCCGCGTAAGTCCCGTTCCCGCGGGAATTTCGGGATAAAAAGTAGCCTATGTGTTAATCCAGGTCCCCAGCTACCTATATTCCAAGTTTCATCGCAATCGGTTTAGTAGTTTTTGCGTGAAAGAGTAACAACCTCACATACATACATACATACTTACATACAAACTTTCGCGTTTATAATATTAGCAAGATAAATACATAGATTAATAGTTAATAACAAATTAAAACAATAATATAAGAAGATGCTACATAATACAAAAAGTTACGTTTCATCGCAATCGGTTTAGTAGTTTTTGCATGAAAGAGTAACAACCTCACATACATACATACATACTTACATACCAACTTTCGCGTTTATAATATTAGCAAGATAAATACATAGATTAATAGTTAATAACAAATTAACACAATAATTTAAGAAAATGCTACATAATACAAAAAGTTACGTAAAAAAATAAATAGCTATAGATTTTTCTTCGGTTTTCACGATGTTGCATTGAAATTAAAGTCATTTTACGGTTTAAATCGCAAAGTGTTTTTTATTTTTAACATTGTTTCAATACTCAACGTTTTGAGAGCTTTACAAAGATAAAAGAAGATACCACTATTCTTTACGATAGACTGCATTACTATTCTGAATCCTGTCGATCCTGAAAAAGATACCGGTAAATGCTCGAAACGTTAAGCATGGAAACAATGCTAAAGTAAATACGCACTACGCGATTAAAAACGAAAAATAATAGAAAAATATAGGAGAAATAGCTATTTCAATGTTTGTGCCATAGAATAAATAAATAAAATTATAGCTCGGTTACGATAATTTCGTACATTAACCGCTTTGTCTTCGCGGGGCGCATCTAGTATTTTAATAATTTAACGGTAACAAAACAACATTTAGGCTTATCAGGCTAAATTTGTTTAGCCTAAACAGCCTAGTTTAAAGTCAAATATAAATAATTCACTATACATGTTGACTTAGGCCGTAGTTATAGAGATTTTAGCCCTCTTTTTGAAATAATCATGAAAGCATCTTAAGAAAGTAAGTAATAACCCTAAAGAATCTCATATAATTTCTTCTATGGTTTTCGCGATTTTGCATAATAAAACACTTTATTTACAGATAAAAATCATGAATAAAACGCGATTAAACCCGGTAAATAAAGGGTTTGTAACTCATATAGTTGTAAACGTTACCCCTAAACGAGCCCATAAGTTGAAAGAGCTACCTCAAAAATCTATAAAGTGGAAGAAGTTACCCCTAAAGAAAACCCATAAGTTAAAATCGCTACCCCTAAAGAAACCCGTAAAGTCGAAGTAGTTTAGAGTCTCAGACGTCGTCCTTTAGACGAACCCTATAGAGATTAAATAGATGCCCAAAGTTAAAAAGAAACCCATAAGTTGAAAAGGGTATTTATAAATTCAAAAGTTTGGAACGTTGAAAAGAAACCCATATTTAACTTTTTTCAGCACCACAGTGCAGTGGCACAATTGATCACTATTCTAAAATCAAAATAAAAATCTACGGCCTCAATAAAAATAAAACAAAAAACTACTTCTCGAAAACATTCTAGGTACTTTGTCCAAATAAATAAAGCTACCTATCAGATAACGTTTACATTTCCAAAAAAATTAAAGAGCAAAATTCGAATCTGCGACTTTCACTGCAGGTTCGATTCCGGCCTGGATAATATTTTTGAAAAGTGCTATTTACCACGATACCTGCCGTTTCGGCGTCGTCGGCGTCAACTGCGTTTGTCGGTCACATCTCCTCCCGAGTAGACGGACTTGTCTTCGGACTTTTTGTCCGAGGTGTTGTCCACAGACGTTTTGTCCGTCTTCTTGTCCTTCTTGAAGAATATTTTGAGCGCTCCAGCGGACATTAAATAGAACCAGTAGAGTTGAGGTAGAAGTAGGATGCAGATTGATATTTTGCAGCCAGTGGGCAGTGTCTTTATTGCCTGAAACGATTTTGATAAGGTTGTGTTAAATTACGCTTTTGAAGTAGCTTAATAATTTAAGAGAAATGTTTTGAAAAACCGGCCAAGAGGAAATCGGATCGCTCTCGACAGGTTCCGTATCATTATGACAAAAAAATATCAAGTTGGTTGTGGATTAATAATAATATGGTATTTGTTGTCCTCAAATACTAAAAATAGTATAGTCCCCATCATAATATCACTCTTTAGTTGAACAAAAATATCGCGAGGAAACCCACGACTTAGTTCGCACCAGACGTATTGACCAGTTTTTCCTCTGGACATGGTTGACTAGGCTGGGAGGGCGTATAGGTGCAGTTTGCCCTACTCCACCTAATAATTTCCCGGGTACTATCATTTTTTGTACTGTATGTATAGACCAGTGTTAAACTACTATCACACTTGAAACTGAACGTTGATACAGTCTTAGACGAAGCACGCTGGCTCAGAAGATACCTGCTTACGATAGGTCCTCACTAACCTCAATATAGAACATCGGGCAAACATAGGGCACTCACCTCAACATAGGACTTTCCCAGCGTGTTGGCGTACATCAGACAGACATACGGCAGGCTAGCGACGCGACAGACGAAGAACGTCGCCAGCATGGCCAGCCCGTTGATCACATACGCGCGGGAAGCCTTCAGCCGAAGCCGGGAGAGTATCCCACGCAAAGATACGAACGGAGTGGACAGTTCCATCAGGTAGACAAAGCCGAAGGTGCAGTCGCCGAGGTTGCCGCGGAAATACTGGAATTGTATAAAACTACTAGCTGTATGCCGTGTTTATCTGTTATTTCAGATGAGGTATTAATGATAGATGAGATCACCAATACCTCATAGATAAAAAAAACATAAAAATATCTTTATTCAGTCCACAAATTCAATAATTTACTTATCTAAGATGCCTACACTAGGCTAAAGCCTGTTTCGTAGGCAACAGTTTTACACCAAAGTTATGGACGTAATATCTTACTACATGCAAAATACAAAAGTAAAAATCTAAAAGTAAAACAATAAAAATAAAATAACGAATATTTATGTGAAAAACAATAATTATTCAAAGTTAGTGCAAGTGAAAACAAAAACAAAAAAAAAAAAAGCAGATTGTGCCACACACCCGCTCCGAGCATTGGTAGATAAATCCTAAAATGGAAGGGATAGCTGTCCCTATACCCATAAGTCAGTAGGGTACAGATCCCTCAAATGAGCGAGTATGTGGATTGTGTCAATAAAGTGAAGTGGATGTTATACCAAACGTTTTAAGAAGTCTTCAGTGTTTTCAAATGGCCACCCCGCAATAAGACTACCTATCTTTGACCTTGCCTATCGAACCGATCCAAGCTTTGTAAGGTCTCGGCATTCTAGGGTCATATTATAATAAATAAAAGGAAAAGCGCGCTCCGGAAAGCGCTGAGAGAATGCTGTCCTACCGCAAGGTTCGCAATATCTGAAAATACGTCTGTTTGAGATGTCAATTAAGTCAGGATTGTTTAACACTTTTTTATGCATCACTGTGACAGCTTTAAGTAGATGGTGATAGATTTCAGATGAGGTCGGAAGAGGTGGGATGTCGTAAAAGCCTAATCCACATATTACTGACCAAGGCACTACAAACAAACATATAAGGTTTCAGTGGTGTTTCCTTGAAGGAACATCAAACACACCCATACTTTCTCTTTCATAACATTAGTAAGATTTAAAAGCCACATTACTTACCACAATGACGAGGAATCCAAATCCTCCAATGAAGAGATGGTGGAACAGTATTACAGGCTCATGAGCGCAGTATGACAGGAAAGATGGCACATCGTCTGCGGACTGGTTGCGGGGTTTCACACGCGGGTTATTCATGGTCATTTGGATGTGGACCTGAAAATTTTTGATAATCGGACATCAATATGAACGTTGCTATCTTCTGTGGTTCCAGTGGCATACTTCCTTCTCTCTTTTAGTATAGTCGTGGGCGACCTGACAACCCAACTTGATCTAACTACTGCCAATGGACTTACTGCCATCGTTATGTCAAGTAGAGAAGTATAAGCACAGAGAAGCACGAAAAGAATTGTGGCTACTTGTAAACGTATAAAGTTTCATCGCAATCAATGTTATAATTTTCAGACACTATCGGTGTTCTGAGATGTCACATTACAAACTAGCTGCGCCCCGCGGTTTTACTCGCGTAAGTCCCGTTCCCGCGAGATTCTCGGGATAAAAGTAGCCTATGTATTATTCCCGTATACAGCTACCTATATTCCAAGTTTCACCGCAATCGGTTCAGCGGTTTTTACGTGATTGAGTAACACACATACTCCCAAATTTTTAACTTTATAATATTAGTAGAATACTTTTATGGAAGTCGCTCATTCGACTTTGGGGTAAAACCAGTCGCTGCAGACAAAGCTTGCCTCTGGGTTTTCTTCTCAGTTAAGCATTGTAGGTACAAGTGGCGGCAAATTAGTTGGAAATTATCTGGCGTGGAGGGGGTGAGATCGCGCCGTACATTCGCGAGCAAAGCAAACTGCGCGAACTTACCCCCTCCACGCCAAATATTTTTTAACTAATGTGCCGTCACCTATAACTGTGGAAATCTTTGTGGTAACTTGTTATTAATAATATAATATATTATCCTATTGGTGCTCCTATTGCTATTTTCCTATTTCAAAATATTGGTGAGATAAAAGCTCGATGGTACCTTTGACGCAATAAGAAGGATAAGTTTGAATAGCAAAGACTAATTTCTGAAATTATAACTGCTCCGTCGCTCAATCGAGGCTCGATATTTCTGGTCCAGCAGCAGCAGCTGAAGTGTTAAAAAAACCATCAGAAATGTAAGGAAACAACTCACAATATACATGGACCAGATGTCATAGAAGAAATACGCAGCGCCGAACCAGGCATACGCCTCGGACATGTAGTGGGAGGTGTGGAGAAAGTCCCGGGAGCAGGAGTAGGTGCACACCACCGCGCCGGTCAGCACGCAGAACAGCGCCTGCACTGCTGACACCAACCTGGGGACAGTTTTATAAAGAAACCTTTCACAATTGTCCATAAAATCACATCTTGTAGCAATTTTTATCATAAAACTAGGCTGTTTTTTCCGCCTATACAAAAAAGGACTCAATTGCAGGTCTAGTTGTGGATTGTGGAACCGAACCCTTAAATATAGATGTCACAGTTGCATACAGGCCTGAACTATTGGGTTCAAAAGTTCCTGGGCTGCTGACACCATTCTGGACGCAGTTGCATAGAAAAACATCTCATATATTTCGTACAACTTCTATCAATATATCAAAAACCCGAAGAGGCGCAAATATGTGAGACTCCCGATGGGTATTTGAGCCCTTCGTAGTGGAGACTTTGGGCCCGTGGGGCCGGGAGTTTGACAATATACGGTTTTTGTCTGAATGCCTGGTGGAGACAACACGAGACCAGAATGCTGGAGTTTATTTGACACAAAGAATTAGCGTTAGCTTAGCGTTTTGGGTTCGCTAAAACGTAACAAGGGCAGGACTTGCAATTATTTTGATAAGTACTAAATGTATCTTAACATTTTTAAAAATTTAGTGTTTTCTTCTGTTATCGCTATGTTAACTTGAAATCAAACTAATTTTACCGGTTATCGCGTTACTTATATTATGTTAGTCACTTTATTAACGCGATGCGTTTCGAGATCTTTAAAGACCTCTTGCTTACGGGTAGACGGGAGAGCAACGATGAAAACTAGGAAAATGAGTCAATTTAAATAACTAACTTGTTATTGACATCGAGCAGGTCCCCGCCAGTGAGACTGTACTTATGCCGCAGCCTAGCCCCGGCGCCTGTGTACAGAGCGATCACGTTCAGCAACTCGAATAGAGTCATGAAGTAGACGAACCCCAGCCCTGTCAGCGACAGACCGCGTTTTATTGATATCCTGGAACAAACACATTTATAATTTAGTTATTAGAAAATTCTCGATACCCCTTCTTTTTCAGTATTCTTGTATCATACCAAAAATACAACACGAAACTTAATGTGATATGTTAAAATACATACCCCAAGAAAAAATGTACTCTAAGCTATTTTCTTCTATTTGTGTAGTGATGTGGCTCACCTACTGTCAGAGTGCTCATGTTGCTCTAACGAAGGCCTCTAACTTGACCTAACGACTGCTATCAGAAATAATAGCTGCTTAACGTGCCTTCCGACACACGGAGGAGCTCGATGAAATTTATCTATTGCCACACACATTATCGATAACCCATCCAAGAAATGACCAAGTCAGGCGTTTTGTTTAACCAGCTAGACTATATAAAAAAAGGCGAACGCGGGCGCATCCCGATATGCTCCTCAATAAACTTTATGCTATGTTCAAAGTCAGATTTAATTTTAGACATTTTCTGAAGGTAGAAGCACATTTACCTAGTAGTTGGTCCGCCGCGCGGCGCTCTTTTCTCTATGGTGGAAGGCTTCAGAAGGTTACAGAATAATAACGGATATTATTTGGAGGAGGCGTATGTTCAGCAGTGAAGGCATAAGGGCTGAGAAGATATTGTTTTTTATTTAGGAAAGAAAGTATACTCTGTCTGTTTCTGGCATCTATAAATACAACTAGTTACATTGTTCATGCATGATGTTGATGGTGAACAACATTTTATTTATTTTCCTTTATTATAGGTAGGTATATCTCGGTACACTAACTCAGTATTACATAAAAAATAATGTGCCAGATAACGGAAACTTATCGGCTTTAATCGCCTTTTGAGCGTAAGGTAAACATCTCGAGTGTTCTTAAGATGGATAACTGTCTGGCATGTATACTAGGCCTGATAGCGCAATCTAACGAGATATTACAGATAGATATAAATGACGAAAAAACACTTTTATCAAAAATAAATTAAAGGGCAATTTGGAAATCAAAGGACTAATCAAAGGGCATTATATCAAGGGCACTTTATCTATAAAGTGCTTTGTCATGATGACTGACTGACGTACAGCCTAAACCGCTGATAGTAGAGAGGTGAGATTAGAAGATTATGTTGTATGTGCTAAGCATCATATAAAACAAAGATTTTTAAAATTCCCACGGGATCGAGACACTTACGAGGGTTAAGCCGCCCCGGGAGTAGCTAGTAAACCAGTTTGTCTTACTAATCTTACTAATATTATAAACGCGAAAGTTTGTATGTATGTCAGTTTGTTACTCTTTCACGCAAAAACTGATGAACCGATTGTGATAAAACTTGGAATATAGGTAGCTAAATACCGGGAATAACACATAGGCTACTTTTTATCCCGATATTCTCGCGGGAACGCAACTTACGCGGGTGAAACCGCGGGGCGCAGCTAGTCATACATAAATCATCATTAATGTAAGCTTTAACTTAATGTACTTTTCGGTTATCGATATCGCTCGTCCGTAAGTCCCTTTCCTGTGGGGATATCGTGATAAAGAGTAGCCTAAGTATGTGTTATTCTAGGTCTCCAGTTACGTATATTACAAGTTACATCGGTTCAGTAGTTTTTGCGTAAAAAAGTAACAAAATCACATAGGTACATAATACATTTAAACTTTAGCGTTCATAATGCTAGCTGCGCCCCGCGGTTTCAGCCGCGTAAGTCCCGTTCCCGTCGAATTAGGGATGATTTATATTAGTTAGATCGTCACCAGGCCGAGCTTCGTTGTCCATTGCTCGGCGAGCAGTCGATCGGTTTGTTGGAGCCGAGTGGCGGCCGAGCAACAGACGACGAAGCTCGTACCCGGCACGGTCGAGAAACGTGATAAATCATCCCTTATCGGGCTAAAAAGTAGCCTTTTTTGCTACCTATATTCCAAGTTTCATCGCAATCGTTTCATTAGTTTTTGCGTGAAAGAGTAACAAAGTCACATACAAACTTTGCCGTTTATAATATTAGTAAGAAGTAAGATTCATTTTAGCTGAAGACCTAAGCTAAGCTGAAAACATAACGCCTATGCTACGTTTTATCTTGGTATTCGAGGCTAACGCGAAAGAAACCGCGGGGCCCAGCTAGTTGAGTAATATAGTTGTTACTACGCCAACCTAATTTATTTAGGTTGTCGTATAAGTAAGAAGGAATGACAGAGGTCGAAATGATAAAACTATACGCGTCTCGAATCGTGTGTGAGTTTATATGATACAGAGCTCCGTTTCGTAAACAACAATTACAGCTAATATTAACAATGTGTTGTTTATACTATCAAGTCTTACTATTTTTATTTTATGTAATGTTCGGTTCTAGGTGTTTCCGTGTGTATTAACATACAAGACGTTGTAATTACTCTGGTTCAAATTACTAAAATATCCTACTAATCCTACTAATATTATAAAGCTGAAAGTTTGTAAGTATACGTACCTATGTATGTTTGTGTGTTTGTTACTCAATCACGTAATAAAAACCGCTATAAACCGATTGCGATAAAACTTAGAATATAGGTAGCTGGACACCTGGAATGACACATAGGCTACTTTTTATCCCGATAATCCCGCAGGAACGGGACTTACACAGGTGAAACCGCGGGGCGCCGCTAGTTTTGCATAATTTCATTGCTCACAGCGAGGTTTTGCTGCAAACTAAACGCAACTAAGCCTATGTGTTATTCCCCGATATCCAGCTACATATATTCCAAGTTTCATCGCAATCGGTTCATTAGTTTTTGCGTGATTGAGTAACAAACACACATACACACATACTCACAAACATTCAGCTTCAGGACGACCTCTGTGGCGCGTCAGGCGAACGCTTGGCTGCAATACAGAAGGTTGCGGGTTCGATTCCCGCTGGATGCAAATATTTATGCTTAAAATAAATATCTGTATTTGGTCTGGGCGTATTTCTATGTATAATAAGTATGTATTTACAAAAGAAAAATAAATATAAGTAGTATATCCGTTGTCTAGTCACCGTAACACAAGCTTAGCAGCTTACCACGGGGCTAGATGGCGCTGTGTGTTCGTCACAGGATTTATTTATTTATTTTATTTTATAATATTAGTAGAAAGTAGTATAGTAGGATAACATTGACCCCAGTGCAAAGAAAGGCTGGGGCCTGGGGCACAGCAGTTTGGAAACTACCTACAAATGGTCGGAAACGGCTCACTCACACAAACATGCTCGTCGACGAGACCACTAAGGAGGTTTTGCGGTGATGTCAGTACTGCGTGCCGCGTGTGACTAGTGTACACGTGAGTGTGTGCAGTTACCATACTGCTTCGTCTATGTACTGTGGTTATAGCTAGACAGTTGAATTATTCAGAGAAGATAAAGAACTTATAGAATCTATATTTTACAGAAATACTTACCTCATCTTTATTATAGACTAGCTGCGCCCCGCGGTATTACCTGCGTAAGTCCCGTTCCGGAGGGAATAACGGGATAAAAAGTAGCCTATGTGTTAATCCAGGTCCCCAGCTACCTATATTCCAAGTTTCATCGCAATCGGTGATAGTGCAATAGCACATCTTACTAATATTATAAACGCGAAAGTTTGTATGTATGTATGTGAGGTTGTTACTCTTTCACGCAAATACTACTGAACCGATTGCGATGAAACTTGGAATATAGGTAGCTGGGGACCTGGTTTAACACATACGCTACTTTTTATCCCATTATTCCCGCGTGAACGGGACTTACGCGGGTGAAACCGCGGGGCGCAGCTAGTACATACATACATACATACAAACTTTCGCGTTTATAATATTAGTAAGAAAGTAAGATGATGTATTTCTGTTGTGTCTATATTATTATCATCATTACATAGTATAAAAAAGACCGCTTCCCGCTGTCTGTCTGTCTGTGTGTCAATACATACAGTATTGCTTCGATCTTTAAAACTACGCAACGGATTATGATGCGGTTTTTTTAGTGGATAGAGCGATTTCATAGGCAGGGTTTATATGTTAAACAATTTCTGATTTTCCTGCGGGATCGGGATTTACGCCAGTAAAACCGTGGGGCGCAGCCAGTTAACAAATAAGAACGGAATCAAATAAATATTTAAGTGGGGGCTTCCATTCAACACATGTGATTTCTTTCGTCATAATGGTATAAAACCCTTTAAAACCGGCGAATTGCTAGTCGAAGTCGCGCCTTCGAGTCGCAATTCGCCGGTTTTAAACTCAATTTTATTGACCATAACGTTAAATAATGTAAATCACGATAAAATGTTACGTCAATATTACATGATTACATCAGATGGATGCGATATACTAACGAGCAACAAACCAGGTCTCGGCAACGATGTGGGTCAAATACTTCTCTTTGAATAACTAGTATTCTTTAAATAGTATTAGACTAGTTATTTTTTTACTTGTGCTGTATGCATACCTAAATAATGTTTTACTAGGTGCGACCCGTTGTTCCACCCGCGTGATTACATTTTCTATGGTAATTGAAGCAATAAAATTTGCGCATGAAAGAAAACTACCTACATTTTTCCTACGCTGTTCACTTGTTATTTCAGTAATAATAAACTAATAACCACTAATATAAAGCCTTGTTTTCATTACGGAACTAGTGTCGCGAAAGTTATAGACATCTTTGCCAAAAATATGCGTAGCACCAGCGATTTTTGTTAAAAAAAAGTGTCGAGCAACTTTTTTGTGAAGTTGACTATACTAGTTGCTATTTACTGTCAAAAAACATATTTCGTATTCTACATTGCTGTTTTGAAGTAATCACCGCACCGGTAACAACCATGTTACGTCAAAGCAGCAATGTACTGCAAGTTAGCCACTAGTAGCTTATCATATCATGCATGATATCCTGCAGGATCGAGAGTATGGTTAAAGTAGTGAGTATGATGCAATGTCAATACTGCTTAGTATCCATACACGTAGAAGAGAGGTCGGTGTTGAGATGGATTTGTATTCTAACAATCACAGATATGTATCTGTCACCGGAAAATAACAAGAACAGTAAGTTTATAAATTTTCCTGGGATTCTAAACGAGAGATTCCTCGATAAATTGTAATATTTTACGACCACATTTTCGCAAATTTATATACTTACCGACCTCATGCGTAAAATATTAGGTAAGTGATAAGTGCGCTGATTGGTTGAACTAGTCACGTGTTCCTTTTCCTTTCTCATTACATCACGCCTTTTTTTTTTTTACAGAATTTGACCCTTAAGCTTACGGTTATTGTGTCATCATGTTCTAACATAAGCTTAACCTATCTTAGTCGGGGTGCTTCGTGTTTTTTTCGTGGTGTTAGATATTCTAATACCCACCCCTGTCGATATCGGCCAATCAGAGAGCATTGTGTAATTTTCCGTATTTTAAAGAAATGTAAAATTAAAAACTCTTCTGTTATTGGTCGAACCGTTTAGAATTTTACGAATTGATATCCTTTAGTTTATAAATTTACTACGAGACGTCGTAAGTTTATAAATTTACGAAAATATGTTCGTAAAATAATACAATTTATCTCTCGTTAAGAATCCTACGAAAGTTTGTATGAGGTTGGTATATTAACATGCTTGACTTGAAGACTCTAAGGTCGGTTAAGAGGGAATATTTCTTTCTCTCTGGAGTTCCAGTGATCTCTTCTTAGAATATTACCTGTCTTCTGGGTTGAGAACTAGGACTAGATTGGCAGCAGCCATCAGGGACATTAAGTTGATAGCGGACAGCACACATATTGATGCGTGGCGGTGTTTCGGCTGGAACAAGTATAAAAAAAACATTTAAAAAAATCAAAACAAAAACATGGTAACATACTGATATAAATTTGTCGAGGACATTGGAAAGCCATTGTGGTCTTGTAGCTGGACCCTTGCTTGATAATGAAGTGATTCTCTTGCCTGTAATGCATAGGACTATGGATCATTTTTGAAAAGAATATAACGGCCATGTAGTTTAAACCACATCAGTCAGGGCCCCATCCGTGTAAATATTGGAATAAAAAAGTGGGTGTATAAAAACGTGGGAAAAAGTAGCATATCAGTTAATCCAGATTGAAATATAAACATTAAAATATAAGTATAATATATTAGAATATATATTGTATATTATCTGCAGTGGCTTTATATGATGACTTTATATGACTAATCATTTGTATAAAGTTGCTGGTCTTATTATTGTGCATTGTCATGCTACAGATGTTGTGCTAGTTTCAAACTGAGGCACTAACTACTAGGTAAGCTAGAGCTGTGGCTTCACTTTGTATGAAATTACTACTGGCTGCTACATGGTTTCACGGGCATATAACTCCCAATCCAACAGAAATATAAAAGTAGGCTCTATTAAATATGCAATAACAATTTATAAAGTAATCTTGCATGTTCCTACTTATCTGCAAAACGAGTTTCATTACAATCAATTCAGTAATTTAGCAAAAAAAAATATTCATCACAAACTTATTCCTTTCTCAATATTAGAAGGATATAATTTTAATTTGAGTTTAACTTGACCTTTAGTTAAAAAGAACACCACTCAAAATTAGAAGGCTACTTATAGACAATTAAGCAGCTCCAAAATTTAAAACATACCACACTAATTTTAAGTTAAAAAGCTTCTTATTATTTAATTTGGCCTCAAATTTCGGGTGGGGTTTCTGTATTTAGCTGTAAATCTCCAAAATTCAGCACCTGACAGGATTATTAGAACCAAGAGCCCTAGCAAATATGTTGTAGAGCATTTCATTGAGATATGATGGACACTTCTTCAAAAACTAATACTAATGTTACTGTCTTCAAAAATATTATAGGTACCATAATTTTTGGGATAAAAATGGAACCCATTTCAACGATGACTTTCAAAGATGATGTATATATATGTAGCCAATATTTTATTGAGGTAGGTACCCAATCACATACTTTGTGACTAATCCGGAACTGAATCAAGGTAGTGGTTGGGTTCTATGGTTAATTATGTTGAGTCTAATTATGTGGTTACATCTGTATGTTGATCATTATTATTCACTTATTCAGTCATCATTGCATCATTCTTTACTTATGACTGCACATATACTGCCAAATTGTAGGGAGGTACTATCACATTCTATGTACCTACCTGGCCCCTAAATAGACTTCTTTTCGGATTGTATGAAATTAACTAGTTTTTGCAATTTTCTTGTGATTTTTATGAGGCGATAATAATTAAAAATAAATAGGTAGGTTTCAGGTTCGTAATAAGATTATGTTTGGTGTTAATCTTAACAAATAGTGAGGCTCGCGCAAAGCACCGTCTCGTGAAACGTTTAGGTACCTACTACGTTATTTTATTATTTCGTTCAAACTGCAGCACTAAATGCGCACAGGATTATTTTACTCACCTTTGAAAAAGTAGGTTCTAATGATCCAAACCACATATTTTATAGAATAAACTCACAACAAACACAGCACCATTAAATTAGTGTAACATTGTAAGTGGAATATTTGCAATGAAAGAGCCAATTCTTTTTAAATTAATTTATTTTGTATTCGAACACCGTACACCGATTCTTTTTGCAAATTTTCGGACGATGAATGACTTAGACTTTTGACAGTTAGTTGAGTGACAAGTGTTGTCATACTACTGACAAACAAAACTAACAAACGTCAAATTTTTGGCGGGAACGCGTTGAGGAGATGTGTTTCAAAATTTTTATAATGCGTGTAAATTGTTTAATTTCGGCGCATATATTTTAGTTTCGTGAAGGTGTACAAGTATCCTAATAAATGTGAAAACCGGTACAAAACATGGATATTAGTATTATCTTTAAAACTCCGTGAACAATCATTATAAATGGCCGCCATTTTACGATGATTCCCTCGACTTGACTTTAGCAATGACGACTTGACTTTTTCGATGCAAATAACTTGCAAATAGTCATTGTTTATAGAACAGGCGCGTGAACAGCTAGGTGTCAATGACTTCCTCGACTTGACTTTTACTATGACGAATTACTGTTTTAATCATGTTACATCGTCGTCTTTGCTACTTGTACTATTTCTATGGATGGGCGAAAGACAAAAGATTCGAAATTGATTGAATGCTATGATTGAATGACGTTTAACTTTTATGTCTACCCTCTATTTTCAGTTGACATTTTATTTATTAACAAGTGTTAACGATTATCTTACATATTTTATTAATTATTTAGGTGATTTTGTTTATTTTAGAAAGTAAAGGAAATATATATTAATATTAAATACATAAATATATGACTGTATAAAATATTTCTATCCAAAAAATGGAAGACAGTGTTATCGTAAGTAATTGTATTGATTGATTGAAACTTCTCACCTTACTTCATTATAATACATATTATTAAATTATTGAATTTGTAGGAAATCAAGCGGCACAACAGCTTTACCAGTCCACATAGCAAAGAGGTCCCGATTTCTAAGCGATTAGCACGAGAACGCTGTGATTCTTATCATGCCTTTACAGCACCATCGGAATACAACGTGGTACCTGTACCACAGCCTGTACCAATCTCAAAGGTATCTTCTATAGAATATGATACTTCTTCTATCTCACTGCTTTTAATCATAATATCTTAATAAACAATGAATTGTCTACAAGCACTACAAATATCAATATTTTCAAAGGTAGGTACATTAAAAAATAATCTGAATTTGATCAACCTTCAGAATAAAAACTGATCAAACTCGGAATATTATTAATCGAAGTTTAATATTTTGAACGCGTCCCTGCTTGACACTTGCTTGCCTGTGACACATGACAGTTTGACTAGGATTATTCAAAGATTGTTGGTCTTGGTTGTTTTATTGTTGTTTTATTTATTATATATATGTGTCGAGCTTTGACGATTGACTATTTTTAATACAAATTATGGATAAAATAATAATTAGGCTGAATAAAAATGATGACATTTATTTCTCATTTAAATCAGGCCATTTTGTATAGAACACCACAACGGCTTTATGATCTAAAAATTGTTATTTTGCCCTGCTGCCCTATAGCACTTATCCAAAAAACTAGTTTGACATTAAGCGACAGATGCGTTCAAAATTAATGGATTTGGCATTTCGTAAAAATCTCAATTTTCTCAATATAAAACCTTTAGAAAATAGTCAGAATATTTTGTTTTGCAATTTATTTACCAAGAAACATTGTACAATTGTTTACACACGACATTACATTAATAGTCAAAAGATATAAGCAAATTAAATGTTGTTACTGCGGGCATTACCAAATATGGAGTTTGCTCGTTTTCCCAACCGTCCTCCCTTCGATCCTTAGTTGCTCTCAGTTTTATTTCTTTTTAGGTTTAATATTCAAATGTTTTCACATATTTTAATAGTTTAAAAAACAACAAATCACCTATTTATTAAAAAGTGAGTCAATAAATAATTTTAAAAGCAGTGTCAAAAATAGGTCATAGCCAGTTTAGAGGTTATGTTTTAAAGGGAAAATAAATAAAATAATAATTGTATTGTGTGTATTGTTGATGTAAACAGTGTTGTTTCGCGTTGCAGATGTCGTTTAGAGTGGTGCGTAGTTCTAAATTCCGCCACGTATACGGGCAAGCTCTGAAAAGGGAGCAGTGTTATGATAATATAAGAGTATCCAAAAGTTCCTGGGACTCTACGTTTTGTGCGGTGAACCCTAAGTTTTTGGCAATAATCGTCGAATCTGCCGGCGGTGGAGCCTTCATAGTATTACCACACAACAAGGTAAGACTAGACTTCTAGTTATAGTTCTTGGACATATTTTCAAACACAACACTGATATAATATCCCGCTGTCTTCTTTGAAAAGTGTTAATGCTTTAAACCATTTACGATTAATGACGATGTCAGTGTACGCTTCTGGCGAATACCCGACTGCATTGCAGAAGGTCATGGTTGCAATTCCCACCAGGAAGAAAAATTGATCTTATAAAATAAATATTTTTTATGATCTGCATTTCTCTCTATGTAAGTAGCTTACCACGGCAATATACTCTAGCAATATAAGTAGCTTACCATGGGGGCTAGTAGATGGTGTTATGTATGATGTTCACACAATTTAATAATTTACTGTTATCCATTCTGATGAATGATTGTTATGTTATGAATGAAACAGTATAAAACTTATTGATAGAAAGAAATCCCTTATAATAAAATAATTGCGAAAGTAACTCTCTGTCTGATATGTTTTCACACATAAACTGATAAATTGTTTTATCAATTTTGGTCACAATATTCCCTCGAGATTGGAATTTATATAGGTAAAACCGCTGACATTAAAATTTATTGTAAGGGTTAAATGACCTTTGAGACTTACATTATTTGTTAATTTTATCTTGAATTTAAACAACCAAATGTGTTAGGAAAACCTTGGTTCCTATCAGGAAATTATGGTAATAGAATATGACCTAGAATTAACAAAGTCACAATATCCTAATTACATAAAGATACCTATATAATACTTTGTCCTAACTGACTGATGAATCAAACGCACAACCTAAACTGTTGATAGTTTAGAGCTGAAATTTGGAAAGTGTGTTCTTCATATGATGTAAATCTGATATGGTGGAGACGTATGAGCAAAAAACCAGATTTCTGATGTTCTTCTGTTGCATTGCTGCATCTTCGGAACAGCACTCTGAAGATGATGATGGTGACTGGACTGGAGTATGTCAGTTTCTAATACTCCCCCCAAAGGACAACCGTCACATTTAAATCCTAATGTTTCAGAGACTTTCCAGTCAAAGTTTCTTTTGTTCAAAAAACTAAAGAAACATTGTAAGTAGATCCATAAAAAAATTAATAATATGAAAGTTTCTATTTCAAACAACAGAATTTCATATAATAATATTATCAACAGTTTCCGAACATTTATCAGCATATTAGTTGAGTAATGAAATATTTGTGTTATCTTGTTTCAATTGTCATGTACGAGTGGCAGCCACTAATTATTGTGTTACCATCCTTTTATCTGGTACACAAACATTTTGTTAATGGACAATGTTTGATTCTGGATGTGTCCATACATTTTTCTATGCATTGAAAGGTAGCAAGCGGTTTCGCTACTCTTCATATATATACATATAAGGCCAGCTACAGAAAGAAAGTTTTTTGCTGTACACACTGCTGCAAGGTGCTGAAAGATAGATTTGGCAAATTTTGTTAAATTTGGGATTCATTTGCCATTAGCTGCCCACCAAGAATAAGGGTCTCGTATGGGTGTGTGCGATGCACTAAACGGCTAAGTTCTGCCAGATATCCGGCTATTTGGCCACATGGTTTGCCAAATATACATTATCCGGCCAAACTGCTATTCGTTTCACTCTAGTTTTGACTATGTTGCAATAGTCTCGGTCGAAAGAGGACTGATATTCTATACATAATATTATAGTCATATTGCAAGCCTGTTTGAAATAACAATCTCATATCACTTTATCTAAATGATTGTAGGTAATTTTGATAATGATCAATCATCAGATCATTAGATACAAGCATTATTAGTGTACACCTGATAACATCTGAGTCCAAAATAGAAACTTCGGAATTTAGGTATTACATACCTACATTTTTAGGGTTTCGTAGTCAACAAGAAACCCTCATAGTTTTTATATGTATACTAGCTGCGCCCAGCGGTTTCTCTCGCGTTAATCCCGTTCCCGCGGAAATATCTGGATAAGAAGTATGTCCTTTTCCTGGTTCTAAGCTACCATCCCACCAATTTTCAGCCAAATCAGTTCAGCCGTTCTTGAGTTATAAATAGTGTAACTAACACGACTTTCTTTTATATATATAGATTACAGTTTTTACTGTGTGTACCGTGTCCACAACTAGCCCTTTAACTGGCGCGTTCAGGTCATTAAGTACTAATTCCACGACTAAAAACCGAAGTGGCAATAGATAAATATAACATACTAGCTGCGCCCCGCGGTTTCACCCGCGTAAGTCCCGTTGCCGCAGGAATATCGGGATAAAAAGTAGCCTATGTGTTAATCCAGGTCCCCAGCTACCTATGTTCCAAGTTTCATCGCAATTGGTTCAGTAGTTTTTGCGTGAAAGAGTAGCAACCTCACATACATAAAAACTTTCGCGTTTATAATATTAGTAAGATATTAACCATATTTATCTGTTGCCACTTTTGTTCACAATTTTGACGATAAAATTCAACGGCTATCTTTTTCGCTCACACTTAAAATAACATATGTACATTTCGCTCTTGCTTCAAATTCGAATTATAAGTACATCTTGGTCTTCCTTCAGAAGTAAACAGGTAATTTACCCTCGCTTTTTGTAGCTATAGAAATTAAAGAATTCGCATTTAAAATTATTTGTTTCATATGAAACGTCAATGAGTAGCAATGACTAATTTCATGGTCTAAGCCGTTTCAACTTTCAGCATAATTTTCGCTGACTTAAATTACAAAGTTAATTAATTTCACGATCCAATTATGTAGCTCAGAGAGAAACTGCAACATTTATTGTATTCAATTAAACAAGAATTAACTTTAACAAAATGTGTGTGTAAACCCTTCTAATATTATGAAGGAGAAAATTTGTTTTACTACTTCACGTAAAAACTATTGAGCCGATTGTGATGGAACTTTGTAAACAGAAAGCTTCAACAATGGATTACACCCGTACGCTGTCACGGGCGCGCGTTCGGCCGAGCGGTAGCACTTTTTCGTTCATTTCTCAGGTTCTACTCGGAAATACTCTGATTTCGATGCTAAGTATACCACGACCAAACCACGACCAAAAAAACGAAAATAGAACTACTTATCCAATATTGAAAACCAGATTTGAATCGGATTAGTATTTTTTAATTGTATAAGGAACAGACCGAGAAACAGACAGACAGACATGAATTTTAGAAATTATATAAGTAATAAAATAAATAAATAATTCCTGTGACGAACACACAGCGCCATCTAGCCCCATGGTAAGCTGCTAAGCTTGTGTTACGGTGACTAGACAACGGATATACTACTAAGTAATTTTGTTCTACTACTTATCCTAAGTCCCCTAGACAACTTTTTTTAATATTTCGTAAATTTGTTTTTATTGCTCAAGGCATATTTGAATGTGAAGTGAATTTTTGAAGATAAATTTTTCCTTTAAAAATATTTCTAACTTTTTTTTATTTATTTCCAAGTACAGACTTTTTGTGCTCTCTTCCTTTATAATCTTCTACTCGTATGTCTTATAACATACGAGTTGAATATTATAAAGTATAGAAGAGAAAATCACTGAGTCACTCATCTATATATTATATCACGAAATCTCAGAAACTACGAGTAGTTGTAATATTATAAACGCAAAATTTTGCAAGTATGTGTGTTTGTAATGACTTTGTTACACATTCACGCAAAAACTACTGAACCCAGTGCGATGAAACTTGAAATATAGAAAGCTGGATACCTAGAATAACAAGTAGTCTTTTTTTTATCCCGATATTGTCCGGTTATCGGGACTAATTATATAAATCCGAAAATTTAGATATTTATTTGTGTCATAATTTCATATTTTCCAGTGTCTTATAATCGCGTGATTTTTATTTGTTTATGTGTCAATCACGCAAAAGTGGCTGAACGGATACCCCTCTTAGCAACGTCTCTAAGTATAACTGTTAGTTACTAACTTGCAACACGATAAATTGAACGCTTCATTATCCAGTACCATTTCAGTACTTACGTATATCAGATACCTATATGCAACACGATAGCCGATCGTCGCGATCGCTTGTACGATACATGGTTGATAGATAACACCATTGCATTGTCGACGAAATAAATGAATGGGGTGTGACGTTCTATCTATACCATGAAATAGTTGTTTCAACTTATTAGTAGAAGCCGAGACTGGATTAAATCGGTCGAATAAGGTTCGAACAGCAAATTAAGGAGGTTTATCAAGTCTCGGCTCCTACTAACGTTATATTACTACTGAGCCACTCACCGTACCCTAATCCTAACTTTTCGCCGCTGTCTCCTCACGTGAAACTGGCCAAATTGCTCTAAGCTGCTAGCAGAAGGCCACAATAAAAACTTTTTAAATTCACACCATTTGTTATCAATATCATAGTTATAATTTTCTTGGGTCTTAATAGCGTGTTAATAGTGTTGCCGAAATATCGATAGTTTCACTATCGATGGTTTACATCGAAAATCATGTACCCATCGATAGGCCTATCGATGGTATCGATAGTATCGATACTATCGATACTATCGATAGCATGGTTTACAATAATACTATCGATACTATCGATAGTATTGATAGTATTATATAATAAAAAGCAATATTATCGATAGTATTGATAGTATTATGCACTAAAAGTAAACTAACTATTGATAGTATCGATAGTATCGATACTATCGATTAATCTATATTATCGATTTCTGCTTAAATTTCGATAGTATCAGTCATAGTGCGGTGTTCAAGTATCAGATAGAATAACCAATGCAAACCAAATAATGCTTGTCGACCTGGACTTAGACAAAACAACACTGAACTGTTAACAAAACAACACTGAACAAAACTTCACTGGCATTCTACCCACTGCAACTTATTAAGATGATTGATACTATTGAATTTTAGGCCACTATCGATGGTACGAAACAATCGACAGTATCGATACTATCGATAGTATCGAGTGCTCTCATGCAATACTATCGATAGTATCGATACTATCGATAGTTTAGTTATTTTTAATGTATGATACTATCGATAGTATCGATAGTATTGATCGTAATCGATAGTATTAGTACACACCAAGCTATCGATAATATCGATACCATCGATAGTATCGATACTATCGATAGGCTATCGATACTATTGTTTTTTAATGAAGTATCGATAGACTATCGATATGCTATCGATAGTCGACTATTGATCGGCAACACTAGGTGTTATTTATTTTCTTTCCTCGACGTTTTAATTATGTTATATTGTATGAATCTTTGTCGTGAGGAGACAGTCAGATGAGGTTTACCAAAACTATCGTAACAAAGTTATAAAAACGCGAATAAGACTGTAAAATGATGTAAATAGTAGACTATTGTTTTCCTGTTTTACTAGACAGACACATCCCACTAATATTATAAATGGGCGTGTACTTGGTATGCAGATTGCTGTATATCTGAATAAACAAATAGGATACCTCGATATTGCTGCATAATCGGGAGTTAGTTACGCGAGTTTTTGCTTGAAGGAGTAACAAATATACTCCTTTACTTACTTACCCACAAACTTTCACATTTATAATATTAGTATAGACTATAGATGTTTACAAGACATCATCAATCAATTTAAACCGTATACTAGTCAAGTATCTAATTTTAATTAGGCCATTACTAATTTTGCATGACAATCTCATCTATCCATAAACATCACCGGCGAGCGCACATTTCTGTAAATACGCACGTTACCTCACGGCGCGATTCCTCGCTGCGCGCGCACCGGCCGGCGTATTTGGCGACGCGGTTCGTGACACATCCGACTGGAATCCACTCCACTAACCTGATGGTTTACATTGAACTAAGAGTATTACAGTTTTAATCTGTAATACGTACTCTCATACACTGTAACTTTTCGTTGTACTTAACCATACTTGGTAAAGTAGGTACCTAAAGGTAGGTAAATAATATCTATCTATCTACCTACCCATACACAACGTCAGTCGTTTAAGACAAATTAAGCCAGATACCTACAACGGGAGGGTTCTGCAGCTTGTCTCCCACATACCTGGATTTATCCTGTACTGTCGGTGTCCTTATAAGGAACAGTTGTTGTATCTGGGGTAGAAACTGACAGACCGTCAGACAGACAGTGGAGTCCTAGTAGTAGGGTCCCATTTCACCTGCGTAAGTCCAGATCACGTCAGAATTTGGAGTAATCTTTTCATATTGGATTGCAAACGAGCGGACAAAGACCACTTTCTCAAAATTTCATGACTTGATGACTGTAGCTATCGCCTATCAGTTAATATACATATAGTTGAGTCCTGACGACTTTGAATTTTATCCACATAGATAGATTATGAAGAGACTAGCTGCGCCCCGCGGTTTTCCTCGCGTAAGTCCCGTTCCCGCGGGATTTTCGGGATAAAAATTAACCTATGTTATTCCAGGCAATCGGTTCAGTAGTTTTACGTGGTTGAGTAACAAAGTTACAGATGACATATATACTTAAAAACTTTCGTGTGTATAATATTAGTAAGATATGACTTTTGTTATGCCCACTTTTCTCAGTCTCAAGAGCTAGAAGCTTTATAATATACCCACCTACTATCTATAATGCAGACTTTAGCGCATAGTTTCCCTAAAATTTAAATACTTTATGGAATGAGTTTTATGACTAATAATCCAGCATCTTGTACGCCTCAAATAATAGAACTATAAAAAAATCCTTGTGAACTCTAAACAATCAGCATATAAATATATCCGCAGACAAACACTTTATTGCCCTTAAACCTGAAATCTTCCACCCTTCAAGAGCACTGTGTCAAGACCAAATACTGTAAACGGTGTTAAAATTAGACCCAGTAGCTGCATATAATGCGAATAGGACTCAAGGCGATATGTTTTAATCTGCGTAACTAATTTGACACGTACTTACTGTCAAGCGCTGATGTGTGGCTGATGTAGTTCTATATATCTTTAGGCACAGTTTACCTAGTATTTGGTGCGCCTCGCGGCGTACTTTTCTTTACTATCCTCTCTCATCCGAGCGCGGTTCTCGATTGCATCCCTCATAGGACTTCAGGGTCCGTTAAAACACCGAATCTAATTTGGGGTTGGTACTTTGTCGTTTTTCGCGTATGATGTATTAGAAGTTTTCTATTTGATATCACTTCGAGTTTTTTTTACAAACGATAAATGAGCGTAACTCACATGATAAAAAGTAATGATATTATGGTCGAAGATGTATTACGCTTATCTAGAAGATAGGAAGACGACAGGGGAACAAGATCTCGTCTGTCTTAGTGGCTTTAGCGGTCGGTCTACGCTTGGCGCTACTACTTAGACCTGTAGGTGGTAACCAACCGCGACTGAAGCTTTCCGCCAAGAAACTCCTTAATTTCAAAATTCGGACCAGATTGTGTTTTTTAGGATTTACTGAGCAATTTACTTTCTTCTGAATTTTTCCTTTAAACTTTGAGATTTTCTTGTGACCTGACTAAGACCTTTCTATCGATTTATTGAGAAATTACAGCCATTTTACTAAAAAATAAATTGTTTTAAAAGTTTTTAATCATCTCTTCTTCAGATCACGTCACCTGTCCATCCTTTTCTATCCATACTATAAGTCTATAACGCACCAAAACAAATGACCACCCGACCAGTTACTGTTATTCTCGTCCCTTCGGTTATGCCAATTTGTATTAGTTAAAGATTGTGCATTGGGCAACGGACATGCTTTATCTTATCTATCATGTCATAAACTTCCACCTTCAATTGTTTCGATGATTCATAGTTTGGGATGTACCGAGGTATTCCGTACCCCAGCTATAATTAGCACCATTATTGACAAATAATCTATTTTTGTTAGTATTGAGTAATAATAACACAGCGCGAGGAAATCGAGGGCCCGCCCACGCACCGGGCGAGAAAAGAGCGGAGTGCAACCGCTACATATCGTGCTAAACCATTGTACGTGCCTGTTGCTAACTGGAGAACCTTTATAATTAACATGGAATTTGTTTAGTGGAGATTCGCAGGTTATTTTCGATCTTTCGAATCGTGTCAACCAACTCTTTAACCCGCCAGGGTCTAAAATTATATGGCTACGGCACGGCATCACCTGCCCGTCGTCATCGACCAAAAGGGGTTTTCTTATTGGGGGGCTTCTAGTCTTAACGCCTAAGCGGACTTGTCTGTATTCCGATAAGTGGTGGTGCAACCATTGAAAAGTTAAAATTCTTTATATAGAAATATTTTTAAATGAATTTTAACTTTTACCTAATAATTTTAAAACGTTTTAAATTTAAGGAATTTAGCGTGGTTTCGGAACGCGCTCACCGATGAAAAGAAACCACAAGGAAGACGTGTGGGATGTTGTTCCTCTGTAGTCTCCATATCTGCGAAATGAGCGTGATACATTTTATTTCAGATCGTTAATCACCATCTGATGAGATAGTGGCCAAACGCTCACCTTACGAATATTAAAAAAAGCTGTACTATTCAGCTCCTCATTGATAACTGTTAGGCACATAAAGCAGACCATGAGATGGATGACCCATTGTCTCCTCGGCCCTTTCACATATGAAATGCGTCACGCAGTGTTGCTTGTTACCCTGTTTGACTAAATAGTAACACCATCATAGCACAAAATGATAGAACTCATTGTTTTAGAGATAACTGCCAATAGTTCACAGTCGAAGTTCAATTAGCATGTGGATGCTGACTGGTGGTAGGCTTTCGCCATGTTGCTTGTCGGTTAATAGTTGAGGGTTTTTGACTGCAAAAAATTGTGCGGAAAACTTTTGTGTAATTTGTGAACGCGATAGTCCAGCTACGCTAAATTAGATTATATCAATCGGTTGCATGCACTACCTGCGGGCTAAAGTGGTTTTTCCGTACAATATTATGAAATATGTGCCAATTTTATGTAATACTAGCAGCATTCCCGTGTTGTACCCGCTTAAGTACGGATCCTGTGGGAATTTCAAATAATAATTAGTGATCTTAGTGGATACCTCACAAAGATCACATCACAAAGAACACACTCCAAATTCATGACTCTAGAACCGGTGGTTTGGACTCGTTGATATATAGGTCAGTCAGTCTGTCAGGACATTTTATTCTATATAGATTACCTTACTATGGCTTCTACCCAACTAACAAATCAACCTCAAATGTAGCTATATATCGAGAACAGAGCAGTCGCATATCCGTGGTAGACACGTTACTGCAATGCGAAAATGGCCCCACTTTTAGCACTTTTAAGTAATACAATGTATCTACAGTAGCTCCACTTAGGACTAATCGGATACATGTTGGTGATAGATCTGTGTTATTTTTATCTTGTTGGTGTTATATCAGTGGCATTAAATCAGTTGTAACACAATAAAGAAGCAATAGGGTCACAGCGACACCGATGTATCAAGTAATTTGATGATATATTGGTGATTGTGATTCTATAATAACTATACATTGTTGGCTAGTATTTTGGCAGAAAAATATCAATAATAACTTTGGTTAAGGTTTTTAAATAATGTTAGAAGTTACATTTGAATGTCCATTTTGTTTTAAAATTTGTGCGTGTAATTAAAAAATCATAAATAGTGTAAAATCACATGTGCTTGGAATTCTGTTGATAAATTTATGGTACAATATTAGTGTTTTTTCAGTGGGCCTCTCTAATTTATACTTTTTAATAAAATAAAGATGATTTAAATTATGAATTGATTTTGTAAGCAGCATTATACAATTCATTAGTGTTATCATTGCTACTAAACAAACGATTTACAACATCTTGCAGCCATTACAATATTTAGGGTTATCTTAAAACAAGAAGATAACTAAGTCCGTCCTAATAAAACTTATAAATTCCTCAGTCTTCTTAATCTGCACTCAATCAGGAAAAAATGGTACCCGAGAAAATGGCAAAAGCGATTAAAAACACAAAACTTAATATAAAGTAGTTGTCTGATTAATATTTTGTTAATTTGGCGACAAAACCCATGCAATAACGCAGAAAGGTCCAGTAAATGAATTTCTGTGAATATATATATGTCTATTTAGGTTTAAATTAGAAATAAAAACGTTTTTATGTCAATAAAGATATATGAGCGCACACATATCTTCTTTGTAACTTATTAACGTTATTAAAGATCCCTTATCAAATATTTAGCACTAGTGTTAATAGATGCTTATATAAATCATATCTGAGATATAAGAGCTTCAATGACATCCATTATATCACGTGTTAGCTACAGTGGTGATCAATATATAATTAGCTCGATTTTAGTGATCTTAAAGCCATATTAGTTTACTTTTGCGTTTTAATGGCATCATAGAACCCATTGTGCAACATAATTGTTCTTTATTCAAGTTAAAAGTTTCAATTTACTGCTGTGTTATATAAGTTGTATAAAGTAGCTGACAAAACGTTTATGTCGTTAAGTATAAAGGCAATTGAGCTGTTTAACCTTATACAGCTTTTAAGCGTTTTAAAACACAGATATACAGAAAGCAGTTATAGAGTTACGTATATACAAGTTAAATATCATTACTTAGTAATAAAAAATTGCCTGTTAACTCAATTTTGCTAGTTGGGTAGATACTAAAGAGTTATATTATAATTACATTTAAAACGAAATAACGCGAAATCGCGACTCTGCAAACAAAATTGTAAATTCGGAACGCTAAAATAATATGAATGAAACATGAAGCAGACTTTTATGAAAATAACGATCGTTGCCAAAATATAATCTGGGTTATTCTATCTGTAAACCGAAGAAAAGATCAACGTCCTCTATGAAGGGTGTGGGAAAACATTCTCATTATCTATCTCACTTGACAATCTAGCCGATATTGTTTTATCCGATCAGATATAAAATCGACATAACTACTATAATAGCGAGGTTTTCAGTAGAGGAATTTTGAAATACTGCCACCCCTACAACTCAATAGCCTGATAAAAATAATGACAAAGATAAAATTAAATATTTAAGAAGTCTATGGCCGCGATTGACCACAAGACATGTACATTTGTTTACTCTTTTTAGAAAAAGTGTCTCAAATCTCTTGAGGAATATCAGGATAAAAAGCAGTCTATGCGTTAATCCAGATATCCAGCTATCTGCATACCCAGTTTCATCGCAATCAATTTCTATCAATCATAGTTTTTGCGTGATTGAAAAAATAAATAAAATTCTAAACTTTTTTAGTTATAATATTAGTGGGATGACTCCTCATAGCTCCAAAGGCACTTAAATCAGTCCTTAGCGTCGCATCGACTACATTGCATTTCGATAAATGAAGCAGAAAAAAAACGCAATTCAAAAAACGTTAGTTTGATATCGATGTTTGTTAAATACGAAAATACGAGTAACTACGCTATGCAAACTATTTAATAAAATCACCGTGACAATTTGCCAAGTGCAACTAAATTAATTGAAAATCGTAAACTAAGTATTTATAGCATAAATATTGTGATTAGAAAGTAGAACACGTTTTTTTATATATAAATAGTTATAATATAAAGATACTTGCCAACTCAGTAACACGATATTGTGAAATCTATTTTCATCGTTCTTCGGAACGAATTTTGTAAATCTGTTTGCAGATATGTAACTTCACCTTATAAATAGTAATTTATCTTCTTCGAATCTTTGTTTTTGTGTGCACGACAGACGATAATAATTGAAGGTTGAATAGAAACCATTTATAACGCAGCCATGCCAAGTCGAAGCTTAAATCTCGTAATCTTTTCAATCACAACATTCTGATTTGTTAATTGCTAGTAATTATCTTGTTTCCTCAAAGAATTCCGATTTATAAAGATACCAATTACTTGCAGATTTCGCCCGCATAAGTCCCGATCCTGTGAAAATATCGAGATAAAATGCAGCCTACGTTACTTCCAAAGATGCAATGTAAATTCATATTAAATGTTAATCAAAATCTGTCCAGCGGTTTCGGAGATTACCCAGTACATACACCAACGATACCTCTTATTAGAATAGATTGCATTCGTGATGAAACATTATGTGCATTGTTGGCTTCGGATCTATTGAACAGTTCTTTCCACTGGGCATGGTCGACTAAGTTAAGGACGCGACTCATGTGAAATCCCTTCCGATTGAATAGTTTTCTTCATAACCGGTATCAAATAGATCTTTAAACAATGTATTATGTTATTGTACATGATACAAGAAGTGTCCCCTTCATTTCAAAAACAATAAAAAATAACTTAAAATACCACTATTATACTTGCAAAGTTACCCCTGTTTTACAAAATAAATCAATTTTTCTTCTAAATCCTTAACCGCTATATTTTCTTACTAGCTGCGCCCCGCGGTTTCACCCGCGTAACTTCCTATACCGTAACGTTAATGATCCCTCACGTATGTCATACCAGGTGTTGCTTAACGATCATTCAAAGTACTATATAATATTTCTACCTCTAAACCAACCCTGTACCAAGTTTATGAATATCGGGTCACCTGCTCTTTTTCACCCATCACGTATTTTGTACCAAGTGTTGCTTAACCCGTACGATCATTCAAAGTACCCTATATATTATTTCTACCCTGTACCAAATTTCATTCATATCGGTTTACGGGTTGTTGAGTTAGAAATAGAAATACACGACTTTATTTTTCAGAGCTGCCGTCCCGCGGTTTCACTTGCGTAAGTCCCGATCCCGAGGAAATATCAGGATCAAAAGTAGACTGTGTCACATCTGGATAATGTAGTTTTCTATTAGTAAAAGAATTTTTGAAATAGGTCTAGAAGTTTCTGAGATGACCCCCAAAATACATACATACATACATGTTACCAACGTAACCTCTTTAAAATATTAATTATCAACATAAAACAAAATATTAAGAATCAAAAGTACAATGAGATATTGCAAAATAATTATTAAAAAGCACTGCAGTTTGGTGACACTACCGTCTCGCATGGAGCCGACCGATTGAGCCGCGCGGCATGATGCCTCACAGAGCTGGCTGGCCACCCTCATCATCGTCGCCCGCTACGTGTATATGTATATGCACGCTTGGTACTTATTAATTATTTATTGTGGAGTTATTTTAAAACTGTAATATCTCGTGAGATATTCATTGAAATCAAGTGATGTTAAGGACAATTATGTTTAAAATTAAATACTTTTAATGAATAACGTATTTATTTGGATAAGGATTAATATCATATTTACAAAATTACCTTCGGAAACAATGCATTGTTCTACAATAAATTTTATTACTCTAAAAGATGTTATATTGAGTCAACCTTAAGAGTTAGACATATGCTGTCGCGGACTATTTATTAGATCCTATTTAGAGGAAGAATTCTCTCATAAATGGTTTTTATGTAACTTTGACCGTGTACTCAGCGCACGCGACAGTATCTCGGAAAAGGGGGATTTTTTTCCCGTTTTTGCAACATATTTCATGGATGCTCCGCTCCTATCAGTCGTAGCGTGATGTAATATAGCCTATAACCTTCCTCGATAAATGGACTATCAAACACAAAAAGAATTTTTCAAATCGGACCAGCAGTTCCTGAGATTAGCGCGTTCAAACAAACAAACAAACAATCAAACAAACTCTTCAGCTTTATAATATACTATTCAGCAGTCGATGCCGCATTCGGCATAAATATTGATAGTTTACATTGAATAAAATAGCTAAAAATTGAAAGAAACAGAAGTTGTTGGCAACTCTTGCCCGAGGTATGGTGCCCAAAATGCTGGCGGCATGTTCGCGCTTGATTGCAAGGCTTGAATCACCAGACGCGTCGACAAGGCGAGCCGATAGTTTATTAGACTTTCTAGTAAGATTGTTCCGGCTAGCTAGTCTTTGAGAAGAAAATACGAAATACGTAGTTATGTAGAAAAAAGAATAAAGTTTATTGTTCTCAGGGTAAAGTTTACTTAGATTTCACAAATACTGTTAGGCAAAGATAAATAATTAGTGATACAAAGTTGAAAGAAAAGTTTTAACGAGAGCACACGCGTCGGCCATGTAAAAATGTCACAGTCTCGAAGAGACGCGACGCGACGCGCGTTTTGCGCGGTAAAAGTAGTTCTCGCGGCGACCGCAAAGATAGTGCTGCCAACTGACACTGACAGCAGCGACGAAAACCCGCGAGACTTTAGGGTAAGGGTGTCCGGCTTACTATAGACTCCCCCTATAGATCAGGTAAACGACCTCGTACCTGGTCTAACTAACAGCAAAGCTAACTCTGCCGCGGACGACCACGCGGACGGCCACGACGACGACGCGGAACAACAGGCGGTGGAACCGCTCCGCTATCGTTATTATCAAAGAAGGGCGTCAAATCTTGAGCGTGGTACTTTCCGATATTAGTCGGTGGGTCATTCGCTGATGATAAAACATAGGTAGTAGGGCTAGTCTTCTTAGTGATCACGTAGGGACCGTCCCTCTTTGGTATAAATTTGGAAGTGATACCTCTAGTGGCGTTGCTGAGTACATGCGACTTGAGCAGAACCTTATCTCCCACTTGATACGGCGGTGCAGGTCGCCGGGACCGGTCTGCTGTCTCTTTTGCCTGGTCCTGATGAGCCTCCACTCTCTCTCGAATCGCCGATAGTGAACTGATGAAAGAGCGTAAGTAAGGTGTAATCTGCGGAACAAAATTTTCTTTATCTAAAATAGAACGCATGTCGTGATGAGTCTCCGTAGGAGATCTCAACTCTCTTCCAAATGTTAAAAAGGCAGGAGTGACTCCTGTAGTTCTACAAACATTGCTATTCATTGCATAGCGGATAATCGATAGCTTGCTTGGCCATGAGGCATGATCATTTTCTACTAGTTGGGCAAGCTGTACCTTCAAATCCCGGTTCTTCCTCTCTGCAGGGTTTGCTTCAGGATGGTACAGAGCTAGAGGTATCAAGTTCTGCTTGATGCCCAAGATGAAAGTGCATTGCTGCATTACAGCGCCTACGAACTGTACGCCGTTGTCAGATATAATTCGGCGTGGTAGGCCGTATCGTAAGAAATACTCCTCTATCAATATCCGGGCACATGCGTCGGCGGTCGCCTCACGGACTGCGAACAGTTCGACCCAACGTGTCGCGGTATCCTCGATGAGAAATACCCAGCGCTTGCCGTTCTCACCTTCCGGTAGGGGTCCGAACAAGTCGATGGCGATTGTTTCATTGCGCTGACTCAGCACTGGCGTCTGAAGTAGGCCAGGAGGCTTCTCGTTCGATGCCTTATAGCGCTGACAGTGAATACACGCCTTTACATAGTCAGTGATGACTCGCCGCATCCCGGGAAAATAATATAATTGTGATACCTTATAATATGTGCGATCGATTCCTGGATGTCCAGCTAGAGGTGAATCGTGGCACTCCTTGAGGATCTCCGGTCTCAGGTCGAGTGGTATTACCAGCTGGGGCGTCTCACTCTCTGAGTCGGGATTAAATCTGTACAAGATTCCTAAGTCCATAATGTAACCGCGGCTGGTCCATCGTCGAGCGGCGGTTTCGTCGGTTCCTTCGACGTCATTAATAATCTTTTTGACCTCCGGGTCGTCGAGCTGTTGCTTTCTTAATTCTGCAGGAGACTTTGTCGGTAGATCTACTATCACAGCGCAAATTCCGCATCCGTCTTTAGTCTCGTCTGTGCAGATCGGTCGGCTAAGGGTGTCTGCCACCCCCTCTCGACGTGCGTCTACCTTGCCGTGGTGGGAGGGCCTAAGCCGCCTGGCATAGCAAGCCAGCTATGTTGGGTGGTGAACTAAGAGGCGCACCGGGTGGGTGTACTTTACACACACTATTTTGGTGTGTGTGGAGTGTACCAACCATAATTGGAGGTGGGTGCCTTGCCTTAATTGGCCGGGCACGTGTGTTAGGGAACTCCCGCGTAACTCGCGTGGAGTAATGGGGGCCTCGCTTTAATTGGCCGGGCCTGGCAGAGTCAAACTGTCGACAAAACCGGAAGGTAAGTTGGTGGTGCGGGGCGATACCTGAATGGCTGCCCTGTCAGTGCAGTCGCAACCGCACCCCCAGGAGGGGTACCTGCCGCCCCCTCTCTTGGGTTATCAAAGTAAGGCTTTGCAAGTGCCAAACCGGCTCTGGCCTTGCATGACCTTTATATCCGTGCTACTCGTGGGATTAATTATGGAGTACAAAAAAGAAAATAAAATTAAAATGGATGAGAAGGAGAAAAAGAGAGAAAGACGTGAGAGGCGTGAGAGACGCAGGCAGGAGATAGAATTATCAGAGAAGAAGAAGACAGAATGTACGAGCCTGGAGCAGACTGAGGATGGAGCGAGGCCTAGAAGCCCGAGGAAGAAGATGAGCAGTTTGGACAGGCTGCAGAAGGAGGTGGACTTGTCTGACTCCACAGGCACTGACACGACATCAATGTCGGGATACCACTCGCCCGCTGAGAGTGTTGCCAGTGTGGCGACAATGGCGAGCGCTAAGAGGCAGTACAGTGGCTCCTCTGGTGATGAGCAATGCGGGAAGAAAAAGGCGGCTACTGCCTCTGGATCAGGTCGAGGGCGAGGACGTGGCCGTGTTCCGACAACCGGGCAATTCATTGGTCCAACCAAGGCCAAACAAGAGCGGCTGGAGCTCCAGAAGGAGCAAATGCGTCTCGAGGCGGAAAGCGATATTGCTGCTGCAGAAGAAGTCGCCATAGAACTGCGGAGAAAATTTCCGACTCAATCAGAGCAGGAGAATTGTGCTGAAGCCGGAGGAGCTGTTACCCCATTAGCAATTGAGCGGCAAACGACTCAGGGGTTAACCGAGCGCATCTCTGGTGACATTACTGCGATTAATCTTGTGGCAAGCAAAAGCAGGAACCTGAATGGCAGGTACGTGCGGCTGTTGAAGGACGCATCGCTCAGCGTTGCAAACGTGGTCAAGGAGCTCAGCTTGCGTACGACCACGCAAGAGACGGCCCTTCTTCAGGCGGAGAACGCCCAGATGAAGAAGGAAATGGTGGAACTCCGCAAGGAGCTCGCCTTGATCAGGGATGAGCTGGCCAAGTCGAGAACCCAGCCGGTTGCTTCGGGTGTTGGTGAACAGCCTTCCGCGGTGCGTAACCATCCGGAGACCAACATGATCGAGGAGCTTAAGCGGTCCCTGATTGTGGAAATCGGGACAATGGTAAATGCCCGCCTCCAAGTCCTTGAGGAGAGGCTTCCCCCGGCCCCAATCGTACGTCCGCCACTGGCGTCTGACATAGTCCGGGGAATCAGACAGTCTCAACCTGTAATAGAGACGCAGACCGTACCACCAGTCTCAGTGGCTACCGGAAAGGGCAAGGGGAAGGGAAAGGGCAAAAAATCTGCGCCGCAGATGTCTGCCACCCCCGGTTCATCATCTGCTGCCCCATGCCTTCCAGGTGCCGTACCTGGCCCTTTATCTAAGGCCGCAGGAACGCCTGGTTCCTCAGGGGTCTGGACAACCGTTGGAAAGAACGGTAAGAAAATGCCTAAAAAGGCGAATGCTGCCAAAATGGAGGCTGTTCCAAAAGCAAATAAGCCGAAATTGCGTGTCCACAGGACTGCGGCCATAGTGTTGACTCTACAGCCACAAGCTGAGGAACAGGGGGATACATACGATGCGGTGCTCTCCGAGGCTAAGTCGCAGATTGATTGGAGAGCGATGGGGATTGAAGGGCTCCGCATCAACAAAACAGCGACAGGTGGCCGCATCCTGAAGGTGCCCGGACCAGCCAAGGAGGAGCAGGCAAAGGCTCTGGCTGAAAAAATCAAGCTGACGCTATCGTCAGAACGCGTCAGGGTCCATAGGCCGGTCGCTACCGCTGAAGTTCGGGTCACGGGACTTGACGACTCTGCAACTGTGGAAGAGCTCACGGCGGCAATTGCGAGTGTAGGTGGTTGCTGTGTAGATGAGGTCAAATCGGGCGACATACGCCGCAATTTGGGCATGGGATCAGCGTGGGTTCGCTGTCCAATTGTGGCGGCAAAGAAGGTGGCAGAAAGTGGTCGCATACTCGTTGGCTGGGTGTCAGCAACTGTCAAGTTGCTGCAGCCCAGGGAGCAGCGCTGCTTCCGATGCCTGGAGGTGGGTCATGTAAGGGTCAAATGCGGGTCGCAGGTTGACCGTAGCGATATTTGTTACCGCTGTGGTCAGCCTGGTCACAAGGCCAGTGGCTGCTCGGCCGCTCTACACTGCGCTGTATGCGCAGCTGCAAACCGTCCAGCCAACCATCGTGTGGGTGATGCAGCCTGCAAGAAGCCCAAGGGCGCCAAAACGGCTGTCAAGAAGAAGCCCGCAGCGGGTGCTATACTGCCCTCAGCTGCAGCCGAGCCAGTTGTCCCGAGTACGTCGAGGCAAGCGATGGAAGAGTTGGTTGATGTTCCGGCTCCTTAATGGACCACGGCCCCTTCCATCGCTATCTTCAGACGAACCTGAATCACTCAGGTGGGGCTCAGAATCTACTGGTGGCTGTGCTAGCAGAATGGGGAATCGAGGTTGCTGTAGTGGCAGACCCATACAACATCCCTTGCGGGAGTAACTGGTTCGCAGACACGGCGGCTGACGTCGCGATCATCTCGAACAGTTCACTCTGCGGGTCGCCCCCCAAACTTATTGCTCGCGGCATTGGCTACGTCGCGGTGCAATGGAGGGACACCATTGTGGTCGGAGCTTATTTTAGGCCAAATCGACCAAACCATGAGTTCGAGGACTTCCTGGCCGAGGTTGGGGCCATTGTGGACCGCACACAGCCTCGGCCGGTACTCTTCCTGGGGGACCTCAACTCGTGGTCACCAAGATGGGGCAGCCGACAGACCTCTTCGCGGGGGACGATTCTCGGACCTTGGGTCGACGAAGTCGGCCTAATGGTTTTAAACCGGGGAACGACAAGCACCTTTGTGAGTAGGCAGGGCGAGTCGATTGTAGATGTCACATTCGCCAGTCCGAGCCTCGCACAAAGGGTGCACAACTGGAGGGTTGAGGAGGCGGAGACTCTGTCTGATCACATGTATATCAGATTCGAGATTTCCGCCCAGACCTCTCTCTCAGTCCAGTCGTCGCCCCAGGTGAATCGGCCAAGGTGGGCGCTAAAGCGCCTTGATAAGGAGCTGCTGGAAGAAGCCGCAATCGTTCAGGCGTGGGTGCCAGTACCAGAGGTCTTGGACGACCTTGACACTGAGGCAGAGAGGTTCACGCGGGTAATGACTAGCGTCTGTGATGCATCGATGCCCCGTGTCAAGCCGCTACGTCGCTCGCGGCAGGTATACTGGTGGTGCGCGGAGGTTGCCTCCCTACGCGATACCTGCATAGCAGCACGCCGCCGGTATCAAAGACACCGGAGGCGTCGACACGGTCGGCCCCGTGAGCCTGAAGAACTGGATTCGGTGGAGGATCGGCTCTATGAGGAGTGGCAGACAGCGAGGAAGACTCTCCGAGCGGCCATTCGCGCCGCGAAGGATCGAGCTCGTGAGGAGATGCTCGCGTCACTGAGTGAGGACCCATGGGGGCGCCCCTACCGATGGGCTAGGGGCAAGCTCAGACCGTGGGCTCCTCCTCTCACTCTAACGCTTGAACCTAATCTCCTCACCAACATCGTCGCCAAGCTGTTCCCTCAACGGGAGGAGCACATTCCGCCAAACATGGCTCCACCATCGGTGGCAAATGTGGAGGAAGAGGAGGACTCCATAGAGGTGACACCCTCGGAGATGAGGATGGTTCTCCGTCGCCTTAGCGCCAAGAACACCGCCCCTGGGCCTGATGGTATACCGGGGCGTGCGGTGGTTCTGGCCTCGAGGCACTTGGGGGACCATCTTCGGAGGTTGTTTACCGTCTGTCTAGAACGAGGGGAGTTTCCGGCTCGGTGGAAGGTAGGCAACCTCGTACTCCTGAGGAAGGAGGGGCGGCCAGAGGATTCTCCGTCGGCGTATCGGCCGATTATCCTGCTCGACGAGTTGTGTAAACTTCTTGAGCGGATAGTCGCCGCGCGCCTGACGAGCCACCTCACCCGAACTGGGCCGGATCTCTCGGCACACCAGTTCGGTTTCCGGCGGGAGCACTCCACTGTCGGCGCCATTTTAAGGGTAAAGAACCTTGCGGAGGAGGCAGTGTCCGACGGAGAGGTGCTGTTGGCGGTATCGCTCGATATCGCCAATGCCTTCAATACCCTCCCATGGTCATGTATCAAGGAGGCCCTCCGATACCATCGGGTCCCTGAATACCTCCGGAGAATTGTCGAGGCTTACTTGATGAACCGCCAAATTGCCTACGACACTCCGACCGGACAGCAGACGTGGCAGATGTCGTGCGGAGTTCCACAGGGGTCGGTCCTCGGACCACTCCTGTGGAACATAGGTTACGATTGGGTGCTTCGCGGCTCGCTCCTCCTAAACCTGGCCATAACGTGTTATGCGGATGACACGTTGGTTACGGCCAGGGCAAGGACGTGCCGCGAGGCAGCCATATTGGCAACAGCAGGCGTCGCACAAGTTGTGGGTCGCATCAGACGGCTAGGCCTGGAGGTGGCCCTCAACAAGACAGAGGGAATGTGTTTTTACGGAGCTAGAGTCCGCCTTCCCCCGGACTTTCACATTGTGGTAGGAGGAGAGCGCATTGCTGTCGGGACGACACTCAAATACTTGGGTCTCGTCCTCGACAGCAAATGGCGCTTCGACGTCCACTTTTTGCGTTTAGCTCCAAAACTGATGGCAGCGGCGGGACCACTTGCCCGGCTCCTGCCTAATATTGGGGGCCCGAAGGCATCAACTAGGCGGCTGTACCTGGGCATCATCCGCTCAATGGCCCTCTACGGCGCCCCGGTTTGGGCCGCGAACATCCCTAATGGCGGCATCAGGAAACTCCTGCAAGTGCAGAGACTGATGGCCATTAGGGTGACGCGGGGATACCGTACCATAGCGGGTGATGCCGCCCTGGTGCTCGCCGGGTCTCCGCCATGGGACCTGGAGGCGAGAGCCCTCGCGTCGCTTTACGAGTGGCGCGAGGATGCGCGGAATCGGGGTGACCGACCGGCGCTAAGGGTGGTGGAAGAGCGTAGGGAGGAACTCCGCCAGGACCTACTGGCGGAGTGGAATACACGGCTGGAGCAGCCAGGGTACGGCCGCATGGTAGTAGACGCCATCCGTCCAGTTCTGGACGCTTGGCTCAGCAGGAGCCACGGGGCATTATCGTTCCGTCTGACACAGGTACTTTCCGGACATGGCTGCTTCGGGAAGTACTTGTGTCGGATAAAGAGGGAAAGTGACGACCGGTGTCACCACTGCTCCAGCAGCTATGACACCGCCCAGCACACTCTGGAGGTCTGCCCAGCGTGGGCTGGACATCGAAACGACCTGGTACAAGTGGTCGGTCAGGACCTATCGTTGATGGCCATAATTCCGGCCATCCTAAATGATGATGGGGCTTGGCAAGCGCTTCGCCAATTTTGCGAAGCGGTAATATCGGCGAAGGAAGAGGCAGAGAGGGCGCGAGAGCTGATACCCGGCACTCAGCGCCCACGGCGTAATCGCCGACGGGTGCGCAACGACCAGTTGCCACCTTAATTTATTGCTCATGGCGTCGGGTTCGGGGGAGCCCGTCGCCAACAAATGAGCCCGAGATGGCGGTGGCGTGTCCACGCCGCCATTCGAGAGGGAAACCCTTTTACAGGGCTGGGAAGAGGTCAGACGCGACCAACCGCTGTCGGGAACTTCGGCCGTCCTGCGGCAGCAAAATCCCGCAGTCCCCGACACTCGCGGACAGGCGGACACCGTGGGTTTTTAGTGGATATACCCCTGGCGCACACCATCTAGACCAGGGGGGACCTCCACTCACCGGGCCGCTCTCCCCCGAGAGCGGCCTGATGGTCTTAATTAGATTTTCCCACGAAAAAAAAAAAAAAAAAAAAAAAAGGGTGTCTGCCACCACATTAGCTTTACCCGGGGTATAGTGAAATTGTATATTGTAAGACTGTAGCTTAAGCGCCCATCGTACTAGGCGGCCTGTAGGTGACTTGAGCGTGAGCAACCAGCGCAGCGGCTGGTGGTCGCTGCCGACGATGACGGGGTGTCCGTCGAGGTAACCGCGGAAGCGGTCGACGGCCCACACGACGGCGAGCGCCTCGCGCTCAGTTGTCGAGTAGTTCCTCTCGGCGGAGGTGAGCAGGCGGCTGGCGTACTCGATCGGTCTCTCATCTTTCGCCTCCCCCTGGAGTAGCACCGCGCCGATCGCGTAGTTGCTGGCATTGGTCCGCAGGATGAAGGGTCTGTTAAAATCGGCTTGAATTAATATTGGTGCCGTGACAAGAAGACGCTTCAGCTCCTCGAAAGCTGTAGCTTGATCTGAGCTCCACATCCACGCTTGATTCTTGCGTGTGAGTTTGGTAAGTGGTTCAGCCACTTTTGAGAAATTTGGTATAAACTTCCTGAACCATGAACAGGTTTGAAGAAATGTCCTTAAATGTTTTATATTATTGGGTACCTGCATGTCTTGTATTGCCTGAACTTTCTGAGGATCCGGAGAGATTCCATCTTGAGTGATGATGTGTCCAAGGTATTTCACACTTTCTCGGGCGAAGACACACTTCTCACGGTTCGCTCGGAGTTTAAACTGTCTCAGGCGAGTGAATACAGCTTCTAAATCATGCAGGTGTTGCTCATAACCTTCTGAAATAAGCAGCAAATCATCTAAATAGGCCAGTACAGTCACATTTGCCAGCATAGGGCAAGAACGGAAGCGATCAATCAATCTTTGAAAAGTTGCAGGTGCGTTTTTAAGTCCAAACGGCATTCTCATAAATCTGTATGTTCCAAAAGGGCAAATAAATGCTGTTTTGTCCCTGTCTTGCGATCTGACGCTTAATTGCCAGAAGCCAGATTTTAAATCGATTGTGCTCATGTAGCAATTCCTTTTTGTTGACTGTAGCAGCTCATCTATGAGAGGCATTGGGTAATTATCCGTCTTAGTGATAGCATTAAGGCGCCTATAATCCACACAAAAGCGAATGGAACCATTTGGTTTTGGTACCAGTAGTGCAGGGGAACACCATGCAGATTCGCACTCTTCTATTACATGCTCATTCAGCATCTTTTCAATTTCTAAGCGCATAGCTTCCTTCTTAGCGGGCGTCAAACGGTATGGGGGCACAGAAATAGGTGCATGCTCACCTGTGTCTATACAATGCTCAGCATAGGGAGTTGCCTCTCCCCCTGGTTCAAAGATGTCCGCATTGTCCGACAAAATCTGCTCAAGCCGGCTTCTGTCAGCTGGCTGCAGCCTTGTGCCCTCATCGTCCCGCAGGAGTGCAGCAGAAGCGCAGGGTATTCCAGGTGTAGGTCCTTCGAACTTCATATTGAATGACTTACAGCGACTACTGGAAAAGTACCAACACTCGTTTGAAAAATCTAATGTGACTTCGGCTGCCTTTAAAAAATCTATTCCTAACAACGTCTCGTTATTAAAAGCCTCAGGTAAAATAATAAAAGAAGTAGGTATAACTTTGTGCTTTAAAGTGACACTTAAAGTTGTAATAAAAATATCAAGTTCTTGTGCGTGGCCGTCTGCAAGCTTAATAAGCCTACGTGTAGACTGAAGGGGATGTCCCTTCTGAAGGAGTAGTCTATACAAAGTATGGCCAGCTATACATTGCTTAGCACCAGTATCTATCAATGCGGTACCACGGAAACCTAAAATCTCAATTTCGAAGATGGGTCGCCTAATCATGTGCTCATGTCTTACATTATTGTTGAGATTATCATTAAAATTATGTTGATAAATGTTATTATCACCACATTGGTCGATATCATTTACATTACATACATTATTTACAACACACGAGTTAAAATTTAATGAATTATTGTTATTACTACATTTTAAGCACTTGTCACGCGTGGTACCTGGTGCACCGCACCCATAGCATGATACTAGTTGAATATTTTGCACTGGATTATTATAAGTTACTGGATTACTCTCACCTTTGTCCATGAGCTTACGACACTGGTCCTTATTATGGCCGTAGCGCTTGCAGTAAGCGCAGAACAGGCGCGCGCGCTGCGTAACTGCACCCAGGGCGGCGTGCGGCGGCGCGTCGGCTGCACGCAGCACCGGCGGAACACGGGCGGCGTCGACGGGGCGCGCGCCGTGCGTGGCCCGCGTGCGGGACTGCGCACGCGCGCTGGCAGGCACCAGCGGAGACTGCGAGGGCGGGGCACAACGCACGTCGTGGCGGCCGTCGCGGGAACTCGTCGTAGTCTGGGAGGCGGCGGTACGCCCGTGGACTGCGGTCGTGGCGAGGAAACCGTCGTCTTCCCGTAGGACATCTTCGACGTCTCGAGCTCGCTTGATAAGCTCCTCGAAGGACGTGATCTCGCCGCGTCGAATCGACCGACGCAACCTGCGGTCGAGCATACCGTACACTATGTCTATCTGAGCACCGGGTGATATATCTCCGGGCGGCAGCTTTGCAAATAATGCTCTCAATTGAACGACGAACACTTCAGTAGTCTGAGAGCCTTGCTGTAGTCTAAACAGCTCTTGATAAATTTTATAGGGAGGGCGATTTTCTCCGAAGGCCCCTCGAAGCTTGTCTAGGGCGTCGGGCCAATCCCTTATTGTATGTTTGATGCCCTGCCACCAAGTAGCAGCATTATTTGTGAGTAACAGTGGCATACCTTTTAAAGCGTTGCTGTCTGTTATAGAAACGCAATTCTTATAGACTTCTACCGTGTCGATGAAACTGTCCACGCTGTCGCCCTCGCCGGCAAAGCGCGCCGTGCACGCTGCGAAGTTCGCGCCGGGGGCGGGAGCGGTGGTAGTCGGGCTCGGTGAGGAGTCGCCGGTCTCGAGAGGTGTGCTGGCACGCTGCAGGCTCGACAACAACGACCGGAATTGGTCGTCGGTCATGACGACGTTGTTTGGCGCGCAGGGCGCGGGCACTGAAGGCTCCATCTCGACGACCGTGTCGTTTAGCGACCTACGTTTCCTCACCATCGTGTGAAATCGTTCTTTTTCAACTGTTGTACTGTTTTTTCACTACTATAATCACTCACGATCACTTGGTTTCGTGGATTTGGGCCCTAAAGTTGAGCGTCCATTTCTAGTAAGATTGTTCCGGCTAGCTAGTCTTTGAGAAGAAAATACGAAATACGTAGTTATGTAGAAAAAAGAATAAAGTTTATTGTTCTCAGGGTAAAGTTTACTTAGATTTCACAAATACTGTTAGGCAAAGATAAATAATTAGTGATACAAAGTTGAAAGAAAAGTTTTAACGAGAGCACACGCGTCGGCCATGTAAAAATGTCACAGTCTCGAAGAGACGCGACGCGACGCGCGTTTTGCGCGGTAAAAGTAGTTCTCGCGGCGACCGCAAAGATAGTGCTGCCAACTGACACTGACAGCAGCGACGAAAACCCGCGAGACTTTAGGGTAAGGGTGTCCGGCTTACTATAACTTGCTTAATCCATAGATTGCCTCAGCGTTCAAAAGCATACGTTTCTTGAGTTTCCAAAGCCACGTATTAATCAAGAAAAGTAATCGCACGAAGACTGCAATTACCTTGCACTAACGTAGCAAGTTTGGCATATATTTCCCTATAAATTGCCGTAACGAGGCCGTGGTGACGGATCAAAAACGACGGATAAATCTAGATGTAATTAGATGCACTTACGGTCCAAGGTTGTTTTTACTTTGAACCTTGGCAGTAGGTATATACTGTTTATTAGGCCGTTAATTTTTAGAATCGGCGGAGAATTCCCACTAATCATTTCTACGTTTTTCTTTTACACATTTTACAAATTATAAGTCGACAGCGAAGATTTAGTTTTTTTAGCGAAGATTAGGGCAAAATTAATCAACGAATAATTTATACTGACTACAATTTTCTCAATAGTACGTGGGACCTGGGAACCGACTGGTTTAAGCGTTAATAATATTAATAGTCCTTAGTCTTTTAACAAATTTACTCGTTAATACTTACTCATACAAACGTTCACATTTATAATATACGTAGTAGGATAAATGCATGATTAGCAAAGGATCCAGATTCAAATTCTGATATTTCCTATCCTGGCCCCAGGTCACTCTATTAATTCAGTTTGCTTTTTTCACAAACTTTTCTGGTCTACATTTCAGGTTGGACGTATTCCAGCTGATCACCCGCTGGTCGGAGGACACAAAGGCCCTGTGCTGGACATAGCGTGGTGTCCACATAATGACAATGTAATTGCTAGCGGTTCCGAAGATTGTGTTGTAAAAGTAAGTTAGTTCTTCTTTTCTTCTTCTTCTTCTTTTCGCAAATTCCAAGAAATAAATTAGGTAATTACTTAAAATTTTCATTTCTTCATTCAGGTATGGCAAATACCAGATGGCGGTCTATCCCGCACATTAACAGACCCGGTTGTGGACCTGGTGTTCCATCAGAGACGAGTGGGACTCGTGTTGTGGCATCCCACCGCACAGAACGTGCTGCTGACTGCTGGTTCTGACAATCAGGTAAATTCTGGTGCTTCCTTTCTTAAAGCCCAACTAAGAGACATAAAAACTATATTTACACACCTACTGCTCTACAAAGTTACTTTATTTACACCTACTGCTCTACAAAGTTACTTTATTTGACCAAAAAGGTCAACGTAAAGAAGGTCTTTATTCCCTTTGCTCATTATGCACCTAGGGCATAAAGTAATTTAAATTTGGAACTAAGGTTCTGGTAGCATACGACCTTTTCGAACTGGCCACCTAGACATAACACATAAAAAAAATAAAATCTGGGCTATTTTTTTCTATTTTCATGGACGAAAGGGTAAAGCAAAAAGTTTTGGTTATTATAAAGCCCCAACTTTTTTTTAAATCAGCTAAGGCCGATGTGTGGTTTCGTCATTTAGATGTAACATTGTTAAATTTAATTAATATAGAGCTGTCAATATATTTCATATATGTTGCATTAATCTATTGTTTTGTTAGTTAAATGCTTATTTTTGTAGCCGTTTTATTGTCTCGCAGTAGATGTGTAAAGTAGAGTATTCACCTCGGTACTAAAGCCTGTCTTCATCTTGGGCGCTTGAATCCCACGCTTCACTCAGGACTCTAGGTACATAACTCCTTCGCTTCGATTAGGAGTTAAGTGGAACCCTATAGAGTCCTTCGTACGCTTTGGATTCAATATGACGCCCGCTATATAAGACAGGACTTTACCTCGGTGCATAAACTACTATTATATGTCTCTTTGTTGCACTCTGTGTATGTGCTCTGACCGTCATAGTCTTCAAGCCCATTAAGTTTTAAGGTCAATCTATGTAAATACGTAAAAGTTAGATGAAACAGGCCTTTTCTATAAATCGGAAAATTGAAGATGTTCCAAATCGGCACCTATATTTTGAGCTCTTAGAACAAGCTACGAGGGCGGCACTGAAAATTTCGGGAATCAAGGAAGTGACACAACATTACTATTTAAAAATGTATTTATTGCTTTTCGAAGTATTCTCCGCGAAATTTGACGCATTTTTCCATACGAAGGAACCAATCATTGAAGCAACCATTCCATGGAAGATGGGGTCTCCAAAATGGCCGTCTTGTAGGCGTCCACAGCTTCTTCAGGTGATGAAAATCTCTGACCACGCAATTTATTCTTTATTTTAGGGAAAGTATAGAAATCAATAGGGCTTAGGTCGGGGCTGTACGGCGGATGGTCTAATAATTCTATGTTTTCTTGCTCAAAAACTCTTTTGTTCTGTGCGCGGTGTGAGACCTCGCATTGTCGTGATGTAAGATGATGCGGCGGTTGCAGTTCTCTTTACGGAGTTCAGAAACGACCTGTGGCAAACAAATGCTAGCATACCATTCTGCATTAACCGTTCTTTGTCCCTCAAGAGGTATAGTCGCAACATGGCCGGTTTTGGGGGCAAACGTGGCATCCATTTTTTTTGCAACACTCCGTGAACGAACAATTTTTGTTGGCTTTAACTCATTTTCGAACACCCAAACTCGTGACTGGTTTTTTGTTTCGGGTTCGTACGAGTATATCCAGGATTCGTCACCTGATACGATGTTGTATACAGCATTTGAGGATCCTGCGTGGAATCTTTCGAGAGTTCTGACGCACCAAGTAACGCGAGCCGCTTTATGCTCTTCACAGAGCGAATGCGGTATCCATCGGGAAAACAACTTTATACACCTAATTGTTCATGCAAGATTATTTGTATTTGACTCATGCCAATGTCTAAAGTTGCCTGAATTTCGCGGTATGTCACATGTCGATCTTCCTCAATCACACACAATCACAAACGTTAATGCTTACGCACAGCATCAACGTTTTCTTGGGTGACTGCAGTTTTTGGACGACCTTGACGGGGATCATCACTGAGCTTGAGACGTCCACGTTGAAATTCAGCAAACCAGCGATAAATTGTGGTTTTGGATGGGGCTTCATCACCAAATGCAGAAATCATCCGGTCAACACACTGTTTTTGTGATAAACCATTTCGAAAGTCATAATAAATCATCGCTCTTGAATTTTCTCGAGTCAATTCCATTTTCTCAACGACTAAACAAGTTTGACAAAACCTTGTGACAAGACCGAGATTCTTTTTTTAAATAAATAAATGGTATTCGATTTTTAAAACCAAGGAATTTTCAATTAAAAAGATTTACATATGACAGGAACAGTGGAAATATTCCATTCCCGATACTTTTAGTGCAGCCCTCGTAATTAATAAATAATCGAATTTTTCAAGCATGTAGACTTGCATTTGAGCTCTTCTCACCTGTTGGGAAGCTGATGTTGCATACTTTAGAGAACTCTTTTCAAACAGTGACGAGGGCTATGAGTTCCAATACATAACAATTCACACGGAAAAGTTGCATGCGTGACGCTTTGGACGCGAAAATGAACGCGCTACCTTAATGACTAGCGGTTATCATTACCCCTCCCTGACTTATAGTAAAAAGGCCAGGGCAGTTCGAGGTGTACTTACAACGAAAAAAGATCTTAAAACTTCGCTTGAAGTTTTAAGTTCGTCGAATTAGTAAACACTTCAAAACATTTTCTCGAGCTTTCGGAAGATACGTAAGTCCCAGTTGTAATCTCTGATAACAGTCATGAGTTTATTTATTATTAAGTTCGAGGTCTTACGGCGACCTGACAAGGAGAAGAATAAGCGCTTGCTTTCTTAGTTCTTTATTTGTGACAATACAGATAGCAATATGGAACGTTGGAACGGGCGAGGTGCTGCTGACCCTGGACTGTCACCCGGACCTGATCTACTCCGCCTGCTGGAATTGGACCGGCTCCAAGCTGCTCACTACCTGTCGCGACAAAAAGATCAGGTATGATGTCGTGTGGTGGGGAAGTCTTCGGTACCTTTACTTGCGTGATGATTAAACTTTATTGGGCCATATCTCTGAATCATGTCATTTTAGGACATTATCTGATAGAATATTTTCCTTGTATTTAGGTCTCCTCTATCCAAATGTGTAGAATTCGTCGTCCGGCAAGTGGCCGAAAAAAAATTACGATGTCTACCGCCGCCTATGCCAAAGACAATTGTTTATTAGTTTAAGATTGCTAATCTTACATCTGATGTTTTAGTTTTTAGCCTGAATTTTGGAACCGTCAACTAATTAAATGGCAGACTGCGTGATGTCTAATAGACCATTGATTTGAACTCAAGATATGCCCATCCTTCTATTTCCTGTAACAAACTTGTATGCCAACCTTGAATAAAATGGTATAAGAGTGCAACATAAATAAGATTGAGATAAATGTGGTTAATTAATTTCAGGATAATCGACCCCCGTAAGGGTGAAGTGGAGGCAGAAGCCATCGCGCATGAAGGAAGCAAAGCGTCCAGAGCTATATTCTTGAAACATGGACTCGTTTTTACTACCGGGTAATTGACAATAACAGTTCCAATTTTAGTTTTAAGAGACTACATAATTAAAATCCTGTAAAATTAATAATGGAGAATAATAGTAATTGATGTAAATCCCCCCTGTGTACAGTTTCAGCCGCATGTCCGAACGGCAATACTCACTGCGTACACCTGACAACCTCTCCGAGCCAATCGTGACTGTAGAGATAGATACGTCCAACGGCGTGATGTTCCCGTTATATGACCCAGATACCAATCTAGTGTACCTGTGCGGAAAGGGGGACAGCGTCATCAGATACTTCGAGGTAACTAACGACCTTCAACGGCGTGATGTTCCCGTTATATGACCCGGATACCAACCTAGTGTAACTGTGCGGAAAGGGGGACAGCGTCATCAGATACTTCGAGATAACTAACGACCTTCAACGGCGTGATGTTCCCGTTATATGACCCAGATACAAACCTAGTGTAACTGTGCGGAAAGGGGGACAGCGTCATCAGATACTTCGAGGTAACTAACGACCTTCAACGGCGTGATGTTCCCGTTATATGACCCAGATACCAACCTAGTGTAACTGTGCGGAAAGGGGGACAGCGTCATCAGATACTTCGAGGTAACTTACGACCTTCAACGGCGCTCTACGACCCTACGATGTATATTTTCAGAAATCTAAATGCCATTTTAGTTTGTGTCAAAATCTGGGACGCAACTCCTTTCAGTATATTTGTTATCTCTGATAGTTTAAGATGTCCCCCTGAAAGCCCATCGAAACGTACACCCTGTATAGTAACTACTAAAGTCAGTCTAACCCTGTAAGAGTTGTCTCCGGACAAACCTTAACGGACAGAAAATAATATATTATAGCTCAAGGTAGTAAAGCGTGAAAGGTGAAGCTGAAAACAGATTTTTTTTTGGAAAATTCAGAATATTTGTTAAAATAATAGAATCGTCGGTAACCCCCAGGTGACTCCGGAGCCGCCGTTCGTGCACTACATCAACACGTTCCAGACGCCGGACCCGCAGCGCGGTATCGGCATGATGCCGAAGCGCGGCTGCGACGTCGCCGTCTGCGAAATCGCCAAGTTCTATCGCCTCAACAACTCAGGCTTGTGCCAGGTGGGTTGGGTACCTTCCCGCGGTCCCGTCAGTCGCCCCAGAGGTTTATACGTTTTCAACTAACAGTAGAAAATAAAGGAGGCGCCATTTTTGTGAGTAAAAAAAAGCCTCCACGGCCATAACGTCACCCTGTGACCCTGGAAGTCTATCATCTCCCAATAACTCGGGCTTATAGCAAGTACCTCCAAGAGACCCCATAGGTCTACCACCTGCCATGGTTGGGAGTTGTCCATACAACCTTGCGATTGTACGGATAATAACTTCCAACAGAAACAGAATAAAGTACTCATATAAAATAAAATACTTGACACTGGCTAAATTTCATAATTTGATTTAAGCCCGAGAAGAAATCTATATTTTTTAATTGCTGTGTCCTGACTACTGACTGAGTAATTGTCTGACTGATGGATCAACGCATAGTTTAATAGAAAAGAGCTGAAAGAAAAAGAATTAATTCATTGTATGATTTAGGCATTCTTTAAAAAAAGCATTTTGGAATACTCCCACGGGATCGGGACTTTGTGGGTGAAGCCGTGGGACACAGCTAGGACAATTATTTAACTCCTTTATGTTTTGCGGAAGACTACGTACACGGTCTTCCGCGACGACATTGTAGCGGTCGCGGGGAGTCGTCGGATGGAGGTAGCTCGCGATCGTTGTGGGGGAGGCCTATATTCCGCAGTGGACGGAACAAGGCCGAGTCCATGATGATATTATCGTTTACCAGGTGGTATCGATGACGGTGCCGCGCAAGTCGGAGCTGTTCCAAGAGGACCTGTACCCGGACACGCTGAGCGACGAGGCCAGTCTCACCGCCGACGAGTGGCTCGCGGGGGAGGACGCCGAGCCGCACACCATGTCGCTCAAGGTAGGGGGGGGGGGGACATTGACACCAGGAAGGGGGTACTCATTCGAAAGGGATCTTCTGAGAGAGGCTACGAGAAGATGATCAATGAGGGTACTAAAGGGATGTCAATTAAAAAGTAGAGAGGCTATAAAACTACTGGGGTGTTGAGATAACGAAGTGGCTATCAATTCGAATGGGTTCTTAAAAGGATTACTATGAGGAACAAGAAGTAATGGGGCAGGAAGGGCGTATCCCCATTTATTTTAATTGGAGGGCGCATTTCGAAGACAACATCCTCTTTAAAATCAGTTCAAATTCAAAAAATATGTTTGTCAATATTTTTTTAGAAACGTAAAGTAAACTATCGTGTCTTCGGAACACGACCTCCAATGAGAAGAAGACACAAGAAACTCATGGGGTTCAATTATAGATTTAGGATTTTCCAAAAAGATCTTAATATATTTAATTGAATAAAAAAATTGAATGAGATCGATGGGGGGTTAAAAGTGGTACAAATATTAAGGGCACTCCTATAAGATATGAAGCAAGTTTGTAAGGAATATAAATATAGATTTTTCTTCTGTTTTCGTGACTAGTCCGACACGACTTCAAAAAAAAAAGTATAATGAGTTTTATATCAGGTATATAAACGTAAGAAGGGAATAAATGGGTAAAATCAATGGGAACAAAAAGTAAGGAATACAAAAAAGAAGAAGATACAAGTGATGATAAATGAAACCTATGTTGTCTTCTTTCTTTTAAAAAATACATTCACATTCCGAGCAACAACGTCAACAACCAAGACGATAATATTTGTTATTCATGAAAAAGTATATTAAAGCATGGATTTGCCCGTTGTTTTGATGTGTTTTTCCTTTAGTGCCAGGTAAGTTTTAGATGTACTAACTTAACAGTTGTATTCGAAAACGATCTTATGCTTGGACTCGGCTTTTGGTACATTTTCGCTGACGTTGATTTTCACTCCCAAAAGCAGGACAACAAAGCATTGATACATGCACAGGGTCGATTGTGAATACAGCTGTATGACAGCAGAATACAGAAAGGCTATTCGAAATTTGAGTTCTACACAGCTAAACAGCTCTCAAACTCAAAAATTCCAATACTTATTTTAAATTTAGGTGCTACTCAAATATTTAAGTAGCCCTCAAATTTTAAGTGACGTTTCTGTATTTAGCTGTGAGTCCCTCAAAATACAGTATGTTTTTAAAAAACCCTGTAATAATTTTAATGCTATTCGTTCATTTTGAAAATCATAACAAAAAGAAATTACCGGGTTTTCAAAACATGATTCAAACTGTAAAGTGGTTAAGCTTGTTAAATTGAGCTTTTATCATGCAGAAATAATAAAGGCTTAAGTTTTATCGAAATTAATACAGCATCTCGTTTTGTTTGACGTTTCTGTTGGCTTCCCTAATTATTCTAATAAAATCATTACCACCCACGTAACAATTCTCTTCTAATTAGACATTTTATATGACTGTTTCCACCCAGTCCCCCATTGACTCGCGACTGGTTTCGTGTGAATGCTAGTTTTAACCCGAAGTCAGCACCAGACTGAGTTACTACTGCTGACTTGCCGCGTGTAACGCAACCTTTACCGGTTTCAAATGTTAGAGTTTTTTACCTCGGTTGGAAAGTTTCGTGTTAGGCTAATAATAATAATTTAGTTGTTGTGTCGTGTTCATCATTTTTTGACAACTAACATTTTTTTAAATTCCTATAACCATTAAAATAAAAGTAACATTGGTCATTTGTTTATAAAATGTCATAAGGTAAAGTTATGTAAAGCGTGTATTGGACAAACGTTGATGACTCATAAAATAACTTTTTAAATTTGAGACTATATTCTAACTTAATTCTTTTGTATAATTAATACATTTTATTCAGGAAGATTTCTGAAGAAGTGTACCTAATTCTAAAACTAGGCACCAACCTTTTTATTCGAGACCGGCACTTTACTCCAATGTTTAAGATCAAGGGATTGTGCAGGAGTGTGAAAGTTATCGTGGTATTGAGGTCATGCACCACACCATGAAGCTCTATGAGCATATAGTTGACTCTCGGATCCGGCAGGAGTTTACTGTTTCGGAAGGTCAGCATGGTTTCCGCCCCGGCCATTTTTCGCCCTAAGAATCGTTGTGAAGAAACACAGAACGAAGATTACGCTTTGCATTTCCTGTTCCCGGATTTGCAGAAGGCCTATGACTGTGTCCCTCGCGTAAAGATCTGGTGGGCGCTGCAGTCCAAAGGGGTGCAAAAAAAAAACATATTGAAACTAACAGAGACATGTACCGATACTCTGATTCTGTTGGTGACATTAAATCTTTCCCCATTACAATCGGAGTCCACCAAGGATTCGTCCAAAGTCCGTTCCTGTATAGTTGAATACTGCACACACTATCCGTAAGAATCCGGAACGCACACAAGCAGCCCCCGTGGATGTTCATATATGCTGATGGATGATAATGCGCTGGCGGATCCGGTTAAGGGACAGCTTTGAAGACATGTTAATGGGTTGAAAAGTAGCTTGAGAACGGTGGCTTACAACTAAATGTAGGAAAGATCGATTATTTCGTTGGACATAGCAGATCCTACACTTGTCTGCGTAGACGGTTATATGGTCGAGCGGTCGGACCAGTTTAAGTACTTGGGATCTGTGTTAAGTGACGAGAGTTAACCGTTGTCATTTGTGACCCCAAAATTCCGGTTTAACTGAAGGGACATGTCCATAAAACTATCATTAGACCTGTCCAATTTTGCATGGTAGTGAGGCGTGGCCAGTGCTTGAACGACATAATCAGGAATTGCGTGTCCCATAGATGAAGATGCTGCGGTGGATGTGTGGTGCTACGCGAAAAGACAGCGTCAAGAACTCCCCCATCAGCGGCGGTCTTCATGTCCTAGACATTGCAAATAGATTTCAAGAATGTCGCTTCGGTGGTACTGTCACATCTTATGTAAACCAGCTAGTGCAAATGGCCTCACTATACGGGATGCCGAAGATCGTACGAAGTAGAAACGCAAAAACGGGAAATCGGACCCCTGGGTCCCGAGAGGGATGCACCTAGGAACATCGCTGGAATGATATGCCGATTATGTCGTCATGAATGGATATAAATATAAATGATAAATAGATTTTTGGAACAGTTTCTTCAGCTATTCTTTACTCGCAGTACTAAGCAGTACAATGCTGTAACCTCAGAAGTGGTCTGATATTAGTAACTATATTAAAATAATATTTTTATTTTGCGTAATTTATTTACGTGTATTGCATTGAATTATTTTATTTTCTTGATAGTATTTCTTGCATATTGTTTATTATACCTACCCTGTAAATAGTAGTCGGAACACCAACAGTAACGTCATAAAACGAAACAGATGCTATAGGCTAGGGGATCCCCTAACCAAACTACAGGAGCGTGCGCTCGTTGTGCAGGGAGGATACGTCTCGGGGCGCGCCGCGCAGCTCGTCGTGAAGAAGACGAACGCACTCGCCCAGGGCAAGGAGAAGGAGCGCTCGCCCACGCCCGCCGCCCGCGCCCGCGACGACGGCACGCCGGTCTCCGCGGCCACGCCGCCGCCACCCGTCTCCGCCGCAGTCGTGAGTACTTTAGCTGTACTACTGTAGCACATCCATCGGAGGTTACGACCTGGCCGGTGGATCTAGCGTCGACATCGTCATCGAAATCTGCATTGCGCAAAGGAATAACGTGCGCAGTGCAATCCACGGCGTTGATTTGCATGCATTTCAAACCGACGCCGTCCATTTGAACTATCATTAAATTCGACGACGTCCCTTGAACTATCTAGCTAGGTTTAAAAAGTTGAAATCGATGAAATCGGCTTCATTCTAAGGCTATTAATTGTAGAAAAAATCGCGCGCAGATTCAATGCGTTGTCTCACTATTTCACGGTGACGATATCTTGGCATTTTTAACCGACTTCAAAAGAAAAGGAGGAGGTTATCAATTCGTCTGTATGTATAATATTGACGGATTACCGAAGACGGCTTGATCAATTAAGATGATTCTTTTTTTAATGGATAGGTGGGAGCCCCAAGATGGTCGCATAAAAATTTGATGTGGATCTGATGAGGGTTTTCGGAGTGATGAACGGAAATGCTTCTCAAAACGCTGTATTCAATTCAATTGTTCATCGATTACACGAAGATAGCTTGACCGATTGATATAATTCTTTTTTAATGGAAAGGTGGAAGCTCCGAGGTGGTCCCATATAAGTTTGGTAAGGATCTGATGAGTATCTTCGGAATGATGGACAGGATAGCATCCCAGAATTCAATAAATTACTCATTTTTGGACTTCTACCAAAAAGAATAGACCCCTAAAGAACTAAGTACAGATTGATTGGGCACCTGAAACCACCTTCTCATCAGCAAACTCCTCAATAATTAAAATTACAGTAGCAATATTGTTGATTTTTAGGTAGGTAGGTATACTAAATGGGTAAAATAAAAAAAATATTTAAAAATTAAAAAACCGACTTCAAAAAAGAAACAAAAAATAATTTAAAAAACATCCAAAAAAAAAGAATTTATAAAAAAGAAACAAAATAACCTCTACATAGGTACAGTGCCACCGACTAATTAATCTGTTTTATCATCTGAAGTCGGGCAGTTTTACTGGTTGGTTCCATATTGTACTTAGTTTGGCTGCCCGACTTCAGATGATAAAACAGATTAATTAGTCGGTGGCACTGTACCTATGTAGAGGTTATTTTGTTTCTTTTTTATCAATTCTTTTTTTAATTCGACATGCCAGAATCAAAGTAATTGGTTCATTGATCGAGTGACCACAGCGACTCCGAAATTTTCTTTCGTCTGTCAGTATATTGCTCCTCTTCTACAGGTCATGGTTTTCAACCGATATTAAAACTTGGTATAAAGGTACTTTGAATTTGTAGGTATCGTCGGGAAATATGTTTTTCTACTAAGGGGGGCTAAGTCCTTGCGAGGTCCAGTGTTTGTAGAATTACTAGTGTAAATTGTTAAAAAAGAGGCTTTTCTTTGTGTATTTAGAGTCACAAATCAAATAAGTTAAGTCTAAAATCAAAATGTCTAACATTTCCAGGAGAAACAACTATCCGACCTTGTAGACGAGATCCGCAAACTGAAGTCCGTGATAGTGAAGCAAGAGAACCGTATCCGGGCTCTCGAGGCGGCAGTGAAGGCTCCGACGCCGACCCCGCCGCCGCCGCCGCCGCCGCCTGTAGTGGCTGCCCCGGCCAACCATGACGACGACGATGATGATGATGATAACATGGCGCCGGATGAGGTCTAAACGAAGAAACTAGTGGCAAGTCTGTTGACCCTAATTACATCAATGTGTAAAGAATACATAAAGATGGCGCTATGAACCATCAAAAATTCTTCCCTTATTTTTTTACCCAGTGGATTAGAGCTCTCGTGGCGTTGTTCGAATCGTGCCCTCAGGGTCAGTAAAAGAGATTGCTGATTTACATTGAGTCAGTGATAGTGACTGACCGAGTAGGTAACTGGCTGATCAAGTCTGACGGCGCTGACTTCTAATTACACCGATGGTGATGGTGTCACCAGAACTTTCATATTAATTTTTTTTTATAGGCAATAACTTTCTGTTCTAATTCAATTTAAATTTATTCACTATATTAAAAAAGATTTAAATTTTTAAACCTTCAAAGCTAAAACACAGAATAATTAAAAAAATAGGGTCAACAAAAACACTAAAGTAATTTAAGACGCGTCTAACAAAGCTTATGATCGATTATCCCGTGGCTATTGACAATGCGAAGAACGCTGGACCATTCAGACAGTGCCGTTTTCCCAGCCGTTATACTAAAACAGTAACTACAGAGATTCAATGCAAAAAATGACTGTAGGTCTATTAGTTTTACAAGGGACTGTCTCCATTAACACTTTAAGACTGTCTTACTGGAACGACTGGGAAATAGGCACCGTGTGTATGGCTCATTAGGTATTTATTACTAGTTTGTAAATAATAAATTAATAAGCGCTGTCTCACTATTTCTTAGTAACGTCCAACGGATACTTTTTCGAACTTTTTGACAAACGGCGAAAATTAATAACCAATTTCCAATTTTAGAGATTACAATATTCGATGATTCAAAACTATAAAATGAGATAGATTGAAAATCAACTTTACAAATTTCGGCCATAAGTCAATGAGCTGACTCATTCATCGGTCAGCGATTTAAGTTGTTGACCAGGCTTACGAGTCAGTACATGATTTATCAGTCAGTGATCTGACTTACTGATCAGTTATGCTTATGAGTCAGTGACATGATTGATAGATCAGTTAGATCACCATTGGTCAGTCAGATGACCTATCGTAGTCAATTTATTATTATGAGTTTAATAGCCCTATTAAACTTGAAAAATGGTCACCTTATATGAGTCAGTCACGAACTGTATGAGTCAGTTCTTTGACTTATAAGTCAGGGAAATGACTTATAGCGTTATTTTTTCCGTTAGGCAAGTTTACTGGGAAGTTGTGAGGTAGGTTTTTAAGTGATAAGTGTATGTGCCTTAAAACATGATCATTGGTGATGTTGTTACTTGCATTTAGTTGGTTTGTTTGTTTCGGAGGCGTATAAATATTAAGTAAAAGTTTAGACCCTCGCTGAAAAACATTGTACAAGTAGTTTTTACCTGCTTTCTAAGATGTCTAATGTAATACTATAAATTGACTTTAGAAATTCAGGGGTTTTTCATTGCTATCTTCAAATTGTCATGAAATATCGCCGATTCAATATCAAAGGCGTGTAAGTCCGAAAACGCAAAAATGCTATTCTTTTATTTTATTTATTGTCGCCTCCGGATTAAAACAAAACGGTATCTCAATACACTAATAACTATTTTTCTTATTTTTTTAAACGTCACGGCTCAAAGTGAAAATATTTTACAAGTCAATAATTAATTTAATAATACTGTATGTAAGTAACTGTTTGTTAAGTCTACCATTTTTCTTATATAAATAAATTGTTTAAACTTTGTTTACTGTAAGTGATGTAGTCATTTTGTAATTTTTTTAATGAAATTATGCAATTTTTTGTCGCTTGTAAAACAATTTGAACTTTATTTCTTTTTAATAGGTTGTAATTTAGTTCGGCACTCTAGTTTTTAAGTGATTATTTTTAAAAAGTTATTTATTTTGACGTGTAACTGTTATGGTTCATATTATCAACAAACATGATCGAAGATAATTTCACTTTATTCAAAACAATTTCGGATAACGTCATAATATTTTATCGTCGAGTAGCTCTAATTTCGAGAGCTAAACTGGCGGATCGACCTCACAAGTCTCAAATTATTTTGACCAAAAATGGTTCAGTAACTAAGATACGTCTATGATAAAAATGCAACTTGTGTCTCGAAGTTATTGGATCAGCAGTTACACGGTTATTCGTCTAGGATTTAACGGTGCTTTCTAAACCTACGCTTCTCGTTGTGGCTCAACTTGCTATTAATGCGTTAATTAATCTTGTCAATTTACCTTATGAACTTTTGTATAACTATTTATAAAAAATAACTTGTAAAATCAACGACATCGTAGGTATTTATTTTGTGGACTGTGGTTAAGTCGATTAAGAAATTGTGTAAATTTGATGATTTGTAAGACTTCTGTGGTGCTTTGGGAGAAGGCACACTTGCGATGTAAAAGGTTACGGGTACGATTCCTTCCGTGACACAATCTTCTATAGACATTTAAATGTAATTCAAAAATACAGTTCAGAAAATAAATAAGTACATAATAATTAACTATCAGAATGGATGGACAATAAAAATTATATGAAATTGATCAAAGTGCTGGAAAAACTGTATTAATAATTAAAATAACAAAACATTTGTAACATGAATTAAAAACTTAAATTATTTAGAGAAATGTGTCAAAAATAACAGTGTTTGTTTTTGACAGCTAGTCAAAGAACTAATAAAGTTTGACATTTGACATACGACAGGTTTCGATGAGGTCGCGTCGGGCGCGGCTAGTATTATAATACAGTGCGACTAAGTTATCTGAACCACGGAAGGTTTAAAGCAATCTATAGTTGGTAGGTCCCCTTGGCAGGCTGTCTCGTCATCACTGGCTAAATAGTCATCTTTGCAGAAGATCCGTTAAACCGTTCCATAGGTCTCCCTAAAAGGGTAATTGAGTAACCTCATCTCTGGATGATCCCGGAGCACCTGTTCTATGTCATCTTCTGCCTCATCGTTTATTACTTTCAAGTTAGAATCCCATCCCTCTCTAATTATGTTGCGCTTTGCTTGATTCAAATCTTTGGCCTGCATCTCAGTTTTTTACCTTAAGAGTAGGTACCTTCCGTCTTATATCAAATGCGACCGGTCAGTACCAATTCAGATAAGTTTTTGGCACTGTACTAAAGTTATTAAAATAGTATTATTTTCGTCTTGTTCTTTTTTTTTTAGAAAATGAGATGGCGTATTTTTGATGTTCGATTTTAAGATCATGACAAGGCAATGTTTGTGGATATGCTTGTTTTTTTTTTAATTTTACCTTTTGAAGTGTATTTTATGTAAATTTTTTGAAGCTTTTTTTAACCGATAAATTAAGGATGTATTGTACTTACGAGGGGTGATCCAAAAGTAATAATAATCAATATGAATAAGAAATAATTTTAGTTCAATTATATATTTATTTTTCTACATAGTCTCCTAGCAAGTCAATACATTTAGTCCATTTTTTTTCTAAGCCCACAATTCCCTTTGAAAAAAACTCTTTATCTTGACCCTCCAAAAACGCCTCAACAGCAGTCATCACCTCGCTATCGTCGTCAAATTTTTTGCCTCGGAGGTGTTTCTTGAGCCGAGGAAAGAGATAAAAGTCACTGGGAGCCAGGTCTGGCGAATAGGGTGGGTGTTCGAGTAATTCGAATCCCGTTTCTTGAATGGCAGCCATCGCGACGGCGGCTTTGTGAGCCGGTGCGTTGTCTTGGTGAAACAGCACTCCAGCTCGCAGTTTACCTCGTCTTTTTTCCTTAATGGCCTCCCGCAATCTTCTTATTTGGTCTGCGTAGTAAGAGCCCGTAATAGTGGCACCCTTTTCCAAGTATTCCACCATAATGATTCCTTCAGCGTCCCAAAAAACGGACGCCATAACCGTTCCTGCCGAACTTGACCTTGAATTTCTTCGACGTTGGGGAAGAGGTTCGTTACCAAGTCATTGACTGCTGTTTGGTTTCCGGATCAAAATGGTGGATCCAGGTCTCGTCCATGGTCACGAAACGAGACAAAAAAAAATCCTTATCCGCTTGGAACTTTTCGAGATTCACCCTCGAAATGTCAACTCGTTTTTTCTTTTGCTCGTCGGTTAACATTCTCGGCACCCAACGCGCAGAGGCCTTTTTCATATGTCGTTCGTTTGCAAAGATTCTTTAGACACTGCCATATGAGATCCCTGTGACCTCAGCTACGTGCCTTATGGTCACTCTTCGATCTGCCAACACAATATCCTCGACTTTTTTCACGTTTTCTGCAGTGAGGGACGTGGATGGGCGTCCTTCGCGATGTTCATCTTCTGTGCATGTTCTACCCAGCTTAAACTCCTTTGCCCAGCGTGCAACTGTGGAATACGGAGGAACAGAGTCTCCCAATGTTTCCACTAGGTCGCTGTGTATATCTTTGGTAGACATTTTTTCAAACAGAGGTACTTGATGACAGCTCTGATTTCGTTTTTCTCCATTTTGATGTTATCTCTCCGACTGTTCGTATTCAAATGAATGTACCTCCCGGAAATCGTGGCCTATTTATATGATTTTTTAGGCTGACCTAGCAGATATATGAGGAACCAGAAAAATGATTTTTCATATTTTTATGTGCTCTACAAATATCCAATTATCATTACTTTTGGATCACCCCTCGTATTAATGTATGACAATAATGTTGATATTGGATATAAAAATGGCAATATTTTACGGTGAAATTTGCAAGGTACGCGATTGTGATCGTTATATACTTATATAGTTGTTTGCATATATTTGCTAAGCCCGTACAAATATAAGAACATTTTTTAATCCGTTCTATTTTCTATTGAATAGTCGGAATTCTTTAGTTATCATAAATCGCGTTTATTTCAAATATCGCCGTAAATTGACGGATAAATTGTTTTATCTTTGAATGCGTCCATTAATTGTTGAATATTATAATGTTACTGGTTTTTATCGGATCCAAAATGAGGGAAGGTTTCATCAATTAATAGTTTCAGTACGCTTCGATAGATGTCATCACTATGTAGCAACATAAAAAAAACAAACTAGCGGAAAACCAAACTCACTTTTCATCATTGTCGATTAGATCACTTGTATTTCGGATCAAAAAAATGAAATATAATGTAAATATCTTTATGTATCTTTGGTTAAAAAAACACAAAATTTAACTGAAAATAGTAAAATTTAACGCACATTTTTTTTTATTTTAGAACATTAATTATTGTATAATAAAAGAAACTACTGACAATAATTTTGTGGTGCTACTGGTTTTAAAGTGCCAAAATGTTACTGAGAGAGATGTAAGTACATATGCCAGTTTTGACAGAAAGATGTCGCTGGCGTCTTTATCGGACCAATCAACTTGGAACACCTTGGTTAAATTACGTCTTTTAACACACGTTTGTCGTTCGGAATGTTTCTAAAGCAGTTATTCCCAATTGTTCCTACTTGTAACGACTGGGGGAGACTTGTTTCCCGTGTGTCCCCAGGGGAAATATTGCTGTGGGGATTGGGAATAAATATTAAGCGACAAGGTCTAAATGTGCAATGTTTCGATTTAGTTTCGTTTATGCTACGTTGTATCGTCTAACTGCCGTACTCAGAAACATTTAATGGTTTGTGAAACTATCACTAAGTAAAGATTTTCACTGTAAAATCTTTAATTAGTGACAGTTTAATTAACCATTAAAGGTCTGCATTGATTAACTGCTAAAATTGAATTGTAAAACAATGCGATTAAACCCGGAAAATTTGTTCAATATCAATGTTTAATTTTTTTTATTAGTCTTCTATGCCTGAAAGGCTTTACCGGTTTTGATTCCAGCCTCGGTCCAAGGTACATTGGTTCATTTCGACTTAACTCTCTCGATAAATGTTTATATCAACATAATTAAATTTATTGTAATTATGATAACAGAATGTAAACTGTTCGTGCCTTTATTGTTAAATACTCAGTGTTGCGAGTTTAACTGGAATAAATGTATATTTTACTATTTTCATTGATCGTATCATTTCTACCCTACGAACGTAAACTTGCGTTCAAGTATTCGCAATCGCACCGCTATGTTGCTAATAGGTATTATTGGCAAAACCTCGTTCGGACCCTATTATAGTATTAATCCTCAAAGAGAATATAATCACTACGTTTTATTAATCTTATCCACCACTATACACCGGCTGGGTACTATTAGGAAATTCCCATCTGTGCCCTATTTTGCATTCACAGTAGAAATAGTATTTTGGTATGCATGGTCGCAAAGTTAATTTTTGGGGCGATTACTTGGATTGAAACCTGAGCAAATGAAGGATTGTATGGGTAAAATATTGAATCCTGAGTGAAGCGAAGGTTGAATACGTGAAAAACATATTTCTAGTTTTTCGATGTATTTTTCCGTTAAAATATTTCAAGTAAATTTTATATTTATTTAAAAACAATAGGTACCTACCTAAACAATATACATGAAAGGCGCCGAGATTATTTAATCGATATAACATACCTATATTATTATTTTCCTTACCTACCTAATCGAATTGATATAAAAAATAGGAAAAAACCTGATAGATAGGTCTCCGATAGAACTTGAACAATTAGGTAGCGATCTCAATAATGTTATTTGATTTGATTTTATCTAGTTATGACGTGATTATTTTATTATCGAACAAAAATGGTTATGAAGTAAGTACCTAGAAGATTTTTAAGAATGAAAAAAAAAATCCACTTATCGCTTCTATCATAGTTGGAAGAAGTCATAGTAGTGCAAAAGGTGAAGCCAAATTCAAATTTCCTACAACTTATGAGACCTTTCCTACAATTGAGACTAATCCTGGGAAATAAAGTATGAAAGTTGGACAACTGTAAAAGTGCTGCGAAACGCTAACCGCTACCTATGTAAACTGTGCTTTTATGTATCATTCTCTCTATTAATTTTTTCACAGACTATTTTGCCCGCCTAGTTGGGCTATTTTAACTTTTTAAATCGAAAAGCCAGGCTACAAAAACTGAATACGTTGTATCTATTTATGGTTTTATACTAAACACACAGAAACAAAAAATGAATGAAACAAAAACAAAAGATGATTAAAATTTTCCTACCGATCCAGCTACATAAGTTGAAAATGTCTGGAATTTTTCACATTCGTTTCTAGTAGCATACCTAATCACTATGTAGATGTGCAGTCTTTCACACCCAGTAAGTAATTACGAAGTTCCAGATGTTAAAATGGGTTTCCCTTAACGAAAATCATAGTTTTCCCAATGATAAATCAATGATTATCAAAATCAGATAATTCATTGATGATTTATAAATCAAAGCAAAGTAAGTAATTTGTTGATAGTGTAGGTAGTTAAGACTGCTGGGAGTCGCGGTGCAGTGTTCAGTGGGCGTCAGATAGAATGTACCTACTCGAGTACAGTTTTACTTATGACCCTGGCTATTCCGCAGGTAATTATTTAAAATTGAATAATCTAAGAGTAGGTAAGTTTCTCTTATATTAGTTATATGTTGTAAATGCACCTCAATATAGTCATTATTAATTAAATATTTCCAGGTATCATCTGAACCGATAAAACCGCTGCACCTCAAAGATGCACAAGTTAATGGTAAACATATTATACAAGATGTAACAGGTAAGCCCTTTTAATCCGAAAGGGGGTTGTTCTAGACGTTTAGGCGAACAACTTTTGTTCTACGACTTTTGAAAATTCCAAGTACTTTTCGAAAAATTTTGGTGTAAAGTTTACTTGAAAATCAGCTGTTTCTTAGAGTTCGAGGTCATTGACCTTATGTTGTTCTTTCATTTAGTTTGGTCTACTACAATCAAACCTTCAATTACCTTTATTTTCAAAAACAGCTGTTTTTCCAGTGAAACATAATCTCAAAATTTTCAAAAAAAAGTTCGAATTTTCAAAAGTCGTAGAACAAAAGGTGTTCGCCTAGACGTCTAGAACAACCCCCTTTCGGATTAAAAGGGCTTACCTGTTACATCTTGTATACCTACTAATGTTCTCTACTTAATAATTACCAAAATGTCCATCAGATTATATTCACAAGAATTTGAAGCCATATTTCCTACCTTTATTTTATAATTACCATTGAGATTGTTGCTAGGTGGGGACTTCTGGGAATAGACTTAATCTGCGCTTCAATCTAATTTAAACGCTTCCATCATTTTAAGAGATATCTAGTATGTCCAATTTTCGCTTAGTCACATCTTACGTCCCTGAAAATTGCTGGCGCTTTCCCTTTTACAATTTAATTTAGGTACGACTCAAAGAAGTTATATTACTAGAACTAGAATGCTAACGTAGAATTCAAGTGTTCCGCTACATTAGAAAGGGACAGCGTGCTCAATGCACTTTTTAGTTCTACGTGAGCATTCTAGTTCTAGTAATATAACATCTTTGGTACGACCACGGTACGACCTTAATTCTTTGACAGCTTGAACCTTTAAGTGTGTTTGCGATTTTGTTTCAGCGTTTTGTGTTTGAGATTGCAGCGATTTCAACTTTAGCGGTCAAAGTGCAGGGTTTAGTTTTTCTAGTCGTACCTAGTACTATTACCTCTTTTATGAGTGGTACTCAGTGAGAACGTTGGATGTCAGTACAAAATATTTGTTATTAATTCACATTCACGTGATCAAACTGAGTATTGTCTATTAGGTTTAATTAGTTTATAAAGGGGATGTCTCAAACCATTTGTCTAGTCCGTGTTCCTTTTACGCGAATTAAATTTAAAAAAACCGCTATAGCGCTAACAATATTGTTACATCTATCGTAAAAATTAAATGCATCACTGTAGGCGCTGAGGTGATGAATGGCGATATAAAAGTTAAAAGCAATTGAGTATGTGGTAATTTTGCCACAGTGGCTGTTTACACAACTGGCTTCCTTCTGATGTTGAAATCAATGGTGAAGTCCCTTTTGTTTTTAACGCGTTAGTGAAATGTCGTCCTGAATTTTTATTTTTACAAGACATTGTTTTATTGCGTTTAAATTGTTTAATTTCGGCGGCAAGTTACCAATTTAATTACGCGAAGTTCAACGAGTTAAGTGAAAATAAAAATACCAGTGCCAAACACGAAATTAGCACGTTACAAACAATTGTTCCATAGGGTTGGAGAAAAATCGTCGCCATTTGTTCTACAGCCTTCACGCATTGAAAATTATTTCAAACGATTACAGTATAATAGTGGTAGTTCACTATTCGTACGAGAAATTGGCTAAATTGTCCTTTATTGCTGACAGAAGCCATAACTAAGAAAAAGAAAGAACGTTGATTCATTAATATCGTGTTGTTTACAAAGAGGTCTCTAGTGGAGCCCGCATCGTGTCAGGCTGGACGGCCTACACCGGCCAATTTCCGTACCAGACCTCGCTCCGTATGGTGAACGCTATTGGTGACGTCACCGGCTGCGGGGGTTCCGTCGTACACCGTTCCTGGGTGCTTTCGGCTGCTCATTGCACTGTCAAGTCAGTATACCCATGTCTATCTAGTAGTTCGCGCGTATTGAGATAATCATGAATTTGCTTATCTATACTGATATTACAAAGCTGAAGAGTTTGTTTGATTGTTTGTTTGTTTGAACGCGCTAATCTCAGGAACTGCTGGTCCGATTTGAAAAATTATATTTGTGTTTGGTAGTCCATTTGTCGAGGAAGGTTATAGGCTATATTACATTACGCTACGACTAATAGGAGCGGAGCATCCATGAAAAATGTTGCAAAAACGGGAAAAATATCACCCTGTTCCGAGATTCTGTCGCGTGCGCTGAGTAAACGGACAGAGTTACATAAAAACCATTAATAACAGGATTCTCCCTCTAAAAAGTATCTAATAAATAGTCCGCGGTAGCAATGTCTATCTCTTAGGGTTGATTCAATATAACATTTTTAGAGTAATCAAATTTGTTGTAGAACAATGCATTATTTCCGAAGGTAATTTTGTAAATATTATATTAATTCTTATCCAAATAAATACGTTATTCATTAAAAGTATTTAATTTTAAACATAATTGTTCTTAACATCACTTGATTTCAATGAATATCTCACGAGATATTACAGTTTTAAAATACCTCCACAATCAATAATTACTAAGTACCAAGCGTGCAAATCTTACTAATATTATAAACGCGAAAGTTTGTATGTAAGTATGTATGTATGTATATATGTGAGGTTCTTACTCTTTCACACAAAAACTACTAAACCGATTGCGATGAAACTTGGAATATAGGTAGCTGAGGACCTGGATTAACACATAGGCTTTTTATCCCGATATTCCAGCGGGAACGAGACTTACGCAGGTGAAACCGCAGGGCGCAGCTAGTACCTAATATCATAAAAGAAGTACCTTATGGTACTACTTTTTACCATATGGTATAGGTACTTTAGCTCCAAGTTTTGACCAATCAATTTACTTTATAAATTTACATGATTTGTATCTATAAGAGAGTACGACTGGGAATAACTGTTTGTTTGTGAATACAGTCAGATCACAGTGGTGGTCCGATCGGGAGTGACTTCGCTGCTTCGTCCGGAGTACATTCTGGAGACGCTCGAGTGGTACGACTACCCGGGGTACGATGTCCACGACCCGAACGTGCAACCTAACGACTTGTCTCTTGTCAAGCTGCAGAGCCCTGTTACTTATACCGGTAATAAGCTACCTGCTCATATAATTATGTTATTTTAAAATATTTCACCGTAGCGTAATTTTTTATTGAGTTTTGTTTGTTAAGTAAGTATATAATATTTATCGACTTATTCTAACGATTTACAAGGAGCTTAGGATGAGTTTCTTATGTCTTCTGATTCTTTTTGTTTTCGTGTAGTGATGTATCTCGTGTTAGAATTGTTTAGATCGCCCTAAGGCCTTTAACATTACCTAACGACTGCTATCAGTTACGTATACAGCCACCGTAACCAACTGCTTAACGTGCCGCGCCAAAGTACGGAAAAGCTCGAAAAAATGCACCAAGCGATGCTTAACTTGCACGACCAAACATGGTCGTCGACTATTCAATATCGCGGCAGGTGCCAGCTAGGCCAATTAGATCCTCAACTATTCTAACGGTTTTCAAGGATTGAAACATCGCATTACTTATCCAAATGTTCGCCTTAATATAAATCTGTATGCTGCCGCAATTATTTGAAGCCATATTATTCTTCGTTTTAATTTTACTGAAAACTAATAAGTAAGTAAGTATTCATAATGTTGCAGCGAACCTCCAACCAATCCGCATTCAGAGCCGTGCCGACGCTCACCGCGACTACGGAAACCAACAACTTATTGCCAGCGGCTTCGGTAGAACGTGGACTAATGGTAAAATATAAATATAAGTAGGTATTACCTATATCTATCGTCTAGTCACCATCACAAACTTACTCGTTTACCACGGGGCTAGATGGCGCTGTGTGATGTTCACGGAACTTATTTATTTTACCACCGCGGTGGCTGTTGGCTAGGATTATTGTAGGTAATTACACACTTTTATCTGACGAACAAGATAGTTTAAGAGAGAGTATATCTTATTGGCTTCAATTAATTTTCATATTGGCTTATTGTAATATATTCAAGTTTCTTTCTGTTGACATTCCCCAGGGCCGAACTCTGAGGACTTGCAGTGGGTGTACCTCCGCGGCGTGTCCAACTTGAACTGTCTGCAGACGTACCAGAACGCGGTGGTCATCAACGCTAACGCCATCTGTGCTGGCTTCTGGAACCTCACCTCGCAGTCTACTTGTCAGGTTTGGATGAATCTTTAATCATTTATGTAAAACTTTAACCCACATAGCCTTAAACGTGTAGAAAAGTGGAGTAAGGTCTGAGTAATTATACCATGGAAATAATTTAATACGTTGTCACTACTCCAACTTTATTCTACGTTTATTATTTTAAATTCTTAAATCATTTCACCAATAATCACCACTCTTAGCCTTATCTAAGAGTGGTGATTATTGGTGAAATGATTTAAGAATCAGGGTCTTAAATTACCATATGGGGCAATCTAGCCAAAGGAAATAATTGGTTCGACATATTTGTGCTGCCGGAACGCTGTGTTATGAATGGAGACAGTACTAAATGACTGGAAATAAGCTCCACCGTGCTTTGGTGCGGCACATTATGCAGTTGGTCGGTTGTTATCTCTGATAGCAGTCGAGTTAGGGCGACCTGACAACTCTTTACACTAGGTAAGACACAACAGCATATAAAAAAATAAGAATAAATAGGAATGATTGGAAATAAGCACCTACTACTAAAACAGAACAATCCTATTAGTCACAGCTGATTATTTTCCGTTGTACTCTATCCATTACCTACCTCTGAGTACGGTAATGGAGTAGAGTACGATTGGGAACATTCGTGTTTTTTCAGTAGAAGGGTTGCATAGTAGAAGCAATTTAGGATACTTATTATATTTTCTCAGGGTGACAGTGGTGGTCCGCTGGTTCACGTGGACTCAGAAGGCGCTCCGACAGTCGTCGGCGTCGCATCTTTCGTTGCGGGCGAGCCTCACGGGTGCCACTCCGGAATACCGGCTGGTGAATATCTCTATATTTATAAAACAAAATCCTCTGCCGTAGCTGCCTGTTTATCTAATTACCTACTTACAACCAAATAAATTAAATATCTATTAACTCTGTTTCAGAATTTGAGATAAAAAATGTAAACAAAAAATTTATGTTAAGGATAGCTCTTTGTTTACTTTTTTTAGTCTAGATCCAGCGAAATGTAGCCTATGTGTTATTCTAGGTCTCCACTATCTGCATACTAAGTTTCATCGCAGTCCATTTAGTAGATTTCGCGTGATTGAGTAACAAAATCACATACAGACATTCATACAAATATAGACATACATGTATGTCTATATTTATGTATAAGTATAATTGAACTTATGTATAAGTTTGTGTACCTACATATTATAAACCTAAATACTTACTAATCATAATAATTTCAAATAGCAGCAAATAAACTCAGTTAAACTGCAGTACGCAAAATAGTAAATTATTAAACAAAAATAACAAAACCCTTTCTTAGTTTTCTACCGGCCGGGTCCATTCCACGACTGGTTCTACGAAGCAACTGGCATCGACTTTGAAAACTTCACTGAGGAAGAGGACCCTCCTACAACCACCACAATATCGCCGGGGAGTGAAGAGGATAGTTCCTCTGAAGAGCTGGACCCTGAACTTGAAGAGTTGTTGAAGAAACTCATCGTTAAAGTCGCGGTCAAGGTCAAGGTCAACAATGAAGTCAGGAAAAAAGTCAAGGTCGAATCGGAAGCATAATTGTAAATGACTTTATAATAAAAATAATAAATTGCATGATTATCTCATATTACGAAATTCCTAAAAATATCCTACTTACTACTAAAGTTATAAAAAAATGCGTTTATAGTTTTATGATATGGGTTAAGTAGTTTTTGCGTGAAAGAGTAACAAAGTCTTAAAACTTAAAACTGACTTAAAACTGGGTAGGTATACAAATCGCTGGAGATGGATTAACACAAATAGTCAATGTGTATAACGGACGGTGATTTAAGCCGAAAGGGGGTTGTTATAACGTCTAGCTAGGCGAACAACTTTAGCTCTATGACTTTATCTTTCGAAAATGATGAGGTTATGTTTCACTGAATTAACAGCTGTTTTTGTTAGTAAAGGCTATTAATGTGTACATTGTAGTACTTATTCTAAACTTCAACTTCTACTTCTACTTTACTGACTTCTAACTTTAAGGCTGAAATCTATAGTGCGTACCACGGAATATAATAGTGCGTACTTTAACTTTGCTCAGACTGAGCTTAGCAAAAACTTTGAATTGGAATTTATAGTTGAAATTAATTTTACTATTCGTATAGTATAGTAAATAAAAAGAACTTCAAAACAGAGAAGCAAAGTTTAGGTCATTATTTTTGGGTGGTTTACGAGTACATGCATGGAAAAAGTTTGGATCGTTGCGAAGATCGCTTTATAAATACCAAAAATTGTCTTAAGTCAAAGTGCTTGCTTAGCAATGTCAAAGTACGGGCTATAGATTTCAACCTTAGAAACAGATGATTTTCAAGTAAACCCTAAAATAAAATAAAAAATTATAAGTACTGTAAATTTCCAAAACTCGTAGAACATAAGTTTTTTGCCTAGACCACTAGAACTCCCTTTCGGCTCTTTAAATTACAGTCTTCGAAACACTCTGTATTAAGGTATATAAGTATATTTAGTCTTCTTAACAAGTAGTTAGTTGTGTCTGCGAAAAAGCGTTATGTATGACACACTTCACAATCAAACTTCGTTAATTGTTGCTACGATGCGAGATCGTTGTACATGATATAAGCATAACGATTTCGCAATAATTTTGTGAAGAAGCATGGTGAGTAACACGCAAGTGACCTGGGACCCTACCGCGTAATTCCGTCGAGTTGAACTCGACGACGTCCATTTGGGAATACGATGCTGTCGATAACGGGGATACCGCGCAAGAAGCGAGCAGAAATTGTCGATGTTGAAGCCATAGACAACTTCTGCTTGCTAATTGCGCGGTAGCTTTTGTTATCGACAGCATCGTATTCCCAAACCGACGCACTGAACTTTGACTCGACTGTGAACTGTTTCCTACATCCTTCGTGTGAGTGTTTGTCTTTGACTACATTTACCTACCTATACTAGTAAGTAGGCACCTCGGCGCTTTCATTTTCGCTAGATAGATAGATAAATGCTTTCTTGTACCAAAAATTATAGAAAAATACAAAGAACAAACAGACAGACAAACAGACAAAACTAAAAAAAAGTAAGCTTAATATAGTCTAGAGATACAAATGGGCGGCCTTATTACTATAAGCGATCTCCTCTTGCAGGCAACCTGGCAATATTTTGTAGGCAACCAGGCAATATTTTCTACTGTGCTGTGCTGCATAAGTAGATATAAGATATTTTAACTCACGTTTCGTGGCGGCATAACTTCAAACGTAGATACGTACTTTGATATTTTGACTGTGGATACTTCAGTCACATTCAGTCTTACACGCTATTAATTTTATCTAAATAGTATAAGTGTGTGCGTAAAACTTGAGGTGGGGAAGCTGTGTTTTAAAGACACATGAAACTTCCTGCCCGAAAAAATAAAGTTCTAACGCAGTTGTCTAGTCCTGAGGCTTACAAGAAACGAACATTTGTGTACCTACCTAAAACCATTTCGTTGTCTGATTGATTAGCTATAGCAATTAAATTAATCAATGAATATCATGATAACAATCAATATTATCGCTATCTGATAGGAAAATTTAATGACTTTGAAGATAATTTGCTTATACTTAGTGGGATGCGTCCTGACAGAGCTCAGTGGCCATCGAAATGTTCTGGAGCGCGGGTTTTATATTGGTCCTGGCCGTTAGTCAGGTAAGACTAAATTAACGTTTGAAATTAGAACCCAAAAGATGCTTTGGTCAATCTCCTTACCCATAACCAAAGTGTTCCCAGTTAGTTGGCGCCTAGACGCTTTATACAGTTGCCCAGCTGTCATACAAAGGTTCCTAGAACATATAATTATGTGACCACACAAGTTGTGCCGGACAAGTCATTTAATCGATCACGTGACTTGTCAAAGCCCGATTTCAGAAGAGAGGCAAGCTTGCATATTGTTACTAGTTTCTACTATGCCTTATCCATCATAAAATATGACTAACTTTGAAATCTTATAAATCATACAAAACGTTAAAACCAAATCGAATAAAATAAAAATACACAGATTATACTTCAAAGTATACGTTATACGTTGTAACTTATTACAAACTATGTGTATCCTATTCTGTCCTGCCTGCTTTTTCCTTAGAAAAAGGAGGGAAGGAACTGTCATGCCTGCTTTTTCTTATGAAAAAGCAAGCTGGATAGTTCCTTTAATTCACCTAGGTAAACTGATACAACTCATAGAGATTGGAAAAGCACTTATTAGATTTAACGATCCACTCTTACAAACTAGTTTTCGGGTGCAAAACATTTTTGTAGGTACCTTGATTTATTGTAAGAAATAGTATTTTAAAATTGATTTATAAAACAAAATATATATAAGTATATTCAAAAGATACCGCAACCTCTAAAATCCATGTTAGCTTGCATGTGCTTAGCTTTTGAAATCATAATAGTATAAACATAATTTTGTCCTATTTTAGGTGCCAGCTTTACCAACTGATGTCGTTAAGGCAGTTTATCCTGACAATGCTCTAACTGAACTCGAAGGTACCTGTGATTTGTTTTCTACTTAAGATTAACACTACTTTGACCCTTTGATCCGTATTGACAAATGACGCTATGCCTGGCCTAATGTTTTGTCTTGCTCTCGTAAGTGATAGTCAACGTTAGCGAAAATGTGCCAAAAGCCGAGTCCACGCATGTCGTTTGTGAATACGGGTCAAGAAAGTAATATTAAGAAAGTTGTATTACTGGAATGTACACGTGGAACTAAAGAGCACTGAAAAATCGGTCCGATCCGATAAGGAAGTCTGTCCCTTTCTAATAGTGTAATTAGAAAGAAACAGCATGATCAAGCTGGGGAGCTGTCCCTTTTTAATTCGTCCTAATGCAGGTAGCTCTGTCCCTTTCCCATGGACCACTTTTTAGCTATTCGTTCATATTCTACTTCTAGTAAATAAATTCTTTGATACTGGTATTTGTTAGAATAGAAAATGGGAAAACCACTGGCAATCTTTTTGTGAATTCTTTTGAGGTTGGTATCTAATTTTACTATAACGCCCAATGAATAAAATTAAAATTTTCGTTGCTAGGACTGGGCAAAGTAATTCAATGTATGAAATTCGAAGATTTTTATTCGTTACCAATTACTTTTCTAATTACAGTTACCAGTTAGTGGGGTACCACTGGGGTTAACTGTGAGGCTACTTTAACAATTAAACAGTTGGTAAACTCAAATATTATGAAATTTGGAATTCAGAAGCTGCTCAATTATTTAACTAACTCTCAAATGTTAAGTGGCATTTCAAAAGGTATTCGGCTGTAAGACATTAAATCAATCATTAATTCATTAATTTATAATACAAAGCCATTTACAGATTAATCTTCTAATGTATCTAACGGTTTTAAAATAAAAATTAACTAAATATTATGATTAGTCCTTATCAGTCAATTAATTGATTATATTATCCTATCATACCTAATCCCATTATGAGAAAACTTGATTTCCCTAAGATAATATCAAAATCAAAAGAAACCGCTGATAAAAATGGCGTCATTAAAAACAATGAAGTGATTAATTAATAATACAATTAATTGATTGATACACATCTGTGACATAAATTTCATAGAAAAAAACTTTTTAAACTTTGAATGCTGCTACTAGACTTATGGAATTCTTTAAAAAACTATATCATAAAAAAAACAGTTTGGTTTTCAGAGGTAAAACACATCACTTGCTAATTTTAAAATTTTCACAGATACTTCGAAAGCCATTAATAAAAATAAAACTGAAAAAGCTTTGTTTTTAAGATTTATCTAAGGCGTTTGATTGTATGGTTCCCAGCATAATACTCTAAAAACTAGAACAAGAACGCTCTTGACCTAATGTCTTCATATTTAAACTCAACTGAACTCAAATAACTGTCCTTGATGTTTATACTCGTAACAGCAACTCGAAAACAATTGAACAGATTTACTCTAGCTCTAATGAAATCTTATTAGGTGCTCAAGGAGCATCCTTGGGCCCCTATTATTTCTTAAATACATCATCGAGTCACCATTTATCTTTAAATTCTTTCCAAACTCAGGTTCTAAATATAAATAATCTGGTCTTGTACAGCGTCTTTATCTGGATCCGGTGGGTCCCGCATAGTGTCCGGATGGAACGCGGAGCCCGGCCAGATCCCCTACCAGACCTCGCTCCGCATGGTGAGCACTATCGGAAGCGTCACCGGCTGCGGGGGCTCCGTCGTGCACAGACTGTGGGTTATATCCGCTGCTCATTGCACTGCTAGGCAAGTATAACTTACTAGATTTTTCAGAACAAAACTGTTTTTTACTATTTTTTGGTCTAGTACCAAGACCATTTTGATATTTTTCTACAAGATTAAATTGTGTTTTTCACAAATCGATGGAACATTTAGGACAGTACCCGTTCCTACCCAAGCCATTTTCACTAAGTTAGTGAAAAAAGGTCTATAACAATGACGATAATGCAGTGCGGTCTGTCTTAGTCGGTCTCACTTTACATTATACTTTTTGGATTGTTTTTTTGGCCTAGCTTAGTGGAATACTTAGGGAATCAGCACCATATCTATAAATAACTAAATGGTCCATCATCATCGTCACTTCTTGTTAATGTAATAATCATTCCAGCCAAGTGACAATCGTAGTCCGAGCCGGGTTAACGTCTCTGCTACGTCCGGAATACATCTACGAAACCCTTCAGTGGTGGGATCACCCCAGCTACGACGTGAACGATCCTCTCCGTGTGCAACCCAACGACATTTCCATCGTGAAGCTACAGCATCCTGTCACTTACTCTCCGAACCTCCAGCCGATACGTATCCAGGGCCGTGTGGACGCGTTCAGGAACTATGATACTGAAGTTCTCATTGCTAGTGGTTTTGGCAGGACATGGACTTTAGGTATGTACTTAAATTGTAAGCTAGCCTTATGAGTTCTTTATTGCCATTCATTAAGGGATTGATACTAATTTACTTAGGAATAACGGGGACTACATTCTTTATCTCATCTGACACAAACTAGATCGCTCAAGGTATTAAACATCTTAGAGGCAGACCCAAAGTTGTATGAAAATATACATTAATATTATGTACCTATCTCCAGGACCACTAACTGAGGACCTACAATGGGTGTACCTCCGTGGTGTCTCCAATGCTTATTGCGGTCAACTGTTCGGTACTGCTTTGATCAACAATAACGCTATCTGCGCTGGATTCTACAACGTTACTTCACAATCTACTTGCCAGGTATGTCACAAAAACGGATAAACAATGTTAAATTTAGGTGACGAATAGGAAATTACCCAACATGGAACCCTGGTATATACCATAATCGCAGGAAAATATGGAATATCTTAATAGAAAACTATTCGTATTTCGTAGGAACTTGGGGAATACCATACTTGCATTAAATTTTACAAAGCGTTTTTATGTATGTGAGCACGATGTCTCCATATTCTACCTACTTCCCTCAGGGCGACAGCGGCGGTCCACTAGTGCAGGTGAACTCTGCTGGAGAACACATCCTGGTCGGTATCGCGTCCTTCGTAGCCGGAGATCCATTTGGGTGTCATTCTGGAATACCTGCTGGTAAGAAACGAAGTTTTTATTTGGTAGATACTAGTTACCTGCTAAACCATCGTCTTTGTATTGTAGGTAGGTATATAACAAAGTGAATACCTCATCTATCTGTGTTTTTTTCGTTATCTATAACGCCTAAACCTGACAAATGATTTTAAATGTTTTATCATCATTTTTCTGGAAATCGATACATTCACGTGCAAAGCCGAGACGCTGGTTTAAGATAATACTTATTTTATTTTTTCTAAATCTAACAACATTCTAAATGTTACTTATTTTGTTCAGGTTTCTGCCGTCCTGGTCCATTCCAAGACTGGTTGAAAGAAGTAACAGACATTGACTTCGAAAACTTTACTGAGGAAGATGACACTACTACTAGTACCACAACTACTACTACCACAACGACTACTACTACAACTACTGAAGCTCCGGCACCGGATGAGAGTAATGAGAGCAGTTCGTCCTCGGAAGAGTTAGACCCGGATGTAGAAGAGTTGTTGAAGAAACTCATAGTGAAAGTCAAAGTCAAAGTCAAGGTCAACAATGAAGTCAAGAAGAAGATCAAGGTCAAATGCGTAGATCATTTCTAAAATGTTTTTAAATATAATTTAATAATTTCTGTTCAAAATATCTTTGTTTTATTAATTTTTCAAGATGTCCTATAGTAAATTTTCTTTTTTATTATGTTTGTAGGTCAAGAGCGAATCGTGAGAACAAACACTGGACGAATAAGTACAAAAGCCGGTTGAAGCCGAAACGAAATACATTATTTTAAAATTAAAAAGTTCATGTTCAATATTTATGTTTGTTTTATTTAGGTACTTCAAGAAAATCCTATAATATTACTTATTTATTTAAGAATTAATTTAAGTTTTATTAATTTTGTTCATTCGATCGAAACGACTAAGACAAATTAAGAAAATAACAAATATTAACTTATTCAATGGAATACAGAAGCTAGGGTTTATTTTTCAAAAACCCATTGGGTACAAATGGGTAAAATCGGATTTTCACTAAGGTGGTAACATCAGGAGTGGGTCACATTGGGAGTATTTATTTTTTATTTTAAGTTTTTTTTTTGGAACAAAAATACTCAGTTTCATATTCTGTTACCGCGATGTTGGACTGAAATTTTTCCAAACACTTTTCACAAAAAAGAAAAGAAAAGGCCAGAAAAGACCTCAAAGCGTGAACCGTACGGCATTGATATCTTAAAAATAACAAAAGCAACGCGATTAAAACCAGAAAAATAAGTTTAAATGCAAATGGGTAGCCAGTAAAACAACAGTAGGTATCCATAATAATATTGTATTTTATTGATATAATAATTTTGTACTTACAATGAAACAATACCGTTTGGAATGCTCCGACGACGGAATGATCGTTGTTAGTTGTTAATAGGTTAACGTGTTACAACTAGGGAACGTATTCAGGAATGGGCGAAAGGGGCGAATCACGGCCCTAACACTATTTTGACTAATTTTAGGAATGGGCCGCAAGGGGAGAATCACGGCCCTGTGACTCCCGACTTTTTTTTAAATATATAAAAAAATGGCATGGATCATTGTCAAAGTAAATTGAAATACTGTGTTTAACGTGGGTTTTCCGACGTTACGGCTGGCACATTTACAATTTTTTTTTAAGTTTTTGGACAATAGACACATATCTTTATCTTCAATCAACTATTCAAAATCGAGATCGTGCCATTTATCAAGCGATTCACGACTGGACATACTCAATTTTTATAGGAGTTTTTTATAGCGAATAGAAGGTTCATGATTTTTATACCCTTGCGTATAAATATCATGAACCTTCTATTCGCTTGCTTGCGATATCTCCAGCAATTACGTAAACTATCATTTTATTTTTGTAGGCCTATGGTACACTTTAAACCCTTTTCCCCCTTCCTGAGTACGTCTGCTACTCATGATCGAGTCTTATTATAATACTTAGTTATTGCAGCTTTACAAACATAACGTATCACAGACAACGTGGAAATATACGCTTAACATTACTGTACGGAAAGAGCTCAACCGATTTTGATAAAGTTTTTTTAAGTTTATTCGAGTAAATGTTTTGGTAATAAGTAAACTTTTAAGGGTCTTTAGCGCGTATTTTAATTTATTATTTTATTTCGACGTTTTGACTATGTTACATTTACAATAGTCTTGGCCACAAGGCAATATAAAATATAAAACAAAGTGATCGTTTATGGGTTTCTTTTTTAACATTTGAGTTACGGAACCCTAAAATACTCCATTTAACTTAATAAAACCGAGACCCGAAAATTGATATCTTTTTCTAGCAGTCTAGCTTAACTCATGAGATTCAATTTGTACAAACAACAATTAGTATCAAAATCGGTGCAGCTCTTAAACTTAACAAAACTAATTGTTCATTTTTAAAGAGATACAAATAATAGACATTACATTAAAAATTAAAAAAATGGCACCCTGTGTCAAAAACATATCAGACTTAAACAAAAACTTAAGGCTAGAATCTAGTGTTAATCAATTAATATAGTTAAAGAGATAATGTAGATCATAAAAAATACGACATTTTTCCCGGAAAATAATGGAAAATTGCTTTTCAAAAATCTTGCTCTTGTGGGATTTCCACATCGATCGCCATTTCGACGCTCTTAAATAACGAATGCGCTTTTTAGAGATTTAAATGAAAACTACACTAAAATTCCTACATTTTGCAACAAAGTCACCTACAAATGCAGGAAAAAAATTCAACAACACTCTATTTTTAGTTCATTACTCAATTACATGAATATTAAAAAAAACGATGAACCTGACAGGGATTAAGTTTGAGTTTGGTTTACTTTGATCGAGTTTAGCTTGTATATACCCGTCAAGTTGTAAATTGATCGAGTAGAGTGCAGTCTTAACTAAGGCACACATCTACAAATTTGATTCAACTACAATTATGTGTAATCTAATAACACAGTAATAATAATTGGCTAAGCTGTAAGCTCCTTCAAAAGTTTAACTGAATTATTTTTGCTACGTTATTTGACCAAATATGTCGCAAAGCATGTATATATTTATCCTAACTTCTATAAATTCAACAACAGTATACAAATACAAGTTTAATTATAAATATAACAAAAAATCGAACATTTTCATAATACATATATAAATGTAAAGTTGAAAAATTTCAGGGGCGAAAACCGCTTAGTGCAAAAACTTGCCCCTTACTTTTAATACTTAGTACGACCCTGCGTATGTTTATAGAAAGGTTAATAACGTGTGTAGAAATCTTATAATTATTAATGAGGTTACTGGTTTTCTATGGACTAAAACTTACGAGTATCGATTATTATGGCTGGATCGATTATATGTTATGTAGTAGAATTTCACAAAATATTGTACTTATATATGGATTTTCTTTAGGTTTACGCGATGTTAATTTGAAATTGAACTCATTATTTCGGTTATAAGCGTTGGATGTTGAAAAATGCTTAATAATTATTAAGAGCAACGTGATTAGAACCGAAAAATAAGTTTAGTATCAAAATATAATATACAGGATTGTTGGAAATTATACTCTGGCTACCGAGTGTTGGCACTGAAAAAGGGCGGCAAATTTAAAAATCTAAGTACGGCAACATTAAAATTACTATCAAATAATTGGAATAACCTACATTGATACATTATAATTAACTAATTATTTATCTGTAATTATATTTAAATAAGGTAAATATAAAAAATACGAGCTTTCTTTCTTTTTCACGGTCAAACAACTCAACCGATTTTGACGAAACTATTGCTAGTTTAGGTGATGGAGAGTGACATAGGATACATTTGATCCCGATTATCTGGCGGGATCGGGATCTGGGCGGTTGATACTGAGGAGGCAACTACTTAATTTTAATGCAAAAGTTTGTATGCCAAACGTGTCATGGATATTCATTACTCGTCACGCCAAAACTTCTGAACGGATTTTGATGAAACTTGGAATACACACAGTTTATGATAAATATGGAAAATATTATTGTACATAATAATTCCGTAATTGTTAAAGTGTTAATAAATGAATAGAATATGATTCAAAACAACTAAATTTTTAGGTACCTAATAAAAATTACGCGCGTACGAACTCCAATAATGTATCAAAAATATGGTCGTACTAACCTGAGAAATTTATCAACATGACTGACGTTGACGATCGTGTAGAGTTGGTATGTAAGAAGTTTGCAAATAATTCCAGGGCCAACATTTGATAGCCAGAGTATAGTAAACAACTGTTATGGGCTTTCTACACGTCTAGGCCAGCCAGGGATGGGCAAACTTTTTCCTTCGCGTGCTAATATTTACGCACAAAATCTCCAAATTCCTACTTGTGCCGACGTGATTGTATAATAGCTAATGAGATTTTGAGTCAGCAAAGATAATTTGATAGTCGCAGGTCAGTTTAAAGCCGTCACGGGCCGGAGATGGCCCGCGGGCCGTAGTTTGCCCATCCCTGCTAGGCGAACAACTTTTGTTCTACGTCTCAATGATAATTCAAACTTTTTTGTTTGAAAAATTTCAGGTTCAAAATAACACATAGGATTTTTATCCTGATATTCCTACAGGATGGGAACTTACGCAAGTCAAACCGCACGCTAGTTAAACATAACGAGGAAAAATAACTAATTTTGAATATTAGCTCTCCTCTGTAAAAAAAATACAAGTGAAAGAATTACTTCGTTTCCGATTAATAGGAGTAAACGTGCGATGCGGAATCATACTCGGATGTGACGTCATTTCACACTCGCCGAGTCCGATCGCGCTGTCAGCACGGTTTCGTCTTCGCTTTATTAGCAGAGCGTTTTAAATGACGTCACGTGACCGTTAGATGGTCTCTATATTTTAGTAAAATAAAATGCCTGTAATATGTATTTTTGACTACAACAAAAACTAGTGTATTTGTATACATACAAGCTTTGCTGTAACAAATTTTCAACCGATTTGGCATACCTATTAACATTCTTCATTTTAAATAACTCGTTCAGTCGGCGAATGACCACTAACCCTGCCCCTCGGTTTTTCTTCCAAATCTTTCTTACTAATCTTCAAATTAGCCAAACTCACATAATTACTTCTCGATATACCTTGTTTCTTCGGTTTTTCAAGACTTTCCGATTTATCGAAATCGGTTAAGGGTTCTCTGACCGGAGTTTTAATTCTGTTTCGACCTATATCAATGAATTTCGGTTCTTTTTTAGGCCTGTCTCTGTAACTAAAACGGCCATCGGCGAATTCTGGCCTTTCAGAGGGCAAGTGACGTCTAAATATAGGTGTCATAGGTTTGCCCAAGCTTGCCAGTTTCATGTCACTTTTTAATACGTTTTTTTCAAGCCTTTTGTCTTCAGTCGGCCTGATCCTATGCGACCGAACATTGCTCGGGGACGCAGGACGTTGAACAAAGAATTTACTTTTAGATTTCTCTTTCGGATCTTCAATTTTTTCCACCTCCGTATTTGGCTTGAAAAGCCTACTCAATTTAGGAGACAGAAGTTTTTTAGTAAAAAAGTTCGATTTTTCCCTTTGAGTATCAACATTTTTCGGTATGTTTTTCACCCCTACTGCCATTACAGGGTTTTTAGTCAAATAATCGATGTTATACCTTCTCTGGTCTTCTTCAGGGATCTTTCTCTCATTGGTCAAGCATTCAGGGTTCCTAAACATTATATCTGAGACTTCGTAACTCTTCTTATTGCTAAGAAGGCTTTCGCCTTTCTTGATAAAGTTGGTGAGAACATTTTTGGAGTCAAAATCCATTTTTTTCGCATTACTGACTTGAGTTAGCCAGTTGCAATCGATGAGCTCTTCATCTGAGGAATCTGAGTCGTCATTAGCGTTCGTCAAGTGTTTGAAGTAGGTGTTTTCATCAGTTTTTGATTCAAGTCCTTCGGCTGATTGGTTGCGAAGGAAGGCTGGTGTTTGAGACAATTTTCTGGACTTGTGTTCTTGGAATTCATTGAGGTGGGTGTCTGGACTTGTACGCTTTAAGGGGAGAGGGTCGAGCCACTCCGCTATGTCATCCACCTGGAAATTTCAAGGGTATTATTGAGTACTATTAGCATCTTTTGACTCTTTATTCCTGATTCATGTTCTCGAATCGGAATAAATGTAAGTAATATTTCTTTAAAGGAGAATGGTTTGCAATCGACCTCACCTCACCTGAAGGCTTGCGGCGATAAAGTCGACGGTGTAGCATGCTCGCCTAGAAGAATACCTCTAGTCGCTATAGACTTGTAGACTCCAACGTTGTAGTTGTAGAACAGGAATAGGAGTACAGAGTTACACTTCTTCGAATTTTGCATGAGAAAGGTGTGTGCGATGATGGATGCGTGACGGGTCTTAAATTGATTAGAGTGAGTGATTAGAGTTAAAAACTTAACTCCTGAGCGAAGCGAAGGAGTTATGTACCTAGAGTCCTGAGTGAAGCGTGGGATTCAAGCGCCCTAGATAAAGACAGGCTTTAGTACCGAGGTGAATACTTTACTTTACACATCTACCGCGAGACAATAAAAGAGCTCCAAAAATAAGCATTTAACTAACAACAAAACAATCGATTAATGCAATGTGCATGAAATATATTTACAGCTCTATATTAATGAAATTTAACAATGTTACATCATAATGACGAAACCAAACATCGACCTTAGCCGATGAAAAAATATAGTTGGGGCTTTATACTAACCAAAACTTTTTGCCTTATCCTTCCGTCGAAGAAGTAGAAAGAGGGAAGAAAAATAGCCCAGTTTTTATTTTTTTAATGTGGTATGTCTCGGTGGCCAGTTCGAAATGGCCGTATGCTACCAGAACCTTAGTTCCAAATTTGAGTTACTATATAAAGTGCTCATTATGCACCTAGGGAATAAATACTTGCTTTACGTTCACCTTTTTGGTGGTGGTGTGTAATTTTTTTACACACCTACTGCTCTACAAAGTTACTTTATTTGACCAAAGAGGTCAACGTAAAGCGACTCTTTATTCCCTAGGTGCATAAAGTGCTCATTATAACCCTAGGGCATAAAGTAATTTAAATTTGGAACTAAGGTTCTGGTAGCATACAGCCATTTCGAACTGGCCACCTAGACATAACACATAAAAAACAAAAAACTGGGCTATTTTTCGTCTACTTTTATTTCGACGGAAGGGTAAGGCAAAAAGTTTTAGTTAAATAAAGCCTCAACTTTTTTTTTATCGGCTGAGGCCGATGTTTGATTTCGTCATTTTGAGATAACATTGTTAAATTTAATTAATATACAGCTGCAAATGTATTTCATACATGTTGCATTATTGGTTTGTTGTTACTTAAATGCTTAGTTTTGTAACTTTTTTGTTGTCTCGCAGTAGATGTGTAAAGTAAAGTATTCACCTCGGTAATAAAGCCTGTCTTTATCTTGGGCGCTTGAATCCCTCGCTTCACTCAGGACTCTAGGTACATAACTCTTAAGTTATGTACCTAGAGTTAAGTTTTTAACACCCTCGCTGCGCTCGGGAGTTAACTCTCTAGAGTCCTTCGTACGCTCTGGATTAAATATGACGCCCGCTATATAAGACAGGGCTTTAGTACCTCAGTGCATAAACTACTATTTATTTCTAGATTTCTATTTTTTTTCCTTATCAAAAATGTATAAGGGTAACCTGTGTAATGTTGATGTTGTTCCCGTGCGTGTGCAGGATGTACCCGGCGCGGGCGCGCGGCAGCAGGTGGTGCGAGCGCGAGTGCGCGGTGACGGTGACGCGCGGCGCGCCGCACCCGATGTGCGACGCCGACACGCACTTGCCCAGCGCGCGCCCGCCCCCACCGGGACCCGCGCAGAACACCGATATCGATGCAGACTGCAACGACCGAACGAATATTCTACTTATTTTAAAACGACATGGTCTAGAAATATTTTTAGCAAGGAAATATATTTCCAAAAAATCCCCATGACAGGATTCGAACCTGCGTCCTTTCGCTGTTTAAAATGCCTTGAGCAATAAAAACAAAAAAGAAATACAACATGGTCTCTTTAAACTATAGTATATTATGTAGGGGTTTATAACATTTGAAATTTATCTTTTTTTGCTTTATTCTCCGTACCCTTAATTACCTTCCACTATATTTTTTCCTTCCCACTGGGGAATTCACACTTAGTTATATCATGACATATTTGAACATCTTTTTCCTATTGTATGGTGTTGAGTCTCACCTTAAGGTTTTCAGGTCGCCCTAAGGTTTCTACCTTGACCAACTGCTTATCATGACTTCTGAAGCACGATAAATGTAAAATTAACACTAAAAGTTGATCTAAAATAAATCGTACCTTAACAACTCCAGGCTCAGGCACCAACAAGTCATCGCTCCCGGCTTTACTCGGCATCCGTCGCACCCTACACGCACACTTCTCCTCCCCTTCACACTTCACTTCACTCTCACTATTCACAACACTATCACTATTCACCGATGCTTCGTTTCGACTGTTCTGCCTTTGACAACTGTTCTGTCTCTGGCAGGTCCCGTCGAAGGCATGCTTATCGCTGCAGTCGTAGTCTTGACACTTGCACCCTCCCCTCCCCCCTGCGTACTGTAGGATGTCTTGGAGGAGGGAAGGGGGTAGGGGGAGGTTCCGAGAGAGGTGCTGTACGAGGGTTTCAAGCCAGATCTCGATAACTTCAAATGGTGGTCTGTGGAGAATAATGAATGTTATTAAGAAACTAATCTTTTCTTTTGATATTTTGACTATTTTACTTAATCACACGGGTAAAATTGCGGGACAATGCTTGTCTCATGGTCCCGCGGTTTCACATGTCCTGATCCCGAGGGATTATCCAAAAATCCTTTCTTAGTGGATACCTCCATTTATCACAATGAAAACATCATTCAAATTTCATGTCTCTAGGTCCAGTGGTTTAGGCTGTGTGTTGATATAATAGTTAGGTCATTCGGTCAATCAATCAGTCAGGACTTTGAATTTCATGTAAATGGGTTCTGTTACGTTAGTACATGTACTAACGTAACAGAACCCATTTCCGTGTTTAACTTTTTGTCTGTTTGTCTGTGCGTTTGTGCGCGTCTGTTTGTCTGTGCGTTTGTGCGCTAATCTCGGAAACGGCTGGACCGATTTCAATGAAATTCAAAGTCCCGAATGATTGATTGACCGAATGACTTAACTATAAAAATAGTTTTGTTCGAAATATCTTCCAAAAACAGACACCGCTAAGTTACGATTTTATTATATGTATAGATGACATTTGTATGAAATATTTAGTAATATTATAATATTTATTTATTTTTAAATAATTTATTGAAACCATACCAGCATAAGTGAAAAGTATAAATAAAAATAAAAGTGATAAGTAAAGAAGTAACATTTTCTCAAGTAAAGTATGTGAAAGTATAAGTAAAGATATAACACCCCCTCGTTCAGTATACATACCTGGAGTCAGGGTCGAGATGGCAGGCACGGAAGGCCGCGCGGTAGAAGGCCGGCGGACACCCCCCGGGCCGACAGAACTTGTCCTCGAACACCCCCTCGTTCAGACCGAAGTCTCCCCGCCGCGGGAGGAAGTCAGGGTCCGCTGAGACACGACCTATTATCTAGAGAAATAAGATAATTAAAAATTAGTTAAGAAATAGAAATACTTTAAAAAAAGACAATCAAATATTCACTTGCACGAGCTTTTTGTCTCTGAATTCCCGAACTAGAACACACGAATTCCCGAATTGATTTTTTCTGTAAGATATATGTAGTAGATATGTAGCAAACAATATCAAATTTCGAAATATTAGTTGACCATATAGATTCCCTAATTTTCGTAGTTGGTGCAGCAACTAAGGAAGACGGGTAGGATCTTGTTCCACAGCCATATTCCTTCTTCTAGATAAGCTTATTACTTCTTAGACCTTCTCATTACTTACAATCAGGTGAGACAGTAGTCAAACGCTCCTCTATCATGAGCAGTGATCGGAGTAGGTAGATTGATTTTGGTACTTGTAAACGGAAATGTCTATAGAAAAATTAACGTGGATAAGCCTTTTTTCCGGAAAGCCATCCCGTTATTTCGAGGCTTAATCAAAGATGGTTTATATTGGTAGATTACTACAGTTTGAATAACCATTAAAAGGAATCAACGTAATTTAAATAGTTTTCTGTTTTGCTGTGAATATTTTTTCAGTAGCTATTTATTTTTATTTAATCGTAAGTAGATAAGTACATTCAAACTATAATATAACTTTTGAATAATGCATAATTTTATAGTATATACCGAAAAAGGCACGGAGGATTTAATATGAAAGTGAATTATTGTTTTTATATTTAGAGGTCATTTACCTTAAAGGTCGAACCGCACTAGAGCTACACTGTAGTGGAGCGGCGTGGCAAAGTATTCTTTCTACTGTTTAGTGTGTTAGACGTGTAAAACAATCCGCTTGCAGTCATACTTTATTTTAGCCGGAAAGAACTAGATGGAGCCTGTCACACGTTATCGGATAATCTAATGCCTCTATAGGGTCAAAACTTGTTGTTGCCGCACATTGCTTTTAGTCGTAACATTAACAAAAAACATTTTATATTATTCCTTGACAACAAAGGTAAAATAAAAACAATATATAGATAAAACTCACCATCGTTTATTTTAAATATACAAAAATATTTTAATAATTTTTCACATTTTAATCATCTTCCGTCATTGTTTCATCATTTTCGTAATCTTCGACAGAATTGAAATAAATGACTATCAGTTTCTCTATATGTTCTATTTTCAACCTGTTCCTTTTTACGTCAACGAGTGACATACATACAATCTGTACCTGACATGTTAACAGCCCGCCAATTGTTTTGATAACCGGTTAGTGCACCATCCACGTTCCTGTGCTCTGATTGGACGTTGGGCTATGTTGAGCGCGTACTCTTGCGATTCATATTTTTAAACAAAACAAAGACCGAGAAACATTTTTGTCAAGCTAGGGTTGTTGTTGCTACACTTGTATTAATCGAGCTGCCTTCTATTCAATTATTTGGAACAAAAGATATTTTTCTAGAATAGATCATAGGATATCCACGGCAGATGCGGACGGCTTCCTTTGAAAAAATGTCAAATAATAAATACGAGATTTACATAGGCAGAAAGTAGGGAGGTAAGTATTTATTCATTTCAGTAAATATAGCATTCTGCTAGTTTTTATATGACAGCTTTCAGTTTTTGAATTCCGGGTTATAAAATTACAATTCCGGATTTTCAGAGGAATGTCCACATTAACATGTACGTCTCAGATCGTTGACCTCATTTCAATCTACCTACTCCGATCACTGATCATGAGTAAATCGTTTTCGAAAGCTTTTCGCTATTTAAATATAAAGTTTTGGGAATTCGAAGGGTTTTTTGGAAAGAGCCAGTTCTAGTATCTTACCTCACACAATACAATCCCGAATGAGAAAACATCCACCTTCTCATCGTAGACGTTGCCGTTCATCATTTCTGGTGCCATCCAGTACGGATTGCCTACCACCTGGAAACATGAAAATGTAATTTAATAAATGCAGGGATCAGTTAGCTCCATAGTATATAGGTAGAAAGCTGGTTCTAAAACTGGCCGCCAAGCGCATGCGCTGTGTTGCAAGAGCTGCTGGTAACCAGCTGTCTATCTGTTTTCGATGAGTGAGAATAAGGCCAGCATGAGTAATATCAGAGCTGGATTAGTGGGAAAAATATCTGGAAGGTCGAAGACCTGTTTTATTTTCTTTCGTGGGCTCAGCTGATCACAATCTAATTTGAAAGGTGCCTATACCTACACTAACGTATTCTCTACTTCTCGAGTTGACCACTATCACATTAGAGAAGAGGTCATTTGGGCTTATTCAGCTGTATATCTATATAATTATAGTTAAATGGGAAGAACACCCGGAAAACAGGAAATAAGACCGGGATGACTGGAAATAACACCTGGATAAGTAGGAATTGGACCTGGATAAGTGAGAATGAGATTAGATACAAGAGGTGTGTAAGGAATAGCACAGACGGGCAAGGGCAGGGCTACCTAGGTGTCTACAGTGGATAACATTTAAAAACATAAAATAGTTGCGACGACTCATTAATGCAATGATTTTTGTTTTACAAATTTAATCTTGTTGCATTTATTATATTAAGGATTTTATTAACGCCCGACGTTTCTATATCTTCCCAAACCTCAATCTCACGGGTAGATGAGGTTAAAATGAGTTTAATAACAAATCAACATTGCAAAAACAAATGAAAAATGGGATGATGAACTCACCGTATATCTCTTCCTCCGCCGCGCGTGTCGTGGCAGACTGCTGCTCGCAGTGCGTTGTACGACGCGCGCTAAACCGAAGTCCGCCACGATCACCGTCTTGTCCTGTCACATATACGAGAGTGTAGTGGTATAATTGTTAAGTACATAATGTATTTACCCCCTTACTTATAAACGCTAAATAATGCGCTGCATAACTTTGCATCGTATGTCTTTTACTGTCGAATGAAGTTTCAATGTTGACAGACAGAGAGAAATGTTACATAACTTAGTCATGTGTAAATAATATTTTATAAGTAAGGGAGTTAGTGTTTTTTTAAATCGTATTTGGAGGGAAACCACTTTTTTTTTTTTTTTTTAGTTTTCGTAGAGACGGAGATTACGTTCCCGAGATCAGTTTCGGACCGAGGCTCTCTAAATACCAAAGACAATAAAATCAATTGACTGATTTTTTCTACAAAACACGACCACACACGACTCACCGTTGTGGGCAGGGGGTGAGGTAATAATAAAATTTTGTGATTGGCCATTGCGGTATCTATCTATGCTTTGACTCCTTTTAGCCTTGTTAATAAACGTTGAGTCGGATCGGAGTAATTTTGTTTCTGTCTGTCAACTTTGAAAGCTCCTGTTACGGAAAAAGACAATGTACGTTCTCATTACTCCGACCTTACTCCACGTTTATTAATACGGCTATTTGCGATTAGCCGTCCTTACATAAGAGTGCTACTAACAAGACGTGCCATTTTGCGTAAGGGGAAAGACTTACGTGCGTGATTGATTAATACTTTATTGCAACGCACCACAATTAAATAATTACAGTAAAAAAGAAATATAAACAACTTAAAATTACGGTTTTAAACTTACATGGTTATTTTTACTATGAATATTATTTATCAACGACGTAATTAATTATTAATTATCGAGCTCCTTGTAAATGAAAATAAACATGGTAATTACCTCGTTAATAAATAATATTCATAACTTAATATTAGACGGTACAACGGGCGGCCGTATCGCTTAAAGCGATCTGTTGCAGGCAACTTTTGTATGGCGATGCGTGCGTGCAGTAGTGTATGCCGCCCCCCTGCAGCAGGACGTACCTCCCTCAGCAGACAGTTGTGCGAGTTGAGGTCCCTGTGTATGACGTTGTTGCGGTGCAGGTACCCGAGGCCGGCGGCCACGTCCCGCGCGAGCCGCGCGCGCTCCGCCCAGGACAGCGGCCGCGCGGACTGCACCAGCTGGTACAGCGTGCCGCCCGGCACGTACTCCGTCACCAGGTGCAGCCGCGCCTCGCGGTACACCACGCCGATGAAGCGCAGCACGTTCGGGTGCGCCAGGGACCGGAGCACTGCCACCTGCACCCCACAGATTACACACGCTTTAGCAGCCTACACACGTTAATATTATTTCAAACACGCTTGCTCCTTATAAAATACCCCACATTGTCCCGGGTCTAAATCGCGTGAAAATTCAACTTTTTTTTATTTCCTTCGACGTTACGATCATGTTACAATGATCTTGGTCTCGAGGGGACACCCGGGGGGGGCGGGGGTTGGGGGGTTAACAGACCTGTTAAAATTCTGTGGATTATACGTATAAAAGCCAGGATGTATATCGTATAATTAAATAGTTAATATTAAGTGAAATACCTCTTTGAGAAAGTTCTTCTGTGCGTCGTCATCCACCCTGTACAGTTGTTTAAGTACCATCACCTCACGCGTCTCTCGGTGCGTCACCCTGTATACTTCCCCGAAGAAACCGGAACCAAGCAGCTCACCCTGTATTATACAAAAATGATAATCAAGTGACTAATCAATAGGATGCGAATAAAAGGCTAAGTTTGAACTAAGATGGTTCAAACTAAGCCTTTTCTTTTTCCAGTTTTGTGCATCCAATCCGTTGACATCCAACGATTTTCATGTGATGGCCAGCCTCCTTCGATCCTCACCAAATCGTTGACATAGGGAGCTAATTAATTAAATTATAAAAATACAGTCATAGTTTTATAACACCACTAAAGTCACACCAAGGACTCACTATTTCAAAGGAGGACTTTCAAGTCTTCTAATTCAAATTTAATTCAAAATATATTACGCTCCTTTAGAATTACAGAGACTTATTTCTACATTTTTATTGTATACGAATTATGCAACTTCAGTATATATATATATATATATATTCTTAAATAGGTCCCTATGGACTTGAATTCCAAAGGAGCGATTTATTATGTAAGATTTCACATAATCTTAAATCGTCAGCAATTAAGTTTGTTTTTGGAACGCGACCTCCAATGAAAAGAAGTCACATGAAACTCATGGGGTGCGTAAGTAACTCTGTGTCTGTTAAAATAAGTTTACAAAAGTTGTAAATTAAAAAAAAAACACATCCACAAACACACAACCTGCCCATACTAGATAAAGATAAGATAAAAAAAAGATAAAATCATTTATTTGCCAGAATACAATACATAAAGATGTTAAGATAATAATAGAACATGTATTCAGTCTGCAAGCAGACGTGCAAATATTAAGTCAACTACGGTAATAAAATTAATTATATGATCAAAATGTCACTTATATCTAGATTTAGCATAGTAATCCTTATATTCTTTTTCATTATAAAAACAATGATGGAGAAGCCAGTCAAATAATTCTCTCTTAAAATTATTGCCTTCTAATGATTTAAGGTCACGGGGTAAAATAGCACCGTTATGTTACCATGGGACTGACCACTTCTTGTGTCGTACATACAACCTACCTGTAACAAATCCTGGGCTCTAAACACGCGATGCGGCGGCGCGGGCGCGGCGCGGAACGAGCGCGCGCGATTCAGTTCTGTCATCAATCCGCCAGTGGGCTCCCCAGATTCGGTACTGCAATGTGATTAAATTAGTTATACTAAACAACCATTGTGACAAAGATAATTCATTTATTGCGAACAAGGGTTATATAATTGGTGTTACATTTTTTATACAGATCACCTTACTCAGTCAGCCATTTGGCATGCAATGTCTTTGTTGTATTATTACTAAATATTTTGTTACAAATTTTCGTCATTCCAATAATCATTAATTCAATTTACAATATAGGTACTTACTATAATTTATTTATGTTTTTATGACATTATTAGCAATTTAAATAAACAAACAAATACGTATTAATTTGAAAGTCACAAATGTTGAATTAAATGTCAAAAAAAATACAAGTCAATGGAAATATCTAAAATTGAGTCGATTTGATGGATTTATCATTTAAAAAATCGTCAATCTTATAATATCGTTTACTTAATAATAATATTTTAGGTGACGCTTAAACCTTACAATATTTTGCATCTTTAATAAAGATGGAGGTAGATTGTTATAAATCCGTACATAAAACATCCATATCCATACATAAAACATTTTTCGCAAGATGAGCAAAATTATTTAGTGGAAAGACAAGTTCATTCCCATGTCTTTTACTTTTTAGAGTACTAAATAAGTCTAAATTTGTTCTAGCAAATACAGAAATTTCATAGATGTAAAGACATGGTAAGGTCAATAGCCTGTATTTGTCAAAATAAGGACAAAACGATGCAAAACATGAAGCACATCCTAACCTTTCCCTGGCCAGCGGCTACTGAGGGCGTGCATGTCAGAAATTATTTTGAACTCACATACCTACCAATATAAGCTTTTAACTTCCTACCGCGGCGTGGCTAAGATAGTGAAAAAAAGACAATTTAAACTAAACCTTAGGCTCTATGACATCAGGTTGAAAATAGTCTACGCTCGCTCATGACAACTTGTCGACTCACGGCGCGGCGCGTCCCTCACCTAAGCACGCTAATTTCAATCGACTGTCATAGAACTTAAGGTTTAATTTAACTTGTTTTATTTTTAGTATCTTCGCCGCACCGCGCCGCGCTCGGTGTGCGTTGGCCCTTAGGTTTATTATAGCATGTCTCGAATAAAGTCGAGCTCCCTTTCTTAATTTTTTCTCCTAGTAAACTTTTCATCAAAATCAGTTTAACCGTGACAGTATGACAGAATAATGTTATTCTTTAGCATTATTAATAGTAGTAGGTATATACACTCACACATCTAACAATTTCGACATGCTACTGCTTCTTTCCTTATCTCCTAATAGAGGAGAGGCGGGCGGTTGCCTCCTCTTGATGACTCGCGACCTCCCTCCCTCCTCCCCCTTCCTCTTGAACAACCTCTCCTTTCTCACCTCCCCCCTCTCCTCCGTATCGATATCGATACCGCCTTTATCGATATTATCACTTTTGTCTACATTCATAGTGTCTATTTGTCTTTTATCAGTATCCATTGTGTCAATTTGTCTATTATCGATATTATTTTTATTGTAAAGTTCTCTTTTGTCTACATCGACTTTGTTTATGTCGACTTTCTGATCCGTGTCTTTTTTGTCTGTTGTTGGAATGTTGTCAGAGATAATACACATTTTGTTGTTGTGGTTTGTAGGGTCGGGATTATGTTCAATTGTTAACTAAAAACACAAAAAAAAACAATAAATAAAATTAGTTGATTGCAGACAACGCCATCTTGCCCCCAACTTTTAAACACGTATCAAATACCACACAGATATTTTTAATTTATTTTTTGGAAGCAAACGTTTAGTATCTGTGCGTGCTTCATCTAAGACCATTAGGGCTTACCATTCAGCAGTGGCTTAGGCTCGTCAGAAGACAGGTCTTATCAAAGTTAGGGGGAATAAAAAATAACCAATTTTTTTTAAAGAAAACTGGCTTTTCACCTTATGGGAATGTAATTGTATGGATCCGAGCATACTGCCATCTAGTGAATATTTAAATCCGTAAGTATCCTTTTATATAAAAAAATAAGTGGAAGTGATATACCTAATTTACTTGTATAGTAGTTATGTGTGCTAATAACATCGCTCTTACGATGCAGGAAAACATCGTGAGGAAACCGACATATCTTAGACTCATCGTGGTCCGAAGGCATGGGACATTCGTCAATCCTGAGTAGGCTGTTATTGCCTAACCCCTCTAAGAGAAGGCCCTTGCCCTGCAGTGGGATAAATTAACGGGCTATTGTTTGTTCTTTTTACCTGTAGTAACGCAGTAGGGTGACCAGCCGCCAGGGCCGAGACTCGCGGCGGAGCTCCGTTAATCTCCAGTATTTTGTCCCCTATGTGTAGGGTGACCACACCGCAAGCAGAGTCTATCCTATAAGATTAATGAACACGTTCTAATCGGGTTGTCACTAAAGACGCGATTCCATCGTGCAAGTGTTGCGTGTAACTTGCACGGAAATATGAACGCCAAACGTCGAATTAAACTCATTTTCCGGGTTTAATCGCGTTGCTTTTATTTACTTCGCGAAAACATAAGAAACTCTACGTCAAAGTTGTTATTACCTCGAATTTAACAATAGTATCTACCTTATATGACGTCACATTTGAGTAGGCAGAAGTTACACGCAAGGTTTGTAGGTACAAGCAGTCTTTTGTAAGAATAGAAAGAATCTCAGACCAAAAAAACATAACATCCATATAGACAACCTCCTCCTTTTTTGAAAGTCGGTTAAAAAGACAATGTATTCAAATAGACAATGCAAAATTTCAGCATCTTGTACCTTTAGAAATACTTAAGAAATAATAATTAATAAGCTAAATAATTGCAAAAATAGTTAAGACTCACGTAGGTCACGTGGGTCTTAATTAAGAATAGCGTTGTATCGGCTTACGACTTTACGAAAGAACCATGCTAAAATTCAGCGTCGTTACATAAACCATGCTTACTTACAATAATAACACACACACACACGCACTTATCTAAACAATTCACTAATTCAACTATCTAACAAATAACATAAAACAAACTATACGAAGCACTGACAAAATAGGTTAAAAGTTAAAGTAAAAAGCAAGTACCTACTTATTATGTATATTAAACAATGTTGCTAATATGAAAGGAATGCGACTGACTCGTCTGTTGGTTTTGTTACTAATTAAATGATTTAGGTGCTCTGTGTCACTCATTTTAGGTATATATGTGTAAGACTTTAGGGAAAAACCTTTATGGAAAATTAGACGGTGTCAGACCAGCTAGCTCATTATGTAATATTTAAATTCTACTAATCTTATCCTACTAATATTATAAATCCGAAAGTCGAAAATTTGCATAGGGATAGTTTAAATGATGGAGAGTAACATAGGATACTTTTGATCCCGAAAATCCCGCAGGATCGGGACTTACGCGGGTGATAACTATTTATAAATAAAAATCGACACAGGGGTAGGGTAAGTGATGTAGAGTGGCATCATCATCATGGTCATCGTCATCCAGTGTCATCTATCGTCATCATCATCATCATCACTTACTGACATACTTTACTTCACCGTTTAAGCGTGGATTTTCGTATTGCGGTAGGTAGGGGCTCGAACAACGCGGGATCGCGACTTGCGCGGGGGATACCGCGGGGCGCAGCTAGTATTTAATAAATGAAAGTTTATGTGTGTGTGGTCTAATTGGCCTAGCTAAACCTACCTATCTAAATTACGCTCCGCTCCTCCTTGCTTTGGAAGGCACATCTCTGATAGCTATCGTTAGTTCAAGTTAGAGACCTGAAAACTCTAACACTATTAATTAAATTAATATTAGAATTATAAGGTTTAACTTTTCTTCTTCTTTCAGTTTTCAGGTCGCCTTAAAGCCTCTAACTTGGTCTAACGACCGCCTATCAGAGATAACAACCGAGACCGACTGCTTAACTTGCCTTTCGATGCACGGAGGTAATACGTTAGTAATCATGTAATGCATACTTAACAATGTTTAATGTGTTTATTCAATATTTTGTTTGACCGCAATGACGATGTCACTTACCTTACGTCACATTAGATAGGAATAGTAGGTAAATAATAGGGATGAAGACAGATTTTGTGTACTACATTTACTATTATTGTGAATACACATGCATGAGGTAGCCAAGTACAGCCTATTTGGCTTTTAGTGTGGGAGCCCATGAGGGCCCTAATAGGCTTATAACTCTGAATGAAACTGTCACTTTAAAGCAATATATTTCGAAAACGGAATCCTAAAATGAAAAATTGTTTTTCAAAACCCAAGTTTTTTTACGATACTAAATATTAATTAATTTAGTTTCGTGAAGGTGTACAAGTGTAATGGAAGTGAAAACCGGTGCAAAACATGGACTCAAGCGATGTCTCCCAACCTCCTGTGAAAAGTCATTGTTATACTTTAAACTTGACTGGTTTTGTGATGCAAATAACTTGCAAATAAATATTATATAATTTTTGACACTGGCTACTTTCCAAACAGCCATAATCGGTTCATAACCGATAAGAAATAATAATAAAGTGTACAAGTGGTTTATGGCTATTATTAATGCAGTGTGGTAAAAGATCAATAAACTCAAGAAAAGTTATTTGCGTTTACTCAAAAGTGAAGTCATTCGCACTGATTGTTGTTTAATTTAACATTTCTTTTATTGATTTAACTATCAATCAAATCAATTCAATAAATTAAGTAACACGATTGGAAGTCATAGTTTCATATTTTGATCATAACCGCGTGATTTTTACTTTTTGACTTTCTGACCTCGAGGTTTCAACCATGTTACAATGGTCTTGGGCGAGAGGAAAAACGAAGTAGTTATGTTATGAAGGTATAATTACCTACATAACATAACTAACTACTTAGTTTTTTCATCAAAATTGTGTATTTATAAATTGTAAATTAATAGTTACAATTTATAAATGCACAATTTTGATGTTTTTCAAATAGGTACTGTTATCATCCCTATATAATCGAAAAAGAACCCTTGAACAAGCAAACAAATAATTACTATCAGGATGTACATGTTAGAACATATTTTGGTCGGCAGTGGTACAGTCAGCATCAAAAGTCTATTGATCACATTCATATTTTCAAAATCGCTACTCATCATAATTGTGGCGTGTCAAACCAGTAAGATATTTTGAAACGTTCTCTATCTTCTCTTTTAATTTCAGGATATCTGTTCTGTTTTGACACAGTTTAATAGATATGGAAATCTCTCGTAGATGTATACCGTCACACATACATACACTATTAACTGTATCAATCCAAGCTTACATATACAAACACGCAACAATGTAACTACTAACAATAACTCTAAGATTTTTATCTAACTAAGAACTAACTAATCCGGATTAGCGAGATCTCGACATTTTGTATTGACATTTGCTAATCCGTGCTAATTAACTAACTAATCCGGATTATTAGCTAGCAAGGATTAGCGAGATTTCGACATTTTGTATTTACATTTGCTTATCCGCACTAACTAACTAACTAACTATTCCGGATTATTTAGCTAGCAAGATTACAGAGATCTCAACATTTTGTATTAACATTTGCTAATCCGTGCTAACTATCTAATCCGGATTAGCGAGATCTCGACATTTGGTATTGACATTTGCTAATTCGGATTAGCTAGCTAGAATTAGCAAGATCTCGACATTTTCTATTGATATTTGCTAATTCGTGCTAACTAACTAATCCGGATTATTAGCAAGCAAGGATTAGCGAGGTCTCGACATTTTGTATTGACATTTGCTAATTCGTGCTAACTAACTAACTAATCCGGATTAGCTAGCAAGGATTGCCGAGATCTCGACATTTTGTATTGACATTGCTAATCCGTGATAACTAATCCGGATTGGTTAGTACAATGTAGCTGCGCAAGCCAGCAGCAACATTATTGGCGCAAATATGAACCATATGAACAAAAAATAAAAACAAACGTGCTAGAAGCGACATGAAAACACGTGCTATGTTTGAAACAAAGGTTTCCTAATTTTCCCGGTTTTAATCGCGTAGCGTCAGTGGAATGAAGAGACTTCGAAACGTATGGCGTTGATAAAATTTATACTGATACAAAAATAACTCCTTTCCCCTCGTTATGCTTTCACGGCTAAACCGCAAAACCGATTTTGATGAATTTTGGGATAGAAATGGACGGTGCTTTGTAGAAAGATATAGAGTACTTTGATCTCGATATTCCCACGGGATCGGGACTTACGCGAGTAAAATATGCGAAACCGCAGCTAATGCTAAGAATTATAAGCAATGCGATTAAAACTGGAAAAATGAGATTAATTCCAATGCTACATCGTGAAAACTACAAAAATGTACAAAGTGGTACTGTGGTTAGATACGGTATAGTCCGTGTACCTATGGCACGTGAGCTGTATGCAGAGCGACAGCGCAGCGCGGAGTAACGCGCGCACCGCGCATGATAACTTGGCGCCGCACGAACTATATCATAATATCATAGTGAAAAGTTATTTTAGATATTACTCATTTATGAAGAAAAATTAATCTATTTATACTATAGCAGCTATAACAAGATCCGGAATACTTGTGTCCTGGTAGAAAATCTTATATCTATACTTATAATAAAGGAAGAGAGGACAAAAAGTCTGTATTTGGAAGTAAATTAAAATAAAAGTGGAATTTGAATAAGTAGTAGAACAAAATTATATTTTTTTTTAATTTTTGTCTGTCTGTCTGTTTCTCTGTTTATCTGTCAGTTCCTTATACAATTAAAAACTACTAATCCGATTGAAATCTGGTTTTCAAGATTGGATAGTTATATTTTCGAGAAAGGTCGTAATATACTTTGCATCAAAATCGAATTAGTAGAACCCGAGTAATGAACGAAAAAGTGCAACCGCTCGAGAACCGCTCGGCCGCCCGCGCCCGTGATAACGCGTTTTCATTTCGGTGAAACCGCGGGGCGCAGCTAGTTTTTATATATAAAAATGAATGCCTATTTCCCTTGGTCACGACATTACGCGTAAACGGCTGGACCCATTACGATAATTCTTTTTTTGTTGTGTTCCTGATGATCAGGAGAAGATTCTTATGAAAAAAAACTGGACTTACGCAGGTGAAACCGCGCGGCAGCTAGTGTACATATAAAAAATGTCAAAAATTTCATTTCAATTTCAATTTTGTGAGGGGCGCAGAGAGAGTATTCTCGCCGCATATTTGTGTTTTACCTGCTTAAATTATGTGTTATGTTATCTATCTGCTTTTTTAAATTCTCTTTTCTTGTTGTGTCCCTGTTTTCTTTCTTCTTTTTACTTTCGCTCTCCCTCGCACACATAGGTGTTATGAGTGGGTATTATTGCTATCGATATTGCAACATGGCCACTATTTTGTGTGACCGCTATGCAGCGAGTGTAAAATAGTGTCAATGACTCACCCAGTGACGGTGAGCGTGTCAGGGTTCGAGGGATCGACGCGGGCTCGCACGGCGCCGGGTGGCACGGCTAGTGAACGCACGGCGGGCTGCGGTTCGGGGCCTGGGCTGTAGCACGCCGCGCTGTAACCACACCACCATATTATAGCGTAGAACACACTTACGGGGTAACATTATAGTAAAAAAAAGTTTAAATTAATGGGTAACCCCATAAAAAACTTAAAACCAGTATAAGAAGGCCTCTGAATTACCTTTGAATTGCTTTACCTATACAATAGAAGGGTCACAAATTTCTGGTCATCATTACGGCGTATGAGTACGGAGCCCTTTGGCGCGTAAATTCGACTAGCACTTGACCGGTTTTTCTTATTACTGTAGTCGCCTCATCCCCACGATATTCCCGGTTAGATTCATCTCGACAGCCCGGGGTTCGCAGTACACAGTATGACTTATTGACCATACCCATTGCTAATGCATTAGGCAAATAGGGAATTCAAAAAGTTATCTAAACTTGTCGCCATGATAACTAAAAACTGCATGTATTTACACGACATAAAAAACAAGATACAAAGGCCCGCAATTTTAGGTATATTTGGACCAGCTAGCTGATTGACTACGAACTCTGATCTGTTTCCTATAGTGTAATGTGTACAATGTTACCAGTAGAGGCGTGTCCGCTCTAACAGCGTGTAGTGGTGCCCGTGCTCGAGATGCTGCCCGCAGGCGCGGCACGAGAAGCACTCGGGGTGGAAGCGGTGTGACCCCGCCGACATCACCGGACCAGTCATCACCTAACATACAATATTTTAATGTATTCAATAGCTGTGAAAGTCATGATCCCGCGGGAATATCCGAATTAAAAGTAGCCCTTGTGTAAACCTAGGTTTTTGATATATTTTAAAGTGTTTTCTATACTTGGATGACTATACTTGAAGAAATGCTTTCCAAAAATTTCGCACCGGCACAGTGCAGGACAGGACTTGAACCTGCATCTCTGGGGATCCATCCCAACGCCTTTTCCAATTTGGAGACGGATGCATATTCAATCGAGTCGAAATTTAGGATTGCATTTCTTATTGTTTTACGTTTTTAAGGCACGCAGCGCCATCTACCGACAATTTTTGCAGACTGCCAGCTTGAACTATTCTATTTTCCATAGAATTAAATTCAATGTTGAGATGTTGCTTCCGATTACCCGTTTTTGATATATTTTAAAGTGTTTCTTATACTTGAATGACTATACTTGAAGAAACTCTCTGGAGATCCGTCCCCAGAGATTTGCAGGTTCAAGTCCTGTCAGGTGCGAAATTTTTGGAAAGCATTTCTTCAAGTATAAACCTAGGTTTCCAAAATATCTGCACACCAAAATTTTTCATGTTATGTTTGGCTGTCATTTGATCTTCATAACCTGCCATTTTGTAGCGTCGGCCATCTTGGATTTACAATCATATCAATTATACAGTTATTGTATTGTCACCAAACTTTATATAACATGGATTTCAACTGCGATTATTGCTGTAAGAGATCTCTAAAAATGTATTGTAACTTAACATACACGAAAATCGTAAACTGTTACCTCTCCACACTGCTGACAATTGTCTCCGTACCGCGGCCAGTAGTCGTCCCGACAGAACAGCATGCCGTCCTTCTCAAAATACCAGCTCGAGAGCGGGACGTCGCATACTGAACATCTGGAATTATAACAACAAATAATAATAGGGTCCTTATTGGCTCACATAAAATTCTAAATCCATTCTTTGTCTTACTACCGATTCGTGTTCATAATAACCACTCTTCATAATTGTATATTTTATTCATACATTTTTATTTTTACCAACGAAGCTGATAACAGTTAGTTTTCTTTTTTTTATAAATACTGTTACTACCAAAAACTGGTTTTCATAAGATCATTTTTCTTCTTAGCATTTAATGATCATATTGCTTTAATTAATAATGTTCTTACTAAGAACATACTCTTAACCAACAACTCATAACGTCGTTGTTCAGAATAGATTATACTATAATTAAAAAAAGAAGTTGTTATTTAGCTATATATTTCATACAAAGTTTGATTCCTTCATAATATTAGGCTAAGTGTGATCAATGATCATATTCTAATACTAGCTGCGCCCCGCGGTTTCACCCGCGGAAGTAAAAAACGCGTTATCACGGGCGGGCGCGGGCGGCCAAGCGGTTCTCGAGCGGTTGCACTTTTTCGGTCATTACTCGAGTTCTAATGATTGGATTTCGATGTAAAGTATACCACGACGTTCCTCGAAAATAGAACTATTCAATATTGAACCAGACTTCAATCAGATTAGTAGTTTTATTGTATAAGGAACAGACAGACACGAATTTTAAAAATTGTATAATTTTGTTCTACTACTTTTCTTAAGTCCTCTAGACAACTTTTTTTTAACTTACTTCCAAGTAAAGACTTTTTGTCCTGTCTTCCTTTATTATAAGTATAGATATAGAAGATATAGATTAACCCAACCTATCCTAGTCGGAGTGCTCCGCACTCAGCATAGTCAATTTTAGCAAAAAAAATATTTCGCTCCTAGAGCGTGGGGTACGTGTTAGGGATGTACAAAATACCCAAGGAATTTCAATGATTGATTTGATTTGATTCAATGATTCATTTTTTGATCATATTTTTTAATATTTAGTTTTTTTATGAATAATAATCATTATGATTTTAAATGGTATGAAAAATATTGTCAGACCTCCGATGATACGAGTTGAACAGTTATGTTAGACAATGCGCACCCCTATTAATAACTAGGTATACATTTTTAAAATTATCAAGATTTTTACTATGTATAGGTAGCTACATAGTTAAATTCAACACAATATTTACCGGGTTTTACTTGCGTTTTATTTAATAACGGCATTATTCCTAACGTTAACTTTACGGTTAGCTTTTTAAAGGGTTGTGTTTTATTATGCGAAAACCCAAGACAAAATTAAAATTTAAGTTGAAATTCGTTTGAAAAGCTTGTATGTGTATCATTTTACAGGATAAAAATTTAAAGTAAAAAAATCTATTCGAATTATGATAACTAATCTAATGGATCAGCAGTTTGGGCAGTCCAGGGTAGCATACAATTCAGCCTGCGGTGTAGCTGCTATGTGTTACACGACAGCTGAGGCAAGCTCATCTACTGGCGAACGAGTAGCTGTCTACTGGCTAGGCACTGGCTCTGTTCTACAATATCTCACCTAAAACAGTCTTTGTGCCAGTCTTGTTCCAACGCCGTAACATAGTCTTCATCGACGATCTTGTTTAAGCATCCCGAACACTTGAGGGACTCTGGAAATAATTGTTTTTCTAATACAAGCAAATATTAAAATTTACAATTAAACTCTTTATGTCACCTGATTTGTTTGTTAACTTAGTTACTTTTTAACAACAAAGACTCCTCAATTCAACATAGACACTTCGCTCGTGACCAAAACTGTGTGGTGAGTGGTATATGTATATACCCTCGAAAATACGACCAGTACACATGATATTTTTTTTGTTTTGGCAGCAAAACCTCTCCTAAACAAAAATTCAGCTCGGTTTTTCCTCTATAAACATTGACACAGACTATTTAACAGTCAGTATGCCATAATACATCAACGGGAAACAACTAAGTCATCTCAGATTTGCAGATGATTTAATTCTAATTTCTGCAAATCAGAGAGGTCTGCAAGAAATGCTTGAACAGCTGGTGAACGAAAGCGAGAGGGTTGGACTTGTAATGAATGCTACAAAAACTAAGGTGATGACGAATTCCAAACACATCCCTATCATTATCGGTGGCATCAATATAGAATATGTTGACGAATATACATATCTAGGCCAGATAATATCACCATCAGACCTATCAACAAAAGAGGTTAACAACAGAATACAGTCAGCATGGAAGAGATACTGGTCACTCAAAGAAATTTTTAAAAACCCTCAAATACCACTGAAAGGAAAAAAGAAAATATTTGATTCTTGTATTCTACCTGTCTTAACATATGGGTGTCAAACATGGAGCCTAACAAAACATAATTTTCGCAAACTAGAGTCTTGTCAACATAGCATGGAACGAAGTATGTTAAACGTCAAATTAAAAGACAAAATTAAACTAGAAAAATTAAGAACCCAAACCAAACTTAGCGATGTAACATACTGCATAAAAAAGTTAAAATGGAGGTGGACAGGTCACATGATGAGAAATAACAATGTAAAATGGGCTAGAGACATAACCAAGTGGTACCCAAGACAAAACAAAAGAAAGAGGGGACGGCAACATATGAGATGGGAGGATGATATCCGTAGAATAGGGGGTAGCATGTGGACTAGGTTGTCCAGGAACCGGAAGAAGTGGCAATTTCTAGGGGAGGCCTATGCGACAACGCAAGACAGTCTTAAAAGTGTATAAATTAAGTATAGTAAATATTTTATGTTAAGTAAGATTGTTCAATAAAGGCTATTATTATTATTGTAGTTACCATTTTAAATTCTCGGGGCTATGGAGCACCCGGACCTTTGGAAGGCGTGCGTGGGGCCGAAGCCAACACGTAGAGGCCCGTTTTAGTAACATTTAATTTCAAACTTTGCGATGGACACCAAACCGGCGATTATCCCTGTCTGCACTATAAAATGCAGCCAAGGACAGCCCCCGGGTCGGATAGAACTATGTATAAACTACGGGTGAAAACTACTTGGGCTATGGTAATGGGATGGCAGTGGACTGGATTCTGGGGGGGACTATGGAGATTATGGCGCCTGCCGTAACAATGTTCAACAAACACGCAAAAATGACAGACGGAGACTCGCCAACTCACAAACTGGGCCACCCTAATTAAGCCGAGCAAATTACAGCCAGGGGGCAACAGGGGCGTGAGAGGCTGAAGAATGGAGAGACCTCACTGGATTTTAAACCATCCTAGGTCGAAATCCTGTGGAGCGGGCCAACTCATCACTGACGTGAGGTGTCCATCCTCCGAGCCTTTCTGCTCTCGCGACTCCACTCTGACCGGCCGGTGAAGGCAAGCCAGAGGCGGGGGACCGCTTCCTCGTCAGTGTTCACTCCGACCAGCCAACTAAGGCAAGCCGGAGGTGAGGAACGGTGCTTCCCCCTGGAGCACTCGGGAACCCGCGGGGTCGCTACTCCCCGACACCTCGCCTCAAGGTGCCCTGCGGGCTTATTATTATTATATAGCATAATAAATAAAGTGATAAACCATTGCCTCATTTTGTTTTTCCTTGACCTAATAGATAAAGAGTAAAAATGTTAGTCATTGAAGCGGGTTACTGAACTGTAGGCTACATAAATAAAGATATAACTGCTTGTATCCTGATATTTTTGCCAAAACACAACAAACAATGTATGTACATCAATTAATTTTTAACAGCCTTTGTGGCGCATCATGTTTGGTCGGGTTAGTTTATAGCTAAGTATTTATTTTGACCTTAAATATTAGTTTCTGGTACTCAATGTTTTCTACGTGCATCATTATGCATTTACAAAAAAAATATTAGCTAGTAATAGTTTTTTCTATGTTTTCGCGGTTTTGCATTGAAAAGAAAAAACACCATATATTCAATGCTATACTAACGTTTTGCTAACGTTCCAGTCAGCTTTATCAAGGTAGACTGAGATATTATGTAATTCGTCAATTTTAATATCCTAAAAAGTTACTGTAAACTACCGCCTCATAAATAAAAAAATGCTAATTTCTCTATTGAACCAAAATTTAAATTACCAAATATTATGAGGAGAAAAACTTATAACTAGCGTGTTACAATTGGCTGCTAATCTCCGCCAAAGCTGAACATTCCAAGAGAATATGTGTGGCCCTCTACTCAACATCAACGAAAGCTCTGAACAGGGTGCTGTCTGTTAAGTTTAAGGTATATGTAGATGCTGGTAAAAGGCTCCATGAATTTGACTAGCTATCTAAAGTTAGGAGGTATGTATAATACATACATACAATAATTCAGACACAACATAGATTTGAAGAAATGTTCTGAGCACAAGAGATGGCTATTAGTCACAATTTTTTTTTTTAATTTATTTATAAAAATAATTAGTTGTTATTCTACTAATGAGTAACTAATTTATTTAGATGTAAATTTTATTTCATATCATTCATTTGAGACTGGTTGAGTTTGACAAATACCTACAAGGAGCATGGATACCTTAATCTTTTTGATTCATATAAATCTGCAGCTATATCAATAATTGCCCATAAAGTTCTACAGGAATTACAAAATATTCAATTTCTACTTCTTATTTGATTCTTATTAGAATAAGATGTTCTTAGTTATTGGCTTCTGCTTTCTTTAAATCTGCAATTGTGCTCATAATTATTGGGTTTTTAAACCTAAATGGGTGCAAATCCAATGGATTATTGTATGGTACAGTGGCCTCTAATTTTTCTACTAAAGCAAAACAACTTTTATATTGTTTCAATTTATGACGTTAAAATCCCAGTGTTTAGTTTTAATAAAGAAAATATAGGTAGGAGAACGTAGGTTGATTTTAATCATAAAATTTCGGGTAGATTAAAAACAAATTCACCTAGCGTTCAAAAATAGAATGTCGTTGGCAGTCACTTCATAGTTGCGACGCGGGTTAGTTCGTTTTAACCCCGTGGCGTCGTTTTGCTTTCAAACACTTCGGAAAGCTAGAATCTATCGTAGGGAAGCACCAGTTTAGTGTTCGCGTTCGATAATCGCGTTTGCCCGCGGATTTGGACGAGGTCTGTCGGCTGCTGGCGAAGGAGCCGCTTGGAGTCCTGTTGGTTTGTGCTACGATCGTGGGTAAGAACGGACCGACGGTGAGTTGACAATCCCTAGGGAAGTTCGAAGGTCGCGTTTCGTGTGCACCCTGCGAGAGGAGACTCCAGAAAGTCTAGGTAAGTGGATTCTTCTGTTAGCACCCCGACAGATAGTACCTTTCGCTCGACCTTTGATCGCGGCACCCATTTGTGCAAGGAACATTTGATTAGCGTGCTTTCCTAATCATAAATAGTAAATACAGTCCGCTTTTATATTGTACATTGTTTTTGGTCCTTCGAGCCGGATATTAGTTGATAGGCGTGCCTAGGAGATGATAAATTTTTCGTTGAAATTATCGTTAATTGTTAATTTTCGTATTGAAGGTCAAATTGAAAAAAGTGTGGTTGACATTTTTGCGTTTCGTTTTTCGTAGTCTCGTTTTTATTTGAATGAATGGCATTCAAATTACATTCGGTCGGTCTCGTTCAATATTGTCTTTGACATTTGTCGTTTCGTCTCGTTGCTTTTACGTCAAAGTCATATTGACAGAGCGATCACTTGTCAACTGTCACTTGTCAATTTTTACCTCCAATTGTTTATTTTGTTTGGTGAATTTGTTTTGATATCGTTTTTTATTAATTAAATTGAATTATTATCGTAAACAAATAGTAGAATAATGACGGAACATAGGCAGGAAGCCATGGATGCCGGTAGAAGTTTGAATGATAGTTGTGCGGATGAGTTTAGAGTAAATCGCGACTATGCCTTCATGCGAATGGAACACATCGAGGCATCCGACCTAAGAGGAGTAACTGAAAAGGAATTAGAATCATTGTCAACCGAATTCCATAGTGCACAAAAGTCATTAATACTTAGTCTTGGTGCGTCCGATAGGAAAGGTGAGCTTCCCCTAACTGTTGCTTTCGACGAAAAGTTTCGTTCAGTGTTAGAAAAGTTACTTTGTAGCAAAAAGCCGGTTAGTTCTATTGTGAACACTGTGAATAACACTGTCACTAATCTACCGAAAATTGCGATAACTCCATTCGATGGGACCCAGGAGAATTGGGTTTCGTTCAAACATTTGTTCGACTCTTTGATACATAATAGAGATTTGCCTGATGTAGAGAAAATGCATTACCTGCTTACCAGTGTAAAGGGCAGTGCTCATGCTTTAATTAAAAGCTATCCCATAACTAATGAGAACTATACATTAGCTTATAATGTATTGCTAAAGCATTATGATAGGAAGCGGGACATTGCACTAACATATTATGGCAGGATCTTAGATTGTGTTAGAAGCCGAAATACATCAGACTTAGGTAGGGTGTGTCGAACATTTAGTGAAAATTTGGATATATTAAGTAGATATCAATTGCCTGATAGTAACTTTATGTTGTTTCAATTGTTGTGGTCCAAGCTGGACTCTGGTACTAGGGAAGCCTATGATATGTATGCTGATACTGGTGTTGACATTCCAAGGTACGAAGACTTATTGTTGTTTGTTGAAAAAAAGGCTCGTGCTATGGGGAACTCGGTCGACAGGCACCCTAGTCAAAGTAAGTTTGTCAGTTCTAAGGGCAAGACCGCGCTCATTGTCACATCGAGTGAAGAGTGTGCGTTATGCTCAAATGTTGGACATTCAATTGGGCAGTGTCCTAAGTTTTTAGAAAAAACACCCAGGGATAGGTATGCAGAGGTTAAGGAAAAAGGACTTTGCATTCTTTGTTTACAGCCATCACATACAGTAAGGTTTTGCCATTCAAAGACTAAATGTAGCAAGTGCCGGACTAGTAGTCATCATAGTTTGCTACATTTTGAGAAAGCGTTACCGGGACCTTCAGTTTGTGACCAAGCCTTAGCAGCATATAGTCAGTGTGGACAGATGTCTATGGCACTTTTCTCGACGGCTGTTGCTTTGGTCAAGAATAGATTTGGTAAATTAGTGCCGGTTCGACTTCTCTTAGATAGTGCAAGTGGTTGCAACTTTATTTCTGAAGCTTGTGCTCTGCGCTTGGGTTTGAGTTTCGTTAGTCATGGACATTCGGTCAATGGCATTGGTGAAGTGTCTACAAACACTTTAGGCTCGGTCAAATTAGATTTAATACCAAAGAGTAGGGATATTAAACATGTAGTTTCGGTGGAGGCATCGGTTCTTCCTCGGATATGCTCAGACATGCCAGTAGGTGTTGTTGATGTGGCACAGTGGCACCATCTTAAAGATTTAGACCTAGCTGATCCTCAATTTGATAGACCGAGGCCAGTAGACCTGTTACTAAATGTTAACATACTCGCATCGATTTTGAAACCTGGACTGGTAAAGGGAGATGCTGGTCAGCCTGTGGCCTTATCCACTGTCTTTGGATGGATAGTGATGGGTGAGTGCTCGTTATCGTACGAGCCAAAAAATAAAAATTGTTTCTTTGTTTCGAACCTGGCTTTGGACAGCTCGATTAAACGGTTTTGGGAGTTAGAAAAGGTAGATCCTCCGAGAGCTATCGTGCGCTCGAAGGTGGAAATCGAGTGTGAGGGTTTCATGGAGAATTCGTATAGTCGATCTCCAGGGGGCAGATTGGTCGTCCCGTTGACCTTCGCTGATCCTCACGAGAAGCCAACTTTTAGAAATTCGAGGGAAATAGCTTTAAGGCGTTTTTTTAATCTAGAGAAAAAGTTTAAAGTTAATCCAATCTTTAAAGATGCCTACGTTGATTTTATGAGGGATTACTTGGATAAGGGTCACATGCCTTCGGCTGATCATCTTACTTTCAGGACAGCTGCCATCAACGGTCGCTGCACGAAGAGGTCTATTTTGTCGGACATAGCCCGGATATTCGATCCACTCGGGTTACTGTCACCTGTCGTTTTCCTCGCTAAGTACCTCATGCAGCTTCTGTGGTTGTCAGGAGTAGACTGGGACGATGATGCTCCTGTTGATATTTCTCGTGAGTGGTTCGAGTTTAAGGCTCAACTGTCGTCGTTGAGCTCTATCTCGTTGTCTCGTAGAGTCACTCCCTCGTTCGTGACCCTCCAATTTCATGGCTTTTGCGACGCGTCAGAACGCGGTTACTGCGCAGTCGTATACTGCCGTGCACTTTGTAGGGATCAATCTATTGTCGTGCGCCTATATTGCGCTAAATCGAAAGTTGCGCCTCTACGCAAACGTTCGATCCCGCGCCTCGAATTGATGGCTGCGGTTTTGTTGGGTGAGCTCATGTCGTCGGTAGCTCATTCATTGTCGGGGATCCATCGTATTGAGCATATGGTTGCTTGGTCGGATTCCAGTGTCGCGTTAACTTGGATCAAGTCTTGTCCATCTCGTTGGAAAACTTTTGTCGCCAATCGGGTGACTGAGATCCAAGATAACATACCTCCTGATTGTTGGCATCACGTGTCCACGAAAGATAATCCAGCAGACTACGGATCGCGTGGGTTACTGCCTAGTGACCTTGCCTCGTGTGAATCATGGTGGTCGGGACCTTCATGGCTTTCACGTCCGCAAGACACGTGGCCTAAACCATGTTTCGTCACAGACAACTTAGCCTTGGACGAGCAGAAGATTCACTGTCTGCTGACACAGAAAAACATTGGTTTCGTTGATGAAATTTTGGCTAGGTATTCTTCGTTTCGGAAAGTAGTAAACGTTTTGTCGTTCTGCTTTCGTGCTATGCACAACCTTAGATATTCGAAGTCAAGGATCGTCGGTTCATTATCGTGTTCTGAATCGAACGATGCTACTCGTTTTCTCGTTCGTCATGTCCAGGAGAGTGTTTTCGGGTCAGAGATCCGTGCGCTAACTAGCAGTCGCCGGAACAAACTCCCCAAAGCTCTCAGGAAACTTTGTCCTTTTGTCGATCCCCAGGGTTTGCTCAGGGTGGGCGGTCGCCTCGCCCAAAGTCAGCTCGGTTATGACCAAAAGCATCCGCTGTTGCTTCCTAAAAGCCATCGGTTGACGATGCTAATCATAGAGGAATATCATAGGAAATTCATGCATCCGGGGTTGCAAACTCTGCAGAATTTATTAGTTCAGGATTTCTGGATCCTTTCTGCAAAGCAAGCAATTCGGACTGTACTGTCGTCGTGTATCCGTTGCTTTCGGGTCAAACCCAGATTGGCTGCTGCTCCCTTGATGGGTAACCTACCAGCTTATCGTATAAACCAGCTGAAACCTTTCTCTTCTTCAGCTGTCGACTATGCCGGCCCCTTTGACATAGCTCTCGGTCGTGGTAGAGGCGTCCGAACGTTCAAGGGTTACGTGTGCGTATTCGTGTGCACTGCTACAAAAGCTGTGCACTTGGAGCTCGCTTCGGAGCTCACATCGGAAGCTTATCTTGCTTGTCTCCGTCATTTCATGGCTCGTCGAGGTCGATGCTCAAAGTTAGTTTCTGACCAAGGTCGGAACTTTGTCGGAGCCTGTAATTTGTTGAAGGATCTCATGTCCAAGGCCGCGGCGGCGGAACGGGTAGATTTTGCTTTCAACCCTCCTGGAAGTCCACATTTCTCGGGATTAGTGGAGGCTGGCGTCAAGTCTATGAAGACACATCTCGTTCGTGTCGTTGGTTCGCAACGGCTCACTTATGAAGAGTTCAGTACCTTCCTGACGCAGATTGAGGCCTTGTTGAATTCGCGTCCTCTTTCACCATTGAGTTCGGATCCAAATGACCTCACGGTACTCACACCGGGTCATTTTTTGACCATGGAACCACTCACTATGCTACCTGAAGCACCTCTTCTCGATACTGGTGTTAGTGTGCTTCAGCGTTGGAAAATGATCCAGAAGATGCATCAAGACTTCTGGCGTAAATGGCATCTTGAGCACGTCCACACTCTTCAGCAGCGTCATAAATGGTCTGACTTTCAACCGAATATAGAGGTCGGGACTTTAGTTCTAATAGTTAACGAACAATGTAGTCCTATGAAATGGAGGTTGGGTCGAGTGATAGAACTCCATCTTGGGCTGGATGGTATTTGTAGAGTAGCAACTCTTCGCACTAGTGCTGGAGAATGCAAACGTCCGGTCGTTAAGCTCTGCCCTCTACCCTTGCCTATAGTTGATAAAGACTCGGTGGTGCCTGGGACAACTTTGTGATCCTGCCCCATCGAACAACCTAGTTTTAAGTTTTAGTTTTCGTATCGTTTCGCAACATTCCCGCTACGCTACTGTATAAAATCGATCGTTAATTTTTGAAAAATACCCTGTATTTTGGTGGTCGGAATGTTTAGTTTTAATAAAGAAAATATAGGTAGGAGAACGTAGGTTGATTTTAATCATAAAATTTCGGGTAGATTAAAAACAAATTCACCTAGCGTTCAAAAATAGAATGTCGTTGGCAGTCACTTCATAGTTGCGACGCGGGTTAGTTCGTTTTAACCCCGTGGCGTCGTTTTGCTTTCAAACACTTCGGAAAGCTAGAATCTATCGTAGGGAAGCACCAGTTTAGTGTTCGCGTTCGATAATCGCGTTTGCCCGCGGATTTGGACGAGGTCTGTCGGCTGCTGGCGAAGGAGCCGCTTGGAGTCCTGTTGGTTTGTGCTACGATCGTGGGTAAGAACGGACCGACGGTGAGTTGACAATCCCTAGGGAAGTTCGAAGGTCGCGTTTCGTGTGCACCCTGCGAGAGGAGACTCCAGAAAGTCTAGGTAAGTGGATTCTTCTGTTAGCACCCCGACAGATAGTACCTTTCGCTCGACCTTTGATCGCGGCACCCATTTGTGCAAGGAACATTTGATTAGCGTGCTTTCCTAATCATAAATAGTAAATACAGTCCGCTTTTATATTGTACACCCAGCTTACAACTTAATTTTCGTTTATCCTTCGGAGTGTCGAATAATTACGGAAGTAAATATATTTCGAGCTAGGTATTAATTAAAACATGATTTTTAGGGAGGTACATTAGTTTCAGGTTTAGTCTCAAACAGAGTTCCATTATAGTTTAAATTCTAGCGAAATGTGCTTGCGAAAGGTCAAGATAACAATAAATAATATTTTGTAGCAACAGAGGTCCAGGTAGATGCAAACAAAAGATAGGTTTATTCATTTTATTACACGAATCGCCCACACAATTTTTTGATCAATGTAATGGGCTTAAAAATCGCTCAAAACTTAATTAAATTAATATTTTCAACTAGATAGTAGAAAGGAATACTTACCAGTAGCTTTCGATCCCTCCATTTCATTTCAGTTATTATAAAAAACATTAAAAATTAATAAAATAATATAAAAATTTTACACAGTACACAAGTGTTTTTTGTCAAATCAACGACTAGGGATGTTATATTGCGATTGATTGAATGTTGTCCGATTGTCGATAATTTTCTGTATCTGGTCGAAAAATATTATGGATTTATATTATGGTTTATTCGGCCGGTAATAAAGATCTTTCTTTTTTTATTATTTATTTATATCTTTTGTATTAGAAACCTTAACACAGGTCGATATGTATAAATATCTATTTAAATAGAAATTATTTTATTTTAATATCATCATTGTTGCGATGCCGATCCAACATTTTGGAATCTTTTTCAAGGTAGACAAAAACGCGATAAAAACCGCAAAATGAGTTTTATTTCAATCAATAAAAAGTTGCCAAAACAAGAAAACATTTTATGTATTATTTTACTAAAACTATTTGAAACGGAAAAAAATCTGTACAACACTACTGACCAAAAATTACGTCATTCATTTATGACATACGAAAAATGTTGCCAGGTCAAACAAAAACAGATTTTTTTTTTGGCTTTATTAAGCATGTTTACACAGCATCAAGTCGAGTTGCCTGACTACCTACGACTAACAACTCAACTTGATACGTGTAAACATGCCAGAAAGCAGAAAAAAGCTGTTTTTGTTTGACAATTGACAGCTGTCAAACGGCAGTCGAAGTTGAGTTTCTACAAAATTAGACGTGTATCGTTGCTTAGCCCATTTTTTTTATTATTATAATTGAAAAATCGTTGAAATTAAGTGTAAACATGACTGATAAAGAGGTTACAATGGAAGAGTTGGAAGAAACCGTAAGTAGAGTGACATCTAAATGTAAAAATAATAAGTTTTTGTTACGTTTGATTTTTCTAAAACTAGGTCAGCTAGCCGCTTCCCATAATAAAATAGGTTCGATACAGGTACCCAGGAAAGGGCACTGCTTCTCCCTCTCGTCATTAGCTATTAATAGACTCATTGTATCATCCTTTTCAAAGGAAAAGCTATTCCATTTATATAATCACTACCTTCCTTTAAAAATTTCGTTCACATGAGTCAATGTTGAATGTTTGTTTAGGTAAAACAAGCCGCGATACTCGGGCTAACATGATTCTTATTCAAATATACTTTGTTGACACGATTGGTACTTGATAGATTACTTTGTTGATAATTACTGTTAATAAATTCTCTGGGTGGCAATATAATTAACTAGGTACTTAACTGTTGCACACATGTAAGGGTTCCATACTTGAGACTACAATTATACAAGAAACCCTTTTCTAAATCACATTTATCCTTATGTGTTAGTCAGACCATATGGTCTAACATAGAATTATTTAGATTCAGTTAGGCCTACATCCATAATCTTGATCTTGTCATTGACCTAGTGAGTAATAAAAATTACTGGTCAAATCTGATCTTTTTTTTAATTGAAATCAAATCTTAATTTTAGTTGAAGTACCCATGCATTTTCTATTTTAAAATAGATTGATAATGTAAAGTGTTCTACAATAATACTTATTTACTTGATTAAAATGTATTATGTAGGTACACATAATGTTAAGTTTTGATTTAGTCTAAACTTCCTATGTAAGGAGAAAGTAAGGTACTTTAGGTATTTTATTTAGGTAAGTAAGTCAGTAAAACCAGCATAATGTTAATAAACTAGTTAAATAATAAAAAATAATATGTATTTTCAAATAAAGTATTGCTAAATGTCTACAAAATGTATATTCAATTTGGTCTAAGTTTTGTGTGCATTATTTATTAAATTTGTATTTTAAAGATGTAGTCTTGAGTTAAATAAGTACCTAGATGAATAAATACAATTGAAATATCATAGTTAGGTAGGGTAGTCAAACTAAAAAAAACTTAGTAAATTTGTTTTTATTGCTCAAGGCATATTTACTAGAAATATTTTTTCCTTTAAAAATATATCTAGTAAAAAAAACTTATTTATTAATAAATTTTGCTTTTATCTCTACAAACACTTTTCTACCTAAAACTTGTAATAAAACAGGTACAACAAACAGATGAACAACTAGACATGATGGAGTGGAAAATGGACACCATTGAGAAAGACCTTGTTGTGCCACTCAATACACAAGATGTCTGTGTTATGAATCTGTTGAAATCTGTCTCAGAGGTAAGAAATATTCTATAGCTAATAATAAGCAGCTTTTATGTTTGACAGTCTGTTAGCTAAAAACTGAATCTGGGCAAAGAACCAATAATTATTTACATTTTTCTTGGAATAGTGCAATAGTGCAGTACAATTAAATGAACACAAAATTTTAAGGTTTAAAACCTGTACAAAAGCCACACTGATATATAAATCTATATTTATTGTAGCCTATCTGCATAATACTGAAACACTACTTAAATTTGAGGGGTACTTAATAAATTGGGTAGCTTTTAAGTTCGAAATTTTATAGGTATGGGTAATATTGGTTTAGAAATTGCTTAAATTGTTCAAGTAGACTTCAAATTATGACTAGTTTTTCGGTATTCGGTAGTAAATAACACAAAGACAAAAATATTCAGTATCTTGTAAACATACTAAATACTAGCTCATATTTCTAAATAGGAGTGTTATTCAACACTTGCCATGTGTATGCATAATTGAATGATTCAATGTGTTAAATTATCACTGTTTTGAGTAAAATGATAATTCCTGTTACTAACTGTTGTAAACTAACAGATAGCCTTTCAATAACCTGCAATTAAAATTAAAACAAAGTAGATTTACTCATTTTTTTAAATTTAGGAATATTCTAATGAAAATAGAGTCTCTAAAAATTGTACAAAGCCGAGATTTAAACACGCGTCCTTTGCTCATAAATAAGGGAAACCGATATTATCTCCGGTATAATATAACTCATCAATATTATATGCTTACGTTCATAAGTCGTTAAAATTAAATATACAAGTCTAAACTTTACCCAGAAATTCGCTTGGACGTATAAGTAACCTGTATTATTATTACATGAGATAGCATTTGACATCTTACTTCATGGGAAGCAAAGCAACTTATGAGGTCTACAATTTAACATGCTCCCCTGGAAGAAGCCTAGCTATTCATTCTAGACTTGAAGAATCCAAGGTTACATGCCTATCTATTCGTTTCCGCGTAGAACTGTTGGCGGTACAGTGTTTCATTGGATGGGTGATCATCATTAATGAATGTCGTGAAATATTTATTTAAGTACTTACCTATTTATATTTAGCGCGGTACATTGGACAGTTGACCGCAGTTGTTAGGTCAAGTTAGAGCCTTCTACATAAAAATAAAATCAACAAAATATAACTTAAAATACAATCACTAGATTACCAACAGACACCTACTTAGTTTTCTTTAATATGATTCCAAAATATTAAAAATAAAATTCGAATAATTTATTTTTTCAGCAGGTTGTTGTAAAGGGTTGATTGAAAAGGTCAGAATTTAACTAGGTAAACTAACAACTCTAAAAGTGAAAGTCACCTTACAGCTTAGCATTTTATTATATTAACAACAAATTATTTAAACCTAGCTGCGCCCCGCTGTTTCACCCGCATAAGTCCCGAACAAGTAGCTTGTTCGATATACAGGTCCCTCAGTCTCTACCTATTATAATGAATAGCTGTAGAAAATGTAAAATTCTTAATACGGAAATAAAAATGGTAAGCTGTAAGAGTAACGCTTGATACAATAGCTGAAACATCTTAAATGTGGTACAGAATTTAAGCCCAAAGCCCTCAGAACGGGGCCTGTGTATTCTCAGCTTTAGGCTTTAATATATTCGTTGCCGAGTAAATAAGAATATGTTTGACACAAAATTGGTCTTAAACTACATCGAGAAATCTGTAAAGAACTACCAAACTAAAACTATTCGTTACCAATAATTGTGACAATTGATTGAATTATTACTTTTCGGAATTCCATATGAACTATGTTAAAAATTTGTATTTAGTTTTTAGTCCCGACACCTGACTAGCATCATTACGTATCGTGCTGTCTGCCGCGTGCAAAGAACACCACCCTCCTCTCTCTCACACACACCACCCTCCTCTATCACACACACCACACAGATTAAAAAAAACCTTCTACAAAAAAAAACACTCGGGCAGGTTCTACTCCTCTGTAGTGCGCCAAATTTCATGAAGGTCGAATACGACATGTAAAACAACAAAGTCAATTTTGCCAGGCTTGTAGCAAAGACGCTTCGCTTGATCGGTTTAATAAAAAAACCTAACCTAAATATTAAATTACAAACGCTACATACAAAATAATAAATAGATTTTAAAACAAAAAAAACCTAAGTAGTACCTGCCTACTATAAAAAATCACCTACCTAGGACATCTTCCGACGAAAAATATTCAAAATCATTACAACTGAAATAATATTCGAAATTCTTAATTGAACGGACTCTACTAGATAAAAGGTGTGGAATTGTGTCGAAAACGGTATACTGATTCTATTAAGGACCTGTATAATTAAGTAAAGCAATAGGAAAGCTTTCTTCGTAAAATGAAATTACAACGTGCCTAATCATATTTTCTATAAAAGGTTTTGACCTAAAAATATACTTACCACTACCCACCTAGATAGAATAGAAGCTCATTCATTGTCACAGTTTACCTCATTGGCGCTACTTTTCTCTACTATGATTAGGTATACTATACAGTATCTCTGTTATCTATCTGTGACACGCCCACCTTTCTTTTGATATCAATTTCAAACATTTAATAACGTAAACAAGCTACAATACAGATCTCAATAAATAATTTGAATGCTAAAAATATATGGTCGCAACGGGGATCTCAAAAAAAACCAAAATACTTATAACGAAATTTATTAAAAAGGTACAATAAAATCTAGTCTAATCTAAATATATGTACTTAGTCCGAAGTGAGGATTATAAGTGACATGGAAACCGTACATTTCCTACGCAGAACACATCGGTCGATGCTGATCCGGCTCTTCTGTAGTCACGTTGACGTCAATGTGGTGTTTACGCGGCCGCGGATGCAACTATGCACTTTTCATAGAGCTGCCGTGCATGACACCTCCCCCCGTAGAACAGCGAGTGAGGATCCTGGATGTGAACGAAGCTGGGGGCTGACTAGGGTCGGCCTTTCTCGTGTTATCGGGAACAGCGTAGATCCCCGACAATCCTTGTTCGTTGACTTCAAAAGGTCCTTGCTTGGGGTGATGCCTGTAGTACAGGATAACTGCAGCAGCGACACCAATACCCAGAAGTATGAGGTACATCGGTATGGTCGTGTGATAGAGACTGACGTCCACGTTGTTCGTTTTGTCCATTGGTTCCTGCATAGAGATCTTCGTGTTGAGGGCGTGTAGGTGGTCTAAATTGATGGAGTTCAATTTTATTCTTGCGGATGCTGAGTGCCGCAGTGGTTCTTCCGAAGATATGTCCATGATCTTGAGAGCTTGTCCTTTGATTTGATCATTAGCGTTGGAGATAACGAAATCTGGAGTCGTGATGGAGCAGCCCCGCGGGATGACTGCAAGGTAGCTTCCTTGGAGTTCTCTGAAGAGATCTTGTCCGCAGGAGAGATGTATTTTGGTCGAAGTGGGGAATCTAAGCGTGTAATGCTTGTCGTCGAGCTTGTCGTAAGCAGGAGTTTGCAGTTGTACTGGTGCTGGTTTACAGGAGTTGGTTTTACGTTGCTCGGTGATGAGATGATAAATGCAGTCCTCCTTCGCTTGATGTTGTAGTCCCCGTGTCTCGTCGCAGATGTACCATTTGGTGGTTTTCAGGCATTCTGCCGCAATGTACTTGAATACTTTCTCGTGAATAGCCAGGAATGGGAAAGGGGCGGTAAGGATTTCGTTATGCTTATTAGGGATCATAGATAGCTTAAATATGTCATACACATAAGGGAAAACTATAGGAAATTTATAAACTATAATAATTTCATTACCTGAGTAATAATAACCTACTTTAATAATTTCGAAATATTCTCTGAAATCAATTTCAATTATTTTATCATTAGTGTACAATTTTTGCAATTTGCTTATAATGGTGTCAAATAAATCTCTACCTATAACCGAATGATGCGGAATAGACATTCTTATAAAAGCTAACACGTTCTGCAATCTAAGTATTTCTTGCGAAATCGAGTCGACATTGTCGTCAAGTATCAGAAATGCTTGTGCTAGACGAGCATATTTAACTAGGTCGTAATCACGTTCGTAATTGACTTGGCTTATTTTGTTAACTATTTGTTCGATTTTACCCTGATTTGCTACGATATTATCTATTATTTTTGAGTACTGAGACATCCAGTCTTTAGATAGACTAACATGGCTGTTCATCTCCGTTATTAACTGGTTATCTGTATTCTGTAGATCTTTTAGGGCTTGATTGTACCGAAGTGCATCTGAATGATCGAGGTTTCCTGTTATACTTTTAATAATGGAACCTAATCCGTCTACTAAGCCGCGCTTTGTACGACCAGTTTCAAAACTCTTTAACTGTTCTGAAACACTATGAACTTTACGAGATAAGTATTCGATATGAAGTTCAAATAAGGAATTAGTTTTATTAACTAACATAGGCCCTATGGTTCCTAGTTGATTAGCCACAGAATCTACTTTGGTTTCTAATTCATGCAAGTTAATGGATTGAATAAATGAATGATAATGGGATATGATTCTGGTGGGGCCTAATTTAAAAGGTAGAATTCCTGGACCATCATCGATACTCTCAAGTTTTATCTCCTGCTGTTGACTTATTTTCGGCAGGAGTATTAGTAGAAGTACCAGGGGTGCCCTGTAACAATTGATTACTTTTGGGTACTCTTTTAAGTCGTGATTTAGCAACCGGCCCACGTCGTTTCTTTGTATATATATGAATAGGTAAATTAGCCATTACTTTATCATGTGTATAACGTGGGGCTAGTTTTTGTCTGGCTGCAATTGGATTTTTAACGAATACTTGTTGCTCTGGTGAATACTCTACTTCTAGTTCTCGGTTGATGTTACGTTTAGTAGTCAAATCTGAGCGAAGTGCGGTACATGACTCATGGATTATGTTATATGCTTTGTGCATTTTATTTTTATGATCTGTAATGTACTGTTGTAACAAGTGGGATGAGAGATCGAGATCAAAAGGATCTCGCGGGTCAAAATGGCCCGTAATAACCTCAATAGGTTTACATCTGGTGAAACTATGGATGGAGCTATTATATGCCAGTAGGGCATAGGGCATGAGATTAATTGTCGCTTCTCCCTTATGTTCGAGCTTCAATATTCTCAGGTGTTCGAGTATTGTCGAATGAAAACGCTCAACTATGCCGTTTTCGTTGGGCGTATGGGGTGCAACTTTATGGTGTTGTATTTTATGTAATCTAACAAACTCTATCATTAGTTGATTGATAAATTCAGGTCCGTTATCCGTAACTATAGTGTATGGTATACCGTGATGAGTGCAATATGTAAGGAAAGCTTGGATGACGCTGATGGCAGTTCCATCTCTTAAGTAATAGGCCTGAGCATATTTTGAAAATGCATCTACGATAGTCAGAAACTTGTCACCCTGTATAGTCAGTAAATCCATGTGGACTAGTTCTAATGGTTTGCTGGGTGGTGGTACGATTTGAAACTGTTGTTTGATTGGATTTCGATCGTACTTAGCTTGACCACAGATAATACACTCGTTGATGAATTTAGTGATGTGCTCTTTCATTTTGGGCCAAAAGTACTTATGAGATAAAGCTAGGTAGCATTCGTTAATACCGCGATGGTTAGTCTTGCCATCGTGGTACTTACTAATGATTTCCTGTTGACGTAAGTAATCGCGTACATTCTCTAACTCTTTCTTAACCAAGAATAGACTCATAGCTGAATTTTTGAATGTACTCTGGATAGTGGGTACAATTTTAAACATGGCGTCATAGGGATTAATAAGTAATCCTGTTTTGATTTTTGGATGAACGTATTCCCTGACTGCGTTAATTACGTCTTGTTCAAGGTTAGATTCTGAAAGCTGAATGGAAATGCGGGTGTGTGAGTCAAATGGTTTAGTCACAATGGTCTTACCTTTGATATCGCCGACTACATTAAAGATGATCTGTTTGGTAAACTTATTTAAAGGTTCATCTGAAATCGGCACTTCCAAGATGGGGCTTTCGGCGTCGGTGTGTACCGTGACAGTTCTAGAATCGGCGCCTTCGGAAGCGGTGAGGGTTCTAGAATCGTCTAATTGCACCGATTTTTCTGAAACGTTTACAACAATCGAGCTAGCTTCTTCGTTATTCAACTGAATACGGGAGAGAGCGTCTGCGTTCGTATTACACTTACCTTGCTTGTAAATTACTTCAAAATCGTACTCACTTAACTTTAAGCGCCATCTTGTAAGTCTCGAGTTAGGCTCCTTTAAGCTCATCACCCACTGCAAAGGCTTATGGTCCGTTAGGATTTTGAATTTGCGACCAAAGAGATAGGGCCTAAAATACTTAGTAGCCCACACAATGGCAAGAAGCTCTTTCTCAATAGTGCTGTAATTCAACTCGCTAGAGTTTAAAGTCCTTGACGCGTACGCAATGGGTTTATCTGAGCCTATGGTACCCTGGGATAATACTGCTCCTATTGCGACGTTAGAAGCATCGGTTGTTAAATTAAATTCCCTACTAAAGTCTGGGTACTGAAGGATCGGATCGTTGGTTAAAAGGCTTTTGCACAACTCAAAGCAGTTTACGTAGTTTTGATCCAATGTTATCTTTGAACCCTTTTTGAGGCACTGTGTTAGCGGTTTTGCAATTCTCGCGAAATCAGGTATGAACTTCCTATAATAACCGAGTAATCCGAGAAAACGTTTGATTTCGGTTTGGGTTTTAGGAATAGGATATTTGGTGATGGCTTCAATTTTATTTGGATTCGGTTTCACTCCCTCTCTACATATGACGTGCCCTAAGAAGTCGGTTTCTAGCTTCAAAAATTCAGATTTATCCATCTGAATTTTAAAGTTAGACTCGCGCAATCTTTGGAAAACTTTCTCTAAATTGACCATCATCTCTTGCAAGGAGGTACTGAACACAATAATGTCGTCAAGGTAGACGAGACAGATGTTATTTTGAAGGTCCTTGAGGACATTATCCATTACCCTCTGAAAAGTAGATGGTGAATTTTTCAGACCCATCGGCATTCTAAGATATTCGTAATGTCCGTTCTCCACGTTGAATGCAGTTTTTGGAATGTCAACGGGATCCATCTCTACTTGGTAAAACCCGGATGCTAAGTCAAGGGTAGTGAAATACTGACATTTACCTAGCTTGTCTAGGACATCAGTTATATTAGGGATAGGGTATTTGTCGTCAATTGTTTTCTCGTTTACTTTTCGAAAATCTACAACTATCCGCCATTTGGTCTTACCGGAAGCGTCAGCCTTTTTAGGTACGACCCAAATCGGTGAGCTCCATGCGGAATCAGATGGCCTGATAATATTCTGTTCAAGCATTTTCGTAATTTGATCTTTGACCTCCTGACGATGGACGTAAGGATACCGGTAGCTTTTTGTATAAACAGGAATTTCATCCGTGGTTTTAATACGGTGCTTGATTTTGTTTGTGAAAGTTAATGGTTCACCGTCTACATAAAAGACGTCGGCGTATCGCGAGCACAATGCCTGTAAGTTAGCTAGTTCCTCGGGGTTTAAGTGATCAGTTCTCAACCGTGATAAAACCTCAGTTACACGTTCTGGCGAGTGTTTGAAGTGGTTACTCTCAATATTGAATATTTCGGCTTCTACTGCTCTATCTACAGAGAAGATTACATCGTTACTAGAATTATTACACACCTCTACCCAACCGCGATTATTCCTTACTGCTGTTACGCAATCCGTTATATGGCAGTTACATATAACTTGGTCTTGTACGAATACGTTATCATCTCGAGTATTGAAAGGTAAGCGAACCATCTTCGAGGAATGAGCTGGGATAATGTCTTCGTACAGGTTGACGTTACGTGAATCGTAGATCTGTAGAGGTATCCTCGCGTTTCTAGTTGTTAGCAATTTAGTCTTAAGATCTATGTTACAATCCCATGCCGTTAGCAAATCTAATCCTAGTAACCCGTCGAAGTACTTATGGAAGTCATATACGAACAATGTCATGTCGCCTTCTTCACGGTATTCACTAAAACAAGGTAGTGTAATAGAGTGCTTATGCACTGTGGTAACATTTGAGTTAGTAACTTCGAAAGGTTCATAGTTTAGAGGCAAATTATGGAAATAAGTTTGGACAGCTCGTGGGCTTATGAACGATTGGTTAGCGCCCGTATCCACCAGTATTTTAAGTGGGGGATTTCTGATTTGAACGTACATGAGCTGCCTTTGTGTCTGCAAATTTATTTCTATTTTTGCTTGTCGGAAGGCTGTGCCTTCTGAAAATCCTCCTGTTCAATTGAAGCGCTCCCTACTTCCTCTACTACTGTACCCTCGGAAAATTCATAGTTGTTATCGGGGTAATCCGGGTATTGATCGTAAGCATAGTAGTACGGTTCGTATTCGGAGTAGGTGTTATCGTAGTACGCGCAAGTGTCATGTTCAAACCCTAACTCATTGAAGTTAACTTCGCGTGATTTGAAATAGTTAGACGGAGGTGGGTTGCCGTGCACTCTCCAATCATGACCGGTAACTGGTAATTGTCTCTGGACAAACGGGGTTACACCGCTCATTGGACGCGGAGCGTTAAAATTAGAGCTGTGTTGCTGAGGCCTCGGAGGCATCCTAAAAACATTACTCTGCGCGTTATAGTTAGGCGGGGGTGCGCGGAACATTTGCTGCGTGCGTGACGGTCCCCGGAACGGCGGCGGCCCGGAGCTAGGCCTCCACCCTTGCATACCTTGATTAAAGGTGGGCGGTTGGCGAGATTGACCCGGCGCGTTGTAACCCGGCTGCATCGCGGAAGGGAACAATTTATTTGGAGCCTTTATTATCGGCGCTGTGATAATAGGCGGTAATCTAAAAGTACTAGGCTGAGGTGCCTGTCTGTCCGTCCACTCCTTTTTACTAGGGCCACCCTCATTACGTTGTTGTATGTAGAGGGTGTTGAGCTCCTCCTGCACAAATTCAAGAGCCTTTTCCATTGATTCGGGACGCATACATCGTATCCTAGATCCTAGGGGCTCCTTAAGGCCACGCAAGTAGGCTTGTAATGTTAGCTTAGAGTACAGTGCCCGTTTTGACTCTATGGTGGTAGCTACAGTCTCGTGCAAACTAATATACGTCATAATTGTACTAAAAAGGTTAAGGCACCGCTCATAAAATTCTTGTGGGGTGCTATTCCCTTGAGTTTGCAGGGATAGGTCACTATATAAGGCGGTCTCGTCGCGATGATCCGCAAAGTTGTTAATAAGGGCGTTACGGACGCCTTGCCAGGTATCGGGAATACCATTGGTATTTATAAGCCTAGCCGCGGGTCCTGTTACCTTATTAAGTATCCCGTTAAAAAGAGCTAAGTTTGACAGCTCGTTTCCCGGTCCCTCTCTATAGTGGGCAACTATTAACTGGTCACACAAATTTATGAACCGGGTCAGGACATGCTGGTTACCATCAAAATCCGGTAAAAGTCTGAGGGACTTGAAGATTGTATCTACGTCAACCGGATTCGCGTTTGCCATATCGCTTGGTTCGTGTACGGACTCGTCTAACTCGATCGATTCGTCCGACTGATCGAACTCTAACTGCCTGTTTTCGTCTATAATTAATAACCTATTACTTCTATTCATAAATCTATCGCTACGTGGACGAATTCTCCGCAAATGAAAAATTTTGTAGCTCTACTTAATTTAACACACGAACAAGAAATTTAAAACAACTCTAGCTATAGAGTCAACATAAAATTACACAGGTAAAACACATAAAATATAAGGAACGGATTCTATAAAAAAGGATGGCAATTACTTGAAAGATTCAAAGTAACTCACATTGGTTTTCCTTAACAAGTCGAAGTCTGGACTCTCCCGGCTGCAACCACACGTAGGTTCTGGATCACTCTGGCAGGTTTCGCTCTACTCCCTACCTGATTCCCTAAGCGATCCGTACGACTGCGCCAAAAATATATGGTCGCAACGGGGATCTCAAAAAAAACCAAAATACTTATAACGAAATTTATTAAAAAGGTACAATAAAATCTAGTCTAATCTAAATATATGTACTTAGTCCGAAGTGAGGATTATAAGTGACATGGAAACCGTACATTTCCTACGCAGAACACATCGGTCGATGCTGATCCGGCTCTTCTGTAGTCACGTTGACGTCAATGTGGTGTTTACGCGGCCGCGGATGCAACTATGCACTTTTCATAGAGCTGCCGTGCATGACATGCTCACTCAACCTTGTTACCGCCTTAGGGCGTACAAATATTGAATAAAATCCAGTCAATAAATAAATGTCAATTTTCAATAGAAATAGGATAAATCATTACACAAATTAGATAAAATAAAAACAAGACATTTACAAATTTTGTGTCAAACCTATTCTCGCGAAGGGACTCTCGACCTCGAGGCTTTCTCTTAATTCTATGTATGTATTACTTAGTTTTTTTTATCACCCTCTGTACGTAGGTGTTCATCAAATCATCAGACATTTGGATACTTCTATATGGTGTCTACTACCTACCATATTCATTCATACATAAATTACATATTTTTCTTGTGTGCCACTAATACAATCAGTTTAGTAAAACTTGGTTTTAATGCTTATACTTAAAACCTAAGACAAACCTTTAAGAAGCAAGGTCTGAAAAGAACACTTATTAGGTAGTTATTTAAAGACGTACAAATCGTAGTTACCTCTCACTTAGGGACCGTCTCCACGAACGTTAGAATCACGGCGATATTATCTTATTTCTATACAACGCACTGCCGCGTTAACATCGCTGTGTGGAGACACGATTCATTTATAGAGATTGTATAGAAATAAGTGGCTCGACGATTAATATCGCCGCGATTGTAACGCTCGTGGAGACGATCCCTTAATTACAATTTAGTTTCCTGTACACAGTTGTTTTATCTCACGACGACTGCATCTCGATCTTCGTCGTGTGAAATTTACATCATTCACGTTGCGTCTGTGTGCATGAGCTCCAATTGTTACCGTTCCTGCTCCCGCATTCAGGGATAATATAAATGCACATGATGTACCTACTCACACAACCAAGACTGAGGCGCAGCCGGGAGTCATAAGTCATAACATACAATACAAATGTGTAAGGAATGCCCAAAGGCCGCGAAGCAATAATGATTTAAATTGTTACGGTCTACTCTTTCGTTCCTCTAAGAAACCAAGATACTGCGAAGTGAAGAAAAGCTCGATTTGCACCCCTTTTATTTTCACAATCGTTTCTAAAGGCTATCTTATATATAAGCTGAGCTTAAAACTTGTTTTATTAATTTAATAATCTTATAAACCGTTATAACAATTTTGTGTTAAGTATGTCTTAACAATATAAACGCTAGACACAATAACAGATTTGCATAAAAATGGTGCGAATTCGCGTCCCAATTGCGATAACGGTGTTTTATACTAACTGTGACTGTGAGGCAGCGATTTCGTTTTTTGATAAACCATATTAATTTAGTTGTCTATTGTTTTTTTTTTTTTATAGATATTTAGGTCATTAAAATCTTTTGTCTTGAATGAAAAAATATTTTGTTTACAAAATTTTGAAAAAACATTAAATTTCGAAGACTGTCGTCGTTATCGTTAATTTTAATTATAATTAGATTGTACTGTATTTAATTATATATTTTTTTGTATAAACAGATCGTTTCGGGTACTAAACAGTTTCTATGGTCACAAACATCACAATACACCATGGGAACTGACCATTATGTTTGGAAATAGGAACTGTAACTTTAAAGACCGCTAAATGTCAAGTTTTAACATCAACATTAAGTGTTAACATTATTTTGGAAATTTTAAGAACGTAACTGAAAAGGAAGACCGAAACCGCTGCTTTACTGAATGAATGCGACGTCAAGTTAGTGGGCACAACCCTTCGTTGGCTCTAAATACTGACTTAATATCACCCAACTTTTAGGTATACCCAATTCCCAATTTCTCAGGTACGCACCGATTACCAACAACTGAGGCGCGAGCTGGTGGAAGTCCAGGCTCTTCAAAGAGAACTGTCATCGCGACTTCGCGCCCAACTTCGGCTAGTTCACGGGAAATTCGCGCGTCTCCGCCAAAGGATCGCGGCCGCGTCACCGCCCCGTTAGGCTTTTAATAGGCCTGTACGTTTCTACTGGCTTTAATGAGGGAATAGGACTTTTTGAAAAAGCTTCTTCAGGTCTGGAGGGATGAATTGTGAGGGGTTTTTTAGATTCTTTTAGAGAATTGGCTGTGATTTCGACTCTTGAGATAGTGAAATGTGTCGTATTGGTGCATTGCCAAAGGCTTTCTTTTAGGTATTCTAATAGAAAATTAGTTAAACCTAACTGTATATCGGCACTTTATCCAAATGAAAACACCATTTTGACAAAGTATAAGTATACTTAATAATATATTATGACGTAAAATTATATCTGTTGCACTTATCTACTGTAGGTAACTATACTGTTTAAGGAACAACCTGTACCTACATATTTTGTAAATAAAAAAGGACTTACATGTCTCGGAAGAGTTGAAGTCACTCCCAAATACTTCTAGTAATTTAGGTTAAACTAGACCTAGACTGAAAGTTTTTAAAGAAACGAAATCTAGAATAGTTACGAAGCGAATGAATTAAAAAGTAGCTAGATATTACTACAGGCCTAGATGGTATAAACTATGATCTCGAATAGAAAAAAAAAACCTAATGGCCGAGTTCAGTTTGTTTGTTTTCATTAAGTTTTGCAAAAAATCTACTAATAACGCGTCAAAGTTAATTGATTGAAATTAGTTGAAGATTATTGGTGTGTCGTGACTGTAATTTTTATTTATCTAATTAGTAATTATTAAATTTAAAAAAAAACATCTTCGATAATCGCACTGCGATGACTTTTGAACCTAATTTAAGAGGGGCATATCTCCGTAAAAATGTTTCCCGAAATGCTTTTTACGTATTTTCGCTAGATAAAAAGACAGCAACTTCGACAATTGCACCATGACTACGACTTTTTCATTGTTTCGGATGTTCATGATTTTTGAAGATGGAAGTTTTTCATTAAATTCATTCATTCAAAATGCACGTTTCTAGTTATTTTCTATTTTATTCAAGTTAAGTACATTCTAAAATTAACTTTGACGTACCTACATTGATCTCATATACACTAAGTTTGAGAAAGGAAATGAATGTTGTCAAAATATGTTTTTTTTAAATGTGAAAACATCGAAATATTATTGTTATGTTATGTAGAAACCCGACTAGTCATCGCCCGACTGTTTATTTTTACCGTAGTGTTACGGAGGTGCTAACGAGGCGGTATGTTTGTTGGTCGTTGTTTTTTGATGTGACGGTGTTTCATCAGTTTACATTTTTGTACTCTTATTAATTTAATAATTACAAAAAATATTATCCACTTTTAAGTTGCTATAATAACTTAAGGTACCGTATAAAGGTATCTTAAGAAAGGTAGGTACCATATACCGGAGGTTGTGGGTTCGAAATCCACCGAAAAGTTTAAAGAAAAACTATACTAAAATCGGTCAATTAATACTCGTTTCAGTTAAGTTATTTTTAATTCTACTGTTATTATTTGACGTGATTTTGATAATATGTTAAAATGTACGTTTGTATGTTCGCTTGCTGAAGATTAGTAGATAGATTTACCGAATGCATTTATACGACACGTACCTTCTAGAATGCATGTGTACTTACTTAGTATACTCATTATCATACAATAAACTTAGTATACACTTTTACAAATTATTTAGGAAATTATTGCACATTTTAGAATGTTATTTTTGAATAACAATAAGAATTTAATTGCCCCAAATATAATAATGATATTTTACTATAACGGAAACATATTTTAGGCCTGAATCTCCAACCTAAGCATTATGCGTCTTGCATTGTATGAATACTGCAAACGCGTGTACGTACCAGTTACGCATCTAATGTCGCATGTCTGTTTTAGTTTGATGTTAAAGGGGGAGAGAGTCACGCGATTGGTATGACCCCCACATAAATATATTAAAATTGACAATCATTTGAAATAATCCACTGTTACGCACATATCAAGCACCTGCATGTTGCATGTAAATAGACTAGACTGCTAGTAGTTAATACCTAACATTTTTGAATTCAATTCACAACTTGCCTGGAATAAACCATGATATTACAAACTTTAAAACACCTTAAAATGGCAATTATTAATGAAATTCCGGGAAATTGATTAAACTTCGTTAAGATCCAGTGGTTATTCCTGTAATTAGTATTGTCTAATCATTGTCGTTTCAGGACGCGACTCATGTGAAATCCCTTCCGATTTAATAGTTTTCTTCATAACCGGTATCAAATAGATCTTTAAACAATGTTTTATGTTATTGTACATGATACAAGAAGTGTCCCCTTCATTTCTAAAACAATAAAAAAATACTTTAAATGCCACTATTATACAAAAGTTACCCCTGTTTTACAAAATAAATCAATTTTTCTTCTAAATCCTTAACCGCTATATTTTCTTATAGGCATCATAATATTAGAAAATACAATACCTAGAACCCCTTCATCGCATTTTATAAAAATATTAATTCAATCTTCGTTAATGATTGATTTTACGAGAAATTGTAGATGTTTTCACGCAATTCCATCTCGCTCATTTATATGCAATGGGACAAGGACCGATGTTTATCATGTATCGCCGCCTTCAACATGATTGCATTGCAAACAATACACTCAAAATGACTTGCAACTAAACTGCAATCAAAACTTGTATTCTACAAAGAAAATTGTATCGAATATTTTCACATGTTACTTGACAAACGTCACATTTGAAATTATTAAATATTAAACTGCAGTAATAGAATATAGGCCAAATTTTGAAGTTTGACATTTGTAACATGTTACATTAAAAATTACGCAATCGAGCCGCTGGTAAACGCGTGATAAATCAACTTGGAAAGTACTATCCTAGACTAATTATAATACTTACTATTATCAATTGAATTCAGAAAAGTTAGCTAAATGGTTGATTATTAGATCGACTAGTAGATGTTAGGTGTAAGAGAATACATGTCTGATACTATGTCTTAAGTGTTTTGTCTAAATTAACGTATACCTGAACCTTTAGGGTACCTAGATTTTTAGAACTAGTCGCGCCCTGTGGATTCACCTGCGTAAGTGACGATCCCGTGGAAATATTGAGAGTTAAAATATCAGTTGTCTAATACCCATAACACAAACATAATTGCTTAATTTGGGGCTAGAGGCGCTGCCTGTGCAACGACCTGCGATATTGAATTATTTATCTGCCTATCTACGTGCCAAATTTTATTGCAATTAATTAAATAGTTTTTTTGTTAAAGAACCAGAAACAACAAACTTTCACATTTAAAATATTAATAAAATAGGATTAAATTCTCGTTTTTTATTCTCTTTTTACACTCTTCCTTACATATTGACACTAATTTTTAATTTAAAAAAATCAGAAAATTTGAACTATTATAATTATTACGCTGAACGTCCACCGCCAACTTAACTCAGTTAGTTCAGCTTAGTTTGCCTGTTTTTCATAGAAGTTAGGATAGCTGGCATAGTTTGCGACGCACATGTATATGAAAAACTGGGACCCTATTCCGAAACGTTATCGGCCGAAACTTCGGAGCCGATCAAACGGTATACTTCATTCTGGACCCATAATTCTCAATATATTCTTTGTTTTTTTTTGCCCTGAACGTAAGTATAGGAATTATTGGTCCAGAACGAACGCTAACCACCTTTTGCCGTTTGATCGGCTCCGAAGTTTTGGCCGAAGTTGTTTCGTATTAAGTCCCGGCTTTACGAAACTAAGCCAAACTAACTTAGTTAATTGGCAGTCGACGTATGGCTTTAGTTAGATATAAAGTCACTCGCACGAATCACAAATGTATTTTTACTATATTTACTTACTTAGATTGTTTGTTGGTAAATTTTTCTGATTAGTGACTACATATAGAAACTTTACATTTTATTGTTATAGTGTATACCTATGTATATGTGTTTCACATTTTTCAAGTACATTTTATTGTCATAGTGTATACATATCTCTATGTGTTTGTTTTTCACATTTTTCAAGTCATATTAGTTAGGTACTATACTGCGTGTTTTGTTATTTATTATTTACTAGCTGCGCCCCGCAGTTTCACCCGCGTAAGTCCCGTTCCCGCGGGAATATCGGGATAAAAAGTACCCTATGTGTTAATCCAGGTTCCCAGCTACCTGGATTAACACATAGGGTATATTCCAAGTTTCATCGCAATCGGTTCAAAAGTTTTTGCGTGAAAGAGTAACAACCTCACATACATACATACATACTTACATACAAACTGTCGCGTTTATAATATTAGTAAGATATTCGTTATTGACATGAAATTATTGGCTATTACAACCAAATTACAACATTAAAAACTTACTTCCTTAGAGTATAAATAAGCAAGCTTTACTCTAAGGGTATTATGAATGACATAACGAGACTGGCATAGTCACACTTTGCCAAAAGTCTCAAATAAATGCTATAGATACTAATAAAAAAAGTGAAAAGTAACAAATATATTATCTGAGCCAACCAATAGCCAACACTGGATATAGGTAGTATAGTAGGCACTTACATATAAACTAACTTGACTTGAAAGATGTTTAGGACAATAATTGATTTATTTTAACCTATTGTCTCGTTAAGATTTCTCTCGCAAGATTTAGTAGGTATTTTATTTTTGTTAGATAATGGGCCCTACCATGCCCGTTTGTCGTTGCTTTGTCGTCCTTTTGTCGTTCAAAAAAATAAAGTAAATATTAAATAAAAAATACCCCGACTACTTTTAAAAACCACAGACAATTTAAAAAAATCTTTTTATTTTTTTGAAGTTTGTTTTTCTTTTTTTTTTAATTATTTGATGTGTTTTTAATTTTTTTTTTTTTTAGCTGAACGACAACGCAACGATTTTGCGACGACTTATAAGACATCATGGTAGGGCCCATTTTTTGTGTATTACTACGAGTAAAGTGCCCCTTGACTGGGAAAATTGTGTCAATTTGAGACAGGAGATATTCACTTATTAGCAGGTTGTATAGCACAGTAAAGGGCGCTACTCACACACCTGCCGCAGGGGCAATCTAGGGTGCATGGCGGTTGTGGCGATATCGGGAGTATCTCTACACACTTGCCTGCCGTGCAGTGTTTCCGAGTAAGCTGAGCTGAGCACACGTATTGAGAATGGCACCCGTATTATCGACCAATCAAAAGATTGGAGTAGCCTTGGCGCTTTCAGTGGTGCTACCTCAAAAAAAAAGGAAAAGGAGATACTGGGTGAAGAAATGGCTACTGAAAAGAAGTGAGTTATGCCACATGAATATTATAAAAGAACTGGAAGTAGATGACTTCAATAACTTTTTACGGATGGATTCTGACTCTTTTGAAGAGCTTCTTGCAATGGTGGCACCATTTATAGAAAAAAAAAATACATTGATGCGGAATGCCGTAAGCGCTAGAGAACGATTAATTGCTACGCTTCGGTTTTTGGCCAGTGGACAAACCTACGAGGATTTGAAATTTAGTTGTATCATATCACCACAATTGATGTCAACAATGATTCCTGAGACTTGTTGGGCGATTTACAATTGTCTGAAACATTATATAAAGGTAAGTTTATATAAAGTATAATTATAAAAAGTAAACCTGCATGTTAGAAATTTAATTTCCCGAAATTCTAGATAAACTGTTTTTTCTTGTAAGTACTCAACCAAGATTCAACCACAAAAAAAACAATCACAGTCGGTGAAATATTTTTTATTAATACGGTAACAAGTTATAGGTACCCAGTTTCCAAATATTAAGTTAATTGTGAGAATTTTAAAGGATAAGACATTATCATTTTAATTACTTTTTGTGTTTAAATATAAGAAAATCTTTAACTTTAGTGAAACTACCTTCCACTAAATTATTATTATTACTAAAAGTAGTGTTAGGGAAATCAATGGTAATGTCATCATATTGAACCTCAGAAAGTTGTGAGGATTGTGTAGGAGTAGGAACAGATGCATAGGCTTGATGTTGTGAGGTTGGAGTAGGAGCAGATGCGTACGATTGATGTTGTGGGGATGGAGTAGGAGCAGATGAGTATGATTGATGTTGTGGGGTTGGAGTAGGAGCAGATGCGTACGATTGATGTTGTGGGGATGGAGTAGGAGCAGATGCGTAGGATTGATGTTGTGGGGATGGAGTATGAGCAGATGCGTACGATTGATGTTGTGGGGATGGAGTAGGAGCAGATGCGTAGGATTGATGTTGTGGGGATGGAGTAGGAGCAGATACGTAGGATTGATATTGTGGGGATGGTGTAAGAGTATTAATAGGTACTGAATGAATGTACGGATTGTGATATTGGTTTTTCAAAGTGATTGACGATTCTTCTGTTAGTTTTCCAAGTTGCCCATAGAAAATGACTTCGGATATTAATTTTTTCGCAACAACTTGCTGGTGTTTACTTAAATTTTTCAATTGAATACCATAGCCCATTCCTATGACTTCCCATTCATCTGTAGTGGTAAGAAGTTTTTGAGCAGTATCAAACAGTTTCTCTTGTTTTTTTTGTAAGTTTAATCGCGGTTTTCTTGGAGCAGGTTCTTCTTCTGTTTTGTCTAGCTTACTTGGACGTTTTAGGTTGAGTGATTGACTACCAGATGGTTCATCCAATTCCAAACTCTGTGAAACCTGAAATATTAAATTTCTCAATTACTATTTGTTTCAGATGCCCACATCGGAAACTGAATGGAAGAACACAGCAAAAATGTTTGAAGAAAAATGGAATTTCAGTCACTGTGTTGGAGCAATGGACGGAAAACACGTAGCTATAGAAAAGCCCCCTGGTAGTGGCTCGTGTTTTTTTAATTACAAACAGTTTTTTAGTGTAGTACTTTTTGCCATTGTTAATGCAAATTATGAGTTTATGTATGTACACACTGGCATAAATGGAAGCGTCTCTGATGGTGGTGTAATACAACATACAAAATTTCATGAAAAACTAATGAAAAGCCAGTTAAACCTACCACCAGCTTCAACGTTACCAAATAGTAATACTACAGTGCCCTATGTATTTGTAGGAGACAGTGCATTTTCTCTCAACAGACACGTGATGAAGCCCTATCCATTCAAGAATATAAACCATGAACAAAGAATATTTAATTATAGGTTATCTAGGGCAAGACGGGTAGTAGAAAATGCTTTTGGGATACTGGCAACACGTTTTAGGATATTTCGCCGAAAAATAAGTGTAAATGTTGAGAACGTCGATGCTATTGTTCTAGCATGTTGCGCTTTACACAATTTTTTAAGAACAAAATCAAAAATCTATTTGACAAATTCATGTACAGATTCTGAAAATACAAACGATCGAACTTATCGACCAGGTGATTGGCGGGCAGAATCATTCGAATTAGTATCACTTGTGCAAAGAAATGAAAAACAGCGCAACGATGAAGGAAACTACGTTAGAAGTCAATTTATGTCGTATTTTAACGGACAAGGCAGTGTTGATTTTCAAGAAGACATGTTACGAGTAATATAAGAGCATTAAAATAGTTTTAATGTTGATGAAATACTTAAGTAAGTACTTATACCTAATATTTAGAAGTAATTCTAATAAATATATATATAATTGTGCCAAGTGATTTTATTCTTGTTTTATTTTAAGTATTACCTCGTCACAGTCCATGGTATCTACTCCCGTGCGAGATGGTTCAGTAGTCTCTTCAATAAAAGTAAAGAGATTATAATACCAAAGAGATGGTTTGTACACATCATCGCTGCCAGATCCTGTTTGTTTTGAAGAATTAACCTAAAAAAGATAACACATTGAAATGAAATACAAATACCTACAAAAAAAAAATTTCAAAACACAATTTTGAATAATCATTACTTAATTAAAAATACGTACCTTTTTTAACTCCCGAAAAAAGGATGTCCGCATATTTTCAAATTTTTTTTTGAAAGCCGGCAGCTCCATGTTGGTTTTGAGTTCCCCAAAAATTTCAAACATTAGTGTGAATGTTTGCTGCCTCATGTCACGGTTAAAATAATGTTTATGATTTTTATCCCACATGTGAGGTCGGTCTTGATAAACTTCTATAATTCGCGTCCAAACTTCGCGTTCGTTGTCGGCCGCCATTTTGATTGTACGCTATGTATACGTGCACTCCGTGTGACAGATACTGACAAACTGACTGAGAAATTGCCCCAATCGCGCTACACACGCAGCGACGGCAGGGACGACTTAGGGATCAAGGATGGTCTCGCGCCCCTGCCGCCCTGCCGCAGGGCCAATCCTCCAAATTGCCCCTGCATGCCTACACACATCACAATTAAGGATGCAATTAAGGGTCATCCCCACTCCTACACCCTAGATTGCCCCTGCGGCAGGTGTGTGAGTAGCGCCCTTAAGCAGATATTATTATACTGCCACAGCAGTTTTCCTAGGCAGTGTGCAAGTTAACCTAACCTACGATGTCCAAGTTTATGACAATACTAGTTTCACTCGCGTAAGCCTCAATTAAATGGGAATATCTTATTGAAAGAAACAAATACTGAGATACTAGCAGCAGCGCCCCATGATTTTAGCCGCGTAAGTCGTGACTCCGTGGAATAAAAAGTAGCCTATGTAATCCAGGTTTCTGGCTATATACATAGAGTTTTGTCGCAGTCGGTTCAGTGGTTTTTGCGTGAAGAAGCAACATACACTCACATGTACAAATTTTTACCTTTATGATATTGGTAGGATTTTAAAATCTTCGCACTGTTCCAAAATTTATACGGAATTGTTTACAATTACCAAGAATACTCCAAAATCGCTCCAGTAAATCGCGACCATCTGTTGAAACCTTTAGAGCTGCAGGGAAATACAGCTCCGAAAGTTGCTCCACGACAAACAAACCTGTTGCAACTTTCTGTTGAAAATATTGGAACAGAGTGATGGCTTTTAATATTGAGGATTTGTTTTACATTCAACTGGTCCTATTTATTATATTTTATAAACTAGTGTTAACCTACTTTGTACAATTTATAGTAATACCTAAGTAATGTAATTATTTAGCAACTGAAAATCTGTAACCTGACTTACCTATATGTTTATATTATCATTTTATATCTTAAAAAAAATGATAAAAATAATTCTCAAGAAATCTATTCTATTGTCTACTAAAGTAACTTTTTACCCTAAATTTACCTGTATTTTGATTTTTTAAATTAAAAAGTTATTTAAAATTTTACATTTCTTATTTTATTAATTAATTATAATTCCATAAAATAAACCTGACAATATGCCGGAACCGCTAGTCGACGTAAGTCGTCTGAAAAATCTGAATCAGCATTGCTAAAATCTATTCCGTTAGGTAGGTAGTTATTCATATTTTTATGTGTGGGTAGGTAGTGGATAGGTAACTAGGGTAAATATACCGCTTTTTTGGCACTTTACCCCAACTTTTATTGGCATAGTAAAAATTAAATTTAAGGGGACGAATCGAAGAATTTGTGGATTTGAATGTCAAATATCTCAGTATTTACAATTAAATAATTACTAAACATAGGGTAGGTAACTATATTTTACCCTTTTTTGCCTTCATTTTGATAGTTTTATTTACACAATTAACTTGATAACTTTAACACAAAATAAAATGATTAAAACAACTCTTTAATAACATATTGTATTTTCATTTTATAACGGGATATCTATATTTGAACATTGGTTTTTCCTATATTGATTAGTAGTTCATCGTATTGGTAATAAAGTATTTTTCTGATTGGCAATATAACGAAAAAAAAGGACGCTTTGTCCTTTTATCGCTAAAAAATTATGTAGGTATACCTATTTAAAAAAAAACCCTAACCACTTTTAAAAACCACAGATAATGAATAGTATATTGTATACCAAGGGAGAAAAGACTATTTTTACGGCGAGAGTGTTTTTTGAATCCAGAGTGAAGCGAAGGATTCTAGAGTAGAATCCCGAGCGAATCGAGGGATTCAAAGTGCCTCACTCGAGCTAAAATAGTATTTGGTCCCGAGGTAGACATTCTACTTTTCATCGCCCTCTATGAGAAAATGAGTACATTTAACTTGTTAACCCAAATGTTTCAAAGAATATTAATAGTCTACTCCAAGACTGTTCCTTGTCTATTCCGAGTCTCCTACTCTACTATTAGTCTACTCCTGTTCTATTTCTAGTGTATTCCTCTTCTATTTCTATTGGAACTCTTTGGTGTTTGAAACTTTTTACAAATACATACACGTTCCAAATTCAAATCCCCCCGGCCAAATAGTAGCCGGAAAAGTAAAATCCCTGCTAAGAGGGAGGCAAAACGTTTTGCCGGCGAGTTAGCGTGAACAAAGGGCTAGTTCCAGCCTAGTTTACAGGGATTGGATTAGCTCTTTTCGAATTAGATGTGATGAAATAGTAGATTGTATACCAAGGGAGAAAAGACTATTTTTACGGCGAGAGTGTTTTTTGAATCCAGAGAGAAGCGAAGGAATCTAGAGTAGAATCCTGAGCAAATCGAGGGATTGAAAGTACCTCACTCGAGCTAAAAATAGTATTTGCTCCTGAGGTAGACATTCTACTTTTCATCGCCCTCTATGAGAAAATGAGTACCTTTAACTTGTTGACCTAATGTTTCAAAGACTATTTCTAGTCTATTCCAAGACTATTCCTTGTCTATTTCGAGTCTCCTACTCTACTCTTAGTCTACTCATGTTCTTTTCCTAGTGTATTCATCTTCTATTTACATTCTCTTTCTATTGGAACTCTTTGGTGATTGACACTTTTTACAAATGTATACACATTCCAAATTCAAATCGCCCCGGCCAATCATTAACCGGAAAAGTAAAATCCCTGCTAACAGGGAGGCAAAACGTTTTGCCGGCGAGTTAGCGTGAGCGCCAGCAAAGGGCTAGTTCCAGCCTGGTTTACAAGGATTGGATTAGCTCTTTTCGAATAGATGTGATGAAAAATATATTTTTTTAGGTTTTTTTTGGCTTAACGACAAAGCGGCGACTAGCGACTTCGCGAAGACTTATAAGACATGTGGTAGGGCGGATTGTTTTGTTTATCAACCCTCCACCATAAGTAGAAAAACTGTACTGAGCCAATAAATTGGAGTAAAGTGCTAACAATTGGTATTTTACCCTATATGCTGCTGTATATATATATGTAAATGTGAAGTGTGATTCAATATCTATTATATTTTCACATAAACATTCTTACGTTTAAAAAAAACTGCAGTCCCTTGCAACCATGGTGGGACCCCGGACTCCTGAGGAGGTTCTTTAGCATTCAATTAAAGGTGGTAAGAAAAACAAAGATTTATTATTTTTTGCATTTATTATAATAGTTTAAATTGGAGATGACAACTCTATATCACACAGCGAGACTAATGACAAACTTGGCAAGAAAAAAAAAACATTTTTTCTATTATATTAGGTATATGGTGTATACATAGTACAGAGGTTAACATTTTGAAATAATTTCGAATCCCCAAAATTACGTGTTCAAAATGTATAACAATCTCTATTCACAGGCATTATTATTAGTTGTTGTTTTTTACTGAAAATAATGTAGGGTATTAAATAAGTACAATGAATGAACATTAGAGGTGATGTTGGGGGACGGTGATTTAAGCCGAAAGGTGAATAATGTTAGTTCTTCGAATTCAGAGATATAGATTCAAACAAATGTTTTGTAACGGAGATCTTTTTGAAAAAAAAAAAAGTTTGAAATTTTAAGTTGTAAAACAAATGGAATATAGCCATAGACGAGTAAGAAGAAGTTGTTCGCCTAGATGTCAAGAACACACCCTTTCAGCTTAAGTAACCGTTTGTTAAACAAAAAAAAACGACACACTATTTATTAAAAAACAATTTAATCATATTTCATTCAACAGGATTCGACCCGCTATCAAACACCAAGTTTGTCATTTCTAAATAATAAGTATCTAAATATAGTTACAATTTCTAAATCTAAACTTAGGTCGAGAATGGTATATTTTTTATAAGACAGTGATTGCATTTTTATTTACTTGCTACATTTATAAATTAATATTGTACAGTGCACAAAGCGTCTATCGCCAAACTAGGCTTGTGATATGGGTACGTAACATTACACAGAGACAACCCCTGTCTTATAAATAAATATGCAATTACATATTACATTTTTATTAGTTATCAAAATTATTATAATACAACCTGCATTTTTTATACATTTATTGCGAATAATTAGTTTTTTTTTAATAATTGAAAGCAATTTCTAATTTTAAAGTTGTTTTAGTAAATGTGGTTTCAGCGAAAGGGACAGACTGCAAATAGCTGACTTACATTTAAAGTCCGAAACATAGGTCAGTGACCTAATAGTTTTCGAAGTAATTGAAAAAATACATCTACATAAACAAAATGCATCTTTGAATTGAACCAATTAGTCCTCCGGCGTCGGTGACTCATAAGCTGAACTTTTGCATCTGTATTTACCATCTACTACAACTTACAAGAAAAGTATCAAACAGGTACTTGCACTGTTTGATATTTTTCTTTACACAGGTCTTTGCAACAGCGATATTAATTCTTAAAGAAACTAATACAAAAAAAGGAACAGCATTTCAACTACAACAGTAGTTATTTACTATATTTAGGTACAATTGTTTACTCGCTGCACACCGGTCAAAAATCACAAAGTAAGGTTAGAGCGTTGAGTACCCGTTATCGATACCGCTTATGAATAGAAACGTTTTCCCCCCGACGAAGGGCAGAAAACGTATATTTATATTTACGGTTAGGTTCTTCAGCGCCATCTAGTAGTTTAATGAGTTAATACGGTGAAAACTTCTCGTTCCATAACGTGAAGTGAGGGGCAGGCAAGCCAGCGCATCGGTGTGAAGCTTGGTTCGCTTTGCCAGTTTGCCATTTGGTTTTTCAGCGTCATAGTAGTAATATCGGGGAAACCGATATATTTTTTCGCTTAAATACATCAAGAACTTGCAAGAAACGAAGAAAAATTACAATTTTTAAATAACAGGTATGTAAATACTTTTTACATTTAAAAAAACCGTGAAAGAATGTCCATAGTTTGATAGGGTGATCCTGCACTGTCAGAGAGAAAAGGAAACTCATCCAGTGGCCCTTTGCACGTGCGCTCCTGTATTCGCCACATAAAAAAGCGGAAAAAATCTCAGATTGAGAGCTAAAAACTGTTTGTCTGCAGTCAGAATCCTAAAACCTAAACTAACATCAAGAAGATGCACAACACTGGAAGCACACACAATGTCTACTCCGGCATCAAAATCCTCACGCCATGACAAAGGAATGGACGAACCCAAGTCAAAGAGGAAGTCGCGGCCCAAGTGGCAACTCTAAACCAGGCTTAACAAAGCGAAGAGTCTGATTTTGACTCGTCAGATTCGGACACCGGAAGCGACCGTCCAAATGAAGGTTCGTTCTCCCCCCCCATGCATCGAATGGACCCCAGTTCTCACTCGCCCTCAGGCGGCAAACAAGGGAATGTCCCACGTGTCCGAAGCGGAGACCTTGATGGCAGAAATAGCCGAAACCCAGGCCTCAACATCGAATTTGCTCCTAACACAACAGAGGCAGAGCCGAAACTTGCTAAGGCTAAGCCACTACTGGCAGAAAAAGGCAAGAAATGCCAGAGACTCCGCTAAGATGGCTGGAAAAACAACCGATATGCAGAAGTGCAAAAAAAATAATATTAAATGAGCCGCTACACGACATCCCTCCGTCCGAAACTCACCTCTTCAACGAGGAGCAACTAACGAAAGCGTTGAAAACTCATGGTGACACCCATAAGCTTTTCCCAAAGCCAAGATACGCTTACAATAATAATAGGCCTTTCAAGAAAATTACAAAAAGCCGCAAAAGGGCCGAGTCAACACAAAAAACCATAAGAAGCAGCCCTTTTGTAACGGAAAACAAGATCGTGGCAACCGGCCATTCAAACATTCTCCTAGCTCGTGATCAAAGCAATAAGGTAAAGGTTTTCCATGCCGGCTTTTAAGTACAAAAGTCATAAATGTAAAAAGTATTCACATACCTTTTATTGAGAAATTGTAGTTTTTTTCGTTTCTTGCAAGTTCTTGATGTATTTAAGCGAAAATATATATCGGTTTTTCCGATAATACTACTATGACGCTGAAAAAACAAAAACGTACTGGCAAAGCGAACCAAGCTTCACACCGATGCACCGACTTGCCCCTCACTTCACGGGAAGGAACGAGAAGTTTACACCGTATTAACTCATGAAACTACTAGATGGCGCTGAAGAACCGAACCGTAATCTCATTGGGTCAACTCGAACACCTAAATAGCATTATTGCGCAGCACTACGCCCATAAAACCCGTGTGTGGATGAGCGCGAAAAACTCTCTGCACTGCTTCCACGTTTTACGACCCGGTGTGTGCAACGAATGAAAAACTGTACTATAACATTACAATAGAAAAGTTTGTTGATTGTCAGATGAAGAGACTCGGCAGATTTTAGTGTTTTTTTACAGTGGTACTTCAGTGTGCAAAAATGTTATAGGATATGGAGTAAAATTGCGAGGTTCGAAGCGAGGGCGTTACACCAAATGTCTCAGCCCTTTTAAATAGTTTACACATAGGATAAACTCCACCACAAGACTTAGCTGACTCGGGTGGTATCATTATCTGTCTGTCTATGCCTTAGATGTAGCTTGGTACAACACTAGACAACTGTGTCGTGGTGGCTTTCTCAGTCTGACAATGGTCTAGTCATCTGAGCTAGCACTTAAATGAAGTTTAGAAGTACATCACTAGTCATCACTTGACCACCACTGGTCCTCACTAAACATATACAACCCTAGTGTAATGCACGGCATACGTCATTGCGATGGCCTAGCGTAACTCTAGTACATCATTAGACGTCACTATTAGTACTGCCAGTACATCACTAATCATCACTAGTACTGCCAGTACATCACTAATCATCATTAGTACTGCCCCTGCAATTCTAGGCTGAACTCCTAGAAATGTCAGCCAAATAACTGGCATAGTGTTACTGAGGTGGTGTCCGTAGATAAAGCTTCACTAGCACATCGCTAGATCCCTAGTACTGCCTCTAGAACCCCAGGCCGAATTCCCAGAAATATCAGCCGTTTATAACGCTAGGTATGGCAGTGGTTGCAATGTCTTATTGACCTAGCTGACTCGGGTGGGTGTCCTTCTCAGTATGACTATACCTTAGTTAGAGGAAGCTCAGTACATCACTGCACCCTAGTACTGCCTCTGGAAGCCGAGCCCCACTCCGCGCATGGTGTGTGTGGTGGCCCGCGCCACCTCGTACTGCGCCTGCATCGCTTGGAACAGCTCCTCCTGCTTCTTGATTGGGTCTACTGTCGCGTCGGCTGGCTCCGGCTTCACTGCAGCTGAGAGGGAGAGGTAAGATATTAGTGTGGGCTAAGCATGACTACTAAGCACTTGGCAGAGATTCATTTATTTACTTCCATATTTATTTATGGAACATTCACAAATAGAAACAAAATAATGATAAAAAGAGAAAGCCTAAATAAGATATAAAAAAAAGAAGAAAATTTCTAATAAAACAAGTATGATAAACAATATTAAAATAAACCTATCACGCCTGAATCACGCAGACTACCTACATCACCCCAGTCAAATAGATACTTAACTAGGTAAATGTAGGCAGCCCGCGTGCGTTCAATTCAGTTAGGTACCTGAGTTGAAGACAGTTTCAAACAAATTTATTTCATGGAGTATACGTGACCGGGGCACATAAATTTACCAAGTCATGCTATTGGCGATCGGTCACATGTCTTGGTAAACTTGTGAAAGCTCATTTTCAGAACACAAGTAAGCTTGCATACTATTATATTAGTTATAGTCTACTATAGTATTAGTTACCAGGTTCCTTGATCCCCATGAGCCTCATGAACTTGGACACCTGCTTCCCGTCGTTGTCCTGTGCAAACCTCGTACCGCTCCACTTGGCGGCTTCCTCTGATTCAGACTTGTTCTTGCCAGACCACAGCAGTTTGCGCTTTTGGACCTGGAGAGAGACACAAGACTATTTTAGTACCAGATTCAATAATAAAGTAAATATTGAACGATGTTGGTATGGTAGAACCCTCGACTATAAATCAGAAAGTAGTAGTTTTAAATGCCGGCCGACTGCGTAGGTTTGACCTCTTTTTCGAGAAATAACATCGCAATTTAAGGCTTCCTCCTCATCTGAATAATGTTCCTAAGTCAGCTAAAATCCCAAATTATTTAAAGTCGGTACAGCCGTAGGGGTATTCACAGAGTATCGGTCCGAACCCTCCATCTCCCTCAGTGCAATTCAATAAGATAGCAACAGACATGGCAAGTCAGTTTTGGACCGAAGCTCTCTGAATACCCCTACCGTCTTAACCGACCACATCTACAGAATTAGCAATATTTTAAAGATCAAGCTACTCGCCTGGCACAACCAAACAGTTACAATGTGTGTAAATACATGTGTGCTACACGGACTGACCTGATTGAGTATCTTGTTAGAGTGCACAGCCTGCGGGTTGTAATACCCGGGCAGAGCGCCCGCGGCGGCGTCCTGGCCGCGCGCCGCGCGCAGCTGCTGCGCCGTGGCCATGTGTCCGTCCGGAGTCTTGATCTGAAGCCCCATCTTCTCCATCACCTCCAGCTTCTTGTTCACTTTGTACGACGAGGGACGGTAGTCTGAGCTTCGGTCTGATGTGCTGCTACAGCTGGGAATTTCAACAATATAGTTGTATATTTCTTTTTGTTCTTATTGCCCGAGGCATTTTAAACTTAGAAATATTTTTAGCAAGGAAATACATTTCACAAAAATCCCCATGAGTTATAGTCTACCATCCCAAACGTAGGGCATAAATATACTTATCAATCAATCAAAAATAATTTATTTAATACTAGCCCCGCGGGAATATACAGGGTTACAGAAAAAGTCGTGCTAGATCCGTTGAGGGCGTGGAGTACCCATCATTTCTGACTTATTTCACTATGAAACACCCTACCCTAAACTTAACCCTTTTTGAGATATTCGACTTTTAATTTTTTCATTGAAAATTGCCGATATTTAAGCTACTAAATTTATTTTTGTTTATTTTGTGTGTCTTATTATTATTATTATTGCATTTTGACATGCGTAATAAGATGCTTAAAGACGTCAATCATTAAAATAGTACATTAGTTAATTGAATAGACCGTAGCAGACAAGTGAAAGTTAAGAAATAAAAAAATAAATTAGAAAGTTTATTTTTCTCTAAGGGATATCTAAAAAAAACTATATGGCAATTGTTCGGCAGATGTTTTTTAAAATATTAACGTTTCATCAGCTATCTAACGACGTATAACAATCTAGGGATTGTATTACATTTCGTGGAAAAAAGGGACGCTCCAGTAGTAGTAGTAGTTCTAACGGTACCGCGCCTATTGTCCTTCAAGTTAAGACGCACCGTGCGAGCGAGACAAGTGACGATTTATGTAGGTGCGAATGAAAGAAAAAATGTGTAGAGACCGGTTAGGGCTGTGAATACAACAAGGGGTATTGTTTTGGTTGTCAGTCAGTCTGCTTTTGTGCTTCGTACATAGTAGATGTGACATTGTATTGCTCTTTTTCTCGACTTGGCTGTGATTCTGGACTGTTTCTTCTGATTTGTGACTACTGTGCTTGTTAACCGGACTCTGATTTGTACCTGCGATACGGAAGTGTTGAAGATGACGTCCTACACACCTGAAGAATATGCTGATATGCTTATTTGTTACGGATACTGCAATTGTGTGTCTGCGCAAGCTCGCAACGAATACATAACTCGCTACCCCGGTCGTCGAGTGCCGGATGTGGCCGTTTTTGACAGAGTTTATCGAAGACTTCGTGAAACTGGCTCTGTTTTGAGACGAAATACAGACATGGGAAGACCACGAATTGACGACGAAGAACAGGACAATGAGATAGTGCAACGCTTTCGAGCGGATCCGACTACTTCCACTAATATTGTTGCCCGTGATCTGGGACTTTCGCAATGGAGAGTGTGGTTTACCGTGCACACTGCTGGCCTATACCCATACCATTATACGCCGGTACACGTTATTGAAGAAGGAGACCCCGCGAGGAGAATGGACTTTTGCAGATTTATGCTAAATGCTGATGTGGAAGACCCAGATTTTCTAAGAAATATCTTGTGGACGGATGAGTCCAAATTTGATAAAGATGGCATAACTAACTATCACAACGCCCATTACTGGGCCCCAAAAGAACTAAGGAATCCCAATAAGAAAAGAGTGAAGGGGTCCCAACGTAGATTCAGCGTGAATGTGTGGATGGGCATTATCTCCAATCATTTGATTGGACCTTACTTTCTCCCGGATAATTTAAATGGGGAAAGCTACGAAAATTTCCTGAGAGCAGACTTGAGTGATTTGCTGGATGATCTGCCACTCAACCTGATCAGGGACATGTGGTTCCAACACGATGGCTGCCCTGCCCATTTCAGAAGAAGTGTCAGAGACTGGCTGGACACAAATTATCCAAACAAATGGATAGGACGAGGTGGGCCGTTGCCATGGCCAGCAAGAAGTCCGGACATTACCCCCATGGATTTTCATGTGTGGGGGTGCATGAAAAGTCTAGTATACAGCGAGCCGAATCCAGTTTCGTCTGTGGAAGACTTAAGACAAAGGATTGTGGATGCAGCTAACAAAATGAGGACCACATTGACCACTGGAGTAGTGAAGACTGGTCTCCGTAGAAGAATGCGACAATGTATCAGAAATAGAGGCGGCCATGTTGAACATGAACTGTAAACAAGAAAAAGTTGTGTGAAAAGCTTTAATAAATAACATTTCATGCTTACCTATTGTTTTATTTTATTTTTTAGGGCTAAGTATAAATTTTCTTCTCCACTGTCGCCTATGAAACTAATTTTTTTTATAATGTATTTGAATAAAACACTTGATTATTATACCTCGTTAGATAGCTGATGAATCGTAGATATTTTAAAAAACATCTGCCGAACAATTGCCATATAGTTTTTTTTAGATATCCCTTAGAGAAAAATAAACTTTCTAATTTATTTTTTTATTTCTTAACTTTCACTTGTCTGCTACGGTCTATTCAATTAACTAATGTACTATTTTAATGATTGACGTCTTTAAGCATCTTATTACGCATGTCAAAATGCAATAATAATAATAATAAGACACACAAAATAAACAAAAATAAATTTAGTAGCTTAAATATCGGCAATTTTCAATGAAAAAAATTAAAAGTCGAATATCTCAAAAAGGGTTAAGTTTAGGGTAGGGTGTTTCATAGTGAAATAAGTCAGAAATGATGGGTACTCCACGCCCTCAACGGATCTAGCACGACTTTTTCTGTAACCCTGTATATATATATTATATTGCACAACATAACACACAGCGCAATCTAGCCCCAAACTAAGCACTAGACTTGTATTATGGGTACTGGACAACAGATATACTACATATCATTCTTTTTTTTTAAATACTTACATTTTATACATAGAAAGACACCCATATCAAATCAGTCATACATAAAAATTTTCCTATTGAATCACTTCATCTATAGTTTGAGTGATACCACTGTACCGAGGTGTTTCAGGAGTTCTTCAGGGTTCTTTTTGTGTATTATTGATAAACAGTTGCAGTTGAGTTTAAAACTTTTGTTTTTTGGCAATTGAAATATTAATCGGTTTGAATTTTCAATTGGTGAATTACCAGCTTTAATCACATTTCTTAGTTTTTTCGCAGTACAGCGGTCTGCGGTACAGCGGTATTGGTCAAACTACATTAAAAAAACGCATCAAAATCCGTTACATAGATTCATACAGATGAACATAGAACAGACAGATGGGTTTATCCATCTGTCTGTCTGACAGAGTGAAGCAACTTTGTTTTATACTATGCAATGATGACATTTGCATCATAACATCATATACAAAACCCACACAAAAGCAACGTGATTAAACCCACCTGGCAGTAGGCCCGTGTGAGGGTGGTGGCGGGAAGGCGGGCCCCGCGCCGCGCGACCGAGACCGCTCGCTTCTTTCTGGGTACTTGTGGGATCTGAAAAATACCTCATATTTTTAAACGATTCTATATGTCCACCTCCGCACGGGCGTGCAGAAAAAAGCAATTTGGTCTAGTGGTATTCTGTGGTATATACCCTGATTTTTATTTTGAGGGTCGTGGATTGGAATTACAACCCACCGCATATAAATGTTGTTATCTATGAAGAAAGAAATGAAAATAATAATAAGTAAGATAGAAAAAGCATACTTAAGTGTGCTCTTATAGTGAAGGAGAATATATCACAGAATCCTACATGTGCTAAGACCCAATGGTCCGAAGAGTTAGAAGCCTTAGGGCGACCTGACAATTCGCAATAGGCGAGTTACGACATTATACAAGATGTAACAGGTAAGCCCTTTTAATCCGAAAGGTGGTTGTTCTAGACGTCTAGGCGAACACCTTTTGTTCTACGAATTTTGAAAATTCGAACTTTTTTTTGGAAAATTTTGAGATTATGTTTCACCGGAAAAACAGCTGTTTTTGAAAATAAAGGTAATTGAAGGTTTGATTGTAGTAGACCAAACTAAATGAAAGAACAACATAAGGTCAATGACCTCGAACTCTAAGAAACAGCTGTTTTTCAAGTAAACTTTACACCTAAATTTTTCGAAAAGTACTTCGAATTTTCAAAAGTCGTAGAACAAAAGTTGTTCGCCTAAACGTCTAGAACAACCCCCTTTCGGATTAAAAGGGCTTACTTGTTACATCTTGTATAGTATAAGTAAGCACTAGGGCTTATACTATGGGTACGGATATACAAGATATTTTTTTTTTTTTGTAAATAGGTATTAACATACATATGATACATAGAAAACACTCAGACCAGACACAAATATTTGCATAAACACTTGCACCCGGCGGGAAGCGAACTCGCAACATTTCGCATTACAGTCGTAGACCACAGAGGCCGTCAAATGAAGTAGTATAGATTTATTTCCAACTAACTTCTTCTCCTCCGATCTCCTGTTGGGCCTGTGTTCTCGGTCCCGGTCCCGGTCCCGACGCTCGCCGGCCGCGAACCGCGGCGAGACCGCGTCGCGCGCGTCGCCGCACTTCTTGTTGTCGTAGTCGGCGCGGTGTGAGTGGGTGCTGCCGGCGCCGGCGCTCGGGGGGGCCTCGCCGCCGAACGGCTTCAGGTCCATTAGTGCTGGTACTGACATCTGTGGTACAATACATGGTATGACCTTTTGTGTGACAAGGGGCTCGGTACGTACACATATCTACTAGTAAACTTACGTAACACCTCCTCGCATGTATCTAGAGAGGTTATTCACAGATCTTTGGCCCAAAACAGATAATTGCCAATGAAAAGCTACAATATCGAAGAGTAACATAGGCTACTTTTGATCTCGATATTCCCACGGGATCGGGACTTACGCGGTTAATACCGCGGATACAGCTAGTGTTAGATAAACGAGACACGAATAATTAATCCACCCGCATATGTCCCGATTCCTCGGGACTTATGAGAGTAAAACTGTGAGGAATTGCAATGAATTTGTAAATAAAATAAAGAATATAATATTTAAAAATTCCGTCTTACCTTGCCGGCATCATGTGTGGTGTCGTCGGGCCGGTCGCCGAGCAGACCGCGCCGAACGCTCCCTCCCGCTCCCGACCCGGAGTCTCTGCGCTCGCCTCGCTCTTTACGCTCCTCTCTAAACAACATTCATGATCTCCTTCATCATTATTCAATTTAATGATCGGCAATTTACTAGTAAGCCTTCTATTATTTCTAGTAGGGGACGCCAGCGCAAGCACCAGACGGGTGATCTGTCCTCCCATGTTGGGACCATTCCACCCAACAATAATATTAGTAAGCGTTACTAATATTATAGTTGCGGAAAGTAACTGTCTGTCTGTCTTTCTGTTACGCTTTCACGTCCAAAACGCTTAACCGATTTTGAAGAATTTTGGTGTAAAGATAGATGGGACATTGGAGAAGGACATAGGCTACTTCTTATCAGGAATATGAGGATATTCCTGCGAGATCGGGACTTACGCGGGTGAAACTGCGGGGCGAAGTTAGTACTATGGCGAAAGTTTGTAACTAAATGAGTGTTTGTTGCTACTTCTACTTCATAGTTTGCAAGTAAAATTATTATTAACACAGGCCTTTACATGTCGGCTCGGCTCTAAGCTCGCCTGCCAAAGGTCCAGGGCTCCACGGCCTCGTGATAGAGACAGTTACCTGTACCGCCGGGAGTCGCGGCGCTCAGCGTCGCGGTCGCGGTGGCGGTCCCTCTCGTGCCGTCCGCCGGCGCCGCGCCGCTCCTCGCGTCGGTCTCGGTCGCGATTCTCTGCTAAACACAATACTTTCATTATATATCAATCAATTAAAATACTACAACCTAAACCAGCATCCCTTCATATAAATGTAAGAATTTTTGACTTGACAACTTGCATCCCTCTTGGTAGCCTCATGGTAGGGGTTTGCTTATTAAACATATAACTGGATCCTGCTAGTTCGTTTATTAATAATAGAACTATGAAAGTATGGGAAATTTATCATCCCATTCTTAAAACTTTTATCAAATTGTATAGGTACCTAAATCTTCTTCTTGAATTACTCTACCTATTTGTAAAAACCAGGCCGACCGATATGGCAGAGGAGTTTGTAGTATAATATGTATGTACATAGAAACAATCTCTATAGTCAACTTTTCCACATTGAAAATAGATGTTGCACTTACCAGAGCCTCTGCGCTCATCTCTCTGTGATTCCCTCGGCTGGGGCTCCGCTGGCGGCAGCTCAGGCTCCGACTCGGCTTGGGAATCCTGCAGCAAACACATAACATTAACTACATCTTTACAGCAACTCACTTTTCTTTGTTGGATTATTTACTATGACTGATATTATGAAGGATAACTATTAGATAACTATCTGCAACATGGTTACACTTTACGCCTGCTATAGTACAGTTTTTCACTTGACGCTCACATTATTTAGAGTATTTTGCTCTTTCTCACACTCATGGAAGGACGCAGTGCTGCGCATTATTGCTATCGATAAACGGTAACGATTTTGCAACACGTTCACCACTATAGCGTTACTATGATTTATAACCGCTGTGCAGCAAATGAAAAATTGTACTTCAATGTAATAAAATTAAAGTATGTTTGTTACTCCTTCATATAAAAACAGCAGAAATTTTGATGAAACTGATAGCTGGAATAAAACATTCGCTATCAGAATTAAAATAAATGTTTAAAATTCATACTTCTTTCATTTCTTGTTAATATTTTCTTGTTGACATTTTTATTCCAAACAAATACATACAGTGTTGAACAGAAATTAAAACAACCTACACCTTAACTAAATTTTGTATAGAAGATTGATTCTTAACACGTATAGTGTTAAGAATCAATCTTACACATGTATTGGAAATTTTTGAATATTTACAAATTCACTTACCACAATCTCCTACCATTATTGTAAATTTTTATATAAGTTTGTGTAATCCTACTAATATTATAAAGGTGATAGTTTGTGACTGTTTGTTGCACCTGCATGGAAAAACCACTCAAGCAATTGTGATGAAATTCTGTATGTAAAATGACTTGGAATAACACACTATTAATCCTGATATTCCAACAGTATTGGGTCTTACACAGGTAAAACCGCATGTCGCAGCTAGTAAATTTAATAGAAATAAATGCTTTTAAAGGTAGGTACTTAGGTAGGCATATTTTTTTATAACCTTAAAACCACATCCTGCAAAATAGAAGAGCTAGTATTCCTTATGTGACATAAAAAGGACCAAATCAAAGCATGTAGTTGCATAAAAATAGCACATTTTAGCCTGCACTTGGCATTACAAAAAATTATATATTTTCAAAAATTACACCATGACATGATTTTAACTTGTAACTTTCTTTACTGTCACACTAACTAACTAGTATCCTATATGTATGTATATCTAACCAAATATCTGGCCGAATACAGAAACGCTACTCAAAATTTGAGTTCTGCTTAAACAATTAACTTAAACTCAAAAATTCCCATACAAGTTTAAGAACCTCTAAAATTTTAAGTGGTGTTTTCTGAATTCAGCCGTATGAGTCATGGTGCAATTTCAGAAAAATTACAATATCTACATACCTATTTCAACAATACATTTGCTAAAACACATAAAATAAATGTTTACAACTAAGTAAAAAAATTGAGTTAGTACCTCATTGCCTTTATGTTAGTCTTATGTCTAAGTACTTACATGCAAGCCTACGCGGGCTGTGATTGAGGGGACGGTGGTCATCGCAGGCCCACTCTCGATCTCGGGGGTATTTTGACTTTTGTTTTGTGTCAATTTATATTATGGGTAACATATAAAATAAAAGTGTTAATATCATCGTTGAAAACAGGTTTCTTTTTGGGTGTTTTCTGGACTTGACTTAGAAATTGATTGAATATAAAAATTGAAGTTGAATTCAAACTAGTTTGATGCAAGTATTTAGATCATAGATAGGTAAGTATATATAATTAAAGATGGTGCGATTTTTTACTAGTTATCTACTGATTATCAAGTTCTTTTGAGATAGCTAGGGTGTTCTACGGTGTATGTTGTTTAATTACCTCGCTCATATCCATGTTTACGTCATCGTAGTTAGTGTCGTCTTCCCTCCGACGCGAGCCTCCGCCGCCGCCTCCGGACACCTACAATATCATTCTATTGTCAAGCAGAGAATGTAGATTAATATCTGTTACTCTCAAACCCTTACAGATCTAGTTATATACGATTATTTTAGCACGGAATGTGCAGTAAAATTGAGCCAAAAATGTTTTTTTTTTCAAGGACGCTAAAAATGAAACTCACCGATGTCTGATAATTTCCATAACGATCATTTTCAATTTCATCATCGCTTCCATATCCAACAAGTGAATCCATTGTGTTATTTATTGGCAATTTTAGCGAATTTCCTTGATATTTTCACAGTAAAAAAGTAATTTTTCTGCACACACAACCAACAAAACAATATGGTGGAAAGTGAATGAAATGACCGATTTATAGACAAGAATATTTTTTTTATGAACGAATGATTTTCTTCGGATATGTGTTTAAATGTCACGGTCTTTTAGTAACCGTCTCGCATTATTTGATTTAAAAATCATTGAATGTGCTTCTAAAAGTGGCCGTTAACTTCAGAATGAAAACTTAAAAAATATTGCGGCCAAATATTTAGTACGAGCTTTGAGCAGCACATCGCCAAAACAAAAAATAAAAAATGTGTTTGACAAATAGACGTTTTGGTACGAGTATCCGAACAAGCTAATCTTTTCTCTTTGCTTTTTTTCAATATGGCGGAATCATGGGCGGAATCATTGACCGCCGTTCGGACGTCTCAGTTTTTGATTTTTCAACAAAATTAAAAAATCGTATTGCGAAAAATAATAAATGTGTAACAGTTGTATTTTAACAAGTTTGTGTTTTATATTGTGATAAAATCTAGCCTAATTTTCGGATCTAAGGAACCCAATTAGAAGAAAAAAATGGTAATGATAGTTTTTTGTTTTGATACTTTTTTACAAACTAAACTTCGTTCGTATTTGTGTTTTTCACGTTTATTTGCCTCATTTTAGTCATTTTATTCGATCATCTAACATATTTAACGAAAAACATTACTATAAGATTCCAAAAAAAGGATTTTTTTGTGGATTTTTTCTTTGTTTTCAAGTTTTCTAACCAAAAAAGAAGTGTCGTAATGTGGTGTCGATCTCACATGTTATTTATTTCCAATGTTTCTTCCCAAAATGCATTATTTCTTTGTGATATAGATGCGTTAATTATGCAAGCTGGGTGTGGCTGTATTGATTTTCTGAGAAGGTTCTAGGTATAGGCTTAGAATACGTCTTGAAATGGTGCAGTGTGCCTACGCAATTCACATTGCTACAATGCGGTTTTCGAGTCTTTTTCTCAAAATCTCACCCCAATAAGGGTTCTTAAATCGTAAATAATAGTCAGATAACACTACTAAACTGCATAAAACATTAAAAAAACCCCTGAAAACGGGTTGAATGCAGATAGTCTTGGGTGACCTTAGTGTTTTCAATTTCTTACTGGAGATGTGAAATAGCTATAAAATAGGATTATAAATGCATGTTATCGATTATATAAGGTAAACTGTGGTTGCAAACGTGAGAACATTCGATATTGTGATGAAAAATTACAAGTACACCAAACCTTTGAATGGCAGACTGAAGAAATCTCATGAAATAATGATGGTAATCATCATTTATTTTAATTAATTATGTATGACACTTATTACATCTAATAAGTTAAGTGTCATACATAATTAATTAAAAGAAATAAATATCCAACTAAACAAATACCTTTTTTTTGCATTGTAAATTTGATGTATTTTTTTATTGACAAACAATCTTGTGCAGACGATACCACAGGGCTAGAAAATGTTCATATAGAGTCGAGTATTTTATAGATTAACAAAAGTAAAATTAATAAAGATGTATTTAACAAAGGTATGACTACTACAGCCCTGCTCATCCACAACCATGCCCATTCTAATCCCTTAGGGTATATTTTATAATCTACAAATAAAAATTACCTGTCAAATAACTTTGGTAATAACAAATAATAAGGGTTTGATATCTTTTTAAAAGATTATAAGGTTTTATTCTGTATTACATTTTTTTTGCAAATATTTTTTACATAAACATTGGAAAATTAGCCCTTATACAAATTACTTGCCCACTGCAATTAATTTTAAATGAGGTCTGTGTTGTAAAGAAATTTTTATCTAATAGTTCATTAACATTACTAAAGTTCATTATTTTAGCTAGATCACAAATAACTCTCCTTTTATAAATCTCAGATTAACTGAAAATCATATACCTACCTGTGTAAGTACTATTTTATTGCAATTACTCTACCATAGTCACATTTTACTGGGGCTTAATCGGGTATTATTATTTATTTTCTTACCTCGATGTTTCCATCTTGTTATAAATTTTCTTGGTCGCTCGAGTCCACTCACGATTAGGTGGTCGTCATAACACTCCCTTTTCACATTGCATCGTTGTCTACAATATTTGTACATACTTACCGCTGATTAAGAGAGTAAAATATTTACCAGGGCACCTAATTTGTATAATAACTAAGACTTATCAACAATGTCTGAGCATTGTTAGATTTTTCCCTAATACAGCCAAGCCAACAATTATTGTTCTAAAAAAATGTAATGCTGCTGAAGTGATTTGAGATGAATACATTAGATATTATGTTTTGGAATACCTGGTTTAGTGGAAATGCTTGGAAATCGATCTATAATAATATTGTTTTCAAATAAAATATTGTAATAAAACAATAATTGAAGTTGTTTGTTTTGATGTGAAGTCTAAAAGAGCGGCATATGGTGATGATGAAGACAATCCTCCCACACCGTCTGATGACTCCGATTTCGATGATGATGAGGATCCAGATAATTTGGAGGTGCCAGGTGCGTACTCAGAGAATGGGTCATTAATAATATTAATATAATAATTTTCGATTATTTTAGTTTATGGATTTTCCATGAATTATTTTTTACTAGCTGTGCTGTTCCTCTTTGTGTTAATCGAAATCTCAGACTATATCTACATCCGAAGTTTCAGGATGCAATTGGATTGCAACACAAACAAACATCAAAATTTTCGTATTAAAATGATTAGTGTGATTAATGAATTTGTTTAAAAGGCGGCGGTAAGACCCTGGCGGCCGCAGCGCGCCTGGCAGACAACAAGAAAGTCACTGTCACATCGGGACCTGCATCTGTCAAACCTACCACAAATCCATTAGCGGGTGAGTGTGAAAACATGCATTATTTATAGACAATAACAGTAGATACGAAATTAGAAGCCAGCCTTGAGTTCCTGTCTAGCATCCAATACAAATTTCAATGACCATCAGGCATCGAAATTTGTATTGGATGCTAGACAGGAACTCAAGGCTGTCTCTGGACAATAAACTCCTATTGTACAAAATTATTAGCAAACCTGTCTGGACCTATGGCATGCAACTGTGGGGCACTGCCAGCGATACAAATATTAATATTATAATATATAAAGACAACAAAATAAAATATTAAAAACAATAGCCAACGCTCCATGGTTCATAAAAAACTCGGAAATCCACGAACACTTAGCTATGGAAACTGAAAGAGGAAATAGGAAAAGCTGCGAGGAGATACCAAGCCCGGCTAGCTAACCACCTAAACAGTTTAGCTCGGCAGTTGATGAATAGACTATATAACCCGCGTCTAAAACGCAAAAATATACTGGAGTTGACAGACAACTGACTCCCACACTATGAGCGGAGAGCCTCGATGGAGATCTCGCTCGCACGACATCAACGCACAGAACGTACCTGCTTATAGTCCAAGGACTGATTGCAGAGAATCACAGAAAAAAAAAGATGCCAGTCGAAACAACCTTCTCCTCAAATTCAACGTTACTTCCAATTCACTGATACTTGTGACGTTTTAGACGTCATTCATCAACTTAATCTTAGCACCCGATACCATTTCACGATAGGTGCAACAATATTGTCAGCGCTGCAGTGGCTTTTTTAAATACTAATAAATATTGTCAACAGAACCAAAAACAAATTGCCAGATTCCAAATTTCTCTTTTCAAATAATTATAAATTTACCTAATTTATTTCTAGTCATTTCTATATTGTTGCAGCACCATCAGGCACAGCCTTTGGCCAACCGACCAATGTAAAGCCAATCAAAATATCGGCTAATGCGCTGTCTAAGTCAATCAATCTTGGCCATATCGGCAACTTGGCCGGGCTAGGAAGGGGCGTTGGCGGAGGTAAGACATACAAACACTTTATTTTATTTATTAATTAATGTACATCAAGTTACAAAATATAAAACCAAAAAAATACTAAATAAATACACAACCAAAAAATACTTTATTTTATGACGCAAAGGTTCCGTTTTTTACCTATTTAGGCTTGATTCGACAAAACAAGTATAAGCATCGAATAGCAATCCTATCCATAAAATCTAATTGTAAAATTGATGATTATTGGGGACAATTGTTATTCAAAGAATTTATTGATTCTCATGAAATAGTTTCAAGACTTATAGATAGATGGCACCATAAAATGCCTAATTTTTTAACAGCATCTATCTATTTTATAAAGGCCGTTAAAAACCTCTAGATGGCATTTACAATTATCTAAAAATAATATCAATATAATTGTAGTCAGTCTTTAATTTCAAATTTGACTTTTTTTATTAAAAAAAATTGGGAATACCGTGTTCGATGCATTTTTGAGACAATAAAGTTTCGATTGTAATTCACTTGCAAGTTAAAGTTTTGTTTTCAGTGTATTTTTTGCAATTGCAATGGTGTTACAAAGATGTTGCTATGGAATTTTGGATAATTCTTATAACAAAACCCCCAAAAATTGAATAAAACAAGTAAGTGGGAGAGAGAACAAAATAGTTGATTGCACTGATAACGAATGACATAATGTTCATTAGAAATGTTTGAGATAAGGTTAATTATTGTTTTTACTGGCCAGTATGAGATAAGGAATCAATATTTCCGGTTTTCAATACATTTCTTTCGGAGTAGGTAACAAGTGTTTTGACTGTTATTTTATTTTTATTCGTAATTAAATTGAAGTAAAATTGCGAAATAAATAGAAATATACTAGCTAGGCACCTATTATGATATTAGATGTGTTAAGAGGAGTATCGGGGTAAAACACGCGTGTTAAAATAAAGTATGCAGACACGCTTGGCGTGTGCATCAGCGCTTATATGTACGTAATACACCTAGCGTGTTATTATGATATAGAAGACCGCATTGGCGTTCTTACTTTTATTGCAGTGCGAAAGAAACACACGCCCAGCGTTATCGCCGCGCCGTATGGGTGGCTATTCCTTATTTAGGGTCTAGGGTTGTTTTTGTCAACCAGTTAATTTTTAGCACTGTTGGCCTAGGCCTCTTTTTAGATACCTTACGCAGTACGTCGCCGTTCCAGATAGGTAAATCTCCAATGTCTTCGGACCGTGGTGTGTCCTAGGACATGTCGATTTCCTCACGATGTTTTTCTACACTATCCGATAAGTGTTGAATAAAGAGTTAGATTTTAATAAAGCAATGTTGTAGCGGGCGCGGCGCTAGCGTCGCCATCGTTCGCGGGCACGTCCGCCGCTTTCAACGCGGCCTCGCTGCTCGCACAGAGTGAGTACTGGCCACTGTGCACTGGGCTTGTGTCCTGAGTCCTGACCTGTACTGTACTGTAGTGGCATGCGTTACTAGGCTTACGTTGTGTGTAGGGAGAGGAGCGGATAGGACGGAGTTTTTGACAGATTAACGGCCTAATACAGATATGCAACTCAAAATTTGAGTGCACCTTAAACGAACTCTCAAACTCGAAAATTCCTATACTAATAAGTCTAGACGCTTCTTAATTATTTAAGTACTCCTCAATAAGTCGCGATCCTATATTCGGCTGAAAGATTCATAACAATTATTTTATTATCTTAATCCCCGTCGTCTACATCAAAACGACAGGGACTTTCAGTTCGTATATACCTTTAGTTTATACAATTACAAAATAATTTTGGCTTAAGTGTCTATTAGTACTTACATGAGTAAATTATTGATAGTATACATACATGAACTTTATTCATTTATTTTTATCTCAGGATTTCCCCTAGTTACTTATATACTGTACGAAAATGGGTATTCCCTAAATGTCAATAAAAACTTTGTCTTATCGATTTGGCTGCCTCATGGTTGTGTATACCGAGAATAATATTGGTAAATTATTTATTTATCGATACAAACTGGCTCCACACCGCGGATTCACTCGCGTGTCACGTGAAAGTATCGGATAAAACTTAACTCATGATTCATGATGATATTACTTACTTTCAAAGATGGTATATATCTTCATTATTATATTTCATTACATTTGATCTAGTGGTTTCAGAGTACCTATATCCCAAATATACATAATACATACAAAAACATACATATTACCACCGGTACCTCTTTATAATAATAGGGGTTAAAGTATGAAATTGCCGTTTTATTGCAATAGGTTCTTTAAATTGACATAGAATCTTCATGGTTTGAGGTTTTCGAATGAAACTTTTTTCAAATGGTTTCTCGTGCTGTGTGAGGTCTCGCGTTGTCGTGGAGCAATAATGGTGAAGATCGATTCATGAGTCGGGGCTGTTTTACTGCTAGTTTTGTCAACATGGTTCGGAGTTCGGCACAATAGACATCTGCCGTAATTGCTTGACCAGATCGAAGAAAACTATAGTGAATAACACCATGCTGAGACCACCAAACAGTTACCATTACCTTTTTATTGGTAAGTTTTGCTTTAGGACACTGTTGTGGCATTTGACCTGGGGTCAGCCATTGCATTTTTCTTTTCCGGTTATCATAAAGAATCCACTTTTCATCACATGTTACAATTCGATCCAATATTCCTTCATTTCTGTACCGGTTCAACAAGGCAACACAAGTTTCAACACGCGTTTCTTTCTGCAGATCAGTCAAATCATGAGGCACCCATTTTTCGTATTTTTTTATTTTATTGATTTGACGCAAGTGAGTCAATAAAGTGGGTAAGGTAATGTTAAACCATGCCGCTAATTCCTGGGTAGTTTTACTAGGATCGGCTTCCACTATCTCTCTTAATTCATCGTTATTCACCTGTGTGGGCGGTCTTCCTCGTGGCTCGTTCTTTAAGTCGAAATTTCCATCACGAAAGCGTTTAAACCAAAATCGCACGGTGCGTTCATTAGTAGACCCCTCTCCAAACGCAGCATTGATATTGCGGGCTGTTTCTGCCGCGTTAGTTCCGCGTCGAACTCGTATTCAAAAATCACTCGAATTTTCGCAGTATCCATCTTTCTTGTCTAAATTGAATAACAAAAACAATTGAAAGTCGATATTCAAATGTTTCACATTTTTTAAAAAAAGAACATCACAGAAACCATATGAAAAAAGTTTCATTCGAAAACCTCAAACCATGAAGATTCTATGTCAATTCAAAGAACCTATTGCAATAAAACGGCAATTTTATACTTTACTTTACTTTACTAGATATGTAAGTACTTATAGATAATTATGGGCCATTACATATCTCTTTTTAAATTTCGTTCAAATACACTTAGGTAGTACAAACTAGTAGAGTTTTGTGTTTTTGTAGATGTATTTTTCCTTTTAAAAAAATATGAATAAGTGCAAGCTTAATCAGTAACAAAATACACCTAAAAATATAATTTAAAGGGTTAGTATCGAATCGTCTAAATCGGATTAAAAATTTATCTCCGGCCCGCTCCACTCCCTATGTGAACGTTTCAGTAGCCCTGCGATAATCACGTTTTGCATTCTACCACTCTGACAGATTTTTTAACTTTCATTTCCGATTTCACTAATACGTACTTGTAGCAGAATGTTTTTAGTAAAATTGAGTTGTTTTAGTATGTTTTGTTAGATTGCTCTTGCAATCGTACGTTGTGTGCAAGTTGTGTTTGGTAGCTATTAGATTTTATTTATAAAAGATTGTTTAATTTTTATTTGAAAGACCTTATTATGATTGGTATTCGAATTATGCTGTAGTGTTGAGTTATTTACGCGCTTAAGTCATTGAAACTGCTGTACGTGCTGCAGATTTAAAGATTTATTATTTTAGTTACAAAACCAAAACCGGCGTTGATTGTAAATAAAACTTAAAAAAATTGCATATTTTTTCCGCGGAAATTGGCTATAAGGCTTGATTATCTCTGAATATAGTCACAGCGAAAATATTTTGCAACATTGCATTGCGATACCGGCGATCCCGCGGGAATATCGGGATAAAAATTAACCTATGCTTCAATCCAGATCTCCAGCTATCTGCATACCAAGATTCGTCGCAATCGATTCAGTAGTTTTTGCGGGATTGAAACAAACATCTAAACTTTTTTATATATTATTTAATGAGAAATTTCGACGACCGACAACTTTTCCCCGACGCGACGTAAACTTTGTGAAAAAAAGGTCTCGAAACTTCCGAAGTTTCGTGAAGAATGCTTAGTTATAATAAAAGCAACATTGACTAAAACAAAAAAGAGTTTATTTCAAATCAACATCGCTAAAACCGAAGAAAAATCAAACATTAACAGTATTCCCCCTCGTTTCTAGTGGAGATGGTAGGCATGCAAGGAATGAACTCGTACCTGCTGCAGAACCTGAACCAGATCCTGGCCAGCGGCATGGGTGGCCCGCTGGCCGGCATGTTGGGGCAGTTCGCGCAGATGCCGCCCTGGAACCAGGCCAAGCCTGCCATGTGGACTCAGGATAAGGTATACTTCTTATTTTCCTATAGTGCTCTAGTGGTGTGGCTCATCTAAGAGTTTTTATGTTGCCCTAATGCCCCTCCCTAACTTGCCGTAACGACTGCTGTCAGAGAAAACAGCTGGGACAAACTGTTTAACATGCTTTACTCAACACTAGGGAAATACTAGTTTTTTGGGATAAAAGTTGACTGGCAAGAGAAAGGGACGAGAAGAAAAAAGGATGCTAGTTTTTAGGAGTTAGGCTCCGGCCGCATAGGCAGGCTGGCTTAGCGGTTAGAGGCGAGAGAGATCGCGACTGGCCGCACTGAGCGCTTGGCGCCTAGATGTGTATCTTGTCCGAATGCAAGCAACTAGGCGCGAAGTAAGCGCGCCTGCCTATGCGGCCGTAGCCTTAAGGTTATTAAGGAAACGGTAAGATGGAGATTCCATTTTGTTATTAAACAACTACTGTCGACGTTTTTTAGACTGCAAGTAGCGTTTCGCTTTGTCTTTCGTGCTGCGCTGAGTGGAACAGCTGCAGCACGAAAGACAACAGACTGCAGAAAGACAAAGCGGTCTCGTCTGTATTTCCTGGCGTATTTGGAGGACTTAAACTTGCGAGTGTAAAGGTATCTCTAGGTAACCGTGCTTCATTTAAGACCGCAATACGATACCATGTAATGAAAAATTGGCCACCCCAGGCTAAATACTAAGAAAACAATCTGTTCTTGAAAAGTTTTCTGGATTGTTCAGACGTAAACCGAATTAAAATACATTTACAAAACAAGGTTTTTTTCCACCATATTGTTGTAGATGCCTGGCGATGAAGAGGAAGTAGACGACGAAGATATGGGCGTCGCTGAAACGTACGCAGATTATATGCCTGCTAAATGTATGTATATATCTCTTATACTGTTGTAGATTACTTGCTTGTACTTTGTACCAATCTTTTATAATTCTTGTTTCAGTGAAATTGGGCCGGAAGCATCCAGACCCAGTGGTGGAAACAGCCTCCCTATCATCAGTAGAACCTATAGATGTCACATATACCTTGAGTTTGCCTGGGGAGACCATCAGGAATGGTCTACTGTCCGCCTTACAGCTTGAGGCAGTGGTCTATGCTTGTCAGGCACATGAGAACTTGTTGCCTGATGGATCTAGAGCTGGCTTCTTGATTGGTGAGTATTAATTATTTTGGATCACTTACAGCATTACACTAGAAATCTTAAACTGACTGCCTCCAGAGTACTTATTTTGTGAATATACTGGTACGAGCAAAAAACTTTAAGCTTCCAGCGGGTTTCCGTTGGTTGAAACCAACGGCAAACCGAAATCGACGATTTGCCATTGGTTTTCGATGTCACAGAGAAACTTCTAATAGCTTAAATGTCCAAAATATATCAGAAACTGACGACGATTTCTTTTGTTGTATTATTTTTTATTTTCTTCACAATATGATCTTTGAGTTGTTTTCCAGGTGACGGCGCCGGTGTGGGTAAAGGCCGTACAATAGCGGGTATAATATTCGAGAACTACCTGAAGGGTAGAAAGCGTGCGATATGGGTATCTGTGTCGAACGACTTGAAGTACGACGCGGAGAGAGATCTCAGGGACATTGGCGCTTCGAAGATCGAAGTGCATCCTCTTAATAAGGTATGTTGTTTAGTCTGTTAAGCCCTACGAGGAATAAATAGAATGGAGATCTAACTTCTCTATTAAATTCCAAAAAAACATGTTCCACGGTCACACAGCAGCAGATACACAGAATAGACACTGACACGTTCCGTACAGTATTACGTATGATCGTCCAATGGCGGACGATCTTTAGTGACAGACAGGTGGTCGAATCATCGTTCTAGGCTCCGCAACCACCGTTTGCGTGGAATCTTTTTTCAAAGGATTGCTACTTCCATATATATTCAAGTTCGTTGGTTAAACCCATACTTGTTCTTTAAGTTCATTGATTGTTGAGTTTAATTGACGTTAGGTCAATCTAAATACAGCTGCAACAGCTGGATGGGAAACAAGCAGCCATCAAATCATGTCCTATTTAACACGTTTCCTTGCAATGATCTAAAACTCAATTAGAAGCCACACTGACTCTGTGTATGTTATGTAGTCCTCCGTGTTATGTGAACGCGCGTACAATTAAAAGGACTAGCTTAATTGGCACTTAATTTTATTTTGGCGGTAGGTTCATTGAGGAAGTATTTAAATTCAGTTCAGGTGAGCATGCAAGTTCGACTTTTTCCGTTTTTATTATTTTAAACATTTTATCAAAGCCCTACGTTTCGAGGACTCTCCGAAGCTCTTGCTCTTGCTTTAAACTTCTCGTGTCTTTCCCAACAGTTTAAATACGCAAAGATCTCATCAGCGGTGAACGGCAACGTGAAGAAAGGCGTGGTGTTCAGCACATACTCCGCGCTCATTGGGGAAACTTCCTCCACAGCCACTAACTACAGGACCAGGCTCAAGCAGCTGCTGCAGTGGTGCGGGAAGGATTTCGACGGACTTGTATCCTTTTATACCTTTTGTCGGTTTAGCAGCCAGTCAGTTTTTATCTCTGATAGTAATCGTTAAATCAAGAGGCATTAGAGCGATTTGGCATGTGTAACAGTAGGTGAAACACAACACTATACGGAAAGAAGAAGAAAATAACAGTTTATGTAAACTGGAGGTTGGGAGCGCTCGCCTTGCGGCTTAACGTTAACATCTTCAGTCAAATTGGTTCCAATATAGAAATTGACTAAGTGGGCAGCCCTCCAGATTTTCCCTCTGGTATCGGTTTACTTACTAAAAATATTTTACACTAATAAATGCTTCTTTAAAAATTCTCCTGTAAACAGAATTCGAACTTTGCTTGTCAGGCGAGCGCGCTAACAACTGTGCCATACGGATCCTGCATGACACGGTGAATTAACGATTATGGTTTCTCCCCTTTCACTGAGGCTCGGTTTGAATGTTAGCTCGTTTGATGTATTTCTCCTTGTAATATATTTCTAGTAAATTGCCTTGACTAATAAACATAACATGCCCAGCAGTGGACAACAAAGAGAAGCAAAACAAAATCTAATTTCTGCATTCCCATTATTTTCCTAAACAACCTTTACCAGATCGTATTCGACGAATGTCACAAAGCGAAGAACTTGTGCCCTGTAGGATCTGGCAAGCCAACCAAGACAGGTTTGACTGCCCTGGAGCTCCAGACGCAGCTGCCTCGCGCACGGGTGGTGTACGCCTCGGCCACGGGGGCTTCAGAACCCAGGAATATGGCGTACATGGTGCGCCTTGGGATGTGGGGAGAGGGTACCCCTTTCCCTACTTTCATGGACTTTATTAATGCTGTGGAAAAACGGTCAGTTGTTAGGCTATAGAGTCAGTTTTATGAGGATCTTAGACATATCCCTTGCCTTTAATACAACCTTGGAGTCTTCAAGTCAAGAGTGAATAGGTTTCTTTTAGGCAAGCATGGTTCATCGTCCACCTCATCGTCGCTTTCTATCAGATAAGATGAGGTTAAATGCTACCGTATTCAATGTTTAAAAAAAAATTGGCTCTTTAACCCACACATATCTTTGTTTTTGTTTTCAAAATAACAAATTTTGAGTCAGGGGTTAATAAGAGTAAAACTATAAGATCCATATTTTTCCTCGTCTTATTGGTCTTTATTAATGTAGTGGAAAAGCGATAAGTCATCCATACTTCAAACAGATTTAGTCTGATGATCAGGCACAACTGAAGACAAACTCCTCGTACATAACTGCCTTTATCCAGAATGTCATATGCTGACTGACTTTTTAGCAATACTACTTTAAGTAGGGGTGCTTGTATTGGAGTGTTTTAGATGCTATACCATTAAATACTGGGAGAAAGGTGGAGTTAGGCCCTCATTAGTTATGTTGGATTTGCAAAAGAAGATATTTACAAAGCTATGTCCACGCCTGATGGTAAATGCTAATGAAATCTAAAATAATACACTGAGAATTCTCCACTCGCGATTTGACCTTAATACTAGCCAAGAAATACAGACCCAATTCTCTCGTACTCAGTAACATATACATATTTGTTTGGCACAGTGGTGTAGGTGCAATGGAGATAGTAGCGATGGACATGAAACTGCGAGGGATGTACATCGCGCGCCAACTGTCCTTCCACGGCGTGACCTTCAAGATAGAGGAGGTGCCACTCTCGGACGGATTCAAGGACACGTATGATAAAAGTGTGGCGCTGGTACGTTGGTAACCTTTCAATCTCCTACGTATCTTTGTACGAGCACAAAACCGTACGGCTTATCTCATTTGAACTCTATTTTCCGTTTGTCCCCAGTGGGTCGAGGCTATGCAGCGGTTTACGGAAGCAGCGGAACTGATCGACGCCGAATCTAGGATGAAGAAAACAATGTGGGGGCAATTCTGGTCCGCTCACCAACGGTTCTTCAAGTACCTGTGTATTGCTGCCAAGGTAAAATATACTTTAATATCTTTTCGTATAGTAGTGTGTCTCACATAGTGTTAGAGTTGTCATATTCTGCCAAGGCCTCTAACTTGGCATAACGACTGCTATCAGGCAGAGATAACAATCGGGTCCATATGCATATGAGCCTTCCAAAGCACGGAGGAGCTGGAGAAAATGTTATGTTTGGCCATTCAAGATTGGCAGGTGCTGCTCGGCCAATGGCATTTGACAACTATAGTCAGACCCTTTTTCTCTGTTGTCAGGTGAACCACGCGGTGGTGGTGGCTCGCGAGGCGGTGAAGTGCGGCAAGTGTGTGGTCATCGGTCTGCAGAGCACCGGCGAGGCTCGGACACTGGACCAGCTCGAGAGAGACGACGGAGACTTGACTGACTTCGTCTCTACGGCTAAGTAAGTACCATGTTCTTTAACACTTTGGACCCGCTAAAAACCTCAAGTTATGCGGCGATAACGCAGGGTTTGTGTTTTTTCCAAACAAACATAGCTTGGTCGAGAAGAATTAAATTGAACATTAAATAAAACTATTTATTATTAATTCTACTTTTATTTATTTATTAGAATAGTAAAACCTAAGCAAACTCAACAACCATTATTATTCTAACATCACAATTTTAGTTATTATTTCCAATTGGGTGTATAATTAAAGCTATCTCAATTATCTCCAAACCCTTCAGAATTATCCCTTTCTTTAATTCTTGTCCATGTATCTAAAGGTTGCCTGGAAGAAATCGCTTTTGGCGTAAGGCCTCCCATTGTACGTTCACTATAATTAGTATCAGGTATCTAGTAGTATCTAGATCTTAGGGTGTCGTAGTCACAAGAAACCTTTATAGTCTGTCTGTCCGTCTGTTTTTGTTTTATTATGTTATTTTTAAATATGTAAAATTGGGTACAGTAAAGTTTATCTAATCGAATTATCAGGCTGTATCTTACTTAACTCTTTAGCCAGTCTGATCATCGTATCAATGTTGGATTTATTAGGATTAGCCCTGAACATCCTATTTAACCTGTAAAACTCTGCATTCAAAGTATTTAGAGTTTCTTTATATTTCTTAAGTTTATTAGGAACTTCCAAACCTTGTATGCCTTCAGAGTCATCCAAAGGATCGTAACCATCTTCGTTTTTCACTTCTGCATAGTAAATGTTATTTTCGATCGCTGTCTGATCCATTTCTTCCTCAAAAGCTTCATCATCCATCTCATTTTTAAGATCTAAATTGACCTCGTAATCAATTTCAGTATTAGATTGGTTGTCTTCACCTGCTATATGTAAAAATAACTGTTTTTCGTCAGGATTAAGGTCAATTTTTATTGTTTTTTCTATATTTGCAAGTAAATGTCCACAGAATTCACCTTTCAGGCCTTCCCTACAATCGCAGAACCAAATAGATTTCGTGTGGTTTTCTTCTACATCATTATATGTTAGTAAAGCTGTGTACACTGGAGTTAATTCTTTATTTTCGCAATGAGCGATCGCAATTTGACGCCAAAATTTCTCTAAAACATTGGTTAAGACATCTATCATAATTGTTGCATTGAAACTTTTGCATTTGGTCATCAAGAACTGTTTTACAATTCGTACTAAGATATAAAATTTATCAGAAGTTCCGGGCACTTCAAATTGTCTGTCATACCATAATGCTTCTAGTTTGATTACTGTTGAATAACACGAGTCTTCTTTAATTTCTTTTAACTCTTTCATCTCTTTTATTTCTTCGTATATCTTTTCACCGTCAGGTAGTTCTACATTTAACATAGAATCTATGAGTTCGCTTACTTTACGTCGTAGTTTCTTCGGCAACAAGCTAATGTCTTTCCAAAGTTCAGACACGTTTGTATTGCGAGGTGTTACCGTGTTCATCAAACGAGAATCATCTTGATCTGAAGCCAGTACGAATTCTAGCTTTAATTTACTGTCAATTTGTTTTTCTATCATTATTTTGACTGTACTGACTAATTCATTTAAATCATCTTCGTCTTTCGTCGAGTGAATTGCACTTGCGATTGGCAAGGCACCTATTTTAGTACTAACATATATTATCGTAACAAAATCCGCATTTACTTGAGTCGTATCTATAAGCATAGTATCTGTATCACAATTTGAGACTACCCGTTTCATAAACGGGCTTATGATAATGTATTTTCCATCTTCGATGCTTATCGTAAAGTCATCGGTTTCTAACGCGTTTTGTTTCTCTGAAAGAATTTCATTTAATCCCAAATCGGGTTCTTTTCCTTTGATTTTTCCCTGTAAATATATTACGTGATGTAGATTTGGGTTCGTGGCTTTAGATGCTAGCTTTGCAGAATTCTTCCCGTATTGTGCAAGCAAGGCTAGATTATGGTACTGTTTTGCTACCACTGGGGACATGCCTTGACGTAGATATTTACAAAATGCGTCGTCCACAGCCGAGTAGGTTTTCAAGTAACCGAGGGCCTCTGAATCAAACAAGTTATGCGTATGCAAGAATTTGATAAAAATGGTCATATTGTATCCCATTCTCCTCAAAGGATCGTTTTTTTTGGTGTGTTTACTCATCAATAGAACTTTAAAATCGATTAGCGCTTTGCATCCGACGTTAATTTTGCTCTCTTCTATTCTTTTCTTGTTGAACTGCGACCTTTGGCAACAGAACAGCTTTCTAAATTGCAAACGCTGTATACGAGGAAAGCTATGTCTTACTATCCAAGTAGTTGACGTGAATTTCGAGAATTTCATTAACCATTGTTTAGAATATTCATCGTAGAATGCCTTCGTTTGATCGTTTTTTACTTTACATCTCAAATTAATAACGTAATGTGAGTTGGATTTGTAATCAAACGATATATATTTGGCCTCTTCGCATATTTCACTTAAAAACACTCTTAAGGCAGCTTCGTGATCCATTTTGGATGTATTAATCTGGTTTCACAAAAATGACTCAAAATGTCCTTCAAAAGTCAACTAAAAGTAGCTTCGACGTTTTAATACGCATCACTATAAAATTGGAAAACGTACATGGTTTTAACAAGAGATATGTAAAAACTTCTAGATACGTAATAGGGCAAATTTCTTGGCTACACAAATGCAAGCTATCTAGCCAGAGAAGTCTTAGTTCCATCCCAGCTCACGTCACGATCACCCGCTTGTTGACACACAGTACATTTAGTTCACTTTCACAACATTATTCACAGACAACAATGCCTTCGTGCGTATTTAGGCGATGCACGAATTATACTCCAAAAACTGGCAAAAATATTTCATTTCATACGTAAGTAAAGCTGTATTTATTTATTTTAGTTTATTTTTTGAAAAAGTTTTTTTTCCAAAATCTCAACGAAGTTTTTGACTTTGACGTTTTATCATTCTCTTCTAACCGCTATGAGATGTCATAATAATATTATGACATCTCATTCTTACGTCATGCAAGTTGCATTGAGTCTTTATGTTTTAGAAAGAGATAACAATAGTTTCGTCTATTTCTTCTTTAAATTATGTGAATTGTGCCGCTTTTCAATAATGATTTGTTCTGCAATGGCGTCTCTATAACTTTAATAGACTCATTGGTTTTAACACCAAATCCGACGTGAATCGATAAAACGTACTGTATTTCGGCGCATGTGCGTCGTACTGAGATAGCTTTTGTTACTAGAATACATACACCAAGATGGCGCCGAGTGAATGACCTTGCGTCAGGCGGCCGACTGCCATTTGTATTGACGTTCGGAAATGCGCGGCTCAGTTACGTAAGATTTAGCGGGAATCATTTTGAATTCGGAAACTTATTTGTTATTTTTTTGTTTTGCTTTGCTTTGCTTTCTGGAACATAAAACAAGAGTACGTTAGAGAAATGTTGTATTTATTATTATTTATGTGTAATAAATAAATCGCGTAAAATAATGTTGTTTTGGCTTCCAAAAAAAAAATACCTTTCTTAATGGTAGGATAGACACCACAAATGAATAACACACTCAAAATGGCATGTTTTTAGCACCGGTGGTTTAGACGCTCGCGCTGCATTGAAATATTGTTCAGTTATTCAGTCAGTCAAATTTAATCAGGACTTTGAAAATTATATGTATAGACTAGCTGTCCGCGGTTTTACCCGCATAAATCCTGATCTCGTGGGAATATGGGGATCAATAATTGGCCTATAAAAAAAAAACAAATCGGACCAGTAGTCCATGAATAGCACATTCAACCAAACAAAGAAACGAAATCTCTTCAGCTTAAGTTTTATAATATTAGATTGGCAGTTTATTATATCGATTTAATTTACTAAAAGACTATTATTATTAACAGGGGCGTGTTCCAAACCCTAGTAGAGAAACACTTCCCGGCTCCGGACCGCGACCGCATCAACCGGCTGCTGGGCCTGGAAGCCAACAAGCCCGCGCCGAGCATCAAACCCGCGCTCAACGGCGCACTCGCTGAGGATCTGGCGAACACTTCCAAAAGGAAATGTAAATATTGAACAAACTATCATGGTGTATCATCGTGAAGGCGTATAGTGTAACAAATATTACACCTGTACACCTTCAGGAAACTAAATTGGTTAATACGAGTATGCCCCCGAAATTAAACAATTTTCACGGTTTCTAGAAAATTGTTTAACAAACTAGGTTTTACAAAAATGAAAATTTAGCAACACATCTCAACGCGTTCCCGCCAAAGCTCCCCATGTAATTGTTTGACCTCCCTCTCCAGTGACAGCCCGGCAGCAAGTGAACGAGTCAGCGAAGCGCATGCGCGGCGGGTCCTCGTCCGACGAGTGGGTACGATCCGAGGACGAGGCCGGGTCCGACACGCGGCGCTCCGACTCCGACCTCAGCGACTTCAACCCCTTCAAGGCGGGCTCCGACAGCGACGACGGTCAGTTGATATCGATAGCTTCTTGTCCTACGAGTATAGTGGTGTGTGTGTGTGGCTCAACTACTGTTACCCTCATCATCATCATCTCAGTCTTTATCCAATCACTGCTCGATTTAGGCCTCCCCCAAACGACGCCACAAATAGCGATCGACTACTCTATCAGCGACCGCTTCAATGTCGTCGGTCCACCGAGTTGATGGTCTTCCAACGCTCTGTTTCGCATTGCGTCGTGGTCGCCGTTTGAGGACTTTACTCCCCAACGGTTATCTGTTCTTCGAGCTAATGGCCTGAACATTGCCACAACAACCATCCCATTGCCATTGGACATTGCCCAATGTGTTACACTTGGAATTAATTTAAAAAATTAAGTATCGGTTACATTTCATCTTTCTTTATGTCCATTTGATTTTGTTTTGTACAAAATACTCCTTGACTACCATTCTTATCTTTCTGTAAAGTGTCTTTATGTAAATAGGTTGACAATTCAGGCCCTGAAAACATGACATGTTTCTTTATGATTGGCCATTCTTGTACGAGAGTTCGAGTAAAAAGACGTACTATTTTCACGAGGGTAGAATACTTATGAGCAGTCAATTAGTTTTATTGTCTTTGTAATAATCCAATCTTATCATCTCATTTCACAATTTCGTTTCCATCATCCCTAGAACCGTGGGTAGGGCGACAAAAGAAGAAAGCGTTAAAGAAGAAGAAGACGAACAGTACTCCGAAGAAGAAAGCGACGACTCAGGACAAGATCGAGACGATGTTCGAAAGGAAAAGCGTTACGCCGTCGGCTCCGGTCACTGTCACCACCAACACGGGACAGAGTCTTACTGGCACGCCTGTGGGGACCAATGGACTATATCTGGGTGAGTTTTATGGCATTACTAGCTACGACTGCGTTACAATAGATAGTTCATCATCTCAGCCTTTATCCTCCCACTGCCTTACATAGGCCTCCCACATATGACGCCACAAACAGCGATTGCGCTTTTATCCAACGACTCCCTGCGATCGTTGCAATGTCATCGGTCCGTAGAGTAGGTGGTTGACACGTCAATATATAGATATTTTATTTACTTTTGCTTTTTATTGCACAGGACAAAGTATAGATTTTGACAATAACTTTAGTAAAGGCAAAAAATCACAGAACGTTAAAAAATAAAACGTACCTCTATGAGAACTTCTTAAGTTCTTCTTCTAATTTCTAAGTGCATGAAACAGAATCTGGTTATAGAAACCGTAACTTTGTAGTTACTAAAACTGGGACATTAACCTTGTAGATATTAAAACTGGTTGTTTTTGCGTAAAGGACCAACGCGGAACCAGCCGCCTCCACGCTCCGCAATAGAGCGAGCGTGTAGCATGAAGGAGGAACTGTTGGCAGCCATAGAGCGGCTCGGGAAGCGCCTGCCTCCCAACACACTCGACCAACTTGTGGACGAACTGGGCGGCACAGAGAACGTAGCTGAGGTATACTATACATACATACATACATACAGGTTGTTATCATGAAGGAGGAACTTATGGCTGCCATAGAGCTGCTCCAGAACTATTGAACTACAGAACTTGTTGACGCATATAATGATTTCAATGCTATTTCTGTAAAAGGGAATATTCTATTATAGGGAAAAAATATTATTAAATTACTATTTTTACTAAATTACTATTAGTATATTTATTACTTCTCATTCTTGAACTCCAAACCCATAACATTACAGTTGAAGTCTTTATGTCAAGAAGACGGTTGCAATTACACCAATAATAATATGACATACAAAGAAAAACAGCTAACGTGCGAAATCCGATATAAGATAGATATAGATATTTGACAAGTTATTGAGACATCTATCCAAAACTTATCAATTTAGTCAATCTATCGGCACATCGGAGCGTAAATCGAGGACTTTCTTTTTAAAATTTCTAATGAAACCAAACCTCCATATCATTACCTCCAGATGACAGGCCGTAAAGGCCGCGTGGTCCAGACAGAAGCGGGGCACATCCAATACGAATCTCGGGCGGAATCTGACGTTCCCTTGGAGACCCTCAACCTAACAGAGAAGCAGCGCTTCATGGATGGAGAGAAAGACGTCGCCATCATATCTGAGGCGGCTTCCAGCGGTATATCGCTGCAGAGCGATAGGAGGTATGTCTTCAACACCTTGTTTATGATAGAATCCGTTTTGCCAATGTCCATGGACCCCTTAGCTCCTTTTTGAGGTACGAGTGGTGAATGGCTTTATGCTCCGGTACCTGTCTGGAAAACAGGAAGTGTCACTTGGGCATGAGGCAGCTCTCCTTTTAATGTTTAGAAAAAAACACTAGCGTTTGGGGTCATGATCTGTCTGTAACTGATCCCGGACGGTCTCGGTGCTCTTGGGAGTAGCCTTGCGGAACATCGGACCTCTCTTGGAAAGCCTGCAGATGCCGTCAAGTGGAGACGCTATGATATATAAAGTTACGTACGTCATGGAGTTGTCCCCTGACGTTACAGCGGCGCCCATAGTGATACACCGAAGGTGGTTAAGCGGGGACTCTATATCATAGCCACTTTACATTCCTATTCTAGTTTTTGATATAGCGTCCTAACCGACAAACCAAAACAAGTTGCAAGAATCTGTCGTTTCTTGTAGGATGTACAATCTTCTCACGGCTCTTACAACATGTGTGACATATACTGTTGTTTTCCAGAGCACGAAACCAAAGAAGACGAGTTCACATCACTCTAGAGCTGCCGTGGTCAGCTGACAGGGCTATTCAACAGTTCGGTAAGTCAGTGTTACCGTATTTACCTATAGTGTTCAGTTAAGAGGTATATTAATAATATGTATAAGACAATAAATAATTACAAAATATGTGCACCAAAATGTACATTGTACAGTAAGAAAAGGACCGAGGGTACCGGCTGTGGTATCATCTAATTAGCATCCACCGCTACTAGTTGCTTTTTACTGTCAAAAAATATATTTCGTGGTCTAGTGCTTTGAAGAAATCACCGGTAACAACCACGTTACGTCCAAGCAGCAATGTGCAGGTTAGCCACTAGTAGAGGTGGATGGTAATTAGATGATACCACAGCTGGTCCTAACTGCTAGTAATTACGTGCAGAAGAACCAAATATTACTAAATTGCTATTGATAAAATAAAACTTAATATACACCTGGTACTCTAAGTCCTTTGCTGAGCGTAAAATGTAAAAAATGTGGTAATATTTAAAATATTAGCACATTTTTCGTTGTTATTAAGAAACGTTCTGCCCCCAGGTCGCACGCACCGGTCGAACCAAGTGAACGCCCCGGAGTACATATTCCTGATCTCGGACCTGGCGGGCGAGCGGCGCTTCGCGTCCACCGTGGCCAAGCGGCTCGAGTCCCTCGGCGCGCTCACACACGGCGACCGCCGCGCCACTGAGACCAGGGACCTTTCCATGTTCAATATTGATAACAAATATGGTGAGTCATCTCCGCTCTACTTTAATTAAAATTAAAAAATTAAATAAAATAGCCTTTATTTATCCCTTCCATTAAAAAAATATTACATTTCTATATATACAATTTGTAACGGGTAAGTCCTTTTAATCCGAAAGGGGGTTGTTCTAGACGTCTAGGCGAACAACTTTTGTTCTAGGACTTTTGAAATTTCAAACTTTTCTTTAAAATTTTAGTTTATGTTTTACTGAAATAAACTGCTGCTTTTGAAAATAAAGATAAATGTCGTCTTGATTGTATACCATCAAACTAAATAAAAGGACAACATAAGGTCAATGACCTCGAACTCTCAGAAACAGCTGATTTTCAAGTAAACTTTACACCTAAATTTTTCGAAAAGTACTTCGAATTTCCAAAAGTCGTAGAACAAAAGTTGTTCGCCTAGACGTCTAGAACAACCCCCTTTCGAATTAAAAGGACTTACCCGTTACACCTTGTATATTTATTAGTAACTATTATAATAGTAGATTGTACACCAAGGGGGAAAAGACTATTTTTAAGGCGTGAGTGTTTTTTAAATCTTTGAAAACTTGTAAGGTCCCATACAAGTTATACACACGTATTTTTTATTATGATAATAATACGGAACGCGAGCGGTTTTTCTCTTCTATCTTGTATATCTAACGTGTAAGGTGTCCGGTTGCAGGTCGCACCGCGCTCGAGGCGGTGATGCGCGGCATCATGAAGTACGAGCAGCCGCTGGTGGCGCCGCCGCGCGACTACAGCGGGGACTTCTTCCAGGACGTGGCCTCCGCCCTCGTCGGCGTCGGCCTCATCGTCAACAGCGAGGCCACGCCCGGGATGTTGTCCTTGGACAAGGTACACTCTCTAGTGCCCGCACACTAGACAACACTCTACTGCTACTGCCCTAAGAAGCTCTAGCTAGCCATCTTAGCCCCTCCCTGAGGTACGGGCGGTCAGCGGCTATATTACTCCGGTACCTGTCTGGATAATCAGGTAGAGTCACTTAGACACTGGGCCCTACCATGATGTCTTATAAGTCGTCACGAAGTCGTCGCGTTGTCGTTCAGATAAAAAAAAAAAAAATTAAAAACACATCAAATAAAAATAAAAAAACTTCAAAAAAAAAAAGAGATTTTTTTTTAAAATATTGTGGTTTTTAAAAGTAGTCGGGGTATTATTTATTTCAAATTTACTTTATTTTTTTGAACGACAAAAGGACTACATAGCAACGATAAACAATCATGGTAGCGCGGACTATCTGAACGGACAAAACTTGTTAAATAAGGATCACCTAATCACCAGATCGCTTCAGGCCAACAATGGCTGGACGATTTTGACGCCTTGATTCTAATTCGTTGGTTCTCCTAATACAGTGCAATGCTATTCAAGTCTACATCCAGTCTCATCGAGAGAGTATTTCCAACGATAACATTGCGTGTGTTCATCCACAGGACTACAACAACATATCGAAGTTCCTCAACAGGATACTGGGCATGCCAGTCGAGTTGCAGAACAGATTATTCAAATACTTCACGGATACTCTAACTGCGGTCATGGAGCAAGGTAATTATAACATAGTTATTTCTTCTGTTTTCGCAATATTAGATTGAAGTTAAACTCATTATGAGTTTTACTACTAAGCTAAGTATTCTATCAGTGCCCTATGTTTCAGTCTTTACAGACCTTTTCTTCAGTGGTAAGATACATAAATAAATAATGCAGGACGTCGTATACGGCGTCATCTAGTCCCTAAACCAAAGAACAGGACTTGTGTTAATGGTACTAGACAATGGATTTACCGCACATAATACTTTATTTTTATACACATAAATGCATATAAAAACACTTGTTACAGCAAAACGCAGCGGTAGATTCGACCTGGGAATCGTGGACCTGGGAGCGAGCGGCGAGTGCGTGCGACGGCTGAGAACTCTTACGTTCCTCAGGAAGCACGCCACGGGGAAAGCCCCCGTCGAGCTTCACACCGTACAGTCTGAGGTAACGAACCCAATGACTTCCACTTTCATGACCATTTTAACCTCCGAAGGAAATGAATTTCCGAAATCTGATAGTTCTAAATTCACATAAAATTATACAAAGCTGTTTAAACCTAGTCGCTGCATTACAATTAATAAGATACTTAACGAAGTAGATATGATTTACACTTACATTTATTGCTTAATCAATACCCAAAAAATATTAATTCACCGTGTCACGTGGGTTCCTGTTTGACTTAGTGGACGGTGCACTCGCCCAGCAAGCGAGGGGTATGGGTTCAAATCCCGACGCAGAAGAATTTTTAATAATGCATTTAGAGTAGATATTTACAATTGTATTCCAAATCTGAACATGTAAGACGTTGTTCACAGCGAGGCATGGACTGGGACGAAGCACAGGAAAAGTGGGCCGAGCTGTCCGGGCCAAAAGAAGGCTTCTACCTGTCCCAGCAGCCGCGGAATAACAAGTACACGGTTGTGCTAGCGGTAGCCATACCTACTACTAAGAAAGACAAATTGACCAAGAAGGAAATCATGTTTCATATATACAGGTAGGTTACTAAATAATAATTTCTTCTATGGTTTTCGCGATTTTGCATAATAAAACACTTTATCCGGTTTTATCGTGTTTTTATTCATTATTTGAACCGAGCTTTCGCCAACTTTACAGTTGGCTTTTTCAAGGTTGACTGAGATGTAATTTGTCTATTTTTAACATTCTAAAAAGTTACAGTAAACTACCGCCTCATAATTATTTGCAATAAAAACGTTCCAGTGTACGCAGACTATAGAGTTATTGTAATAGTTTTCAATTTAAATAAAACCGGTAAAACCGGATAAATAAAGTGTTTTATTAGGTTACTAAATTTCAAGAACAATGACATAACATTTTTATTTATATCGACGCTTAAAAGGTAATAGGGGATAAGCGACACTTTGGTCCAAAATGACTTTTAAATGCAGTCTTACTTGAAATTTTCCGCTCTATCGAATGCGCTCACTCCCGTGGCTCTATGTTGATCTTTTTGTCGCTTGAATCCAAGCACTTTTAAATGTCATTTTGGTATTACCGACCGTATTTTAGGCCTTTTTTACTATAAAGGTGCTTGTACCATCGTAAAAATAGCACTATTTTTGACTTGTAGTCGGTAATGTCTCTTTACTTTTTACCGATGTAGAGATTCGGGGTGCTTATATTTCGCTACCATAAACATGTGTTTGAAAAGTTAGAACTTATACCTCTTTACCTTTGTCATCAAAAGTATTAAGCATCGGTTATACTTTACTACTATTCATAAGTTTACAATATAGTTGCCGCTTATACATAACTACCAAAATCGAATTTAGTATGACCTGTCACTTATACCTTACTACCACTTGCAACGTTACAACACCGTCGACGTTTATCCACTATTACTAAAATATAATTTAATATTGAAGCGTCGGTTATACCCTACTACCAATTACTATTATAATACAACACTGTCGCTATTGCTATACTACCTCGAAATGATCATTCGCTAATTGGTAATTACGCAAACATACATGCGTGTCCACTCCTTTTCTGAAGTACCTTTTAAGAAGATACGCCTGAGTAGGTACACTATGTTATTTCTAAAACTTTATTTTTGTAACTCTGTAACTACTTTTATAATTGTCTTGAGATCATCATCATCATCATATCACCTGTAGGACATCCACTGTTGAACAAAGGCCTCCCTTATCGATTTCCAGCCAGGGCTGTTGAATGCAACCTGCATCCACCGCTGGCTCGCGGTCCTTACCAGGTCATCCGTCCATCGCGTCGGTGAACGTCCTACGCTTCGTGTTCCGGTCCGTGGTCTCCACTCGAGAACGTTTCGGCCCCATCGGCCATCCGTTCTCCGCGCTATTTTAACTACCCATTGCCACTTCAGCCAGCTAATCCGTTGGACTATGTCGGTGACCCTTGTTTCTCCACGCATCTCCTCAATTCTGATTCGATCCCGTAGAGAAATACCAAGCATAGCCCTCTCCATTGCACGTTGAACGACTTTAAACCTGTACATAAGGCCTATCTATGGTGAAGCACCACGTCTCAGATCCGTATGTCATCACTGGTAACACACACAAATTGAAGACCTTTGTCTTCGGAAATGTTGGATGTTGGAAGTTTCCTGAACGCTGCCCATCCGAATTGGATTCGACGATTGACCTCTTTCTCGAAGTTGGACCTATCTAGCTGGACTGTTTGACCCAGGTATACGTAAGCCAACAACTTCGAGAACCAAGTTCTCAACTATAACGGGAGCAGGCACAACATGGTCATTCGACATGACTTTCGTCTTGTCCATGTTCATTCTAAGGTCTACCCTTTAGGAGACTCGATTAAGGCCTTCTGGCATATTGCCGAGCTCTTCCATCGTCTTTTCCATGACTACGATGTCGTCGGCAAACCGAAGACGAGTGATGTATTCGCCGTTAATGTTGATGCCAGTCCAGTCTATGAGCTTGAAGGCGTCTTCCAGAGCGGCCGTAAATAGTTTCGGAGATATGACATCTCCTTGTCTGACGCGTCTCTTTACGGGAATAGCATTTGAAGTCTGTTCCTGTACTCGGATTGGCATGATGGCGTTTTTATACTAGCACTTCAACACTTCGATGTGTCGATAGTCAATTCGGCATCGCTGGAGATTCCAGCACAGCCCATATCTCGATCGAATCAAAGGCTTCTCATAGTCCACAAACGCTAAGCAAAATGGCAAGTTATACTCTTCGGTCCTCTGTATAACTTACCAAAGCGTATGGATATGGTCTATGACACTGTAGCCTTTTCGAAACCCGGCTTGTTCGGGCGGCTGGACGTCATCAAGCCTGCGCTCGAGACGATTCGCGATGACCCTTGAAAACAACTTATAAACATGGCTCAAAAGCGAGATGGGTCTTTAGTTCTTTAATAAGGTGTTGTCACCTTTCTTAAAGAACAAAACCACCACGCTTTTGTTCCATTTTTCTGGCGTTGTACCATCAAGCAAGACGGCATTGAAGAGTTTCTGAAGGACTTTAAGTACCGGTGTCCGGTACTTAAAGTCCTTCAGCTGATATCCGGGATATCATCGGTGTAGTGTCGGGTCATTTTGACTCTTGGGTCTCTAGCTAAACTGCTAGCAGGTTTAGCGAACGAATCGTATAACTATCCATAGAACCTTTTGATTTCCCTCAACACTTAAGCTTTAGTGGAGGCTACGCTGCCGTCATCTTTCTTCAGCTTCGTCATCTGGCTTTGCCCAATAGACATAGCCCTTGTTCCACTCGATCGTATCCTTAATAGGCAAGGTATTAAAGAACCGATATCGTGACGCAAGGATTTCCAAATTCGTCTATTCAGCCGCCTATGTGAGTCCACATCATCGGGAGACTGCAGTCGCAGTGATCTCCGCTCAGCTATGAGGTTAAGGCCGTGATCAGAGAGTTTCTGAGGCCTATTTGTACGGCGGGTCTTAAAGTACTTAGACCCCACCGTAGGGACAGTTTCTACAAACTTGCTATTTATATCGTTCACCAATGCAACATCAGCTAGGCAGTCGAAGCGGTTGGAAAGCTCAAGTTGAAAGCTTTTGAGGTTTTGGATATGGGCACAAGTAGGACGGAGCGTGGACTTCATCAACCGAGACCAGTCAAGTTTAACGTTCATATTCAATGTGCTGCTGGTTTTCACTCTGTGGATCACAGATAAATCATTGAATAATTATCCGTTTCTTGTTGGTCATGATGAAGTCAATCTCATTTTTCGTGGAACCATCGGGACTCATCCAGGTCCATTTCCTGTGAGGTGGCTTCTGGAAGAACGAGTTCATCATAAAGAGTCCCTCCTTCTCCAGAAAATCGGCCAGCCTGTGTCCGTATGGTTGCGCTGCTCATAACCAAATTGCCCCACTGTCAACTCATCATCGCTTCTCTTACCCAGGTTTGAGTTTGAAATCCCCATAACAACAGTGAAGTGAGTTTTAACGATATGGTGACCCTATCATGTCCTCATACATGGTCTCAACTTTCTCATCTGGGTGTGTCGAGGTCGTTGCATATACCTGAACAACTTTAAGGGAATATCTTTTGGATATTCGAAGTGTTAGGTATGCGACCCTGCTCGACACTTTCGATGGTAAAAATGTTGCCAACGAGGGATTTGTGAACGAGAAACCCTATCCCATTTTGGGATATTAGGTCTCCTTCCCGGTAGAAGAGCAGGTTGCCGGACTTTAAGATTATCGTATCCCCTCCCTCTCGCCGGACTTCCGATAAACCTAATATGTTTCATTTTAACCTACTCATTTCTTTTTCCAGCTCATCTATCTTTTAGCCTTCCCTCAAAGTGCGGATGTTGTGTGTTGCCAGGGCTAGTGGTCTCGATTGGGGGTGATAGCACCCCTAGTCCCGACTTTACCGTGGCCACTACCGTAGTCAGGAATAGCGAGTCCGCCGGGGACTCGGGGCCTGTTTTTTGTCTGCATAATCATGAAGGGGGTGGACAGTGCTCGCCACGCTTGGCAGGCGGGTTTGCGAGCGCAGTAAATGATGCGATGTAATACGCCGGAAGACGCTGCTGCCAATCTTCTAGTGTTTGTCCCTCAGACGAGTCCTACGTCTCCCACGCCATTCTAAAGCCGGTACCCGCGGCATTTCTTAAGCCGGTATCCGTGTCTTTAGGTACTTTTCTTTAAAAATATTAGTAAAAACGTACTTTTGTTTTTATTAATCAACTTTAATTATTAGGTAACACCTATAACACCTGCTTCTCCATCCTTGGATTTTTCCAAGTACGGAGGGAGTGTCGGCGGCGCTATATAGGATAGTAGGTGTATCTGGGTTAGGTGTAATTTTAAGGAAGAATAATGTTGCTTGTGAGTCTAGTGTCTTTAAGACTTAACGTTTAACCCACATTACCATATGCCCTGATAATGTCGTATGTAAGATATCCTTCTTTTCCTCTTGGTATAGAAATTTTGATGTGCGGATGTACCACATTACCTTATTAATTAAGCCACTTACAGTGTCGTTAATGTCTAACTTCCTTAAAATGTTTTTGCTAAGCACTGTGGTTTGTCCTTTATTACCCTGTGGCATAATAATGCGAATAGTCTCGTATCCTTCTTTACCCATTTAAGCTATTCTACAGTCATGTGGCTTATGCCCTGTTACCTTATCGTATGTGGATATCAAATGATACTAAGGCTTCTGTACTCTTTGGTTTTTTCTGAGTAGATGTAACTTATGCCGTATTACCTCAAATTAAAATCAAGACCATTTGATTTAAGCGCCATCAAACCAGGTAATACAATGTCTAATCAAATAAAAGAAAATGCCAATTAATGCTTGTTTTTCTCTAGATTTCAAAACTGTTTCCATCTTACAGATATGACAATTAATTTAAAAGTTATGGCCATTTTTCTGAAATTTAAAACTTTAAACTGCTCTCCTGAACAATTTGGTTTTTGTCGCTTAGCCCCTATTACCTTTTAAGCGTCGATATATTTACCCGGGTCAATATGGATTAAAAAATTATAAGGGCCGGATATTAATAGCTCGGGTGAATGTCACCCATTTTACCGTCGAATTATTGATGCTCTCACTTCATATGATCGTCAGAAATTTCTCAGGTCAAATGGGTGACATTCAGCTCTTAGCTAACAATCTACGACCTATACTAATATTGTAAAGAAGTAACGTTAGTATCATATTATGTATATTGGAGGTAATCTCCAAAACTACTGGACCGATTACAAAAATTCTTTCACAAATAGAAAGCTACATTATTGAGGAGTATCATCGGTTACTTTTTTATCACGATATTTCCACGGGATCGAGACTTACGGGGGCGTAACTGCGGGACGCAACTATTCTATATCTGTTTGTGTGTTCTGTAGACCAAACACAGGGCTCCAAAACCGCTCGGAGTCTCTGAGCGAGTTAGAACGCAAGTACAAGCGAGTGGGCGGAGGCGAGGCGGAGGCGGCGTGGAGACAGCACTACGAGGCGTCGCGGAACCAGTGCTCGCACACCTACTGGCGCGGCACCTGCAGGAACATGGACTGTGAACTGGGTGAGTTGATACATGCGGGATGGGGCGTCTCTCCCTCCTTTACACTGAATGAAACTAAAAGAGATACTCAACGACGATGAAGCGATAGGAGTCGACTGCTCCTAAGTATTCTAAGTAGTAGGTATTTTTAACCCCCGACGGAAAAAGTGAGGTGTTACATCTGTCTGTCTGTGCCATCATAGCCCCTGAACGGATGAAGTCATTTTGATGTAGTTTTTTTTTGCTTAAAAGTTGATCTAATCGAGCACGTTCTTATTAGTAACAGTCTCGTGCAAAAATGGCCAATCACAAGGAGTATCGATAGGTAACTCAGTGGCCAATCACAAAGATTGATTACTACCTCACCCCCTGCCCGCAACTGTGAGTTCGCAAGGATTTTCGCGATTTTTTTTTAATCGAATGATCCTACAACACTTAACATTCTGACTTTTTGTATATCCACAGGTCGTCGCCGCAGAACGCATCACGTTCTTTCCGGATCTCTACTCGCGGTTTGGGCACGAGTAGAATCCGTTCTACAAGCGCGCGCAGCCGCGAACCGCATGCAAGTCGTACGAGTCAAAACCGAATCCGGCCTCAAGATCGTCGGAACACTCATCCCCAAAAACTGTGTTGATCCACTGCGAGAGGCCTTGTCTTACGACGCCGTAGATGTCAGTGAAGCCAAGTTCGATGAGGAGAATAAGTGAAAAGTTTAGTGGAGTGTAGTGATTGTGGTGCAATTTAGTGGTGGGTTTTTGGTCACGGTCAAGTGGAACCGATTGAGGCTGGTTTTAGTGGAGTTTTTAAGGCGTTTTTTGTGGGACTTATCCAACTAGTAAAATGTCAACTGATGCAGTCTTACTTTATTGTAGTTTGTATCAGTTTCCCATATGAATAACAGAACTGTTGAACTGATTATGACTATTTTTGATAGGTTTGTCTTGAAGACCTATTAGAAAAATTCAAGTTTTTATCTGTGAGTGAATATAGAGATAGACTGGTTATTAAATTTTGGAGATTCATAAAATCATATGACAAAAATACTGTTTTTAAACTTATCTATCAGTTAGCATAGCAGTCGTCTGTTATAGCCAAATGTTGTTTTTTCACATGAAAGTTGATCGTGGCCAAAATTTGACCAAGATTTTTTTCTCAGGTTGAAGTCAATTACGGGACAGTTCCAGTATGAATGAATGAAAATTGTTAATATTCATTCATTCATTCAATAAGGAGGTTGGTTCCTATTGTGTTGAGAAGGTTATGTTGTACAAAAAGTTAGAATTTTATTTAATTCAATGTTGTAATTGAAAACAAAAAATTGTTTTAGATACCCTGTAAAATAGGCGTTTTTGATTTGTAGGTAGGTATTTTTTAGTTTTGTTGGGTGAGCGGGGCGATTTATACAGATTTGTAGTTAATAAAAGCGTGTGTCGCTTATTGGCGTCAGATGACGCTGAGCCAAATTAAGCCGCGCAAGCGAAGTTGTTCCGTGGTGACGAAATAAGCGTATACGCACACCACCCATCAAAACTCGAAATCTTAGCATACTAATTACTTTTATGTATTCCTATTATATTAAGGACGTAATACATGACAGTCCTAATTTTTTATGTACTTATCAATTCATATACATATAATTAAATCAAATTGACATTTATAATTTTACTATTGAAACTTGCCATTTTTAAAAAAAATTGAGTTTCGGAACGTACAGGGAAGATTTTGCGTGAGCTGGTTAAAAAATGGGAGCAAATTTACGTCCCCAGAGCGGTGCTACTAGCTAGAAAGTGGAACCATAATTTCCTTAATCAGGTGAAATGTTGAAATACTGAGTTATCATCATATGAGATCATGCAACTCTCGTTGCAACAAGTACTTAATGAGGGTAATCCTCGAGTTTTAGTGTTTTTCCATTGCAATTGATTAATTAAAAGGCTTAACAAAATTGTTTTTGTGACATTAATTCCGACGGAAAAAACACGAAATCTCGATGATTACCCTGTTAAGGTAGTTCACAAAAACATTTGAGAATCAGCATCGAGAATCTAAATTCTGAATACAAAATGCATGCAGAATTTAGCCAAACCTAATACAGGACTTGACTGCTATTGCATAGCAGTGTGAGGGTGTGGGCAAAATTATAAGTACTATTTTCATACCTATGTTGTGTAGTTGTTCGAGTTAAGCAACGCTTGGTGCGCTCAATACTTCAATGAGTGATCAACAGTGTGACAAAATGCATTTTCTCGAGTCGCCTGAGTTTCGGAAGACAATTTGAGCAGTTTGTCCCAGTTGTTTTTCTGATAGTTAAATCAAATTAGAGTCTTAGCGCGATCTGACAAGTATAAACCAAAGTGAGACACACTACTTTGCGAAAATATACTTATCTAATACATAGCCCTTTTTCATGATTAGCCATCCGAAAATATATCTGTCGGTCAACGCCATCCACCGAGAACCCGTGTCGCGCCTGAAATGCAAATACTATAATGAAACCCTGTCTTGCTAGTCGCGACCTCTGGCGGATAACAGATGGCACTAGCTCACGTATCACGTCATTCATTACGTCACAACCAAATATATTTTAATCTTACATTTTATATTGAACTAGATACATCCTGTGGATTCACCCGTATAAAGGTTGCGGGATGAAAAATAGCCTATTTCCCTTAGCCATAATATCGTTTAAAAACGTAACAGACAGACAGAGATAATCGCATTTATGATATTAGTTCCTAGTTATGGCTTATTTTCATAGACTGAGGAAAAGTAATGGATAAGCTTAAATACTGATAGGTGAGTTTTTGTACTGAAATTAGGCCTTGCTATTTTATACTAATTTGGCTTGATGTCCGGCAAATAATTTCGACACGACATTTTACAATCAATTCATCTCGCTCTGTCATCTTAGTGTTTCATCCATTTCTGTTCCTCACTCTACGCTTATTAACAGACTTATTTTAGAATGACTCTCATACAAGTGGTATTATGATATTTATGTGATTTCATTTTTAACTGGTTAGTTTAATTAAGTAAATACCCCGGTAGTTGATTCGAAAGTTACTAATAAAAGTTCGTTTTAGACAAATGCAACAAAGGAGATGGCGCCACTGTGAAGTGAAGTGTTTTATATGACAGGACTAGGATTATTAAGACTCCTAATTTGGGTTGTTTGCAATATAACTTGCTACATTTGTCCCTAAGAAATACTAGGCAAATGTAATTTAGTGATATCTACATTTTCTAGCTAAACAGTCACACTGAAGCTGGTATTCGCAAACGACCTTATGTGTGCCTTGCTCTGTCTTGATTTTATGACAATCAACGTCATTGTAAATAAGACAAATGCTGGGTCCATGCCTAGGGTCGTTTGTGAATACGGCGGTTAAATACGTTTACTCAGAACCTAAACCGATTAAAAACGCTATAAAACCGAAAGGTTCTAAGTAGAGATGCCGAAATAAGTTGTTATAACGTGACAAATTGACCTTGAGACGTTGATTTGATTTGTATTGAGGTCTCAAGTTAAGTTTGTCATGTTATAGGTGCGTTAATATAACATTGTGTCACATACGTGTCTCATATTTCTATATGTATAACATTGAAGACAGAAATAAAAAATATATATATAAAATTTATATTTGTTTTCTTTTTTGGCTTACGGCCTGTGTCATGGGGCTACGGATCCCCGGACCGAAAGGCGTGTGTGTAGCCGGAAGCCTACACGCAGTAGCCCACGTCAATCAGAATTTCACTCACTAACTATAAAGTGGACTCCAAGCTGGCGATTTTCCTGTCCTCACTAAAAAATTCAGTTAGGCTTTTCTTTTATTATTATCCTACTAATATTATAAATGTGAAAGTGTGTGTGTTCGGATGTTTGTTACTCAATCACGCAAAAACTATTGAACCGATTGCGATTTAACTTGGAATTAAGTAGTTGGATACCGGGAATAACACATAGGCTACATTTTATACCGATATTCCCGCGGGAACGGAACTTACGCGGGTGAAACCACGGGGCGCAGCTAGTTAGCAATTATTTCGTTAAAAATATAGTGCCCCAAGGCACGCCGACCGTAAATTGTGGTAGTGAGTGCCAACTCGCGAGCATTTACTGTGATTGTAATTTTTTTTCGAAATAACTTATTTATATTGCAGTCAAGTGTTATCAAATTGTTTATTATTATTAAAAAAAATTTAATAAATTTTAATACAAAAACATTATTTCATAGTATCATGCATGATGGAAATTTGGCTAATAAATTGTGAGTTCCTAGTTTTGTTTATCACGAAAGTTTTAAATAAATGGCGCCAAAATGTATGTCATAGACAATACTAGACTTGTCCTCTCTTTGTTTGTTTTCGTTCATTCAATTGCAAGACTGCAGCCAAGGGAGCCGCTGTTGTTTTATTTTGCTTCTCTTGTAAGTAAATTGTGGTTTAGTAATAATTTCAGAACAATTACTAGAAAATTAATTATCCTTTTTGAGGTTTCTTTTGGTCTAATAAAAAAAATAATGAAAACTTGACACTGGCTGTCTTATTTAATCAATTTAAAAAGAAAACAAATGATTCATTCTCTTTTTAATCTATGGGTAGGGATTTACCGAAAAAATGCATTTGTTTGCAAAAATTGTTTTCATTATGGTTTGGTGTGGGGTAGTAAGAAATTAAAAACAAAAGACGTATGACATATCGAGATCGTGTTTTGTTTTGTAAAATTTTAGCCTGTTGAGCTTGTATTATAAAAAATAGACAAATTGCGTTAAATGAGGGAATTGCTGATTATTTGCTTATAAAGATTTGTGAACACATTAAAATTGTTATATTAATTTTATACAATTGTCAATAATAATGGAATATGAAGAAACGAAGCTGTGCTCGAATTGGTAAGTGTAGGTAATAGCATGTTGTGTCAATATTGTGCTATTTTCGTAACACATGTTCGCCGGTTAAAAATAGCTATTGAGTAGATCGGAGCAGCTGTTACGGTAGTTCCTGTGTTTATTTCATAAAGTAGGCGATAGATTCATTATTGTATTGTCTATTTCCCCTATAAATTAATTGATGGACCATTCCTACGGTGTCGATTTCATAGCAATTATACTGAGCCTAGTAAAGCCAAACAAACACGCCTCTAAAACTCATCTAGATTCCAGTAGGTAGGTAGGATCCTGGATCAACAAAAAAAACTTTTTAATTTAATCGCTACATCCGTTCGTGAGCTACGATGTAGACAGACACTTCGAATTTCCAAGAACGAATACGAAATCCTAAGAAGTGAAACTTAAGTTCAACAGCAACCTCTGTTATATATAAACAAAAACTCTAAATGTAAAGTAGGTAGGTATGCAGTTAAATGCATCTCTTATTGGGGAGTTTGGAGGTATGAGGTGATGTATACCTCCGAAGGGAAGATCGTCCACCGGGCAGGTGGTATTGCCCGGTAGGCCGCGGCCCGACGCTGTCTCGTTGGTAGTTATATAATATGAGCTTATCTCAGAAAGTAAGTTGAAATCGCGATTCAGGATTTCATACTAGTAACGCCATCTAGTACGTGCTGTGGGCGACCGTCACAGGTACCTACGCTAGACTTAGAATTGTCTGCATTCTAAGTTTCATCGTATTCGGCTCAGTAGTTTTAACACGTCACAGTGTAGAAAGTTTGTTTTCTTTTTCTGTGGTCATATAGCATTCTTTCGATAAGTTTGCTAAGTAGGCATTTATAATAATATCTCTCGTATTATAATAATGGATCCATTGTTAATTGAATTTTTAATAGGTCAACTAGGTACCTATTTAGCGAGATCTTTTCAGGGTTCCGTAGCGAACGGCACTGGCGAACAGTGTCTTGCTTGTATTTTGCGCGATATTTTTTTCATCATCGAGTTAACAATAGGTACACTAATAAAATTGTGTATGAACTACGGACCCCTCGCCCCACAGGGCACAAGCCCGACCGCGCTTGAACGGTATTTATGGCGAACTAAAATTCCTTATCGATTGTTTCTTGAAACTGTTTATACATACCTATCGCATTTCACACGCTTCCTTTGTAGCCAGTTGAGTACAGTACCTAGCTACCTACTTATAGTTTGAGTGTACCTTTTGTTTCAGTGGGTATAGGTAGGTACATTTACTTCTACCCTCAAATATTAAAAGCGGGATTTACATTACGAAACTAGTGACATGCAATTTATAGTCCGCGGGACGCAGCTAGTCTATTTGATAAAATTGCTTCCAGTAACTGCTGCGAGACTGCTTTGTGAAATTGACTCAAAATGCATGACACTAGGTAGTTTCGTCATGTACCTATTAGTTATCAACAGGCACCGACCAATAAACCAAGGTCGGTGTCGAAAGGGTACCAAAATTCATCGCGTACAATGGCTTGACGCTGTGCTACAGACGCAAAGTTCCGACGCGAGTTCAAGCATCGCCGCGAGTAAATTTTTGAAGATGTCTTTTTCCTCGGACATATTTCTAGTAAAAATGTAATTACGAAACAAACCATTTACAAAAAAACTGCTTAATTTAGCAGAACTCTGCGCCGAATGTATTGGTATCAAAGGAATTAGATAAGTGAAAAAATTATCCTTATTATCATCATCATCATCTCAGCCTTTATCCGTCCACTGCTGAATATAGTTCTCTATACGAGCGACGCCACAAATTGCGATCGTGAGCCACTTCCATCCAACGACTTCCCTCGTTTATCGAAAAATAGATCATCTGTAGGTAGATATTACTTATTATACCTACACAAATTTGACTAACAACAATCAATATTAATAAATCAGAATCACTCCATAAAAAATGACTGTTTTAATTTATCTCTAGCTAGACGCTAGACAGCCGCGCGCGCAAATATCAAATTGACGTAAACAGTGGCGCACGCTTCAGGTTGATTGGTTACCTACCTATCTACGTGTCTTGTTCGCTAAAATCAATTTGGGTCATTTGGTTTTTGAATTCAGAAGATTTTGTAAAAGTGGACCAATGCGAGTTTGTTTGGTCCACGAATGGTTTCTATCATTACTACCAAAAAACATAACACTTCCTTTGGCAGTCGTGTAAAAAACACAATTGTTGTATTTTAGGCCCATTTTATTTATTTTATTGCGGTTTTGTGTATGTGTTATTTATTGTAGCGGTAATACAAAGACATCATCTGAGAATATTTCAACTGTCTAGCTATCACGGTTGATGAGATACTGTCTGGTAACACACAGACAGACCAACTAGACAGCACTCACAACTGATACACTATTAATAAATGTTTACTATATATTATAGCGTCCGCACTGATGACGGTCATCCGCAGATTTAGCATGCGGAGTTCGCTGTTCCCAGCAGGACACTCCGAAAAGCTCCGTCGGGAATCAATTATTGTACGACTCATCTAGCCCCAATGCTAGATTGGTTCTCTATAAAGGAGTAGCCTTAGTAGCAGACAGACGGACAGTGGACGATTAGTAAAACGATCCCGTTTTTACCCTTCGGGCATGGAAAAGAAAAAATATATACAAGTATTATACATAAACTGGCGATCATTATCAGATGCGAGATCACCGTGTATTCCGTATAGAATAGGGCTACACCATTTATACTTGCTAGGCTAGCAGGACAGTAGGTACGAGAAACATTTTGTAGAATCGATATAAAGTTTCCGTCTTTTTCTTTCAAACTACGAGAAATCGAGACGGAACCTTTATTTCGATTCGACAACATTTTTCTCGTGCTGTCATGCCAGCCTGGTAGACCACAAGGATGTCTTGTACTACAACAATATAACAAGCTCTGAGGTGCCAACTACTAAGTAAATTAAGCGAATGCTCTTTGTACAGCAAGCGCGAGATCCCAGCGGTAAACTTCACGATCCACTCGGTACACTGCGCTCGCAACATCAAGATCTGTCCGGTGTGCAAGGAGCCGGTTCCAAGCGCCGACCTCAATGAGCACCATGAACTGCTGCATAAACTACGTGAGTTACATTCTACTTTCACTTTTCGTGTAGCGGTGTGGATCACTTAGGTTTAGAGTTTTCAGGTCGCCCTAAGGCCTCTGAGATGATCTAATGAATGTTAACTTAGATATCAACCGAGACCAACTGCTTAACATGCCTTCCGAAGCACAGAGGAGCTCTAGGAAATAATGAAGTAATATCAATTACATGTGACTCCTACTCATTTCGACGTGCGAGATCCAGTAGTGCACCGAAACAAGTAGTGCACTGTGAATGGATGGATCCGGTGAACCTCGGATAGCACTACGAAATTCTATCCAAACCTAGATAGATGCTCGATGAATCTTCTACTAAACGCAAACCGATGAAAATTTTAGGACATTATTTCTATTATAATGAAAACAGACGTGACGGACGGAAAGACAACACAGTAATATTGGGTTCCCTTTTTGCCTTTTGAGGTACGGAACTATACAAAATTAGAAAAACGCTAGCCTCGTACTCAATAGGCGACAAATCTCCGGCGACATGTGTATCCGGAGAAATCGTAACACATATCACGAACGTCGCCCGATGTCATGTCTCCATCCACATGAGTCGTCATCAGTGTTCGAACCATGTCGAAGTCGCCCGATGTCTTCGGGGACATATGTCGCCGAAAATTTGTGAAAAAAACCTTAATGGGTGAAATCGATTTGACCACTACCTCATCAAATGGTGAGATACGTTACGGTTCATGATTTAGCACGCTCATCTAGAAGATAAGTCATCTTTTAATCTAGTGATTGTTGGTTGGGATTTACCTTCAGGCAGTATCAGGTTCAAGATTTTCACCAGTAACATGTTTTAGACGTAATGTTCAACCTTGTTATATTTCCAGTGCCCTGCAAGCAATGTGGAGAGAGTGTCTGTGGAACAGACTTAGAAGACCACATCAGAGATTCATGTGCCAATACTGTCAAATCTTGCAGGTACTTATCCAAAATGAAACCATCTACAAAGTTCTACTTTATTTGACACTCCTGCAGTGGTAGAATACAGGTTACATGTTCGAGAAACATGTTCCAACTTTTCTAAGCCGACGAGTGAAAGAGACGAATAATTTTTCTTGATTGACTAACTGTTTCTCGTCCTCTTATGCTACCATTGTTAGCTACCATTATAGGACGGTATTGAAGAGTGTGAAGTATGCTATGGCTTTTCTTCCGATTTTATCTATCTTTTGCACAAAAATATCACTACATAAGGATCTGTCACACTATTGGTAAATAGATATTTGATAGATATTGCCATAGTCCCCTATGGGTATGAACCCATAGGGGCGACACGTGTTCTTGAAGACATAGGGTGACGTCATACGATGTTGCAAGACCTCGCCAAACATGGTTCGATTACTGATATGGACCGGGACAGAAAATCGGGCGACGTCGCGTGATGTCTCCGGGGACACGTGTTCCGGGGACACGTGTTCCGGGACATTAGTCTCCTAATGGGTACGAGTATTTGCTTCTATAATTATGTCTCATAGCTAAAAACGATACAGCTATCGGATTATTCCATGTGTTGCGTCCTTAGATTCTGCGAGTTAGAACTTCCTCGACGAGACCTGCCCGGTCACGAGTCGTACTGCGGAGTGAGGACCGAGCAGTGTACCGAGTGCGGGGAATATGTCATGATCAAGTACCGGCAGTTGCATCTCGACTCCAACCACGGGTTCATTAGGCTGGATGACGGTAAACTCATTATCTTCATCTTTGTGTTAATGACGCTTGTTGTTGCTTCCAAGGTTAAATTTGTGAAGACTATAATCAAGAATATGTTTTCTTCCCTTCTATTCGAAAAATGCCGCATTGTTTCCCTATAAGTAGGAGCGAAATAGCTCTTATCTTTCATAGAAATCAAACGCAAATTGTAATGATTTACTTACTGACTTTCTATTTCTGTTTCTATTAGTAAAACTGCGTCTCTTATTTATTTTCTCATAGAGAGGGGATGAAAGTTTGAGTTTTGACGCGAGAGCAAATTATTTTTCACCCGGGCGATGTACTTTGAATCCCTCGCTGCACTCAGGATTCTACGTTAGAATCCTTCATTAGCTCGTGATTAAAAGTAGCGCGCCCTCGCCGTCAAAATACTATTTTGCTCCATTCTCAAACAATCTACTATTGTTACCTATTCACTAGACATCAGCTACATCTTCTACGGTATTTATGACCTCCATCAGGGCACTTCTAGTTCAGGTATCAGGGCATAGTGAATTATAGTTGCGCGGTAAAAGATCTTCCCTTTGGAGTTAATTTCAATTTAAAAATTGGTTATTGTCTATATAATACGAGAAATATAAACTGCAATATTATTAACTCAATATTACAAACACTTTGTCAGGCTATAACCGCCTGTAAAGGCTTGTCAAGGTTTTTTGTTGTATTTCTTATTATCAGGAGATGGTTCTTATGAAAAAAAAATCGGGACTTACGCGGGTGAAACCGCGGGGCGCATCTAGTATATAATGTTAATCAATGTTATAGATCCGACGCCAATAAAGCGCGAGCCTAAACCGTCCCGCGCCAAGAACGTGCCAATAACCGCCTCGACCAGCAATGGACGGAGCATCTTCTACGAAGGACCGCGGAATTTACCGCCAAAAACACAGATCAACTACTTTAATAATGTCAATGTGGTGAGTCTAAATGCCGAAGCGAAGATCTTATGAACCAATGACCCTTAACGATTAAGGCCTGATTTTTCATTGTACCGATAAAAGATAACTGTTGAATATGCTCGAACCCAACCAAATTTAAGAGCCTTAAAATTTTGATGTTCTAAACCAAAAATTTTATTCATTCTAAATATCATAGTGACGTTTTTTATTCGGTGGTGTTACATTTTATTTGACAGATATCTTTATCTAGGGATTTGAAAAATCAGCCCTTACAAAAAAAAATTGGTTTGCGAAATAAAGAAAAAAATTACTTCTTTCTACATTTCCAACTGTTTCATTGTTCAGGCATCAAGTTCAGGGCAGCCATCGAGCTCGAGTCGGCCGCCACCGACCACGAGTCGGCCGCCACCGACCACGAGTCAGGCACAGAGCAGACCACAGACCAACGGCACCAAGAAACGTAGCAACGACCAGCCACAGATCAATACAGACACAACTCGCACCAAGAATCTCAATAAAATGTAAGTAAAAAGATATCATTCTAAAAAAAATGTTATGGCGCCCACTGGCAAGCGTTGACACTAAAATATATGTGAATGTAAAAATGTGTTGATTAATGGTTCAACTATGGTTCCAAAATGTCAGTATTTTGGAACCATAGTTGAACCATATACTTCTAAAATATGGAAAAAAAATAGAGAATAGAGCTGATACATGTTAAAACAGTTAAGAAAAATCTAGAATAGGTTGGTTAATGTTAGAACATGATTACACGCAAGCGCATAATACCCTAAATAAAAAGACGTGATGTATGGAAGTCGAACTTTATATGAAACTAGCTGCGCCCCGCGGTTCCACCCGCGTAAGTCCCGTTGCCGCGGGAATATCGGGATAAAAAGTATGTGTTATTCCCGGTATCCAGCTACCTATATTCCAAGTTTCATCGCAATCGGTTTAGTAGTTTTTGCGTAAAAGAGTAACAAAGTCACTTACATACATACAAACTTTCGCGTTTATATATTAGTAAGATTAACAATATTAATAAAAAAAAAAGATCACTACTGTTATGCGCTCCGTTGGTAGTAATAAAAAAGTAAAAATAAAAAATATGAAGAGTAATTATTATTAACACAAATCGCTAATAAGATAAAAAATTGAATTTAGAATTTTATGTGAGCCAATATGGATCCCGGCATAATTTGCAGACTAGTCGGTAAAGCCGCTCGACTAGCCGACTGTGCCCGACTAGTCGACTGTGCCCGACTAGCCGACTGTGCCCGACTCGCCGACTGTGCTCGGCTTTCCCGGCTAGTCGGTCCATCACTAGTATTGAATGTTCAACCCCAGGCCAGTATCCCTGGGCGCGGTAAAGAAGCGCCCCGCCCCGCCTCCACCCGACAACCCGCGCCGCGACCTACAGTACTACTCCGCCATGCAGCGCCAGCAGCGGGAGGAACGGGAACGGCACGAGCAAAACATATACAATGCACAACATGGTATGTACCGAGTTAATACCGTTTTCATCACATATATTGAAAAAGATGACCCCGAAAACATAGGAGGAAATTACCACTTTTCCACAGTTTAAAGTATACTAGAAATTCAGCTCTTTTTTTAGAGTTAGAGGTTACTGGCCTTAAATTGTTTTTGTTATAATTATACTTTAACCCCCTTACTTATAAACGCTAATTAATGCGATGCATAACTATGCATCGTTTGTCTTTTACTGTCACATGAAGTTTCAAAGTTGACAGACAGAGACAAACGTCACATAACTTAGTCATGTGTAAATAATATTTTATAAGTAAGGGAGGAAATTATTAGTTATTACACTTTAAGGAATAATTGCCTTTACCACAGTTTATCTGGTAGTCGGTCTGTTGCGGCGCTCTTACAGCTGTCTAACTTTGCTTATACCTACGTCCTTAATTCCAGGTCTTCCACCAGTCCTAAGCCCAGCTGCGAAGTTAGAGAAACTCCGCAAGATGGACGCCATGCAGAACCCGGAGTTATGGGAGGAGTACAGGAAGGCGAACAGAAGGAAGATAGAGAACAAGCGGCAGGAGAGGGGGGCGGGAGACGAGGACAGGAGGCAGATGAAGAAGGAGCTCCAGGTAAGGAAACCACATCGAAAGTACTGAATAGTAGCTGCGAAGTTAGAGCAACTGTGGGAGGAATACAGAAGAGATAGAGAACAAGAGGGAGATAGAGAAAAAACGGCAGGAAAGAGGGACAGGAGATGAAGACAGGAGGCGGATGAAGAAGGAGCTTCAGGCAAGGAAACCTGTTTAAGACTGTATTATGAGAAAAATATTGTTAATGGATCGATAGGAAATATATAATATTTACGTTATAAGATCTTACAAGAAACTTACGTGTGTATTATTATATTATTTCTTATCGGTTGTGAACCGATTTCTTTGACCATCGTCTTTGACAATCTCATCTTCCTATCTTCTTTGACCAAAACCATCATGAATTTCAACGTTCCAAATTTAAATTACGTTATGCCCTAGGGCTTAAATACGCACTTTATGCCTTAGAGACATAATGGCCTTTTTGGTCATACAAAGCAACTTTGTATGACATAATGGCCTTTTTGGTCATACAAAGCAACTTTGTAGAGCCGTAGATGTGTTTAATATGTTTTAGAATGCTAAACCGATGTCGTCGGAAGAGTTCATGGCGCGGTTCAACCAGCTGCAAGTGTCGGCCCCGGCCCCCGCCCCCGCCCCGCTTCCCGCGCCCGCCCCCGCCCCCGCTCCCGCGGACCGCTTCCGGGACATCAAGACCTCCCTCACTGAACTACGGAGAGGACTCAACGAGGTAACCTATAACATCTTCCTACAAAAGGTCAGATGTCCAAAAGTCTTTATCTTTTGTTAAAAGATTTTTGGTAATCCGACCTTTTTGTTCGCTAAGGCGGTCCAGATTAGGAGGCACTATAAAGTCCTCGGCGTTTGAAAGTAGCCTCACGTTACGCATATGAAAGCAACTGAAAAATGAGAGTGATTTCATAAAATAGTTTCACATATTAAAATGTATTGCAGGTAACCGCTCCTTACAATGTGAATAATAACAACAACAATAATAACAAGTGAGTTTCTTAAATATTATTTTCATTTTTACTAGAAATATTTTACAAGGAGAAATGTATCATAAAAAATTCTCCCTTGACGGGGTTGATCAAACCAGTGCCCCTCGCTTGCCGAGCGAGTGTGGTGCTAATACGCCATACGGGAACCCACGTGACACGATGAATTAATTTAGATTATGCATCTTTTTCTGTTTGTATTTCGACTATGGCTCGATTTGAACGTCATCTACCAGAATAGTTTTACAAATATTGATCCGTTGTCGTAACAAGGGATTTTTGATGATGAATTTGTAAAATCTATACTAATATTATAAAGAGGTAACGTTGGTAACATGAATGTATGTATGTATATTGTCCGAAACTACTGGGCCGATTTCAAATATTCTTTCACCAATAGAAAGCTACATTATCGAGGAGTAATGTAGGCTACTTTTGATCCCGATTTCCACGGGATCGGGACTTACGCAGGTGAAACCGCTGCACACAGCTAGCATTGTAATGATGACCGATAATTACCCCAGTAACCGATCCACTACCATTAGATATCTACGAATGAATTATGTTTTCCGTAGATTTCTCAATACTTCTATCCGATCCGGTGACTGTCTTTGGCTGCATTTTGTTGACAGGGACAATCGCAGACTTGGTGGTCACTTCGTAGTTTGCGAATAAAATTGTTATTGAAAAGGACCTCTAAAAGTTAGCTTCGGCTCAACGCACGCCTTCCAAAAGTCCGGGGCTCTATAGCGCCGTGATACTGAACGTATACCGATAAGAGAATAAGCCATGAGTGATAGTTACCTCGACTTTCATTCCGAAGGTTGTGGTTTCGAATCCCGGCAGATCAATGTCTTTCCTGTAGTGTGTTAAAAACATCTCTCTTACGGTGTAGGAAAACATCGTGAGGAAACCCACGGTTTGGAAAGCTTTAGACGTATTGACCAGATCTTTACTCTGGACAAGGCTGACTAGGCTGGGAGGGTGGTATAGGTGCTGGGCAAGCCTACTTCACCTAACAATGTCCCGGGAACTACAGCACCGAAAATAGCATGGTTTTAAAGTGACTTGCGCTGCATAAATCATCTAAAATTAGATGAGAAGGCTAATTATTGTTATTTGTTATTACCATTACTGATATTCGGAGCGGTGGAGCACCCGGATCGTCTGCACTATAAAATACAGCCAAGGACAACCCCCGGGGCGGATAGAACTAGTAACTACGGGTGAAAACTACTTAGGCTATAGAAATAGGATAGTAGCGGATCAGATACTGGAGGGAACTATGGCGCCGCGCCGTAACAATGTTCAATAAATTATTATTATAGATAGGGTAATCGATGATACTCAGTGACACTACGTTACAGCCCGGGGCGGGACCGGTCGCGCAGTCCAGTGGCGCCCCAGGAGGAGCGCCTCCCCTGCGAGTTCTGTGATGAAATGCTGCTGCCCGAGGATCTGGTGCAGCATCAGGTAACCAGGAACTCCTTATTTTTTTAAATTATAAATCCAATATGGCCGTCGTCACAAAATGGCGGATGCATACACTTTTCTATGACCCACTCAACATCAATAATTTTCTGTGGTGTATATTTAATAAATTATTGTGGCATAGAAATGCAATTGCTTACGTTGACTGCTGATACACGTATGTGTCTGTTTTGCGATTTAATTTAAATAATTATTAATACGAATTAATTTGCCATTTCAACGTCAGCAGTCAAAGAGTTAACTGTAGAATATAAATCCAAGATGGCCGCCACCACAAGATGGCGGACTAGGAACACTAACCTCCTTGTTGATCCACAGACGGGGTGCCGTCCCGACCTGGCCCAGTACGTGCCCCCCGCGCGCCACCCCCCGCGCCGCCCCCGGACCCCCTCCCCCTCCAACGACCCCCCGGTGATCCCCTGCGAGTTCTGCGCGCAATCACTACCTGTTTACCTTATTACTGAACATCAGGTTAGTACCGGACAAAATTTATTACTATTTATTAAAAAATGCTTGTGAAAATTCGTAATCGACGGGATTCGAACCCGCGACTACTGGTAATCCGACCCAGCGCGTTGACCGCTTCGCCACGGGTACAAGTATCCGCTACAAGTATCAAGTAAGCCGAAATTAATGTGAATATGGCCTTTATGTGAATTTTAAAAGCATTTAAAAAACAGACAGTATTTGCATGTGTGGTAAACATTTTAAGAAATAATATTTAAAAGGCTCTTTGCAGCTTCTTATTCCTTCCCAACAGTATTGTGTCTCACATAGTGTTAGAGTTGTCAGGTCGCCCTAAGGTCTCTAACTTGACCTAACGACTGCTATCTGAGACAGCAACCGGAGCATAGACTTTGTAAGTTGATGACGATAAGGATGACCAATAGAGCGGGCGGGTTGTGTGTTTGTGGCTGTAGTTGGGTTTTTTTTTTCTTTTCTCTTTTGCAATTTATTTTAACCGATAGACAGCTTCGGACTTTCGAACTTTTTGTGTTGGTAAAGTTTATGGTAAAATATTGCTCCAGTTCCCTATACCCCTAAATATGCGACAATTTGAATAACATCATCATTGCAACAAAAAAAGCCCCATGAATTTCTTGTGTCTTCTTATCATTGGAGGTCGCGCTCCGAAGACACGATAGTTTACTTGACGTTCATTTGAAATGGATCAAAGACCTATAATTCTACTGTTTTTTTTAATAGGAACAATGCGCTCGAGAAGTAGACTTGATGAATGATTAACTGGATTAAACTGGTGTAAACTGGATCTCTATAGAAGTGGTAATAAAATATAAACTTTCTTATCAACGGTGTTATGTTTTAGCCGTACCAGACTATCGAACTCGTACCGCGCAGTATCGTCAAATTATGTAGGTACTTATCTACCGACCGACTCTGTGTCCGAACGCCACAGAATGTTGCACATTGTTATTACTAACTACCTGCGCCCCGCGGTTTCCCCCGCGTAAGTCCCCATTCCGCACTTACCGATACTCACTCATTAAAATCGGGAGAACAGCATCATCTGTTCAGCATTTCTTCTTTCATAAGTAGGTACCTTCTCCTAATAAAAGTAAACACAACAAAAAACAATTAGGTACGTGACATAACACGTGATGCCGTGACCAAGGGAAATAGGGAATAATTTTTATACAATTTGTAACGGGTAAACCCCTTTTAGCCGAAAGGGGGTTGTTCTAGACGGCTAGACGAACAACTTTTGTTCTACCACTTTTGGAAATTCGAAGTAGTTTTCGTAAATTTTAAGTGTAAAGTTTACTTGAAAATCAGCTGTTTCTCAGAGTTTGAGGTCATTGACCTTATGTTGTCCTTTCATTTAGTTTGGTTTACTACAATCAAACCTTCAATTACGTTTATTTTCAAAAGCAGCTGTTTTTTTAGTAAAACAACCTCAAAATTTTCAAAAAAAGGTTTAATTTCCAAAAGTTGTAGAACAAAAGTTGTTCGCCTAGACGTCTAGAACAACCCCCTTTCGGCTTAAAAGGGCATGCCCGTTACATCTTGTATACAATATATAAGAAAATGTATGTTGTGTCTGTGGTGCAATGGTGCCGCGCCGGTACGGTTCGATCGTCTGGTACCAATAAATTCGATTATATGGTGCGAGACAAGTCTGTATTCCTCAGTAAATAAGGATGTACATAATCGTAATGTGAAACAAAAGTTATTTATATAAATTGCCTTTCAACTAATATTGCATTTACTAATTCGGTCGTGTTCTATCTATCTATATGTATGTATACAAATTATTATGATGTCGAAAATTGATTTTGATACAATGTATATCACGGACGGTAATAACATGTTTCGTAGACGGTGATTTAAAGCCGAAAGGGGTTTGTACTAAAAATCTAGGCAAATAATATAATTATGTTCTTCGACTTTTCTAAAATAGTTTTCAAAAGTTTTTGCAATTTTTTTCTAATAGTTATATTGTTCCAAAAATCTAAGAACAAAAGTTGTTCGCCTGTACATACAACCCCCTTTCGAATTAGTTATCTTCCCTGAGACAATTTGTATACGACACCTTTAATTAATATCATAGAGTTTGTCAATTGTCGTATAATTCCTGATTCCCGGGCCCAATATCATACCCTTCACATCTTGCCCAATTTGCAGTTTGTCCTAACTGTAAGTATAATTGTTTTGCATGTTATATCGCCCTTAATGTCTATTTCCCGGGAAATGTTATCATTAGAGTTGACAACCCTAGCTGTAAGTCATTTTATAGCAGATATTTCCCTAAACTTAGTCATATAATGACAATAAAAATGTAAAAATCATATCTTCCGCTCAAAAATAATGACTACGAAATCTTATGTATATTTTTATAACTTATGTATGTATTGATGTAGTAATAAGTGCCAAAGTATCCTGGTTCGTTAGTGTTTAGTGTTGGAAACTGATGATTTTGTTATGATTAATTAATGATCTTTTATCTGGAGGTAACGAAACTTATTATTGTTTATTTGAAAAGTTAAAAACTCTCGAAAAGTGTGAGAATCTCTTGTATTAAAATATCTAAATAGCATTCAGTAAAAGTTGAATCCCCTATAAGTAAGTGGATTTCCAACGTCAGTACTGTTAAAAAGTGTTTAAAAAAACATGTTTTTTTAGTTTCTACATCTGAAGCTATAAATCCTAAAGTCAAGGCTACTAAGTCGATGGACATCTCGTTTCCATAATTATTAAAAAAAATATGTACTAATAGAAATGAGCATATGTTTTTGTCTGTTGATTAAATTGTTCGAATTAAAAGCACAAAGTGTTCAGCGCCCCTAGCGGCCGTTCTGAGAAGTGATAGTAATTAAGTTTTAATGTTATTTTCCAATTATTTTATTGTAATGTTTCTATGTGTCAAATATATGGCTGAAATATTACTTTGTTTTTTTTTAGCTTTCTGCCACGGCAGGATTCGAAATCCATGACTGCTGTTAGGCGAGTTGTATATTATAAAAACACACTAATTAATCTTACTTTTAATTAAAAAAAAATACAAATTATACTTAATATTAAGGTACACTGTACAGAAATTAAAACCTAATTATTTGAACCTAAAATTCTATTCAAAAACAACACAAGAAGTATTCGTCTGGACATCTCGGAACACTAATCTGCAATTTGGGACAGTTCCATATCTTTTCACATCTACATCTTGACCTAAACTGCCTTTTCCCAGGCTTCTCAATCAGATTAGTAGAAAATCTATCATTGTTTTTAGGAAAATAACTCAATTTCGGCGGGAATTTCGGTGGTTTATTCACTATTTCAGTAACATCTTCATACTTTTCTGTGGCTATTTCAAGTGACTCTGTCGTTTCGTCTGACGAATGAAAATTTCTGCCTTGTCTTGCTTGACTTTCTTGTGAAATATCAGATCTGTTTTCTGCTTCCGCATCAGTCTTTTGTTCAGATACTTCTGTGTTTTGGACTGACAAATCGGGTAACGTATCAGATACCGGATCATAAGTTGGTTTGGTATCTGACACGGTAACATCAGTTGACCTGTCATCTGATACGGTATCATCAGTTTGGCTGGCATCTGATGTGCCTTCAGACGGTGTGTCATCTAAGTTACCCGGTATAGTTAAAGGTAAGTTTTCGATCCGCGATTGTCGCCTGGTATTCGTTACTTCCGGGGCAGTGTCTTCTAAAACTGGCTGTATTTTGACAAAAGTGACTTCGCTGTCGGATTTGATCTGCGGCGCGGAAGACACGCAGTTCACCCAGAACAACAAGGGGAAGATTAATCTGAAAAATAATATTTTCAAAATGTTAGTACCTGTTAACACGGCAAATACTCATACATAAGACAATGTTGCTACATATTATATATACCCCTTGTATGTACATGTATTTCAACAATATCTACTGATTTATTTCTTAGTGCTTAGCTTAGAAAAAAAAACATACTATATTGTGCATGAGCATATACATAATATATATATAATGAATGTGTTTTGGAAGTCATAAGTTTTTGTATCAATGCCTCTAGGCTCGCATTGTAGAATGTCATATATCTCAACCATGCCCAAGCTTTGTTCGACTTTTTTTTTTGCGAAACGATTCAGTTATTCTACAAGAATCTCATTCACAAATTCTAACGAAACTTGCAAAATTTGCTAATATATTTGTTTTCAACAATTATATACCTACCTAATTTCACGAACATCCGTTCAAACCAGAAATAAGAAACGTAGGTACTCAACCAATGGATCTACACCAAAAATCACAAGGCCATATTGGCAAAATGATACATTTACATAAATACCAAATTACATAGAATTAAAAACAAATATTACGTAAATAAGCGCGTAATAAAAACAAGTTTAACGTATACATTATTTGGTCGTAGACATCGGGCCACTAATTGGTACCTTACCTACTAATTTATATTTAGCTCAACCTATTTGCTAGAGACCTATTTGATTAGTTTCTATATAACTAAAAGGCTCTGAGTATTTTTTAATCGACTTCAGACATCAAGTTTTTTATTTTGGCTCTGACTGTCCACTTAGGGCATGAATCCCGGGATCTCGTAATCCCGGAATCTTGGACGAAAAAGTTCGATATTACAATCCCGGGATTGAGAGACCCGATATCGAGATATCGAGTACCTGGTACTTTGGTTATTTAAAACATAAACATGAGTTTTAATTCTCAAATATGAAGTAAACGATAAAAGTAAGCTTGTATCTCCGAAACGAGTCGCTTTAGGACTTCATGTGATGAATGTTTTCTGTCTTTTTAGACCGCCTCTATCAAAATATTATAGGTTTCATTCTGCTATACGGCGATTTTTTATGCCTTTGGACGGTTTTAATCTTAACCCTTGAATAACTTTTTAACGTTTATGCGCATAGTTTGAAGCAAAAGATTGTTTGGTTTGACGTATTTTTTCGACGTTATGTCGCTGTTGGGTTTGAAGAACAAATCTTACTGCGACATGACATTTTATAAAACTTTCAAACAGATTTTTTTTAAGCTTCATAGGCCGATATCTCCGATACGAGTCACTTTAGGATACATGTGATGGAATATTTTCTATTTAGACTTCCTCTATCCAAATATATAAGCTTTAACGCGCGACAACATATTGACAACAAAAAAATCAAGATGGCGGAAGTCGACAGTGCCAAGGCATGGACATCACATGGACACATCGACATGGAGTTCTTCTTTAGTCTACTACTTTAACCTACTCATAATAAAAATCATACGCAAAATTTTACTGCTACCGTCCATTTATATAAAACTATAGGCGCGAAAGTTTAGACAGCGGTTATTTGTCTGCCATATTTCCAAAATCGTGAGATAGACTGCCCCTGGGGGCAGTCCTCCTAGGGCAACCTAACTTATTTGAGTAAAGAAACTTTAGTTTGTAAAAAAATTGAATTTAAAACATTTCTCATTATATTTGATTCGCCTTTTTAATAATATATGAAATCTCGAGACTAATCCCGGGATTCCGGGATTGAGTTCTAATATCGAAATCAATCCCGGGATTGAAAACCTTTCGATTTTGCATGCCCTTTCCACCCTAAAATTCAAATAAATCAAAATATTTATTTCAGACTAGGTTCATATAACATTTTTAGTTACAAACTTATTAAACACTCAAAAACTAATATTGATAAAACTAAAATAATATAAAAAGTTGCTATTTCATGTACCTGGCGGCCAGCAAAGAGATAATCCCTAGCGAACAGATCAATCCAGCGACCCCCACCGGAGTGGTATTCCACGGCGTCTATCGCTCGATTGAAATGTCGAAACACAGGTGCATGCGGATAAACGAAACACAGGTGCACAGGTCTTTTAATATCTGACTAATTGCGAGTCCCACACGTGATCCCTCCGGAGGTCATGCTAAGGAGTCATACTGTGGAAGTCGTAGCGTCAAGTGGTCCGATACGTGGGCGGTACAGTCAGAGGAAAGGGAAAATCTCGAAACTTGTTCTATTGCCACCTTCGTTTTCTCTAGATTATATTTTATTTTGGAAGTATTATTAATTTAAAAAAAAATGATAAAAGGCTGAAAGAGGACGTACTTTCTACCTAGGACCGCGCGTGTGCCAAACAAGGATTTGCCGCTGTCTATGTTGTGGGTACCTACCAAGATTTCATCTGCTTTCTTGATTGGTCTGGCAACCTTCGGCCTTTATTTGCAGAAAGCGGTTTGGGCTCACATGGGTAAGTAGGTGTAGGTAGGTAGGTATATCGTCACGTGTGGAGTTATGCGCAAAATTCGCGGAAGATCCTACTTCTTTTTACTAACGACCTTTCATAACAAGATAGAGTTTGTTTAAAATTAACGAAATAATTGACAAATATTTAAACCTCTTCTATAATGGACAGAGCCACACTGTAAAAAACTACTAATAACATACATAATAATTGGGAATTTTCATCTAATTTTAGATGATAGTATATACAACGCAAGCAACTTTTAATCCATGCTATAATGGCGCTGTAGTGCCCGGGACGTTGTTGGGTGACAGACACAAGTCTTAATTAAACCTTAACACCCCTTATTTTCCGTCGTGAGTAAAGCTGACAGCAAGTAAAAAAGGATATTTCGTTCACACTGTGCCTTAATTACCTTACTGCATTGACTCATAGTCAAATAATCGAGGTTCCCACTGCGACAGGGGCGGTTAACATCCAACAATTGTTTTCAGTCATGCCAAACAATTTTTTCGTGCTATTCAAAATAATTGTTGTTGGTAGTAGGTATGTTAAATGACTCCGCTCTGCTTGCGATGGGAACCCGGCTATATGCTTGGTGACATGGAGGAGGTGGAATATGCGAAAATAAGAACATAATAATATCATACGAACTAATATTAAAATTATGTACGTGAAGGTGAAGGAAGTATGTGTTACAGTTACAGGTAATATATAATAATACTAGCTGCGCCGCGCGGTTTCACCCGCGTAAATCCCATTCCCGCGGGGATAACGAGATAAAAAGTAGCCTATATGTTAATCCAGGTTCCCAGCTACCTATATTCCAAGTTTCATCGCAATCGGTTCAGTAGTTTTTGCGTGAAAGAGTAACAACCTCACATACATACATACAAACTTTCGCGTTTATAATATTAGTAAGATAAGATTACCTGATAATACTAATACCATTGTTATATATCAGCACATACCAAGTTACCCTAGTATTTACCTAAGTATTAGTAGGTAGAAGGCCCTGGGTTCCCTCCAAGTTGGTCAAACAAGTAGAACAAACAGTCTAACAGAGGTCAGGGCTGGACTTATTGACTTTACGTAATATACACGGTTATGATGATGAGGGCCTAGTAACTTACATACGAATAAATAAGTTAACTTATATTTTTTATTCTTAGACCGAATTAAGACAATTCGGGGATTTTAGCCAGTGTCAGGTATTTGTAAGTAATTTGCAGATTTATATTTGTCTATATGTATGTACAAAATCAGTCAAGGTAAAGAGTCTTAGTAAAATGGCGGTTTAAATTTTAACAACTAAGTACGAGATTTGGAAGCATCAAAAAAGTCTATGTAAGGCGCCGGTTTTAATTATCAGTTAGTATAGGTCCTGTACTCGTATACTTTTACAAAACTACTATTAATCCTTATGCCAAACTATTTTGGCATAAGCCATTTTACATGCAAGCGTTTCTCGAAAATGAAAATTCAGCCAATTTCAACGCGTTCCCGCCGAAAAATGCCCTAGCTAATGTTTGGCCCACGTTTGCCCACTACCTTATAACAATCATCACATTACTCATGGTAATTATATTTAAGTATCTCAAGTGGACATTTATTTAAGGTAGCATTGTTTCTAGAATCATGTAAAATTAAGTAAAAGATGGGATAGCGTTACCATCAAGATTTAAGTAATCATTGTGATGTTAGAAATACAATCTGACAAGAGACGAAATATAGAATGCTCCCCCAATAAGTAACTCGCGACTGGGGCCTAGAATTACGTAACTAACTCCAACGATATTATAGTGGACGCGATTTTGACCACGCGCAGCCCTTACCATGGAGATATTATGAACTGTACATAATATCGACGAAGTTATTTTGGCAATTTTGGAGCTAACCGGAATTGTTCGCTCTGATGGTAAGGGCCCGACGACGGATTAACCAGGGTTTTTCGTTGGTGTGGGGTGCGTCGTGCGTATACACCGGCGCCTTTAACCTGTTCCGTATTCATCCGGACAGGCTGGAGCTGCGACCGCGCCTGCGGATTGCATGAAGGCCTGAAAGTACGTTGCCTTGGCGGGCAAGTACATGTTTGTCCCTGTGGGGTAGAGGGCCTTGCAGGGCGTCTCAATGTGGGGACCGTAGGGCTGGCGGTTCTTATTCTAAACGGTGAGCTTGGTGATCCAGAGGTGGAATGTAGCCAGTCCCTTGGGAACGATGCCGTGGGGGGCGCCCTCGAAGATGTTATTTATTAAAACGATGAATGACGCAGCGTATCATCGAATTTGAAGCAGCATTACTTCCGTGACTTGTTTCAACTGTCTGCGCCAAATGGACTAACTACACGGGATGCCGAAGATCGTGCGAAGCTAAAGTGGAGGCGTAAAAATAGGAAAGCGGACCCCTAGCTCCCGAGGGGGATGCAACCAGGAACATCGTGAGGATGATGATGATCGACTCCGCTGGATGGACAACTACCTAACTACTCCGCTGGATCAGCGACCCGAAGTGGTAGGAAAAGGACGTAGTGATATTATCTTTGGGTAAAGGTATTTAGGTATCATAGGTAGGTTATTTACACAAAATAGGCACGCATAAAACGAAAAGTGTTGGTAAATCGTAGACAATCGTACAAAAAGCAAGGTATTGTTTGGAACAATGGATGCGTTGAGACACGGGAACTGTGTTTAAGTACAAATTAACTCAGGCAAGTACCTCTACCAAATTAAATACCTAATTTGATTAAAGTTTACTGCTTCTGGTTTTAAGTTTAATCCAATTAGTTAGGTAGTAACATTATTTTAAATCTATTCTTAAAGATCTACATAAACTAATAATGTAACTGTGTCTGTCTGTCAATTTGTTTCGTTTTACGCCTTTCTAAACTTCAGAACAGATTTTTATGAATTTTGGATATAAGTACCTAGAGATATGAATCGGGACTTTTGTTCCTCATAATAAAGCGGATAAAACGCGACTTCGTCTGCGTAGAAATAGTGCTTAGGCCACTTTTTCGTTCATTACTCGGGTTCTACTAATTGGATTTCGATACAAAGTATACCACGAGGCTCCTCGAAAATAGAACTATCCAATATTGAAAACCAAATTTCAATCGGATTAACAGTTTTTAATTGTATAAGGAACAAACTGAGAAACAGACAGACATACATACATGGTTTTTATAAATTGTATAATTTTGTTCTACAACTTTTCCTGTCCCTAGACAACTTATTTTTTTATTTACTTCCAAGTATAGACTTCTTGCCCTTTCTTCCTTTATTATAAGTATAAATAGAAAATATTTACTTAGATAGTGTAACGCAGGAGGCTTTTATTAACCTATGTACCTACAACTACATATAATTTTCAAGGAAGGTCGTGGTATACTTTGCATCGAAATCCAATTAGTAGAACCCGAGCAATGAACGTAAAAGTGCAACCGCTCGAGATCAGCTCGGCCAGCCGCGCCCGTGATAACCCGTTTTTCACTTCCGCGGGTGAAACCGCGGGGCTCAGCTAGTATGAGATAATTTTACTAACACTTCACTGTCCGTCTGTCTGTCGCGGCTGTATCTCATGAATCGTGATAACTATACAATTGTAATTTTCACTGATTTCTGACGTATTTCAACAACAAAATACGTACAAAAACAAATTCAAAAAATATTTAAGAGGGACTCACGTACAAGAAAAGTGTTTTTTTTTAATTATGGTAAGTACGGAACCCTTTGTTCGCGAGTCCGACTCGCACTTGACCGGTTCTATTTAAGACGAGGGTACATACACCAGCATATTTTATGTCGGTGACACACAAGAAATTGCTTGTGTAGACAATCTTGGTGGTGAGAGCCGATTAGGTAGGTAGGTACATCAGCACAGTGGTAGAGAAGTCAATGCCTAAGGGACCGTCCCCACGAGCGTTAGAATTGCGGCGATATTATCGTCCTGGACACGGCGATGTGCGTTGTATAGAAATCGCCGCGATTCTAACGCTAGTGATCGATCAAAAAACTTAGTCAAAATTTATTTGGCACTGACTTCTGTCACTGACCCAATGTAAATTAGCTCTGATAGTAAGTTAAGTACTACATATTGCGTACAATTTAATCATGTAGTTTTATTCAGCAAAACGATTGTTGGGGTTTCTGTGGAGCATCACATTAAGTTGCTATGTTTGATGCGAATGTGACTGGGGCGCCAAAATAATCTGATAATCCAAAATAGTCCGATAAATGTTGTCACACACTTTTTAAACACTAAACACATTAAATTAGGATCATACTCTATACCACGCACGTCACGAACACACAGCATAGCTACTTTACCTGACCGATTTTAAAAAGAACAACGTTAAAATCATGTAAAAATCAACTAACCGGTACATGTTGTTCCTCACGAGAGTTCCAGCAAATACTCGCAGGGAGCCGTCTTCCGCGGCCTTATAAATCTTACTTTATAAATACAAAACAACACGCAAAACTTTGAAACTTAACGGTGTATCTTCACTAGTGCTTCACTAGGTATTGTGGTTATTTCGATCAATTTCGATCGAATTTTTCTGTAAATTAAAATAAACTTATAGAAAAGTAAACTTAGTTTTTACATAAAGTTGAGCGTGTAAAAAAATAAAAACTATTTTGAGATGATGAAAATTACATACCTATTTTTAAAAAAATATTTTTGTATACATCAATACTATAAAAAAGGAAAACTTAGTTTTTTAAAAAGCATTGATTGTAATAACACATATTTTAATATCTATAGTAAAAGATTAAAACTTAAAAATTTAACAACTTTTCGTTGTTACTAAACTGTTTGGTCAGATTTCGATTTTTAAAATCAAATCAATAATTATTCTCAAAAAAGTTTTCGTATCAAAATTCTTGAGTTTCCGGTTCGCGAAAGAGTTTTTACTCCAAGGTGCGGTATAAGACTGCGACCAAACCGCATTTAGCCACGACAGTGGGGCTGCACTGTTTGCTTACTGGTTTTTTCGTTGCTTGAACTTCGTGAAATTTTTCCCACATAAAATATATTTTAAAACTATTACCTACATGAGATTAAGCTGCTATTTTTGGTAGAAAACCCTTAGAAAAAAGAAAAACAGGGAAAATATCTGACACCCAATTTCATGAATCTAAATAAAATGTATTTTATGAAATTTTATTCAGATTTAACAAACTCTTAATATTTTTTTTATTATTATGCAATAATTTGTATTGAAGTACAAATTAATATGTACTTGACTTATAATAAATAGTTTATCTAGGTAGGTATAATTAATTAATACATAAACTTATGTCAGTAAAAATGCACTTGAAGTATTTTATCGAGACATTTATGGAATCTTAGATTACTTCATAGTTCATTCTGTCGGCCTTGTTAGTTATTATTTTATTATCAAGTAAGGTAGCATAACATTCTTTTTAATCATTATCACTCAAGATACCTATACCTACACGATTGAACTAAGATTTTTCCATTGAGGTGGTTGGCAGTAGTGATTATATTCTCTTTGGTTGGCAGGCTTTGGCCGCTGATGGTCAGGGTAGGTGGCTGGTCGGTGTAGTTAGGTATTATACCTACTGGTAGGACCAACGAAATCACAGCGAGCGGTCGCGAATTGTCTTGTATGGAGGTGGCTCGGAAGCCTTATTTTTGAATCGCTCGATGCACTTCAGCGATTTAAATAATTCGATATCTGCTGATTATCGTTTGATGCCGGACTCCTGCAGCGAGTGGTTGATGCCACTCGTTGTGGACGTGCGATTTACGTAGAAAAATTACAGAAATTGATTAAAAACCAGTAGAAATCGAGGTATTAAAATCGCTCGAAATGCCTCATTTGGTTCAAAAATAGAGCCCCGGAATCGCTATTTGTGGGGTCTTGGGGAGGCCTATGTAAGGCAGTGGGGGGATATGGGCTGAGATGATGACGATATTGACGATTGATAATTAAATTGTGTTTCAGGGACGGTAAAAAAAAATAGGGACCTAATAAAATAAATATATACTTACTTATTGTCTATTTCGACCGTTGTTTCGGATAAATTATTCCTAAGAAATCATTTATGTAGTACCTATTCACGAGGTGTATTTTAAGTAGGGAATATTCCGTTGTTTGGATGAGGTCCAAGGTAGCGGATTTCAACTAAAGTCTCGCTCAAGTGCCTACCTTTGTGTATTTTTTTTTATTACGGCTCGCCTTTTTTTTACCAAAAAATGCTGAACTGTTTTCTTAAATTATAAAACAGTGTACTATTCTTTAACTAAAATATCTTAACATTGCCTTAGAATTGTTGTACAACTACTTACAAAAAAACACCCGGCCAAATCCGAATCGGACTCGGGCACAAAGGATTCCGTACCATTCCCACAAAAAAAAACACGTTTGTTGTATAGATTGGGTGGGAGCAATACTTAAATATTTATTTAATTCTGATTAGTATTTGTTGTTATAGCGGCAACAGAAATATAATATCTTCTGTGACAATTTTAACGGTCCTGAGTTCCTGAGATACCTACGCTTGGTGACCAACAAACTTTACTGACAGAAAGACAGACGGATAGTGCATGTAAAAGGGGATCGTTTTTACCCTTTAGGTCCTTACGAAACCATAAAAATGGCCAGCCTTCACTGTAATCATCATATTTCTTACCTACCTACTACCTACTGAACTGGTTTCCGCGACGTGGCCCTAGAACAAAACGAATACAATTCATAATAATATAGGGCAATGGAACAACAGTTTTTGTTCCATTTTTTAAGAAGATGGACACCAAGTTTTGTTAATAAGTTATTATTTAGGGTTCCGTTCTTTGGGTTATACTTAATTCAATCTTTAATTATCAAATTGGAGGAAAATTCTAAAATGGCTACCATCTGAAATGTAATTATGTTCACGTCATGTTATCATTATGTATGTAATGTTCACGGCATGTAAAATACGTACGAGTATACTTATTGTAAGCTTACGGCCGAACACTGAAACATTCTTAAATTATAAAGTAGGTAGGTTCGTGTAGGTACGTGTCTCACCTATAGTGTTAAAGTGGTGAGGACTAAGGCCTCTAACTAGACCTAACGACTGCTATCAAAGATAACAACCGGGACCAACTGCTTAACATGCTTGTAAATAATTAAGTAACGTCTAAATTAAAAATAGTATGACATTTTTTAAATACATTACAGTTTTTCAGTATATTCGGCAATAATTTGCTTATTAATAAACCGCCGACAGACAGGCAGTCGGACGATAACTAACATGAAAAAACAGTAAGGTTTTCTTGTTGACTACGAAACCCTAAAAACGAAAGTAAGTAGTTACCTACAAACCTATCAAGTCTTCTCTTGATATAGGTACTATACATACTCATAATTAAACTAAAAATATAAAAAGATAAATCGTAGAGTGCCGATGCGATGGTCATTGACCATTTAAAATGAATGCGTACCTTGGCCTTGTAGCGAAGCGGATAATTCGAGACGGCAACAACTTTACGAGTTCGTCTCACTAAAGAAAGCCTCCGAGCTACAAACGTTCCGCCCTACCATGATCGTTTCTCGTTGTTTTATCGTCCTTTTGTCGTTCAAACACTTATTTTAAAATAATTTTTAATTAAATAATACCCCGACTACTTTAAAAAACAAATTATTAAAAAAAACGATTTGGGTTCTGCATGGGAGATCATGGTGAGGGTCATTAACTTAAGTTGGGAATTAGGCCGCGTACCCACCGAGAATAACTATGAAAACGACCTTTGGAACTTTAGCCCCTACGCTACGCTCAAAATATCCACCTCGAATGGCTTAAAAAATTGAACCTAACTCTTAAATTATCTTGATAACATTCGAGTTTCATCTAGTATACTTCGATAATATTTAAATAGGCGAAAACCTCTGTTGAATGATGATGAAATATCATTTCTCGACCGCGTATCTTCCGTCGTAATAATCGGCATCGAAATCCCTCTGCGCAAAGGAAGAACCTAGGCGGTTCAATTGCATTTGAAGGCGACGCCGTCGAGTACAACTGTCATTGAAACCGGTAGCTCAAGAGACCTCGCATTCATTGACAGTTAAACTCAACGGCGCGGCGCGGGCGTCGCCTTCAAATGCATGCAAATCAACGATGTTGTATTCACCACGCAGGTTATTCCTTTGCGCAGTACGATTTCGATGCCGATTACGACGGATGTTGCGCGGTAAGGTCCCAGATCTTACCAGGGATGAAACCACGCGGTGAGTAAAACTAAAAATTAGTAATACCTATTCTTAGTCTTTCTTGAATGCTGGTTATTTTCATATTATTTCTTCAATAGTTGAACAACTCAGTCATTTGTTGCCCTTCGCTAGGCAGCTGGCAATACAAACACAGCAAACTGCCATACGATGAGCCGCAACCGACAAGAGTCTCTTCTCTCGATCCAAGTCTCTTTTTTCGATCCAAATGGCGCTTTTTGCGATCCACGAGTTCTTTTACCATTCTTCTATTTGTTTATTCTTCTAAATTCTTAGCAATTTAATAATAAAGTACATAGCTATGCTTATACCTTGAAGAAAACGAAACACATAACCGAATTCTGACAAATCATCTACTCTACACTCGCCTTAATAAAAAATAGGAATAGGAATTCCAGTTTATAATAAAGCGTCCAAGCCCGTGGTTCTAATCGTTTGACCAAACATAATTTCCGAGAAAATGCCACTTTACCTTCCAGCACCGTGAGGTTCTCACGGGTTGATTTTCTAGACAGGTCACCAACTGATTTTCTAGACAGGTACCCAATTCTGAACATGACCCGGGACCCCACCCTCATGGGTCTTATGGAAAGAGAATTTATTGAAGGCGAGGTGTGAATTTCCGAAATTGACTTTGTTTGACTCAATGGTAATCCATAATCCATTTTTTTTTTCGACGGTACAGCGCAGTAAATATGGCCACTGTGCTGTACCGTCAGCAAAGCGACCTGTGGCTAGAACCCCGACCAACCTCTTCATAACTAATCAATGCTTATTATGAAAGCGTCCCCACTTGACATCCTCTTGGCGTTCCAGGCTGGGTCCGCTGTACCTTAAGGTAATATCGAGCACCGAACCCCGACCAAGAAGCCACAAACCGAAAACATATACAAAATTGTTATAGCGTCCCCACTAGACGGCAAACCACAGGCATTTGCGGCGGGTCCCAACCGGCAACTTTCAGGAACGTCTTTGTTAGTTAAGACTGATCCGACTGATCTGACTGATATTCCGATAGACTGAACCCCGACTAAAGGTAGCACCGGCCTACTTATCGGAATACGGACGAAACCAAACATAACGATTGACTATAGAAAACACGCCTCAGTCTAATGATTAGCCGTGACTCACGACCGAAGCTTCCTACAAAGTGGTTTGTTTTGTGCAGAAGGAGCCAAACAAGTGTAGGACAACAACAGAACCCTTAGAATAATTAATTAACTAAAGTATTTTGTTTTAAATATTGTAAAATGCTCACCGGTTAAGCTCTGCTACCGCGTCAAACTACGGCTTCTGAACCGATCCCAGTCAATAAATAAACATTATCTAGGAGGAAAGCCGTGAATATTAAACTAATTAGGGACAAATGTGGTCGCACTCCACTCAACAATAACACAATTTTTATTTTAAAATGTGATTAGGCGTAGTAATGGGGTGTTCTTACGTGATTATAATATATTTCGCCATAATATTTTACGAGATCTTTTTTAAAATAACTGGTAACTGGCACGATCAGATTCTAGCACTGTGCGAGCTTACCACTTTTTCGAAAAGCTAGTGGTAAAGTGGCATGAAACAAGTTTTCGCTAGATGCCACTTTACTCTTTTCATAATATATGGTGGTAAACTCGCCTGAACCCCTTCTAAGATTGCAAATGCATAATATAAAAACGAGGGGTGACAGTAAAAACACCCCAAGAAAAGATCCCGCAACCACCGAGACACGAGCGTCAACTACTAAACTATACAATACTTTCGTAAATTTGTTTTTATTGCTCAAGGCATATTTACTAGAAATATTTTTTTTTTATAGGACAAATTCATCTTCAAAAATTCACTTGCGACGAGATTTGAACTCGCGTCCCTGGATCAATACTCCAGTGCCTAAACCGCTCGGCCACGCAAGTTCCCATCTCGAGCAGTGAATATAAGAATATGAATGTTTCCCTGTGTACTATTTTTCGACTACGGCTCGATTGAGATGCCATCTACAGGATCACTTTCCAGTGATTTAAAAAAAAAACTACTATACAATACAGCTACGTTTATCTCGACATTTCAGTCATGTTACAATGGTCTTGGTCACGAGAGGGACAAGACCATTTTAACATGACAATCAACAATTCTACTGATCTAATCTACTCTACTGATTAAGTATCAATTGAATTTAAAAAGGTATCTAAAAATAAATAAGTAAAATAAGGTTATGTTGGAGTTTGGGGCAAAAGCGGCCGGGATTCGGACACAAAGTGACATTTTTATTTCAGACTAAATTAATAGGTCAAATTGTGATAATTTTTCAACGCTTTTTACTCTTTTTAATAGCGCTACACGAGGACGCTTCAAAACACCCCTGGGAAGCCTTATTCTACTGATTGGATATCATTTGCAGTTAAATAGTATCAGCCAAGTCTCCAGTTCTTTTTTCTTTTTTCAATTTTAATTAATACCAAAGTAAATTTTTTTTGCGAATATTATTTTTGTCCAAGCGAGTTAGTAATTTTGTCCAAATTCGCTAAGCTTTTGAAGCTAAGTTTGAGCAAAGCCTAAGTACGCTCTATAGATTTCGGCTTTAGAAGCAAGTGCGAAAATACGAGATGAACTAAGGTTCCGTAAATCCCATAATATCCCGTGTCCCATCACTATTCGCGGTTAAATCATACGTTATCGGGTGGGACAGGAAACGTGGCAGGAAAGAACGGGGGCAAACGTCGATATGGCTGACCAAGTGGAACAATAAATGTTTTAAATGGGCAAGAATCGAACTTAGGTATCTTGGGTTAGGGTAATTAGGTAGGTACTGTTGGAATGTAGTCGGTTATTAGTATTACTTAATATCGAAAGCAAACTCAAATGGGAGTAAATCAAAAAATTGGGCAAGTGCGTGCCTTGTCTTGCCACGCGCAGTGTAGGGATTCGTAGTTTAAAAATTTCAGAGATTACAATCTGGAAAAGTCTTTAAAACTAACACTTAGGTACCTTACCCGCAGTACCTAAGTAATATTTAACAAATTTTTATTTTTATTTCTTTCAATTACAAATAAGTTACTCGTAAATTTGGAAAGACAGCTCAGTTGTGATTATTATGCATTAAACTTCATTATGTTTACAACAATTGTGAATACTTAAAACGTATCCAAGTATAAATAAACGTTTGGCTGTTAGAGGGGGTATACATAAATCTGAAAACTAAAACTCTAAACACTTTAAAGCTCAATATTTTGAAAACGGAACCCTAAAATGATATATTGTTTTTGGAAACTCTGATTTTAAGAGAGCTATCTTACGATACCCCACACGATGGGGTAAGCTAGAAAGAAAAAATCAACCCCCATGTTACATGTGGGAAAGGTACCCTAAAACAGGGGTTATATAATTTTTCTATCATGCAAAATTTCAGCTTCTTAGTACTAACCGTTTCTGAGCAAAGCCGCGGACGGACGGACGGACATGACGAAACTATAGGTAAGGGTTAATTGTGGACTACGAAACCCTAAAAAGGGGGATATTCGGGAGTATAGGAAAATAAAAAACAGTCATAGTGCTAAAATGGCCAAGAATTTAGTTTTTAAAATTGGCGTATGTCTGTTTTATTGTTTTCTTGGCCCTTATTCTAAAACAATTTGTACGTTCTTGGTTTAGTTGAACCGTTTCGGAAAAAAAGAACAGAGGCGAAGCACACTTAAGATATTTCAAATGTAGGTAAGATGCGGGCAATGATACTATGTAACGTTAGGTACTCAAATACCAGTAACTACTTCTACTTAATACTTGTTTATTATTTATTACCTATCTCTAAAATGCTTAGTTACCTACTAACCTAATTTTGTAAGAAAACCGTATAGAATCTACACGACATCCACACGGTTCTCCAGAAGGTTTATTGTTTAACATACTATCGACATTGCTTCTTTACACATAAAGAAAGATTTAGCTTCTTTATATTCACAGTTACAATACCAGTTTAGAAAATATTATGTCCAGAGTCTACAGCGGAGCATAGACGCGGTTTTTAACTTACAGGCCCTGACTCTATCAGTCATCAACGCTCAGGATAAAACATAGCTGAAATTTGGAGATTGTGTTCTTTTCACGATGTAGACATTCGATAATAATAATAATAATAATAATAACGTTTATTTACTAAAAAATAAATTACAAAGCAAATGTAGTACATAAATGTGGGTCCTGCTAAAATATTATAAACTTATCGCAATGTAAAGTTTCACTTGATTCTAAACCCCGCCACTCCAAACTAAGTTCTAGACTTGTATTTTTAGAGTAGTGGAGCCAGCTTCGAGCTCTATTTTATTTTTAATTGCCGGATAAAAATAAACATCCTTATACAAACAAAGAAGGAGAAAAAAAAAACAAAAAACAAATTATTATAACTAATTAAAATTATTAAGTTTTTGGCTCTATACAAATACGTTAAAGATGTTCTTAAAATGTAAAGTAATCTATGAGTTAGTAGTGTGGTGTTGGATATGTTGTTAGCGTTTGTGTGTGAAAGAGTTCATGTATATGTGTATGAATGTGTTTATGATTGCACAATGCTTTATCTTTCGGTTCCTACTATACTACCACTTCCAAAATTTTCTCTGTCTCATTAGAAAGTGTTAAACTCTAAAAACAGGTTTAAATTTCTAAAAGTCCTTTAACAATAGTTGTTCGACTAAACATGCCCTAAACATCTAGGTATCTCATTTGAGTGATGTCCCGGGTTGTATCTCTCGGGAGCCCGGGGTTCCCTTAAAACCTAAATTACTTAGAGCCGGTACAGTAGGTAACTCATGATTTACTATAGCTACTGCAGATAGATTTGACAATATTTTTACGGTCAATTCTTCCCTGAGACCAACCCACTTTGGGACCAAGAAGTTTATCCGCCACCGCGCGGGGGCAACTCAAGTTTCACTTGTCTCCCCTATATCCCTTAATTGCCTTTTACGACACCCACTGAAAGAGATGGGGTAATGCATTCTATGCCGGCACGGCACCTAAACTTGTACTTACATCGCTTACAAAGTAGTTGGCGCCTCAGCGTTTTCCTACCATGGTAATAATACCTACGTACCTAATTATTAATACTTCCCTACTATGGGGACGGGTAAACCACAACAATAATATTATTTCCCTGAACAGTTTTAAAGAGCTGCCAGCAGCTGCATTAGCTGCATATTTAGGTATCTAAATAGGTACCTACCTAACCTACCATGTATATAAGATGTTACCACAGAATAGGTACATATTACCCATCTATACGTTAAAAAATAAAAAGCTGTTGTAACCAATTAAAAACCTTCACCTTTTTGAAGTCGGGTAAAAAGTAGAATAACTTAGTTTTATTTATAACTGTATGTTATCATAAAGCACTTTTCTTAGCGGAAAAGTATTTTCACGTTACATCACCAAGAACATACACTCCAATTCTTATTGTTCTACTTTTAAGTTGCTTTTAAGTACCTAAGTAAAATGTCTCAATAAAATAATTTTCGAGTAAATTCTAACAATTCTGAAGAATTATTAGATTACCTAACGTTTGCTTTGAAAACATACATACACTCACGGCAAAAACATAACACGTCCTTTGGCAGTCGTGTAAAAATAGCAATTTGATTTGAATTTGATTGGTGTAAATGTTGTTGACTTTAGACAAACTTTTTAAATTTCCAAAAAATGCTGAATCGTTTTCTACAAAGTTTGCGTCGTCTTATGGTCATATATTTACATTATAATTATTAAAATACATATTAAACCTACGCATCGACTTGAGAACCTAATTCGTTTCGTCGGTTAATAAATCTAGAACACATTTTAGTTCGAATTGCAATATTTTTGTAGTTTTGCAATGGAATACTTATACGTATTTTGATATTAGTATTGATAGGGATGGGTATATTTTTTATTAAAATATTTTAATAACATTACAACATTGTTTTCACGATTTGAAGTTTGAAACAAGGAAAATTATCACGTTTTATTTTTCAAGTTAAATAGAATGCTCATGTAGAACTAAAAAGTGTTCCGCTACATTGAAGTATGCTGTCCCTTTCTAATAGTGTTATTCCAAAAACTTAAAATCGTGAATATTTAAAGATTTTAGGTTTTATTTTATTTTATTTAAAAAATTTATTGTAGGCAAACTACACTTTACACTTCCATATATCTGAAGTAGGCATATACCTATCTAAACTAGGTATATACATTATACATCTATACATGCATATGACATAAGACAACAAAGTAAACTTACCTTCAACCTTCAGCACAGGCCTTCAGTAAATAACACGTAATTTAGTGTTTCTTCTGATTTTGCGAAGTTGAATTGAAATTAAACTCCCCTGAGGAAGAGATGTGTGTAGATCTTGAAACGTAGGAAATTGATTAAATTCTACAAATAACAAAAAACAACGCGATTAAAATTAGAAAATGCGTTTAATTTCTACGGGTTATCGCTGTGTAAACGATTGTTTTATAGATTTTCAGTGACACCGGAGCTGGAGTAGGAAGCGGGTGTCGAGGTCAAATACTACCAATGCCAAGTTCTAGGTCAAGGACGAGAATTCAGCCTGCGCTGCGCTGCGCCGTAGTTGCGGGCCGTAGGTCGGTGTTGCCAGCCTTTGCCGAATTTGGTAGAAAAAACAACCGGACAAGTGCGAATTGGACTTAAGTTGCTACATCTTAGCACCTAGAAGATGGTTAAACCAGGCCAATAGCAAGACGGGACTCGCACACGAAGAGTTCCGTGCCATTCAGAGATATGTAAAAACTTCATTGGTGCCATTATTATAAAAATAACTTAAATTAATATTTAATAATATTTTTAGTACCTATCCTACTAGTATTACGATTCATGATAATAACACACGCAGTTGTACAGTACCTAGTCTGAATGGTTCCGTTTAAATGGCTCGTTTTACAAACCCATGTTGACATAAGATTTGAATGGAAGTAACTTTGGGCCCTGTAGCCTTGGTCTAAAAGAATACGGCAACGGTATCCCTTGTCTATTCTATCAGGGTGACCAAAAGGGATTTCTTGGTTTTAGACCGCCATCTACCAAAATCACGTTTGTGTAAAGGCGAAATTTTTTTTGGAATTGGAAGTTTAGCGTTGGCTCTTCCATGTCCTTCTACTAGTATCCATTCCACATGCAAACATAGTACAAGCCCTAGTTGTTTAGTTTGGGGCTAGATTGCACTGTGTGCAACAACCTGCAATATATATTTTATTCATTTAATAACTCACACTATGGTCTACGACTAGGTAGGTGAGTTTTACATCAACGCAAAACATAACAAAAGTCGAATTAATAAACTCAAGGTTTAATCAATATCCAATATATTTTCTCTAATGTATTTAAAATTAACATACAAATAAAACTTATTACATAAAAACGCAAATAAACGCGGCAACAGCGTCTGGATTCGAACACACGACCCACGGATTGAAAGTCGAAATAACATCCACTTTGCTAACACTGCTCCAAAATAAAGTTCTATCCCACTAATATTATAAATGCGAAAGATTGGATGTTTCTGTCAATCACGCAAAAACAGCTGAACGGATTTGGATGAAATTTATCACACAGGAAGCTTAAAACCTAGATTAGCACATAGGAAACTTTTTATCCCGGTATCCCCTCGGGAACTACGCGGGTAAACCTGCGAGGTTACCTTTGATTAGGTATACGTTATATGATTTGTGTCTAGCGTAGGTACATAACGTGCTTATATTGAATACCAATATTTATTTAGGTATAAGTATAATGTACTTTTTTTTTAATTTACACGGTTTATTAACATAGTTGCATATTTTAGAGGGTCTTATTCGCGTATTTTTATTATTGTCTTACCTCGACGTTTTAGCTATGTTACAACCCCCCCGATAATAAATACGCGGAAAAATAAAAATACAAATCGTGTAATTTAAAAAAATAGTTAATGGACAGTGTTTCATAATGTGTAGTCATCTTCCTTATTGTTTAAATATTTATTAGGCAGTGTAGGTATTTTATTTATTATTTATTTTATGCTTATACTGTGTATACAGACATTACATTTCGCGATTACACATCGCGTACTATCTATCTAGTTGTTAACAGAGTTTGATAGGCACTTTGCAGTACATACATTGCTGCTTTGGTGTAGCGATGTAAGCTTTACTGATTTAGATACATTTTAAGGGGTCTTAATCGCGTATCACAGAAACGTATATTGTCTTTTCGCGACCATGTCCATTGGAACATGGTAGAAACGCCGAGGTAAGAAAAGAAATATAATTACGCGATTAAGTAAGATCCAGTAAGATGTTACTATGTTAACAAATCGCGCGGATTAAAAAAATAGCTTCAGATATTATCTCAAAGCAGCAATGTACTGCATCCTATGCCTAGTGCGTATGAAACTGAGTTACAAACTAGATACACAATACGGATGTACCTCACAACATCGAATATGTGCAGAGAACTTAGCAAAAACAATATGGCAGATCGAAATGTAAACAGAAACTTATAATTTAAACAACCAACCCTTTTAGCTGCCAAAATGTAATATCAAATAGTTTTTTTTACTCGTGGGTACTTGGCTCAGTTGAAAAGGAAGGATTCCGATTCAGTAAAGAGATCCACAGTTGAGTTTTCAAACATTTAACTGCGACAAACTACAAGAAATTTTAACTTTCATATTAATATATTTTTAACAAAAAATATTGACATTTGTATTTAGGAAGGCTAATTTTGTTTTCCAAAAATTAAATACTTCCTACGGGAAATGAACCCACGACTTCCCATTTCTCAGCGGAGCACGTTAACCACTGCGCCATATGAGCTTACCTAACCAAGTATTCCACGAGTAAAAACATAATAATTATACTAATCTAGCTAGGCCTATACATATACATAGCAAACGATTAACAACTGTACAGTCAAGTGCAATCAATTCAGGTCGGTTCTGAAAACGCTACTTCATGAAATGATATGTACTTTACCATTCAACGAACTATAACGTTCAAAATGAATAAATAACCTATCATGTACATCCTGAAGAAAAATCCTTTATTAAGACGTTTTTTTATGTTTCCAGTACCCGTAGTGTGAGTTTTTTCGTAAAAAAAAAACGCGAACGTGATGTTTAAGTTAACGCGTATTTTGTATGAAATCTCAAAAAGCGCCCCTAGCGGACGATATCGAAGTTACCAGTTTCCATACAAAATACGCGTTAACTTAACCATCACGTTCGCGTTTTTTTTACGAAAAAACTCACACTACGGGTACAGTACGGCCAGCATCAAAGGTCGACTAAAATCGAGTAGATTGTAGAGTAAAGAATAAGTAACCGATCATCTTAATTTTTGAGATTTTAGTTAGTTTTCATGACAATCTGTTGAATATGAGTGTTGACATTAAATCCATTTATGTTTTCATTTCTTCTAGGCAAACATTTTCCACCGTCGACCTAATCTTCCCATTAGGTGACATGTAGTCAAATGCTAGCCTATCTCAAGTAAAAAATTAAAAACAAAGATGAGACTAACGTTTATTCTCTGTATTTTTTTAAGTATTTCTCAGGGTGATAAACTTGAAATTATGTTTTGAATGTTTTTTTTTCTGTTTTTGTGTCCGACGCAAATTGATTGCTCGATAATGTGGATATCAAAATTGCATTTCGGGATGCCTATACCCTGCTATCCAGCTATATAAAAATGTTGATTAGTAATATTTTATACACTTTCTTTTAAATACTTGTATACCTAGTAATATTTAAAAGAAAATGTATAATACATTATTGTATAATAAAATGACGCTAAAGAAACTTTGCGTGCGCAGTGGCTTTTTTCAATTACACTTAGTTATATTATTTAATTATTTCAGTGCTTTTTTGACAATAATCAGAAATCAGAAATAGTTCGGGGGGGGGGGGGGGGGGGTCCGTCGCCGTACGAGAGCCCGAGATGACGGCGACGTGTCTACGCCGCCTCTCACGAGGGTTTTTCTGAACCGATTTTGATGAAACATTTTTGGCTCCTAAAAAGCGAAAACGCACATAAAACTAATATTATAATATTAGTACATCCGTTCACTGTATTAGTAGGATATCCTGCCACTAAAGTTAACAGGATAATTTGTATTCTTTGCTAAACGATTGGATATTTAATAACACGTATTAAACCATAGGGTGAATCTATTTACATAAAATTTTCCATTTTCAGTCATATAAAAGTCGATGTAGTTGGTGCTTATTTAACTCAAAAAAGGAGTTACTCATGGTTTACATAGGGTTCTTCAGATAAGTAATCGCTCGGCAAGCAAGGGACGCGGGTTCGATCCCCGTCACGAAACTATTTTTAAAGATGCAAATTTCTTTGACAAGACAATACTTCAAAATGTATAAATTTAACCTTATATTTTGCAAAAAAAATTTAAAATGATTTAAAATTGACCTGCACCTGACATGATTAAAAAAAATTAGAAAAGGAAATGGTTTCAGTTTTTAGGGTTCCGTATAAAAAAGAACCCTTATAAAAAAACTGTAGTCCCGTCTGTCTGTCTGTTTTTCAGGATTATTAAAAAAACACTTTATATCCCCAGTACAATGTAGTCGCATTACAGACGAAGTCACATCAAACAACTAGTCCGGTCACCTGTCAGACTTGCCCACATTCAAATGATTAGGAGCATCAGCGAACGCAAACTTCAGCCTATAAGCCTCCGCGACTAACAAACTAATATTAGAATCGGTCCAATTGTGTGTCGGTACATTTTGGAGCAGAATCATTAGGCCTTGGAAATCTTTTTCCAGCATGAGTCTATCTCGCCAATGCAGAAGAAATGCAGCACAGACGTAAAGCTGGAAAGTGGCAAAGCCGTCGGATTCGGCTAGGTAAGTGTCCCAAAGGCGGATGGTGCAAGGAAGGGGTATCTCTCTCGTGAGGAGGTTGTTCATCCATCGGAAGGAGAATTGGAGGTAGTCTACTCCGTGAGTTTGCAGGTGTTCGTGCAGAGGCAGGTCTATGCGCCGGATCAGCTCTTTTAGTTGGTTGACCTGGAACAAGAGATGTAGTGTTAAGTCGAAATATATTGTTATAAAATATAAAGTTCTTTGTTTCTTCTATGGTTTTCGCGATTTTGCATAATAAAACCTTGAAAAAGCCAACTGTAAAGTTGGCGAAAGCTCGGTTCAAATAATGAATAAAAGAGCGATAAAACCGGATAAATAAAGTGTTTTATTATAAAGTTCTTTGTTTCCTCCATTCTACAACTACATAGACAATTTCTGACGACGTTAAAGTCATAGACAATTTCTGCTCGCTCCTCGCGCGGTAGCTTTTTCCAACCCATCGAAAGCACCGTATTCCCAAATCGACGTCGAGTTGAACTCGACGGGAGTTACGCGGTAGGGGAGCTGATTGGGATAAAACTTGAAATGTAGGAAACATTTCAAGTCTTGTCAAGGTCTTATGAAATACACAGGCTCTTTAGAGTTCGCACACAGCTCCCAGGTTTATTACAAGGATTGTAGTATAGATGAATGCGGTTCCACTATTATTGAAATGAATAATGTTAATAGGTATGCCAAATCGGTTCAAAGTGTGTTACAGTAAAGCTTGTATGTATACAAATACACTAGTTTGTGTTGTAGTCAAAAATACCTATTAGTTTTGATTTTACAGGCACTTAAACTTACGATAAATATTGAGTCTCGCTAACAGCCACGTGACGTCATTTACAACAAATAGAGCGCGAACGGACTGGGCAAGTGTGAAATGACGTCACACCCGAGTACGGGTCCGCATCGCACGTTTATTTCTATAAATCGGAAACGAATTAACGTATCGAAGTAATTCTTTCACTCGTATTAGTTTTATTTTTGACAGCGAATATGGAGAGCTAATATCCAAAATTAGTTATTTTTTCTCATTATGCGACAAATTAGATGGGTCACAGCAAAGAAAGCCCCATGAGTCTTCTTTACATTGAAGGTCGCATTCCGATTACCTGATCTTTTTCAATGGTCAGCAATCTATGGTACGTTTTTTTTAATTTAACATAAATTATTGTTTCATATTATGTTTATTTATTAACCATTATATTTAGACATTTTAGGTATAAACAAGAAATGAGTTAATTCAAACGTTTACCTGTTTACTAACACTTGAGGATAATTCATGTTTTTCAATAAAACAGGAAAATTAAAAGATTTTAACTACAATTTGATAATGTTTAAAGAGGACATCCTTATTAATAGAATTGTACCCAACATACATTTAGACGGCCTCTGTGGCGCGTCGGTGGATACCCGGCTGCAACTTAGAAGGTTTCGGGTTCGATTTCCACAGGGGACAAGAAATGCTGACTACCAATGCTTGCTGCTTGCTACGAATGCCTCAATCTGGTGTAAAAGCTGGCACATTTCATAGCACGGCTCGCATCTTCTTCTTCTTCTTCTTCTTAGTGTTAGAATTTCCAGATCGCCCTGAGGCACGACTGCTGTCAAAGATAACAACCGGGACCAACTGCTTAACGTGCCTTCTGAAGCACGGAGGAGCTCGAGAAAGTGTTTTTTTGCAACACAAATTATCGGTCACCCATCCAAGTAATGACCGCGCCAAGTGTTGCTTAGCCCGCGCGACCATTCAAGGTCGGCAGGTGCAAGTAGGCCAATCTTTAATTAAGATTTAAGAGGATATTCTCTGACTTTTAATGCAGGGATTGATTTAGTTTGGACTTCATAAATTTATTTTTAGAAACAGTCAAAGGATACATCAAGACGCTTTGCCTTAAGCGGCAATGTTACCTCGGCTATGGTGGGCTAGATACAGTTTAGTCAAGTACCTACAATACAAGTTTTAATGCCCAGTTTAGGGCTAGATGGCGTTATGTGCAATGCAACATTATTTATTAGTGCTGCAATATTTATTTATTTGTAGCACTTCAACTTAAACTCACCTTATACTGTATCCCGAGCTGAGCAAATATATAATTATCCTGGATACTATCGAGGAACTTGGACAGGCACCAGAAGGAGTCAGCCTCGATCACATCCCGCTGGTCCTCCGTGAGGTGGTCCAGGGGGAAGTTGTCCAGCTCCTGGGTAGGCGCGGCCTCCTGGAGGAACACCATGAAGAACGGGGTCACCAGGTCGTTGATGCCCTGCACGTAGCCCGACGCAGGGTGCCGGATGGCCCAGATGTAGAGGATGCGTTCGAACATTACCTGGGAAAATATTTTGTTTATTTATATACGACTAGCTGCGGGCCGCGATTTCACCAGCGTACGTTCTGTTTCCGCGGGAATGTCGGGATAAAAAGTAACCTATGTGTTATTTCAGGTCTCCAGCTACCTCTACACTTATCGATTCAGCAGTATTTGCATGAAAGAGTAACAAAGTCACATACAGACACACAAACTTTCGCGTTTATAATATTCGTTAGGAGTAAGATATAGGTAATAAATTAAGTAGTTCAAAGAACATTTGTATTTAAAAATGCCTTTTGTTTTTATTTTTAAAGTGTTTTCAATCAAAGTAATTGAAAGCTACATCTCAGTTCTATATTTATTTCTATATACAAGCTGGTAACTTGTAAAGAGTCCGGTAGATGCCGCTACATGCCTCAGTCAAAAACACGAAAGAATGCACTCCTTTTTTTACTTAGTTTTTTTTCGAAGTACATCGAAATTGTAAGGGTCCTGCCTGATACGTACACAACATTCTGAAAGATTTTTTTCAAATGACTAAAATGGTTTTAGTTCCAAAATTTAATGTACCTGTAGGACTTTAAGGTGAGGGTGATGGCAAGTTCGCCCCATTAAAGACATCAAGTTATTGGTTAAAGTCCCACAACAAAAAACTTCATTGAAACCCTAAGAATTATGAACTCTTCTTGATCCACTAAAAACAGATTACATGTCTCCCGGGATCGGGAATTACGCGGGTGACACCACTGGATGCTACTAGTTAATAATATTTGGATTAGTCTCACCTGCACAGTAAGCTGTTGAAACAAGGCTACCAGTGGGCTCATCCTGGGTATATCAATATGTATCTGCCTGTAGGTGTCATCATCTCTCTCAGCGTCGTAGTACTGTCGCACCAAGTGTTTGTAGTCCGCTCGCTTGCGGTCGAGGGTCTCTGTGCGGCGCTCCGTGTTCGCGGGGAGGTAGCCGGCTAGTAGACGCCAGGTTATTGCTCTAGCCTGGAAATGAAGCAAGTAGGAGGTTACTTTGTGGTGAGGTTTACTATTATCTGCTTGTGATGCGAATGGTATGCGACATTCTGGAACTGAGTTATTAACTATTGGATCTAATCAACTAATTTTAATTTATTTCTTGAATTTATGTCCAAGTGATCCTATGAATTAATAAATTCCTATTCTTATAATTTCTTGCACGTATTACAATACAAATAAAAACATACACAACTTAAAACTAAGTGGCATAATAGGCAGCTTTATCTTGCTTGTAGCGATCTCTTCCAGTCAATCTTTGATTGGACTTCTTTCACAAGAAGTGAAAGGTACAGTGTTCATATATGAAAAAAGGGAAGTATAATAATATACTTAAATACAAATATAATGCTTATAAATGTCGCAGTCATCTGGTTGAATCTGCTTTTTGATTGTATGACTAGCGCGTTCATTAAATGACGATATTTAATTGAATGACTAAAGGACAACTCGTCAAGTTGTTTAATGTAAGTTCTACGTCTTGGCTGAACATCATATAACATAAGTCGTTTAATGTGTTATAGCCGACTTTGTAATATTTGATTAGGGTGACCATAAGTTCGCAACTTAAAAGGTCACTTAATTTAGATAACAAAAATGAGGACATGACACACCTTATTATGATTTTATATTGTATTTTAAGTCTAAAAATAGGCTAAAAATAAATAAATAAAATAAATTTTGCACTACATTACACACAGCGCTATCTAGCCCCAAACTAAGCACTAGACTAGTCAATGTATCATATTTCAAAAGTAGTTTATTCTTCAAACAGCACACACTCTGTTTAGGTATATTTTTTTGATTAAATTTACTGTAACTAGTTGGACGTTGAGTGACGCTTGTTGAATCAACATTCAATTCAATGAACGCGCAAGTCATTCAATCAAATAGGAGATTCAACCAGATGACTGCGACATTTATAACCTTTTAGTTCTACTAACAAACCTATTTAATATGAGAAATGTCTGATGAGTTTTGGCGATTGAGGAGATGTGTAGCTAAATTTTCATTTTTGTGAAACCAAGTTCAAATGCATGCAAATTGTTTAATTTCGGGGGCAAATTAATTTAGTTTCGTGAAGGTATACAATGAAAGTGAAAATCTGTGCAAAACATGGACTTTAGCATTGTCTCCAAAGCTCCTTGAACAATCTTTGTAAATGGCCGCCGTGTTTACAAATGATTCCCTAGACTTGACTTTAACTATAAAGACTTGACTGTTTCGATGCAAATAACTTTTGCATAATATATTAATAATACTTGACACTGGCTAATTTCCAAATGGCCATAATCCATTCACAACCAATAAGAAATAAATAAATGTCTGATACAGGTATTATGTAGGTAGTTTGAGAAATCCTACTAATCTTACTAATATTATAAAACTGAAAGTTTGTGAGTATGTGTGTTTGTTACTCAATCATGCAAAAACTAGTGAACCGATTGCGATGAAACTTGGAATATAGGTAGCTGTGGGCCTGGATTAACACATAGGCTACTTTTTATCCCAATATTCCTGCGGGAACGGGACTTACGCGGGTTAAACCGCGGGGCGCAGCTAGTGTCTAATAAATTATAAAATAGTAATAAATATAATTTTATTTTGACGAGTCCAATTTATCTCTCCACCTAAGAGTTTGTGTGAACACAATTATTATTCAAATATATTTTGTCATAATCAACTAATTTAACATCTTTATCTAGCCTTGAGCTATTCTTCCTGTTATCATAACAATGATTTGATAACAATCTCTAAGTTTCTAGACTTACTCTTCACTGAGTTTTTAATTATATTTTTAACACCAAAACAATAGCATAATTAGTTCATCAGTCAGTTATTCAGGACAAAGCCTTTTGTAAATATAGATGTTTAGTAGTAAAAAAAAAGCTTGTACATTGTTAAAAATGACACACTGACCTTCACTGGTATCCCTGACCAACTGAGTTGCTTCAATTCATCTAAATCGACGACAGTACTTTCGTGAATCTGCTGGAAGCGCTCTAACTTGGATTCGCTGCTCTCCTCTTTCGAAGTAAAAGCAGACAGCTTTACGGGCCGCGGGCGACCCGGATAATGCCTCATACCTCCCGAACCAGAACCCCTTACACTTTTAACATCATTCTTTTTAACTACGTCCTCTTTTATTTCACTTTCTTTAACGTCACTGTTTGTAACACTCTTGCTACTGTTTCTATGTGAGTTTATAACGTTTAACGCCGCAGTCTGAGATATGGCCTTTGATATTCTTGTCTCCTGGATCCCTGATATGATGTCGTCGTCGCCCAGGTCCCAGGCGTCGTTCACAGACGCCTGGAACTGTTGATACGACGATCCCGACATAACCTTGTTTGTACCAATTTTCTGGCAAGGTCTGCCCGGTATGGCACGGTGAGACGTCTTCCAAAAACTTTCTGGTAGTAAGCCCTTCTCATGTTCGGGCTGAAAACTTTCCATAATATACAATTAAACACATTCTAAACGGTTTTGTTGGACAACAAAATATTACGGAAAAATTGATATGACATATCACCACTTATTAAACCAAAGACAAAGATTTTTTTTTTCTCCCTAAAGTATTTGTGACAAATGCGTTCCATTCGACAAATAATTTTTATTTGTCATTGCTTCTCTCTTTATCTGTTTTCTAAAGAAAGAACGAGTAAGAACAGTGATGACAAGTATAGGTACACGTCATTCCATTGCAGAATTAGTGAAACGAAACGTAAAAAATAAGTAACTTTTATCAGTAATTGTCAAAAATATTTTAAAGCTGCGCAGATTTTTTGATGATTTTTTAATTTCAAAACCGAGTCGTATTTGTATTTTTTTATTCATAATCTTTCTCTTTACATTTTACAAATTGCAATATCCGTCAAAGGGTACTAGCTTTGTTTCCAGGAGCTTTGTCTAATCAATAATGTAGGCAACTCGAAATACTTCGTAGTTGGAATTTAGCAAAACTATTCTAAAATGGCTAGCCCTAACCCAGAACAGGATTTTTCCTCGATGTTTGTGCAGAAATCAGACGAAGGCAGAGAAGCAAGTCCAGTTAGTTCGCAGAATACGTCTCGACGAAATTCTATAATTAACCTTAGAACCAACAACAACGTAGAGTCGGAAGTGATAACTGTGAAAGACTTTTTTGACTTTATGAAGACTGCTTACCAAGTCTACGAGCATTTAGAAGGAGACGAGGACGAAGGAACTAAAATAAACTGGGAGGAATTAACAAAATTAACAGTAATTAATCACGTAATAGAACAACAAGAAAGGGATTTGCTTTATCAGACAGTATTTGCTGAACCAAAACCTATAACAAGCAAAAGTGATACGGCTTTAGAAAGGAAGAATTCTGAATCTAGAGTAGAGAAGAGATTTAGCTGCAGCGAGCTTGAGGGTAGAAAACAAAATTATTTTTAAAATTTTGAAAACAGTGCCATCTAGTAGGAACTTTAAAAACCTGTTTGTATCAAAGTTAGTTATTATGCAGTATGTATTTATATTATGGTTTTTATTTTAGGAAGAGGAGTTAGAAAATCTTTACCTCCAGAAGCAAGAGTTGAAATGCTCGGAGTTTGGACAGAGGCAAACCTAAATTGTAAATTAAATGATGTAAGTTTCCAATCATCTTTTTTCACAATTTTAACTAAAATAGTGTGTATCCCTGGCAATAGATGGCGTTGATCCAACTTTTTTAATTCAGGTGATAAACGAAGGTATTTTGGACTCGATTTTGCCGTATTTAATCGGATATAAGAAACCGACTAAAACCACGAGCGCTTATACCCCAATTATTAAAAAAACTCCATCAAATACTTCTACGGATGTGAAGAAACCAGCAAGTTTTGGAGGTAAGTGAACGAAAACATAAAAAATGCAATAAGTCCTTTGCTACGGCACATTACAAACAGCTACCACAAATTGATGGAATCCTTCTGCAGATTGTAATCGTTTAATAAATATTAAATTACGTTTGTAATAACAGTAATAAGTTATGTAAAAAAACGAATTTTTAAGGTTTCATCCACGAAAAAGAGTCTAGAGACCGTCTCGGAAGGCGTAAATCATCAGTAATAGCAGCTCAAGAAAAAAATAATCAAAAACAAGAGTAAGTTTTTAAAGATTTGATAAATAAATCACTTTTTCAATTGTACCTTCAACATCCGATATGGTCTAGTGGCTAGGATACCTGGCTCTCACCCAGGAGGCTCGGGTTCGATTCCCGGTATCGGAATATCTTTTTGCTTAATAAATTTAATTTTTTATCCTTCCCTGTTACCGATCATGTTTTATAAATGTGATTCCTGTACTTGTTTTGATGAAATTCCAGTGGGGATGTTGAAATCCACGTGTGTGATGAAGTGAAAGGGCTGAAGAAAGACTTTAGATGTCCACAGAAATTGTTAGTGTCCAAAATGGGGTATTTTGCCGACGTGACGGCTGGTCAGAGGTTGGAAGATATGGATATTTCTGTACATTGCGATATACAGGTTAGTAATATACTATTGATGTATTGAGAGCTTTTTTCTTATCCTACCTATTAATTATCAATAATTTTGCCTAACTGAATGTGTCAGGCGCACTTTCGTTAAAATTTTAAATCACGCGATAAGACTCTAAATCTACGCAAGACTCGATTTACGACCTTAAAAGTACGTATTAAGTACTACGTAGTACGTACGTACATATCTACGTACGTAGTACTTGATTTTGTGTTACAATCAAGTTAATTTCAAAAGTTTATATTGCGTGTCCTGCAGATCTTTGACTGGCTGATGAGATGGGTGAAGCGCGAGACCATCCTTGTCGCAGATTGGCCTCTACTCGATCCTCAGAATGTTGTACCGATACTCGTCTCGGCATCGTTTCTACAGGTACGAGACTTATCGCCGGTGTCTGTGCTGCGGTGGAAGGTTGTGGCCCGATTGCCGCCGGGAAACAATTGTCTCTGCTTCAAATTTAATGTTTATTTGTTAATGGTCTACGTGTCGTATACTAGGTATATGATTGTGGTATGGCTATGTATATGATGTATAATTAGAATTACCTATGGTTGTATGTATTTACAAAAGAAAAATACCTGCAGTCCGCTTGCCTTAAAACTTAGGCCGTCGCGCGTCGTCGGTGCGCTGGGTAAGTTACAAGCTGATACCTCCCTGATGCGCAAACACACATAATCTTGCTGTTATTGTAACTTAAAGGACGATGATGACTTATTTATACTATCGGTAAAAAGTAATTCACATTAAGAGGTAAGTACCTACAAAAGTTTCTTAAAATAGTAAGTAGATTGTAAGAAAAGGGAGCAAAATAGTATTTTGAATCACAAGCTAACGATGGATTCTAAGAATCCTGAGTGCAGCGAGGGATTCGAAGTACAATCGCCCGAGGAAAAGAGAATCTGCTGTCGAGTCAATCCTACTCTACTTTTCATCCTCTTTCTATGAGCAAATAAATAAGAGACGGAGTTTTACAAATACAAAATTAAATAGTTAATAATAAATTTGCGTTTGATTTCTATGAATGATACATGTTCCAAATTCAAATCTCATTGCCGCCCGCTAAAAAGTTAATAGCGGAAAAGAATAGCTCTTTTAGCTCGCTCAAACTCATAAAGGAACAACGTGACACGAATAGAAGGGATGAAAACCTTATTTTCCATGTAGTGTCAAGATTACTAGTCATCCCGTTTAGTTGACGTGTGTGTACAACAGATGGAGCCACTATTACACGACTGTCTGATCTACTGCCACGCGCACATGAGTGATATTGTCAAAACATCGACCAACCTCGCCTGTCTCAGCGATGCTTTACTTACTAGGTAAGTAATAACAGCCATCTTCTTCTTTTTGTATAGTGTTGTGTCTTACTTAGTGCTAGAGTTGACAGGTCGTTCAAAAGCCTGTAACATGACCAACGACTGCTATCAGACATAAGAATCGAGACCAACTGCTTTTTTAACGTGCCTTCCGAAGCATGGAGGAGCTCGAGGAAGTAATTTTTTGCCATATTCATTATTGAATTTCTATTCAAGATTGGCAGGTCCAGCTAGGCCAAAAAGCTCCTCGAATATAATTACAACTTTTGCGTTTGACCACTATCTTACTTGATGGTAGGTTATGATATAGTCTATGATGTGGCACGCTCATTTAGCAGAAGGAAGACGGCAGTAGAAAAATATGCGAACCGTTTTCCTTAGTGGCAGCACCGATTTACGTTTCGGAAAACAGACAAATCCGCTTGGTGCTTCGACTTACATAATATATTTCTAGCAGATCTCTACGGTTTCGTTTAAGTAAGTAAGTCTTAAGTCCCGATTCCGTGGGATTATCGGGATAGAAGGTAGCCCGTTATTTTAGGTCAGTTAACTTTATTCGAAGTTTTATCGCAATGGGTTCAGTAGTTTTTGCGTGATTAAAACACAAACTAACAAATATCTAAACTTTCGTGCTTATTTATAATATTAGTTTGATTATATTTATAGACTGGCAGCAATGTACACAAATACAGAGCTAGAAGGCGTCAAAGACCGTAAAGACAAGATCCAATCCCGTCTCTTTTGCAAGATGATCCTCTCTCTAGCCGAGCCCGTGCCTGAGACGCTCAGAGGACATTATTCTTCACTGGCAACACTGTTCAAGTGTACCAAGTAAGTTGGACGGTCATCAGGTGTGATCGAGTTACTTAAGCAGTGATCAGGAGTGATCCAGGAAGTTGGGTAGTGATTAGGTGTGTTCCAGTAACTTGAGCAGTGATCAGGAGTGATCCAGTAATCTGGAATAATCCAGTAAGTTTGACAATAATCAGGTGTAATCCAGTAAGTTGGGCAGTGATCAGGAGTGATTCTGTAAATTGGACAGTTATCGGGTATGATGGGGAGTAAGCAGGATCGATGTCTACCTATTGTACAAAGATTCAAATATCAGAAAAAAAAACGTTATAAAAGAACAATTCCATTAATATTAAAAAGTGACCAATAAAATATTGGAACTTTTACTTTGAAAAAGCCTATGCCTATGCTTAATACATGAACTTATGTTCTAGATGTAACAAGTTGTTAGGACGACATATCGCCGAGCAAGTACCGTGCCAGCCGGCCAATATGCGTATCGACCGACGAGGGAATGTCATCTCTACACATTTTAAGTGAGATAACATTATACTTACTTAATACATGTATATAATTTTATGTTGTCAGTATAGGTACAAAACTATATTAATGGCGTTGAGACTTTATCAATTTCGAAATCGAAAGCTGTTATAGTTCCTGCGAATCCGGTCAGGTGAAGTCAGGTCACATCGAAATCTGTTCTGGAAGAGGGAACAAACAAATATAAGTACCTATACAAACTTACTTTTGGATTTATAATTTTAGTTTCGAAATATTTATTATTTTTATTACAGAGATCCAGCGTGGAGTCTAAATGAATACATAACATGGCTGTATGGAGAACTTCGTTCTTGGCGACGTGTGTATTGGAGACTGTGGGCCGACTGTCACTTCCTTAAGTGTCAGTTGTGTGACACTTACTTCCCGGCCTATCAGGTAACTACCAAGTCTAACAGGTAACTGGCGACTGTGGGACGTTTATCGCTTCCTCAAGTATCCGTTGTGTGACACTTACTTCTCGGCCTATCAGGTAACGACCAAGTCTAACAGGTAACTGGCGACTGTGGGACGTTTATCACTTCCTCAAGTATCTGTTGTGTGACACTTACTTCCCGGCTTATCAGTTTACTACCCGGTCTAACAGGTAACTGGAGAATGTGGGCCGACTGGCACATTTTCAAGTGTCAGTTGTGTGACACTTACTTCCTAGCCTGTCAGGTAACTACCCGGCCTAACAGGTAACTGGAATGTGGGCCGACTGGCACATTTTCAAGTGTCAGTTGTGTGAAACTGACTTCCTAGCCTATCAGGTAACTACCCGGCCTAACAGGTAATTGGCGACTGTGGGACGACTGTCGCTTCCTCAAGTGTCCGTTGTGTGATTCTTACTTCCCGGCTTATCAGGTAACTACCCGGACTAAAGATTTTTTTAAATTTACGTTTGGTCATGAAGTCGATAAGTTATTATCGATCTAATTACCTCATAATGCTAATAGTAACACACTTTTTTTATGTTTGGGCAAGGCCGTTTAAATGCACGTCTCATTGCCAACTCGAATACATTGAATGTGTTTTTAAACTTTTTTTTTTCATTCCCATTTCATCCTCCATGTATCTCAGGGTTAATTGGTGGCCAGTACAGTATGTTTCGAGGATGGCGATTTATCTCGAAAAGGGGACTGTTCTAGGCGTGTAGTAAAAAAATGCGAAGCAGTTTTCGAGAATTTTGAGTTTAAAAGTTACTTGAAAATCAGCTGTTTCTTAGAGTTTAAGGTCATTGGTTTTTTATTTAGTTTGGACTACTACAATTTAAACATTAATATTATTTATTCTGAAAAATCGTATTTTTTCCAGTGAAATTTAACCTCAATTTATTCAAAAATAGAAGTAGGATTTTCTAAAAGCTGTTCAGTGTTCACATAGATCTCTAGAACAATCCCCTTTCGACTTAATTACTGTCTCCGAAGCATACTGTTAACTACCTGTATTCCTTTAACAGATGGAATGGTGTTCTCACCACGAGCAGTCTGCCCACATGTTGGTGGTGGAAGGGCGTGCACCGCTCGCGGCGGGTCGCTACCCCTGCTGTGGGGAGCGCGCGTATCGCTTCGAGACTATCACTAGGAACACGGTAACTTGGTGGGGTGGCTCTTAAGGAGTATTAAAACCCCAACTAAAAACTTCTGCCGCTTTCATCGAAAACTGTTGATTATTTTATTACTAATGTATGTCTCAATGCAGTTTTAGCCTATGTAATGTATACTTTACAACCCCTCCCCCCCCTCTCTCTAGGGTTGTCAATTCCGCGAGCACGTGCCGGACGAGCGTCTAGCCTCAGACGCCGCTGTGTTAGAGATATACACAAGTTTTCGGGACATCATCGCCATGCGACCGCCGCAGCTCATGTTCCCAGAGAGACTGACTAGATTGGTTGGACGGGGTAAGTCATATGAAGAAAGATATAAATTTGAATTGCGAATAACTCTAGTAGTAGCGACCCGCGCGACCCCGCGACCCGCACGACTCGTGTACATATTATGTATCATCCATCGGAAAAAAATCTGTATTATAGTGATAACGGCATCCGTTACTGTAGGTAACGCAAAAAGCTACTTTGTTTTATAGTAGGTACATTGTATTGTAGGTATATTAGTTATTTAAACCAAGTAAAATGATTTTTTAAACATGTAAATAGTTTATTCATCTCTTTCGTTCGGAAAGTTGCTTTTCTATCTCCAGAGTGGAAAGTGTTTTTTTTTACTTAATTTTTTTTTCATTTTTTCCCATGGAGTCGATGATAATTGAGCCATAATGCCATAACAGCATGACACTTTTCTTTCACATTTCGGCACGGCCGCCTCGTCGTGAACAACTGTAAACACAATTTGCAAAAACAATTACGTCTACCTAATGCTTATCTATCGCAATGGGTAACTCTGTAATGATAGATTTAAGTAATGGAAAATAAATAAACTCGATTGCATTGTAAAAATGTTCAAAAAATGTTTTTTTTATACACTCCGTAAGGGTTTAGCACTGTAACTTTTTCCACCATCTCGCGCCGTACAGTTGCGTGCAATTGAATGTCACGACAAACAGTAAAGTTTAAAAAATATTACTTAAAAACGGGGTATTTCCTAAATATATTAATATGTTTTTACAGACCTCGATATTAAGAAGCAACTACGAAAGAAATACTTTCATTTTATCTACGACTAACATTTATTTTGTAGCGATCGACGCAATTGTACAAACATTTGACGCACCGCCATTTTTATTTCATGCTTTGTACTTAGCATAAAAACAAATATTATTTCCCTGTTTTTAACAGAGCCTGGCGACGATTCCCCAGGGCGGCTGCAATGCAAGGAGGTGTTCTGGTGGGAAGGCATCCAGTTGGCACCCCCTAGGCCTCCGCTCGGGCTCTTGGGCAAGCTTTACACGAGCAACAATAAGTTCAACCGTGAGGAGTGTTGCATTCGATACAAAAACTTTAGTTTCGTTTTTATATTGTGTAGTGCGGTGACCGGGATAGGTTGTTGTTTTTATTTGCATTATTCATTGTTTTCCCGAGCTTCTCCGCGCGTCGGAAGGTATACTTACGGATAAAAGAAATCAAGTGTTTTATTCCAAATTTTGAATGGGCTACAGTGGATACGTTGAGTGGTTTTGGTGAAGTAGATAGTTTCAAACTAAAACAAACTCTGGCGGGATGTTTGGGTTAGAGCGAAGATAAGTTTGAATATAGGTATATAGAGTTTCTTAAGTGCGGTTGTGAAATGAAACCAGCATCTTAAGATACCATTATCTTATGAGACCGGTTTGTAAAGTGTGAGTAAAATTCTAATTAACGACAGGATTATTTTGTGTAGATTCGAGATTAAGGAGAAAACAATTTGAAGGGTTTGCGTAGAAGTGTTAGTATGCGAATCTAAACAGAAAAAAAATTTAGAAATAGTACCAATATAACTTGCAACATTAGATAATATTTTCTAAACTTGTCGTAAACATGACAAGGTCATCGCACTACATTATGTAAAAAATCAATCGCTGTAAATAATGCTACATAATTGGCAATACATGTAGCATACCATGTGTCACGTTAGATGCAAATTGCATTTATTTAGTAACCCACTCTAGCTCTACATAACGGTTTCTTAGTATGCCACATCTAAAACTCATAGCAAAAAACAATTTAAATCTATGTCGGAAATTTTGGTATTTTTGAGACAAGTCGTAGCTATAAATACTAATGGATTAAGTACCTAGTTACTTTATTTTTAAGAGACAAGATTTAAAAATAAAATACGACGACTAAGCTCCATATTGTCAAAAAGAAAAAAAAACACGGCATACTTGGAAATCGAGTGCACTTGAGCGTAGAGTTAAGCGCGAAATGGGCATCGAGCAGCGACCGTTCGTCCGGGGTCGCCCGCGCCGGCGCCCCAGTCAGCCCACTCGCTGGGCGCCCCCGGGGCGTCCGGAGCCCCCACCGTTGCTGGGGCGTCCGTTGCCCCACCCTCGCCCATCGCGTCACGCAAGAAGGACAAGGACGATAAAAAGACCAAGGTAAGAAGAGCCCTGTTGTTACAATACCTACGTAATTGTGTTGTCCACAGATATGGTAAGTGGGTTCAAATTGTATACTGTAGGGGTTTCTGATGAATATGACATCTAATCTAAAAAAAAACCTGAACCAGCGGCCTAATACCGAAAGCTTAAATTTTGAGAGCGACTTAAACAATTAAACACCTCCTGACCTTAAAAATTGTCATACTTAGCTTTCTGTGTAATTTGTCTCACTTATTAATTATAATGTAAACTGATTTTAATTGTTGTTGGTTGTGCAAATAAAGTGTTAATCTATCTATCTATCTACTTATTTGGAATTTAGAAGCTGCTCAATTATTTTAGTAGCCCTCAAATATTGAGTATCGTTTCTGTGTTTGGCCGTAAGTCATGTAATTAATTATACTTCAAACATAGTGTACATAATAGATCACTGTTAGCTGTTGTGTTGTGTAGGTAATTTACCCACCTATCTAGAAATTTAGTTAAGTAAAGAAGTTGATTACTAGACAAAAGTAAAAATACTATCCATTAACGAAGTACGTTAGTTCGTTTATTATACCAACTAGCCTGGGTTCGCACAGCCCTAGGTTTTTTCTTAGCGTAGTTATAGTTTAGCTCTACAAATTCAAACCTAAATTATGTAGGTACCCTATGCATGTGTGTGTGTAAATTAGTTAGTTGAATTTATTAATATACTTATCTTTTTTATCTTCTTAGCTATTTCACGAAAAGACAAATCTATTTGAAAGCCTAGTAAAAAAATATTCACGGAGTATATAATGTTAGTTCCTCAATTATCTATTCTAGCTCCAAAAAATAACGGTCTCTTAAGAGCCTGGCTGTAAAAGATTCTTAAGAGTAAAGTTTTAATAAGATATCGGACTCTGGATTTAATGACACTAGCGAGTCTATTACGCTACTTCAACACATTTTCCAGTTGCTATAGATGTTGATTGGGTTTAAATCGCAAGTCTTAGGAAAATTACTTAATGCCAAATACAGAAACTGAAAATTTTAAAGTTTAATTAAACAATTTAGCAGCTCTAAACCTAAAAATTCGCATAGGTACTTATTTTGACTTAACAAGTTTTCCAGTCAATTAAAGGATATACAAGGTGTAACGGGTAAGTCCTTTTAATCCGAAAGGGGGTTGTTCTAGACGTCTAGGCGAACAACTTTTGTTCTACGACTTTTGTAAATTCGAAGTACTTTTCGAAAAATGTAGGTGTAAAGTTTACTTGAAAATCAGCAGTTTCTGAGAATTCGAAGTCATTGACCTTATGTTGTCCTTTTATTTAGTTTGATGGTTTACAATCAAAACTTCAATTATCTTTATTTTTAAAAGCAGCTGTTTTTTCAGTGAAACAAAATCTCAAAGTTTTCAAAAAAAAGTTTGAATTTACAAAAGTCGTAGAACAAAAGTTGTTCGCCTAGACGTCTAAAACAACCCCCTTTCGGATTAAAAGGACTTACCCGTTACAAATTGTAGAGTTAAACTAAAAATTCTTGTCGGTTTCATAGAAAATTATTCCTTATTTTTTCGATGCAACATTGTTTCCTAAATTTTAATGTAGTTTCAAGACAAAAACTTCTAAGTGTTTCGAAGACTTAGCACATTTTAGTCAAATAGGTAAGTACTTTTTTGCTTGAGTTGGGTAAAGCTTCAACATCTTTCGACATTTTTATTTAAAATTTACATTAAAACTTCGTAAACAATGCTCAACACTCAAACATAACAAACACTTCATAAACACTTTAAATGAACATTTTCTGAAACATTTCGGCAGAAAATAAACAACAATTATCAATTAATCCGACAGGGATTTCAGTTTAGCTCGTATACTTAAGTAGCCCACAATTTTTAGTCACAATTCAGTATTTGGCCGTAAGTGTAAAAATATTTCGCCGTCCGGAAAGTTTAATTTTCATGAGTCGGGTGGAAAATTGCTATTCCATCCCTTGGGTAGAAATATTTTTAAATTTACGTTTGAGCCTTAGAATCGATGATAATTGAGTTGAGAATTTAAATTATGAAATTCAGAACGTTCGAATTTGATGGTAATAGATTTAATTTGACAACACCTTAGATCTGCTAGGATCAACATAAATATTCCGGTTTTTTTTTCGTAGTTTTAGAGAAAAAGACGGAACCTTTATTACAATTCGACAACATGTTTTTCGTGCTAACCTACATTTCATTTTTAACTAAAGGCTACGATTTGACAATTCTTTCCATTCCATTCCATTTACCATTCTATAAACTGGTGTTAGCACCAGTACATAAAATATTATGTCGAGTCGACTTTGGCTAAGTAATGCATTTTGTATAGCTCTAAGTAATGGTGATGGTAGAATATAATAGATAAGACATGCCCTCGTTACAAAGAAAGGCACGGCCGGGGTCGCGAGCGGTGCGGGCGGTGGCGACTCGGCGGACGACTGCGGCGAGCAGTCCTCCTCCAGCGAGAGCGAGCAGAGCAGCGCCAGTGGACGCAGTGACGAGGATACTGCGCCAAGGAGAAGGCTGCAGCGCACAGTGAGGCCGGTCTCGCAGGGTAACAAGTAAGTGGAGTCTTCTTTTCTTGTAGGCCACACCAGGTTCACCTAGTTTTCAGCTCCCTCTTAGGCCTCTAATTTGACCTGTTGACTGCTTTCGGGAATAACTACTTAACGTGCCTTCCGAAGCACGAAGTGCGAATACCCAAGTAAGTTTGCAGCATATCTCTACCGTCTTTTTTATTTATTATAGCTGCGCCCCGCGGTTTCACCCGCGTAAGTCCCGTTCCCGTTTCAGTTCCCACGGGATTAAAAGTATTCTATGTCCTTCTCCTGGTTCTAAGCTATCTCCCCACCAATTTTTAGACAAATCGATTTAGCCGTTCTTGAGTTATAAATGGTGTAACTAACACGACTTTCTTTTATATATATAAGAAGATTATCTCGTGGGTCCACGGCTGTCACTTACCTGACCCATTAAGTTGCTGATGGTTGTCTTGCAATTGGGTCCACCATTAGCAGTACCTATGTACTAAGCCGTTGACATTACTTACATGTGTGTGTAGACGCGGTCGGCTAGCCGGCCGTCAGTGGGCGGTGTGCGTGTCGGCACGCAGCAACCAGGACCAGCAGCGGCGGTACGAGGAGCGCGCCGCGCGGCATATGCGGGCTGCACTCGCGCGCCGGGCACCGCCCGCTCCCAGCCCGCGGCCAGAGCCAGGTACGTGGCAACAACCAGGGTAGAAGAGACCAGTCTCTTAAAAGACGATGGAATTGAACGCAAACTGTTAAGAAACAGGTATTTTTAACTACTAGACTCTTCAAGAAATGGTGTAGATTAACGCGAACTTCTATCACGAGACTGGTAATGTGCACATTCAAGATACTACTTTTTACAACCAGCCTCAACCAGTGTTATTTATTACCTGTATTTGTTGCAACGTAACACCTACATTTGAACATACGGTCAAGTTCTATTATTTATAAGATGGTTTTATCTTAAAATTTTCCCCATGTTTTCCCAGGTGGCGTGTATGCACGGCTAGAGGCGGAGTGGCGCGAGCGACACGGCACGCGCGCACGATCCGCCGCCGCGCCCCGGGCCAGGCAGAATAAATACAAGTGATTGATTAGGATTTCACACGCTTAGTACCAGTAGTACTTACAAATTACGTACTGGCTTGTATTGTTTACTTACATTGATTTACACCTAATAAAAAAATTTGATCGCAAGTTACTTGTTTTATTTCACAAATAATTTGATATTACCGCAGATCTAACCGAAATGTAACAAATTCTATACATAATCTAAATTGAAAGTTATTTGCACTAAGCTAACGCATTTTTACGAAAAATGCAACAAATGTAAGTTGCGCTTTTTTTTTTCATAGAGGGTGATAACAAGTTGACTTCGGGAGCAAAAACTACTTTTTGCTCGAGTGAGGTAGGTACCTACTTTGAATCCCTCAATTCGCTCAGTGGGTCTATTCTGCTACATAATTACAAACCAATTCGATTTAAGGTTAGAATGGCATCTTAGTCGCAATTGGATTGCAAAACCATTCTTGTTGCCATGAATACTGTACCTATATTGATGTTTACATGCTTTTCTATCCCTGAGGTGGAAAGTATTTTTATTTTACGAGTGGATGACAATAGTTGCTCGTCTCTTTTTCCGCCCACTATAATGTATAAATAAGAATTTTTATTGTTCTTATTTTACTGATTGATTCATTATTCGTGGGTACCTACCTGTTTTATTAAATGACCGTGCAGTAAGTATTCTAATTTCCTCACAGTCGAAGAAATAAACAAGTGTTTAGGCTCAGGCTCAAAGCGACTTTTTCTTATTTCTAGAGACATGGGAGTCTCCTTCGGCTCATATTACTGTTATGAGCAGGTAGTTGGTAGAGCAGGTAGCACTGATTGGATTTCGATGCAAAGTTTACCACGACGTTCCTCGTAAATATAAATCCAAGATCGAAAACCAGATTTCATTCGGATTAGCAGTTTTTAATTGTCTAAGAAACACGACAGACAAACACTTTTCCTAAGTCCCCTAGACAACTTTTTATTTAACTTACTTTCAAGTACAGACTTTTTGTCCTCTTTTCCCTTTATTATACAAGATGTAACAGGTAAGCCCTTTTAATCCGAAAGGGGGTTGTTCTAGACGTCTAGGCGAACACCTTTTCTACGACTTTTGAAAATTCGCTCTTTTTTTTTGAAAATTTTGAGATTATGTTTCACTGGAAAAACAGCTGTTTTTGAAAATAAGGTAATTGAAGGGTTTGATTGTAGTAGACCAAACTAAATGAAAGAACAACATAAGGTTAATGACCTCGAACTCTAGGAAACAGCTGATTTTCAAGTAAACTTTACACCTAAATTTTTCGAAAAGTACTTCGAATTTTCAAAAGTCGTAGAACAAAAGTTAAAAGGGCTAACCCATTACATCTTGTATAAGTATAGGTTAGGCGACAAATGTCGAGCGATACGTGTCCCAAAAAACATCGGGCGACTTAGCGCGGCGTTGCCAGACATGTCCGCCCCACACAGATGTGGGGACGAAGACTTTGTGCAACGTCGTGCCGCTCAACATTTGCGCAGCGTTATACTTTTGGTATCTGCGCCGTATGCCATGCGTTACCGTATTGTTTGCGATGCGACTTAAGCCACGTCCGCATAATCAGGAGGCTTGCTTAGCTTCACGACATAAAAACAATGTTTGTTTACTTCGATGCACGCCAAGCAACAAGCTAGGAGTCAAGCGCTCGGTGCGAGACCGTTCGTTTTACTTAGGTGACTCGCTAGCATCCAGGCGCTAAGCAAGCCGACGGCCTATGCAGCCGTCTTTATACCGCACACTCGACTTTATAGGTACACATACAGTGCATAATAATAAACTCCAAATAAAAGTCATCTATAACCCGTCTCATCATTTATTTCTAAGTTAGAACGCCATCCGATGCGGGAACTGGCTGGAGCGTAGCCCGAAGGCCGCCTTGAGGTACCCTCGCAGCGCCTTCTTGTCCGCGCGCTTGCCTATCGCCTTGATCACCACCTCGTCTACTGACTTCTGGTCTGCTTTACGTTGTTCTGATGGGACGTATTTCTGTAAATGAAATTTATGAAAATTAATACAAATTTTGTCTCTGATAGCAGTTGTTAGGTCAAGTTAGAGACTTTAGGGGGACCTGATAAATAACTAACTGTAAGACCACCATTTCACGAAAACAGAATACAAATATTATTAAATATTGGCATTTTACATATTAAAATTAGTTATATTTCTAGTAAAAACAACCATTGAAATTTAAAATCGTATACAAATTCATAACTTTTACATCTTACTAATATTATAAGCCTAAAAGTTTGTTTGTATGTATGTGACTTTGTTACTCTTTCACGCAAAAACTACTGAATCGATTGTGATGAAACTTAGCAGAAGACCAAAGAAGTTATATTACTAGAACTAGAATGCTAACGTAGAAATGAAAAATGTTCTGCTACATTAAAGGGACAGCATGCTTTAATATAGCGTGCTATGCTTTGGTGGAGACCTAAAAATATAACACGTTGACTACTTTTATCCCCATAATATGCTAACTCGGGTGTATATTATAAGTAGAATTTGTAGAACAAGTCCACATAACATACCTCTTTCTTAGTAGCGAAGATGTCTTCCCCAGCTTTACGCTTGACACTACGTTTGGTGCTCTTCTTGTTCTTCTTGAAGTAGGCATCATCCAGCTGTGCGGGCAGCTTGAAGTCTCCAAGATCGATCTTGGTGGAGGTGCCGATCACATAGCGTTGTGGAATGCGGCGGAGGGGGCACGAGTTGAACTGGACAACAAATCATGTGTTAGCCATATCACTACATTTCGCATTATTGGCAAGTCAAAACATCATATAATAGTAAACAATGTAAAGTTAATGGAATATAATAAGATGCTGAATAATATAATAGTGAAATACTATTTTAAAATAGTGTATTTGGATATGTAAAAAGATAAATGGTACCACTTTGATACCATTTATCTTTTTACCAAACCCTAATATACATATTGTATCTAAGGAACAGCATAAACGTTTTTTTCTTTTTTGTCCTTTTGAGTCCTATTGTTTTTATTAGCGCCCAGCGCTTTCATTTGCTTAAGTTCTGGTCCCGCAGAAATATTGGGATCAAGTAACCTCAATACCTGTGTCCTTTTCTATAGTTCTCTATCCATACCAAAATTTATTAAATTTTTTCTGAGAAACTTTTCTTGCCATAGCAAAAAAAAAACAAAAAGAAAGATTTAGTGAAATTGGTCCAGCTGTTAAAGTGTGATGCTGTGATGTGACGACGGAAATAGGGATTTATTTTAGTCTCAAGACAGTAGACGACTAATCTCAAGACAGTAGACGACTCATATACCATACTGAATGATCTAATAATTTATACCAGTCAGACAATAATTAAGGTCTACTGCAGTAGGTACTCTACAAAAATAAAGACCTGACATTTGAGTTATTCAATAACTTTTGTTAAAATAACCCGCTTTGATTGCCAATATTAAATTCACGCCAAATTCAACAGTCAATGACTTGACTACTCTTTGTGTCTAGAGTAGTCAAGTATGGAGTATAAATACTCACAGCGAAGGGTCCAGTGACAAGCAGCAGTCCACTGGGCAACACTCCGACCAGCACAACCCGCTTGCCGGCATGACGTCCAGCGAGCAGGATGCAGACAGTACCCACGGTGAGGTTCGGTCGGATCCTCCGCACGTGCTTGCTGAACGACTTGTGGTGGGAGATCTTGCGGATCCTGGAATTGAAGGAAATGTTGCTAGAATACCAAATGTTGCTACTTAGACCATTAGAAAATGGATCAGATGCAAAAAAATTGTGGTAGGCTCTAGCCATGGCACTATTGAAAGTCAATTGCTAAGGCCACGGATGCTTCTTCCTATCTTTAGAGGCCGAAATTAACACTTGAAATTATCTACAAAATTAGTTGAGCTCTAAATATTGTTTTTAGTTGTAAACTGAGTTTTGTTTGTTTATTATGTATAGATCAGGATTTGACCACTATCATGTCTGAGGTAAGTGTAGATGCAGTTATAAGATAAAGCATGTTGACCTAGAAGGTACTTGGCCTCCTACCTTAAAGAATTAAAAAAAACTGCCATTCAAGATATCTGTCAATACTGTAGGTATGCATTTCAACAGATTTTCATTCACAAGTACAGGTTATGTTTCCAGGGAATAATGGTCTTAGGCGGCTGAATCAAATCTCTCATAGTGTAAATGAAGAATGATGAATCGTAATGTTTAACAGTTCTTTGTATTTTTTACTTAGTTCAAATTTGTATTGTTGTAATTAAATGTGTGAAACAAGTCTGCAATTAAAAACAAAGTTTACTAGTCCCTATTATGGTTCATCTTACCCTGTCTGACATATGGATGCCAAACTTAGGGACTAACACAACATTACTCTATTACATTACAGAAACATTACCTCATGCTAAGAACAAGCCAGAGGAAGATGGAAAGAAGTATGATGGGCGTCACTTTGAAAGATCGTAAAAGAGCAGAAGAAATAAGATCAACAACAAAAGTAGAAGATGTAATTTAAAAAATTAAACAGCTCAAATGGAGATGGACGCGTCATATGACAAGCTGTCTGCAGGGAAAAATGGACAAAACTCACTACCTGAATGGCTCCCAATAGATGGTAAGAGAAGGAGAGGAAGACAGGCCAAAAGATGGGTAGATGATATAAAGAAAATAGGTGGTCCTACCTGGACAAGAAAAGCGAACAACAGATTTGAGTGGAAGGAGTTGGAAGAGGCCTATGTGTCAGACACGCTGATTTAACCAAACTAGTTCTATATATTTAATATTAATGTTTTGTAAACGAATCAGCAATAAAGGCTTAATAATAATTATGGTTCATTCAACTTACTTATCCTGAGTGGGTAAGAAAGACTTCCTTTTCCTGAGCAACACCTTACGTGTGCCTCCATTCTTCTCACCACCGATCTGCTTCACCACCACTGAGGGTTTCTTCGGTTTCTCTGCTTTTGGGTTCTTTTTGCCAACAAACTTGTACTTGGCCTGGAAAATACACAGGGGTAATAGAGCTAACACAATTTTAGATAATAACTAATGTCAATAAACAGGGTTACTTGCAAAATTAGAGGATTCAGGAAAGTTTAAAGCAAAAATAAAAAAATGTTGTGATTTTTTAGTGAAAGAGTAAAAAATATACTATTACCAACAAAGTTTTACAATTTATTTTAAGTGTATTTTTTCTTTAGTACCTATTGTTTAGAATTGTTTATAAAATTTCTTTATTTAGGAGCCTCCCATTGGTCATGCTGATGTCAAAGCTATCACTATCGGCTTACAAAGACACCATGAGACCGATAATGGGTAAATAACTCTTGCATGCTGAGTGCTGACTGCAGGTCAGGTCAGCTGAAGGTAGAACTGCTTTTTGATGTAAACAAACTTTTTTTCAAACTCCTCTGGGTTTAGCAAGGCATGTTTAGCAGTTGCTCTTGATTGTTATCAGTGATAGCAGTCATTAAGTGAAGTTAGAGACCTTAGGTTGGCCGGAACTTTAACATTACATGAGACTAGACAAACCAGGAGTTTATAAAGATACTAGCTGCACCCCGCGGTTTCACCCGCGTAAGTCCCGTTCCCGCGGGAATTTCGTGATAAAAAGCAGCCTATATACTAAACTATATGTAGGCTACTTTTGAAACTTGGAATATAGGTATATTCCAAGTTTCATCGCAAGCGGTTTAGTAGTTTTTGCGTGAAAGAGTAACAAACTCACATTCGTGCAAACTTTCGCTTTTATAATATAAGTAAGATAAGATTCAGTGTAAGGATAAAAACTAATTCAATTTACAGTCTGATATGGTTACATACCGTCTTGTGGAACATTTTAGTCTTGGAAAAACGAACTACTCCATTTCCCAGGTCGTAATTTCTTGGTTTGCCAACTTTGGCCTTCTGTACGCCGCCGGCTGGTGCCGCGGCGGGTTTCGCCGCAGCCTTAGGTTGTGGTGGAGCCATCACGATCTGAAGAAATACGTACACAACCTCAAAACAACCTGCCACCTGACACAGCTAGGTTAGAACTTAGGACTGTGTTGGTAAAGATAATCCTACATACAAGTGATTCTAAGTTTTTTAACAAACTTTGACGACGTTATTGGACAGTCTTTTGCGATAATAACACTGCTTTAGTTTAATTTCACTAATAAAACATAAACACTGCACCGAACGTCAGATTTTGACCGGACGAAATTATATTATTTTGAGAAGATTACATCGAAATATAACACTGAATCACTTGTTTGAAGGATGCTGTTTTCTACTCATACGTGAATTGGGAGAAATTCGATGAATTCAAAGCAATTAAATTGGATTTAATTCATTTGAAAACAGCATCAACTCACATTCCAACCGGGATCAAGAAAAAGAAATTGACAGCGGTATTGTGTCTATGGTTTCATTTTGACAAATAGTGATGTACATACTGAACATTGGTTGCGAAAAGAGAACATAGGTTATCACTAACAATGAACTATAACTTTACACAGTGCGATTTTACTACTTTCAAGCATTCTTTTTCTATGTTAATCAGTAATCAAATCACTAATCACGAACAACATAATATCAAAATCAATACGGCTTGAGAAAAAGAGAAATATAAATGTTGTTGTTGGAAGTAAACTTCCACTAGTCTCAAGTGTGCCGCCCTTTATTTTGTCTATGGACTTTTTCAAGTTTTAGAACGAAACATATTTGACTTTGGTAGTTTGCAAGTTGGCCTTATCGGTCTCAGACTGCAACAAAAATAACCGAAACATGTCAACTTTGAGCTGTCATCTGTGTCAAATCAATGGAAAAAAAAATCAGTATCGAAAAATGGCTTCTCTAAGGAGCCCGTCATCGCCGTCCGACGGCTATAAAAGGTTCAGTGATGATTTTGCAAACACCAGCATCAACAATTACGGCTCAAACGTGACAAGTAAACGAGTAGCTATGATTTTTAATGCACCGTAGCCGCAGAAATATATATGTACGCTTCGATTGTGTTAACAACACATCTTGTGTCCCATCTTAACTATTGTTTTATTAATTTCTCACCAGTTTTAATGTTTTAACAGTAGTCTTCATAAGTCTGCAAGCTGCTAGAAATATTTACTTAATTTAATTTTGTGGAATGACGTATTGTATGAGTCATACAGACATCACCAACTAACCTACTGTCCATACTTATATGTTAGAGAAATAACATTGGGACCGTCCTAATTTCTAGACAACAGTTATGGCTTCAATAAACGAAATACTATTATAATATACGCAAAGAATGTACCTATATTAAACGCTTTTGCATGGCAAGCTAGTTACTACTGCACTTAGATTTATTTAGTTACATAAAACTTAACTTAAAATAAGCTAAATATGACCTCACTTTCGCCTGATACTTCTGGCTGGTTGGTAGTATCTGAGATAAACTTATCCAAACAGGCATCTAGAAGATCGTAAATTATCTCCCACATTGAAACACAAATCTGTTTTTATATGAGGTCAATGAATAATTAACAGATTATATACCCACCTAGATAATTATAGATAATAAAAGGCGTAGTCCTGAATGAACTACTGATGTGTAAATACTGATGTGAACTACTGATGTTAAAGCCTAAACCGCTAATAATAGAGAGCAGAAATTGGGAGAGTGTGTTCTTTATATGATGTAGGCATCTGATAAGAATGGGTTTTTCAAAATGCCCAAGGGGAGACTTATGCAGGTGAATCGGACACTGAGTTATGTAAGTATACCTATATTTGAAAGTACTTATTTTGTTATAGCTATACCTACCTACCTTATCATTGAATAGATGTCATTCACAAGGCCATCTGGCTCCAAACTAGGCAATTAGGCTTGTAATAGGGAGACCAAATAAATTGATTATGTAGATCATTTATTTTTTAATTTAAATAGCCCAATATGAGTTTAGGGTTATTTATTACATTATTGTAAAGTATCCATCTCAGTATCAAACAAATTGTTTTTATATTTAAAATTTAAAAAATCTACATCTTATGCTATTCATATAAATTACTAGCATTATGCTAATCCAGATCTCCAGATATCAACACACCAAGTTTCATCAAAATCAGTTCAGTAGGTAGTCATGACAAGCATGATAGAGTAGCAAAAACAGTACTAGTAGGATAACTTTCTTAACGTTTTTGTGGACAAGCTCATAAATGAAATTCTATCAATAAGGCACTGTACTGTATAGCTAAGCAGAATGATAGATAGTCACAAACACACTCACTACATTATAGGTACCAAAAGGTACCTAATATCAAATCCAGATAGAACTAGTCCTATCAGGCCCTATTAGTTCAAATCTAGAGCTATCGAGTCAGATGTTAGTAGGACATTGTTTAAAACTTCTATGATGCGTCGGGCAATGTGACGCATAAGTTCGGGTTCGATTCCCGCCGGTGCCGGGGACATTTATGCTGACTATAACAAATTTGGTGTTCTAAGTAGTTTTATAAAAAAAACGGTAAGCCGTGAAGTTCAGGGACCCTAATACGAAATAACTTCGGCCGAAACTTCGGAGACGATCAAACGTCAGTAGGTGGTTGGTTTTCCTTCATTCTGGACTCATACTTATCAATACATTCTTTGTTTTTTTTGAGATTATGAGTCCAGAAAGAAGGATAACGAACCACCTACTGACGTTTGATCGTCTCCGAAGTTTCAGCCGAAGTAGTTTCGTATTCCCCGCGGGAATATCGGGATATAAAATAACCTCCAGCTGTCTACGTACCTATAAAGTTCCAGCGCAATCGGTTCTGTAGTTGTTGCGGGATGGCTTACTATTTTAATATCATACATTCAGTAGTAGCAGCATACGAGCACGAGAAACAATCGATCTATAAAATAATCAGTCTCATTTTCTCAAACGTCGAGAAAAAGAAACTGAAAAGGTCTTGAGCGACAAAACGTTTGTCGTGCTCATCATGCGCTACCACTGTTGGACAAGTGCCTATCCTGAACCACAGAATACATAATAGTAATACAAGTACCCACACACTGCCTTATTCCTTCAGTGTACAATGCCATTGCCCTACATCTGTTCGCCACTTGATATATGGAAGCACACTCAGACACTTATCTACGCTATCTTGACAGAATCCCTATCAGTCGTGAGCTGACGACATTTTTTATTATGAACTAGCAGCGCACCGCGGTTTCATCCGCTTAAGTACGATACCGGCCCGCGGGAATATGACATCCGCGTAATTCCGACACCGGCCCGCGGGAATATGATTAACATTTATAATACAAGTATAATGTATAAGTAGAATTTCCTGTACTTCACATAAAATACATCCCAAGCTAAGAATGGGATTTTGGATATGCCTACGGACTTACTCGGGTCATAGAACGGTACCACTAGTAGTAAAGTTTATATATCGTAATAACATAAAAAATGCGAAAGTTAGTTTGTTTAATTGTTTGGATGTTAGTGTTTTAATCACGCAAAAACTACACCGATTGCGATGAAACTTGTTATACAGATAGGTGGAAAACACATACCTAGGCTTCTATTTATCCCGATATGCTAAAGGGACCAAGCCATACGCGACTGAAACCACAAAGCCTTTCAGTAGATATCGAATAAGCCTGAAAATAAAATGCTATTCACCCCTGCCTTGAGTAGTTCAGTGTCGTTTTACCATACAGTGTATCGGTGAATCACAAGATCATAAAATTTTAGTGGTAAGCTCAATGTAAATTAGTTTTTACTGCAGTTCGTGTAAAAATAGTGAAACTCAGTGTACAGTGAAAATGTCGAAAATGAATATAACTGAAAGATTGTATTATGGGATACGAGATCAGTGGTTTAAGTTTAAAGCGTGTAAGTTTACTTTTAACGTGTTTTGTATCTCTTTCTCTAAAATCAGTAGGTAATATTGACGTAGGTATTATGGTTATTGCTCAAGGGATTCTTCTAGAAATATATTGCAAGAAGAAATGCATCATCAAAAATTCTCCCGCGACAAGATTCGTACCTGTGCCACTTGCTTGCCGCGCGAGTGCGCTACCCACACGTGAATTGCACCACACGGGAACCCACGTGACACGGGGAATTAACTATTTTAAAAATAAAATATTTATTGGCCACACTGAAGTAAATACTTACAAAAAATATAGTTTCTTATACCAACGTATCTAATTTTTAGTTAAGTAGGTAATTAATTATAAGTAAAAAGAAGGATCACCATCAGACCCCGAACTAGGATCGAGTCCTGTATTTGTAAGCATCATCTCACGGGGAGAACCATCCGCAATTTTACTCGCGCTTTCACCCGCTAAGCCATCGTTCGTTCGTAGAGTTAGAGTAGAGACCCCATCTCTACTCTAACTCTACGAACGAATAAAACAAACTCATACAGGAAGAAAATCTGTCATTATTGTATTCATTTTGACAGATTTTTCGTTTGTTAGTAGTACAGGCCCAGATACTATAGGAATTTCGAGAAACCCTGTCTTATCTGATGCCTACATCCTACATCATATTATAATTAATAGCAAGTCCAGTAGCCACGAACGAAACACAGCTTTACTTTTACAGTCGGGACCCATTATTAGAATGATGGTTATGCTGGACTTGTTTTATTATTATTTTGAGTTTTTAATAGCTTTTAAGTTTTTATTTAGTTTTTAAGCAGGCGGGTTTTTTTATTTCACACTTTTTAGTCAGCATTAGCTATAAGACATTTAATTAATATCAATAATTGTATTTTAATAATCGGAATATGGCTTCGAGTAAGATATAGGAGGTTGCGGTCTTTTTATGAACGGCTGATAACCAACTTTAAATAGTTGTAGATCTTAAATGGTATTATTTAAATGAAAAATTATTGAAGAAACCGAAAAGATTTTTTCATCACATCTATTCGAAAAGAGCTAATCCAATCCCTGCAAACTAGTGTGCATCAGAATGGCGGGTGTACAAATGCAAATTATCATGTATCTAATATGGCTCAAATCTACCTAATTCTACCAATAAAGAAATTAATAGTACCTCTCTGTACGCATAGAAAACTCAATAAATATGTGAGCCGCCAATCTGACGTCAGGATGGCGGGTGTATTCCTTGTCTGGGCGAAATATCATTCGTCAATATTTATATTCACTGCCATATAAATCTACCTAATTAGTACCTTACAGAATCGTACGTAGTAATTAAATTCAGGCAAAGGCTAGAGAGTAATTTTGAAAATAAAATTTCGAAACTTTAAATTTCTGCAATGTTGGTATTTAGTAATGGCGGGCGTGTCGAGAATCTGGGATAAAAAAAGATTGTACTTTTTTATAATTATGGCCGTTTAGAAAGTAGCCAGTGTCAAGTATTATGTTATAATTGAATCGAATTACTCTTATGTTAGCCATTTGACAAGTACATTTTTAAAATAGTAGTATAATTTATACTACTATTACTATAATTTATCAATTTAATTCCTTGAAAGTGTACAAGTGTAATGAAAACCAAACGTGGACTTTCGCGATGTCTCAAACTTCATGTAAAATTCTTTGTTATTAACCGCGTTAATTATTTAACAAAATAAATATTAATTAATTCCACTTACTCCACTTTCAACTACGATAACTTATTACTATTATTATTTGCATGTTTCTATCATGCAAATAATAATATTTGCATTACAGAAACAGCCAAGTTATCGTTATCATTTACGAAATAAAGACTATTGTCTTTATAGTCAATAGTCTTTATTTCGTAAATAAAAAATGTACTTGTTAAATGGCTAACATAAGAGTAATTCGATTCAGTTATAACATAATACTTGACACTGGCTACTTTCTAAACGGCCATAATTATAAAAAAGTACAATCTTTTTTTAGCCCAGATTCTCGACACGCCCGCCATTACTAAATACCAACATTGCAGAAATTTAAAGTTTCGAAATTTTATTTTCAAAATTACTCTCTAGCCTTTGCCTGAATTTAATTACTACGTACGATTCTGTAAGGTACTAATTAGGTAGATTTATATGGCAGTGAATATAAATATTGACGAATGATATTTCGCCCAGACAAGGAATACACCCGCCATCCTGACGTCAGATTTGCGGCTCACATATTTATTGAGTTTTCTATGCGTACAGAGAGGTACTATTAATTTCTTTATTGGTAGAATTAGGTAGAATTAAGGTAGATTTGAGCCATATTAGATTCATGACAATTTGCATTTGTACACCCGCCATTCTGATGCACACTGCAAACTAGACTGGAACAAGCCCTTTGCTGGCGCTCACGCTAACTCGCTGGCAAAACGTTTTGCCTCCCTGTTAGCAGGGATTTTACTTTTCCGGCTACTGATTGGCCGGGACGATTTGAATTTGGAATGTGTAGATTTGTAAAAAGTGTCAATCACCAAAGAGTTCTAATAAATAGAATGTAAATAGAAAATGAATACACTAGGAATAGAACAGGAGTAGAATAGGAGTATACTAATAGTAGAGTAGGAGACTCAGAATAGACAAGGAATAGACTAGTAATAGTCTTTGAAACATTTGGATTAAAAAGTTAAACGTACTCATTTTCTCATAAAGGCCGATGAAAAGTAGCATGTCTACCTCAGGAGCAAATACTATTTTTAGCTCGAGTGAGGTACTTTCCTGACTTACTCAAAATATCTGTGATAAAACCAGTGCATAAAAAAGGAGACAAAACGAAAGCTTCAAATTACCGACCTATAGCTCTGTTGTCATCAGTGTCTAAGATCTTTGAGCGAACTATATCTAACCGATTGTATGACTATCTGGATAAAAACAAGGTTTTAAATGAAAACCAATACGGCTTTCGTAAAGACAAGTCAACAACTCTAGCAGTATATAAATTCATACAACAAGCCTACTCTTATATAAATGAAAAAAAGTATGCTGTTGGCATCTTGCTTGATATGACAAAGGCATACGATAGGGTTCAGTTTAACATACTTTTGTCCAAGTTATACAATATGGGAATAAGAGGCATAACATATGAATGGTTAAAGTCCTATCTACACAACCGAATACAGTACGTGCAAATTAATTTCTATAACAAAAATACAGGACAAATAGAAAACTACCTATCAAGCCCAAGAAGTTTAAATTGCTCTATTCCCCAAGGTAGCGTACTGGGAGGCATCCTATTCCTTATGTATATAAATCAGCTTCCTAATATAGTAACTACTAACTGTGTAATATTTGCTGATGATATATCCCTCTTATTCAGATATGACAATACTTCAGAATTCGAGAATAAATTAAAGGAAACTCTCTTGACAGTTATTAAATGGTTAGAAGCTAATAACCTCAAAATAAATTACTCCAAAACTAAAATTATAGAATTTTTACCTCGCCAAAAATCCAGTTTAAATATTGATTTACAAGTAGGAAATGAAAAATTAAAAAAAGTAAATACATGCAATTTATTGGGCATTCAAATAGATTCGAATTTAAATTGGAAAGAGCACATTGAACATTTAAAATCTAAACTGTCAAGATTTACATATGCTCTTTACGAACTTAAAGTGAGTACGGATAAAAAAACTGCCATGACAGCATATTATGCGTATGCACACTCCTGGCTCAGTTATGGTGTTATATTATGGGGAAATGGTACAAATATAGAAGACGTATTAATTATACAAAAAAAAGTTAATACGTATTATTGTAAACATAGATAACACCATATCATGCAGACCACACTTCAAACAGTTACGAATTCTAACAGTCATATGTATGTACATACTGGAGCTGTGTAAATTTATAAGAAAAAACCCTGACATATTCAATGAAGCAATACCTAAAAGACAATTTGCCCCTCGAACAAAACAAGCTGCCCAATTAAAAAATCCATCTAGTCGCTTACAGATGTTTAATAATAGTCCTTATGCTACTGCTATTCGAGTATACAATAAACTACCTACTGACATGAGAATGGAACAGAACACAAATAAATTTATAAATAAACTAAGAAATTTGCTATGTGATAAATGCTATTATAATATTAACGAATTCTATAATGATAAAAATCTATAACATGAGTTATACAGGTACCTATTTAATTTAATTAATCTAATTTTAACACTTGACATTCACCTAATTTTACTAATTTATTATTATTTGAATGTATCATTGTTTGACGAATCGTATAATTTAACTTACTAAAAATGTTTTAATTGACTAACAATAACAATCAATTTCAGTTGAGATAAGATAAATACATGTATACCAATAAAGAGCCGCTCCACGTTCCGAACTAAATTCAAATTCATTAAAAAACGCATGTTTATAATTTTATACTTTTGCTATGCTCAAATGGGCATCATGTTTGAACATAGTCCTATTTGTAACACCATATTGTACACATGATATGCAATAAAGAAACTTGAAACTTGAAACTTGAAACTTTGAATCCCTCGATTCGCTCAGGATTCGTAAAAATCGTCTTTTCTCCCTTGGTATACAATCTACTATTAAATACCTATTCAACGATACCACCCACTCGACATAGTCAGTCCACTTTCTTTTTTTTTTTCTTAAAGTATAAGGCGCCTGGTGGTCGCCATTTTGTTTTTAGTTTATTATCTAAGAACCTACCCATTGGAGAAATAAGACGAATCTAACGATACCTTAATTAAAGAGATCCATCGAGTGGTTTGGAAGATACGAGCTGAGGAAGAATATTATAAACATACATACAAGATAGGCGCGAATAACATAACATAACCCCTTCCTTGCAGCCGGGTAAAACACACTCCTATTTTCAGCTCTCTATCACATTCTCTACTATTAGCGGTTAAGACTGTGCTTTGATCCATCAGTCAGTCAGACAGAACAAAGCATCAGATTTTACTTTTGGGACTTTGTTTGTTGGTGAATCCGCACTTTGCAGCTAGTCACTTCTTACATGACTTCTAACTGTAAATGAGCTAATTACTGACCTTGTTTACTTTCATTGTATTGTAGAGCTACCTACTTAGACTAATGCAGCTCTATCCGTTACCGTACCCACAGTATAAGGAAAAACTGCCGTACCGTTGTACAAAGATACATAGTAGGCTGACTCGCTTGCATGTAGGTACTCTTGAAATAACAATGTACGGGCGGAACACAAAACAAATTACATAAACAAAGACTTACAGCTAATTGTAATAAAGGTGTAGGGGGCAGGTGTAATGTAAGGTCCTAGTAGGCAAGTGCTTCGCGCCTGTAGATTTTTGTTATTTTTTTTTTTTTTTTTTTATTGAAAAAACAAAACAAACTGTCATTATAAAAATATGACAACTTCACAACTAAATAAACATATTCGAACAAACGAAAACTAACGTAAATTAAAATTCATATAAAATAAATGATACATAATAGAAGTAATAAGTTGTTCCAAAAATAAACTAAAACTAAACTCCAACAATTAAACAAATAGTACAACAACAAATAAAAATCATTATAAATTAATAGAGCCATTTTCCTTCCCAATCTTGCGCAGAATAGCTAACGCAAAACTGAGAAATTTGGGGCGACTATTATCGTCTTTTACAATTTTACCGAGACCCTCGACTGTCAAAGCGGTACCCAAAATACACTCACAGTTATACCTTTCTAAGGAGAAACGAACACACGACACGAGTAGGTGATCTATTGTTTGAGCGACTGATCCATCGCAACTACAATATGGTGAGTCGCCTAATCCAAACCTGTGAAGGTAAGCTCGGATACCGCCATGACCGGTGAACAATTGAGCTATTAGATTATTAATTCGAATCTTAGCCAGTGTAATATATGCCATATCAACATCAGGGAAAAACAACTTGGTAACCTGCCCTGAGACAGAATTAGCGTATCGAGACTTCCAAACCTCAACCGAAGACTGCCTGATGGAACGCCTGGCAAATGATAGAGGAAACCTATCATAAACTGGCCTTTGCTGATTGCATAAAGCTCCATCTTTCGCCAAGTCATCCGCCCTCTCATTCCCAGGCAAACCAATATGGGCTTTAATCCAGTAAAGTTTAACTTCCAAACCCCTTTCTCTAATTTCCGCCAAATTGTCCCTAATAGCAGCACTAATAGGATTAACAGAGTTAGGATTTACTATCGATTCTAAACCCGACCGCGAATCACTTAAAATATTGGCACTGCAATTGAACTCTTTCAACAATAAATCTGTCGCCCTCAAAATAGCCGCCAGTTCCGCCTGGAAAACAGAACAAAAACTTTCCAAACGAAAACTAGTGCACCAAATCTCTACCCCACCCCTCCAACAAGAAACTCCCGCCCCTACTCCATCCTCAATCTTACTGCCGTCCGTGTAAACATGCATCCACGCATTATCAATGCTTTCTAAGTCCGCCGCCGCATTGACACGCAGCACTATAGGTCTCACTCGGGATGCAGGATGAGGCAGACAAAAAGGACTTAAGCGCTTCTCCCCTATTTTGTCACAAAAACCCGGGAGAGGTTTACCCCTCTTGACCTCATACCACCTCTTATTTTCCATAGCTCTAATATCAAGTGGTAATATTCGAGCAAGCAAAACACAAGACACCAAAGATACCGTTCGATGAGCTTTGGCTATTTTAATTGCGAATTGCCTGGTAATTTTGTTAAGCCTAGTCTTGGCATGCCTGAACTTGCACGCATCTGCCCACACCGGTGACGCATAAAGCATGATAGGCTCGACTACCGTAGTATAAATATGCCTTAATATTTCCGAACTGAATCCCCATTGTGCTTTAGCGGCTCTACTAACTGACTGGTAGAGATTTATCGCCTTCTTACTTACTTCATCAATATGAGGTATAAAATTGAATTTCCTGTCCAACCTTAAACCCAGAACCTTCAAGCTGTCTGAGAATAGAAGCTGAGTGTCATTTAAAATAAGACATGGCAAATCATATTTGCGTTTCCGCGTATTAATGATAGCTTGAGTCTTGTGGGCTGCAAATCTCATTTTGTGTTGTGCTCCCCATTCAGCCACTATTTTAAGGGCGGGGTTCAAGATGTACTCTAGTTCTCTCGCAGTATGTGCTTGAGCAACTATCAACACATCATCCGCGAACGCCTGAACGTGGACGTCCAGGCCCTCCATCCTCTGCAAAAGCGAATCCAGTAACACATTCCAAAACAATGGCCCCCCGGTTGATCCTTGGACGCATCCCTTATTTGTTTGGCGAGTTACCTCTTGACCAGCATATCGAAGGGTTATTGTCCTGTCATTAAGGTAACTGTATACCAACCCAAGCATAGAAGCATCCACAGCTTTGACAGCCAACTCGTGAAGTATGGCCGGCCACCATGCATTATCGAATGCACCCTCGATATCGAGTGAGATTGTAACAACAATGCTTCCGTGACTCAGACCTTGTTTGATAATGGTGACGGCATCATACAATGCATCCTCTGTGGAGCGCTGTGGAGTAAAGCCGTATTGCCTACCGTTTAATTTGGCTTCAGAACCAAGTTGCCATTGGACTCGATTTACCATCATCTTCTCGAGAACCTTGCCCAAAACTGGTAATAAACCAATAGGTCTGTAGGATCGAGGGGCAGAGTAATCATCCTTGCCAGGCTTTGGAATGACCCTAATAGTCGCCTGCTTCCAAATTTTTGGAAAATAGCCATTACTAAGGCAAAGATTGAACAGCGCCAACAACGTCTCCGGATTGGATGTATAAGCACTAAAGCAGATATCAGAAGTAAGACCATCCCCTCCCGGCGCCTTCTTCGGGCTCAGACCCTCCATCACAGTTTGCAGCTCCAAATGGGTGAAGGGTTTAATCAACCCCATGATACATCGGCTATCAACAAACTGAGCATATATCTCTTTCATCTTAGTCCACAAACTTGCTTGCTCAACGGTATCATCATCCATACAATCCTCTGGGAAGAATGTTTCAGCAAGTAATCGGGCTGACTCTTTCTCATCCAACACTAGCCCACCTGAAGATCTCAACAGGTTCCCCTCCCCACTTCTAGGAGAGCACTTTCTGAGAATCCTGTAGGATCTACTCCAAAGATGTTCCTTATCCTCTTTTGAACAAAATTCCTTCCAACTTCTAAAGGATGTATCGTGAATAGCCTGCTTGTATTCATCCAAAGCTTGCAAATACTCTGCCACTACAAATGGTTTTCTTATAGGATTGGCCTTCCTGATTCTGTTTCTAAGCCTGATCATATTTGCCTTTTTTTCATCGAGTTCCTTTGTCCACCATTTATGAGACACAGGGATCCGTTTCTTTAAAAGGCGAGGTATAGCACGGTCCGCTGCAGCTGTGATGCAAGCAGTATAACTCAAAGAGATCTCCTCGATACTCTCACAGTCGGCTACAGATTCCATGGTAGGCTGATTTATGTTTTTATCACGCAATGCACTATTGAACACTTCCCTAAAAACCGACCACTCTGCATTCTTGGTATTGTAAACCCTAGTCATAGACATAGCCACTGGAACTGAACCTGAATTACGTAGCTTGACAGAAAAAAGTATAGGTCTATGATCAGAGAGAGTGCAAAAGTTCCTATCTACCCTCCAATCCACAATTAAATGCAAGATGGAAGGGGTACACGCTGTAATGTCAATTATACTTGTACATTCAACACCATTTTTAAGTACATAAAAAGTGGGTTCTTTACCTCTATTCAATAACTCCATACTCATTTCCGCTAAAGAATCCGATAAAATTGTGCCGCGGCTATTATTTACCACGCTATTCCACCAAACACTATTGGCATTGGAATCTCCCCCGATCAAAACATCCCTGATATTCATTTTGGCAACTATTTCCTTTACACTGGCTATGTCTAATCTAATATCTCTATGCTTATCCAGATAGAAACTAATTATACCTATCTGTCTGTTACCGATAACAATAGTAAGACCTACTATATCTTCAGATATCAAATCAGGATTAGACCTGACCTGAATATTCGGATCTAAGACTATAATAGCCGCCCTGACTGGCCTATTAATATCATGTGTCATTTTTTGGAATACTCTATAACTATGAGCAATAGTTACATGGGCTTCATTTCCCACGTAAGGCTCTTGAGCCATTATCAACGAATAACCACGTTTTGAAGCCTCTCTAAGGCACTCTTGAGTAATAATTTTACCTTTACGCATATTATATTGCACAATTTTAATATTACCAGAAGACAGATTAATTCGTTGGGGTTCACCATCTATTAGTACAGACTGTTGACTAACACAAACCGCGCCCTTAGCAGTACCTAACAGCCGCTCTAGCTAAGCTGTCCCACTTGCGCCAAACTGGACATTCGGTCCCATAAGCAGCATGATCAAAAGTATCCCTACCAGACTTTACACAATTATAACATGTAGCTACCTTATCTCTACTGGAACAGCTCCGAGTATCATGCTCTTGAGAACAGTGACCACATCTCTCGGATTCTTTACAGTCTCTAGCTATATGGCCAAAGCCGAGACATTTAAAACATTGCTTCACTGGAGATTGGTCCACTGCCAGAACTATCTGTAGACCGATGTGCACTCGAGTGTCTTTAAGTTTCCTCCATAATACAGGCGATACCTCCAGAATAACATTGGACACTTCTCTAATCCTCCCTTTAGTCCTTCTTATGACTCTGACCTTAGTTTCGGCACTTGTCAAACCAGTAAGTCTGTTGTTCTGACTAATAATTCCAATTTCTATTTCGGCATTAGAAGTATCGTTGACTACACCAACTAATTTGATAAGAGGGAGTCTATCCTTGGTAAGGGTT